>JAHLJT010009436.1:157388598-158091098 GCA_031308135.1 Acheta domesticus
CAGTCCGCAATTCAAAACAGATTTAGTGTTTTAGATTATGAAACAGATTTTCCTCGCCTTCCTGATCCTCTCAACCCTTCCCTTCCATCGACAAATACATGCACAAACCAACGCAAACAGGCAAGGAAGCGTCAATACCAAAACACGTAAAGCTTCGCATCCCAGCCCACTTGAAAACAAAGCCATTCCTACTGAGCCTAAGAAACAGGTACTTATTTTAGCTGACAGCCATGGTCGCCATCTTTCCTCCATTCTCAGTAGGAAGTTACCCCCCCAACTACTCAGTTTCGTCTATTTTTAAACCTAACGGGAGGTTTGCAGACGTGACTGCAGAGCTGGACACTCACACGACGACACTGACCAATCAGGACACAGTCATTATCATAGCAGGGCAGAATGACATTAATTTGGACGGTAACTTTACACCTGAACAACATGTAAAAAAATTACAATGTGCCGCCCAAAATACTAACATTGTAGTCTCGACTCTGCCCTTCTGGTACAACAGGCCAACTCTATGCAGCGTGATTAAGCACGCAAAACCAACAACTAAAACTGCACTGAGAGAAACAGATGTAACACTTTTTGAAATGAATTTTCTCTCAGTAAAACACTTCACCCGGCACGGTCTCCACATGAACCTTGCTGGAAAACATGCAGTCGGTGAAAAGCTTGCACAATACATCATCAACTCCAGTCCTACGCAGCCTCCTGCCAAAAATCCATCCCTTTCACCTTCCTTACGTTCTCCACCCCCCACCCTTATTCTGAACACTCTTACCCCCTCCTGTGAACCTACTCCCGTTTTTTCCATTCCCACTACCAATGACGCCCCTATTTCCTCACAACCTGTGACTGCTGGGACACATTACAACCTTCGACCACGTACTCGAGATAAAAATGGAGTAAATATATAGCAACTACAGTCAGAAGCAGCAGAAAAACATTCGTGTAGGTACATGCAAAAAATAAAGATATTGCACCATAATGTTCAATCCCTTTCAAATAAAACTGAGTTTATCGAGGCAGCTCTACAGAGCGATTTAAATCAAATGGATGTTCTTTGCTTTACAGAACATTGGTTATCTCCTAATGAACTTAGCATTTTCCAAATTCCAAACTTTTACCTCGCAGGCTATTATTGAAGAAAAGAGAATCTCATAAAAGTCCTGCATATGGTTCTTGTATTTACGTTAAAAATAATATTGATTCTATCTCCGTGAAGGAATCCAATAAGTATTCCGTTGAAAATGTTTCTGAAATTCCTGTTGTACATCTTCCTGTGTTAAAAATGATATTGCTTTGCATCTACAGGCCTCCAACAAAGAGAGCTGCAGATTACATTTTGTTCTTAGAAAAACGAGATAACACTAATCAGTCATCAATCGCTCTTTTGAATCCATTGTTGTATGCGGAGATTTTAACATTGATTTTCTGGTCGAATCTTGCGAGAAAGAGCAGTTTCTTAATTTAATTAATTCCTTCAATTTAGATATTACAATAAAAGAACCTACACGGATCACAGTAAATTCAAAGAAGGCAATCGATCAAAGTATAATTAACAAAACTACTACTCGACATGAAATTGAAACAAAAAGATTTAGGATACAGTGACCACGATGCACAAATTCTTACCATTATACGAAATGCGAACAATGACACTATAAATAATACACGTATGAGTAGAGTGTTTTCTAAACGTAAAATAAAATTATTCATTGATTACTTGCTGCAGGAGTAATGGGACGCGGTTTATAATACTATTGATACAAACGATAAATATTATTCTTTTTTTCAACGCTTTCATTTCATTTTAACACTTGCTTTCCTCTTCAGAAAAGAAAATTAAATAGTTCACGCAAAAGCAATTCTTGGATAACACAAGGGATTAGAACATCATGTAAAAACAAACGAGTTCTTTCTTTCATTTCTAAGCATCATAACGTACCTCAAGATTTCCTCGTGTACTTTAAAAAATACAAATCATTGTTAAGAAAAGTCATAAGGCAGGCTAAAATCATGAAACACGATCAGGATATTTTGAACTCAAATAACAAAACAAAATCAATGTGGGATATAGTAAAAAATGCGACCAAACCGACTAGAAACCTTGTAGAGAATGTTGTTTTAAAAGATAACGATAGAGATGTGAACGATCCGGCAACAGTGGCTAGTCTCTTTAACCAATACTTTTCGAGAATTGCTGTCGATCTCACTAAGGGTTTTCAGCCACAAAATTCAACATCTGACGTTTCCCTAAAAATCTTAGATACTATGTTCTTTTCCGAAACCTCTTCCTATGAAATTTTCAAAATAATCGGTAAATTAAAAAATAAATATTCGGCCGGTTCAGACGAATTTCCCGATTTTTTGTTAAAGACGTCGCGCCAGCCATTATACATCCGTTAACTCACTTATTTAATGCATCCTTATGCACCAGAATTTTTCCAGATATTTTTAAAACAGCTAAGATTAAGCCGCTCTTCAAAAAAGGCAACAAAAATGAAATTGAAAATTATCGGCCAATTTCTCTTTTGTCAGTTTTTTCAAAAATATTAGAGAGACTTTTTTATGTGCGAATGGAAACCTTTCTCAATAAACACGACGCGTTTTCAAGTTGCCAACATGGATTCCGGAAATCAAGATCTACGGAAACAGCCATTTTTTCTTTTCTTAAGGATGTTGCCTCATCATTGGATCAAAACGAAGCAACTATTGGAATATTTTTAATCTTTCAAAATTACCTTCATATGGAATCCGTGGTATTGCTCTAGATTGACTATGTTCGTACCTTAAACAACGATCTCAGAGAGTAGAAATACCTTACTGGAATGATGGAACTTTATGTACACAACTTTCCGGTTCTTTTGCAATTGCACGTGGAGTCCCGCAAGGATCGATTTTAGGGGTTCTCTTCCTATTATACGTAAATGACATGCCCTTAGCGATTCGAAACGTAAGAACAGTTCTCTTTGCGGATGATACAAATATTCCTTGCAACAAAGAAACAGTAAATAGTACAATATCAGATGTTTCAAATTGGTTCCGTAATAACAAATTAATAGTAAATGAAAAGAAAACTGTTTCAATGCAGTTTTCCATATCAAATAAAAAATTCTGTACTCCATGGAAAATGAACGGTGTGCCATTGACTGATGTTAATGTAACAAAATGTTTAGGTCTATCAATTCAGTCAAACCTCAAATGGAATGCCCACTTAAATGAATTGAACACAAAATTAAGTTCATTATGCTACGCGTTCAGAATTCTTTCAAATTCCGTCAGCCTTCATACAGCTCGTTGTGTATATTTTGCCAATTCACTCCCGCCTGATATATGGCATAATATTCTGAGGAAACACATCTTATAGCTCCCAGACTTTCAGATTACAAAAAAGAATTGTACGAATAATAAGCAAATCCAACTCACGTGATTCTTGTAAATCTCTTTATTAATCTAGGAATTTTACCATTACCTACCTTGTCTCCTGATTTACGAATCAGTAGTTTTTGTCAAAAATGACCTACTTAAGGGCGGGAATATATTTTCAGCAAACGCCGATGTCTATAAGTATAACACACGACGTAGTAATCATATTCACCAGGTGGCAGTATCAACAGCTCACTACAAAAAATTCACATACAATTCATGTACATTACTCTACAACACTTTGCCAGAAGACATTAAACGATTAAATTCAATAGAAAAGTTTAAGTCCCAAGTAAAATCTTTTCTGCTGCATAACTGTTTCTATACAATTCGAGACTATACCGAGCATCAAAAAGGAAAGTAGCCTTAATTTTAACAATGATAGTTAATGTAACTATTTATCATTTGGACTGTACAATTCTTAAGAACCTGTAACAAGTATTGTACCACAGTTTGGCTTGATGGTTCCCGTCTCGATCAGGCTTTTCGTCCAGTTTCCCTGATCCTTGAGCAAATGCTGAGATGGTCCCTTGTTTTGCTTCTGGACATCAATGTAACTTCATTATTTGTGCACGTCTTCTGAATTTCAGTGGGAAATATAGTTATTCAAATTATCGTTTTCCATATTATCGCGGCAAAAAGTATTATTCTTTCATGAAGAACATGAGGGTTCAGGGCAGGAATTTACAGCTAATTTACCTTTGAAAATATATTTTATTGTATAGGAGCGAATATTTTGTCAACAAAACTCGAAAAAAACCTCTCTTTTCTGTATTCAACATTCGACTAGAATATGGTTTAGGATAGAGATCACAGAATTATGAAAACCTGCACAAAATTCACTTCTCCCCATAGCTCGTCACACGCAGTTTTTAACTGTTTTGAGTATCGGGTTGTACCGAAGATTGCGGGTTCAAATCCAATCAAAGCCGTGGATTTTTTTTAAGGGCGAAAAAAACCTTCGTAAGCCTGCATCTGGAGGGGAAGTAAAGTCTGCTGTCCTATGTAGATTTACTGCATGTAAGATATCCTCAAGCCTAAAAGAAGCCTCTGAGCTAAATTCAAATCGCCTCTTTCGTCGCCCGAGATACCTTCTTTCTCCGCTAGATGAAAGGAGCGTAGCGAAATTAGCATGGTCAGACGGAGGAGCAGACAGATGGCCCGAGTCTCATCACGTAAAATAAGGCATTAACATGAAAACATTGATGGTTTTTGGTCGCTGTCGCATCACTACTGCACACGCGCAGACCCGCTGTAGTTGACCGCCGGCCGCGTCCCACGTCCCTCGTCGCGGCGGCGGCAGCCGCGAGAGCGGAAGCAAACAATCTGGCGCCGAGCGTCCTATAGCGCTTGACGCAGGGTGTTGGGGGGGGGGAGCGAGCCGATGCCCATGGCAGCCTTCCCGCAAGGCCGCCCGACCGGGCGGCGGCCGCCCGCCCGCCCCATTTGGCCCCAATGAAACGGCCCGTGCGCCAGCGAGCGCGGCTCGCGTTTGGGCGAATTCCTCTGCTATCTGCTCCATTGTTCCCCTCAATGGAGCAGTTACACTCGGTTCAGCGCCTGAGCTCTCCTTTCTGCCCAATCATTTTGTGTGGCCAATGAACAAGTTCTGAAACTTGGGTTGCGGCTGTGATTCTTCCTATTACCTTCCTACACGAATTATTCTTTGATTATAATATAATCTAATCTACTGTCATTGTAAGCCAGATAAACGGGATTAGCACCTGCTCTTGGATATTCGGCGATTGGGGGCCGTGTGTTTACATGCAACGTGCGTGGCTTCACTTCTGATATCTCCATCAAATAATTACTCTCTTAGGTGGCCCAGGTCATCAATTAATGTCGACACAGTGCCTCTGGCTGAGAGGTCCTAGGGTTCGAGTCTCGGCGGTGGCAGGATTTTCCACACTAGCTACATAGCTAGGACTAATTCAGTCGCTGACTGGAGAAAATTCTGGTTGTGGACCGTTCTACTCCGTAGTTTTCCGTGGTTTCTTTGATCAATACTCAGGCGAATGCCGGAGCTATACCGTAACAAACGGGCCACGGACGGGACGCGATCTTTCCTTCCTCTTCCTTGTCTTATTCTCACCTCTTGCGTACTGACAAACTTCCACTTAAATGCATTACACTACCCGCCCGAGACCAATCGGAAGCTTAGAGCTTGTCTGGGATGGGGCGGTGCCTGACTGGTTGGAGATACGTGGTTGAGGAAAACCCCGCAAGACGACAAAAGTCGGCTCCGGATCTCGCCACCCAGCGGTGGGAGATCATCGCCACGTCCCGCGATAAAATACGCACTAATCCTTACGGCACTAATGATTTTAGCAATTCTCGTACCCTGAACCACCAATGATTCTACCAGATTCTTTTCGGGAAGGTGTGTATCATTTCAAAAATTGTTTTTCGTGACGATATCGGCACAAATTAAATCACTCGTGAAAACTTA
The DNA here is from genome assembly GCA_031308135.1 of Acheta domesticus. NCBI lineage: Eukaryota > Metazoa > Arthropoda > Insecta > Orthoptera > Gryllidae > Acheta > Acheta domesticus. The sequence continues at coordinate 157,394,477 of JAHLJT010009436.1, forward strand.
TCTCCAGTAATCTCGAACTGCACCAGAAAAAAATTTCGCTGAAAAGATAATTCAATTCTATATTTGGAAATTTTATTTTATTTTTGAAGTCATTTTGTAATGATTTTGATTACAGTTACTGTAATAGGTTATTGAATGTCTTCTTTCAAATGTAGAGTTGAATTAAATTTCAAAATACCAAAATTTTTGACCATGAAGATTAGAAGAGGAGCCAGAATTATATCGGAAACTTTATTTATAAAAATAAACAAAACCATTAACTCAAATGTTGAATGCAATTTATTTACTTATATCCATTGATTAAATTGAAAAAATGCTTATTTTAGCATGCTAAAGGTTTTTAATAAATGAAGATAAGTTGTACCTGATGAAGCAAACACATCGGCCCAAGAAATGTGCCATCTGATAAAGATTTACGAATTGACAGTTTTTTTAATTAATAGATTCTGCATATATTCCTTAACACAATTAATTTTATTTTGAGCCACTTTCAGGATTGCCAGATGGCTTGCAGAGCCTCTTCCTCAAATGTCGTATAATTGTTTTCCAAATTTTCGGGTTAAAAACGAGGAAAATCGGGGATTGACCATATTTACTGAATTATGTTTTTTGACTTAAGGCTGCGGAGCCCCAAGCAAGAACGCGAGTCCCTCTTGTGCACGCGTCTATTGCAATTAGAAGTATCAATGTCCGCACGAACTAGTTCGAAAGCTGGCGATCGTCTTCCTGTTTTTGCCGCAGCGACCCTGACTAGCCCGCAAGCGGTTGCAGCTCCCGCTGCTGCTCTCTTTCAACATGTCAGCGCCTGCCGTTCCCCTGGCGCGCCCTCTAGAGGGCGTTCGCGTCCGTCCCGGCAGTGATGGCGTCAACTCCTTCCATTTCTTCATTCACTGGGAGGATTTGTTGTTTCTAACGCACTTAATAGCTCCGTCATCGTGATCCCGAGTTCCTCGTAAATATGAACACCCTGTGGATTTGGGGAAACCATGTTTTTCCTAGAATAATTCCCATCACGTCCAAACACATTAACCCCAACTCCTGAATTTTGCCGAAAAGTAGCTTCATTTTTTACAATGTACGTTATGAAATATACGGTTTCGAAATTCAGTCAAATAATAAGTATCTATAGTTGTACAAATTAATTGAAAACATGGAATATCGAGTGAAGTAGGTGTACTAGTGGTAAAAATTGGGACGGTGCTATAATATTACTTAATTTCTGCTTGCAGAGTTCTCACGTTATTTGGTTCCTTACGTCCCTTACTGCGAGCCATTGCTAGGTACAATCTTTACTTATTTGTAGATTGAATACGAGAAGATTGAGATGGCATTTACCTCGCAATAGTTCTGATTTAAACAGATCGCAACTCTACCATCAGCAACAGCACATGCTTAACTGGGAGCCCAATTTTGGAGAGAAGAAACTAAAATCCATTCATTACTATAAATATGAAGTGAAGGAATTATTTAATATTCCATAAAATTCTAATCCTTTTTGCATGTATTGCGCTAATGAAAGTTGGTTTTGTACGATTTGTATGACGCAGTGCGCAAATGAGCTATCAATTGATAAATATAATTAATTATCTCCAAGGAGAGCATCAAATATTTTAAAAATAAAAATGCGGCCATGTGGAAACCGGTACGCGGAAATACAATATTGAACACCCTTCACAATTTATACAAAATGGCCGATTTTATTTAAAAAGTGGGCTTTAGAAGATACTATAAAATGGACATGGTGTGCAGTGTTTCAAAAAGTTCGATGAAAAGAGATTTTTCAAACAAATCTGAAATTTCAAAATACTGATATTCAATAAAATAATAGTAATCGTAATTATTATTATAATTTTACGTTAACGTTCCGAAGTGTTTATTTAATATTGTTTAAGGGCTGGCTTCAACTATTAAGATCATTTAGGGCGACGAGTGATCTACTGAGTACTTCATAGCGATAATGATCATCAGGTGAATGACGGAGAAATGGAATGAGATGCAGGGAAAACAGGAAAATCCCCAGAAAATGACTTTCCTTTCTCCCCCACAAAGTCCACAGTGGTTGGGATAGATCCTGAGTATCAGCCGTGAGCTATCCATTTAGTTAAGATCCCGCCGTTAAATATAAGGAAGTCCTTGCAATATTGCCCCACAATTAGTTGTAAATATTTTTTGTATGACTACATCTTATTTCGTATGTAATATACACAATTTTTAATTATTTGTCCGTTTATTAAATCTGGAAATGGGAAAGATGGAGACGGCAGTAGTAGCAGTAAAAAAAACAACAAACAAAATTATTTTGCACCCACTTTGTTCTCGCTCTGGCTGGAATAAAGTTCGCTAGCATTCTACAAACCATGTTGGTCTTATACCATGTTGGTCTTATACTATAGCACGTCTTGTGAAGCTGATTAAGCTTGCGAGATGCAACCGCACGAAAATTTAATGAATATTCCACCGACAGTTCGGTTTGCAGACGCGGCTGCAAATCTCGCTGCCAGAAACGTAAAAGCTTTAAATGGATCGCTGCTAAAATAATAAATATATTATTGGATAAGTTGTAACTCACGATATATTCATTAAAAGCGATGTTAATAAGTTTATCAATAGGAGGAATAAATAAGGTGGTGAGGTGTGAATTGGCGATTTTCTTCAAAATCTCTAGGGAAACGACGCGTCGAGTGACACAGATCACTTCGCTTGCGCAGCACAGCCCAAATGATTCCTATGAATCCTCTTGGAACTTTTTATTTTTCAATTTCCTTGTTTTTGATTCTTTCATTTAAACATTTCAAAGCAAGGAAATCATAAATGAGGTCTCATGAAAGGATTAAGTGATCACTAGTGGAGACAAATAAATTAATTATTTGTGCTCTGCAGCAGCAAAAATACTGTTGAACAAAACAACACAAAACAGTTTTTTACATTACAAGAATATAAAAATGTTGGTCTCTAACGCGAAGTGAATAGCAAATATACACGGTGTCCGGAGAGGAAACGTCGAAACTTTGAAAATAAGCTATTAAGAAAAGTTTAAGCATATTTTGTCTAATAAACTACTTGGATATTCCGAACGGCTAAGCCGCAAAAAGCACTCAAAAGTTGGTTTGAAAAAATGCTTTTTATGTTGACATTTGCGTTGCAGAAGCCTAGAAACACTCCAGAAACATGTAAATACTTTATTATTTACATACGAAATTAATATACCTGTTCAGAAAGAAAAATTAATTCAGAAATAAAAAAGTAGTCGAATTGTGTAAATTGGGTGCTTTTTTATTTCTGGGTTAATTTTCGACGTTTCCTCCCGGAACACACTGTATAATCGCGGACGGCCTCTTCATTGCAACATTGCTGTCACAAGACGTCAGCTGAAACGCAAGCAGTGACGCAATGTGTTGGCACGATACGCAGGGTGTAGGAGAATTAACAGAAATATTTGTATTTTTCAGTTAAAATAAACGGTTTCATTTTCTCAGAGTTCGTGTGTACTAAACGAAACCAGAGAGATCTCTCACAAGGCGAGATGCCGCGTAATTTTCTTACGAAATCTGCACGCAGAGAACAGATTGCTCAGGGAACATCAAAGGAGGGGAGCGATTCCCGGCACCCCTTTAATGCGCGCACCGGAAGGGTGGCTCAGGGCGTCAGCTGATGCCACGGCAGTGCCTCTGACCGCGAGCTCCTAGGACGCCACTCCCCACGGCGGCAGGGGTTAAGACACGATACTTTTACTGATGCTCCGATCAGCACCAGACGAATGCCGGTGCAGTACCTTAACAAACGGGCCACGGACTGCGTGCGATCTTTCCTTCCTCTCGTTTTTCCTATCCTCTCCCCTTACACACACACTTACACTAACATGCACTATACTACCACACATCCCGGGAGACCGGTCGGGAGCTTACAGCTTGTCCGGACTGGAGCGGTGCCCCGCTGGTGGGAGATTTCTGGTTGAGGGGAAAACCCCGCTAGTAGACGGTAGTTCGGCGCCGGATCTCTCCATCCAGCGGGGGAAGATGCCCGCCACTTCCCGCTGGAAAACTATGCACTACACTTACGGGACCAACAACCTCATTAGTTGACGTATCAGTCAATCATCTCAATGCGCGCCGAGGTTGTAACAGAGAAGAAACAGTCTCTGATTAGCGCCCATTTGATGTTCTTAGCCGGATTCGCTAGTTGGTTCAGCCATGTGAGAATTAATCGACTGCATTCAGGCCGAACAAAAGTGGTGGACGTTGTCCGCGAGTAACTTTCGCACTGACTTAACAACGTTGTCAAATTGGGGCAGTGATAAAATGGGGCTGTGGTTAGTACTCCATTTCCCCCCCTAGGGCTTCTATCCAGCCGACAGCAGGTTACCCTGTACGTCCCAACGGGACGCATATTCGCCCATACACTAGATGCCAACACACTTGCGGGCTTCTGGGATCTGGGGTGAGCAGAACGCGCGATAACTCATACGTGAGTGAGAAGGGGCAAACAGCCGTGCCCAAGGTGGGACTCGAGTCCGCGACCTTTCGGACCGAAGAGCTCAGTCGATACACCCTCTTAGCCACCTCAGTCTTCCGGATCGGCTGGTACTCCATTTTACCTTTTTCATTTCGCCAACTAAATAATGTAGGAAAACAATTTGTTTATATCCATACAAGAAAAGTGCACTTCAAAACTTCCGTGTAAAGAAATGTTATTTGTGTACAAGGATTATTCTTTGATTAAAAACTGATAAAAAGTCAACAGTTCGCGAGCTCTTCCATATTCGTTGGCTTACCTTCAAAGTGCAAAGCCGCACTTAGAAAATTCATTTTAATATATTATCATCGTGATTTTTATCAATCGTACAATGTTCCATTTAGAGAAGACATGGGAACAAACGAAATCACTCATCAAAATTATCCACAACTTCAGACTGCCGAACTAACACTTGTAAGGCATTATGTATCAGTTGGCGATATTATAGATGAACTTATCTGGCTGTCGGAAGAACACACTTCGCGGTTTGGCGCATTTTTCGGCGATCGTCGAGTGTTTTGGAACCTTGAAAAGAGTCGCCGCTGTCCTTAGCGGGGCATATCGTTAAAGCCGCGGGGTCGCGGGGATTTGCCCGCGTGGAGAGCGCGGCGGCGGCGGCGGAGGAGGCTAATCAGGAAGTGTCCGCGCGAGTCCATTCACCCCGGACGGCGCTGCGCGGCGGCTCCCAGCTTCGACGCCCGCCACCCCCGCCCCTGCCCCCGCCTTGGCGCCCCCGCCCCTGTCCCCGCCCCCGTCCGTCTTCTTCCCCGTCCTCTTCCCTGTCCCCGTCCCCGCCCTGGCGCCACCGCCCCCCGCCCCCGGGTAGGCGCCCCCGCCCCCTTCCCCGCCCTGGCACCCTCGCCCCTGTCCCTGGCGCCCCGCCCTTGTCCCCGCCCCCGCCGGTCTTATTCCACGTCCTCTTCCCTGTCTCCGTCCCCGGCCTGGCACCCTCGCCCCTGACCCTGGCGCCCCGCCCCTGCCACCGCCCTGGCGCCCCCGCCGCACCGCCTCCTCGGAGGCCGCGGGATCTGTTTCTTTCACATGCAGGCTTACGCGGCGCGGAACCAGGTCTGCGAACTTGCACTTGACCTGCGGGCCTTCGCACGACTGGCTGCCTTCGCAAGCTTTCGCCTTTGCCGCCGCGCCGCGCGCGCCATTACCAGTGGATGCAGGCCGGCCTTTAGGCGAGGCTTCGGAAATTATCTTTATATTATATTATAATTATTACTATAAAATTACAATTATTACTATTATATTATAATGATTACTATTATATTATAATGATTACTATTATATTATAATTATTACTATTATATTATAATTATTACTATTATATTATAATTATTACTATTATATTATAATTATTACTATCATATTATAATTATTACTATTATATTATAATTATTACTATCATATTATAATTATTATTTTTATTTATTATTATATTAATACTACTATTGGTCATTTTCACCTCTTCACACCTAAGCGTTTCCCATCCGAGGCATCTCCGGTTTAGGGCATCAACTGATGCCACGTCAGGGCCTCTGACCAGGAAGTCGTAAGGTTCGAGTCCAGACAGTGGCGGGGTTGTCGACACTAGCTGTATTGCCAGGTCGAATTCAGACGCTGTCAGGGGAGAGTTTTAGTGGTTGACTGCTCTGATCTGTAACTCCGTTGTTTCTCGGAACAACACCTGGCAAATGCCGGAGCAGTACCCTAACAAACAGGTCACGGTCCGGGCGCGATTTTTTTCTTTCTCTTCGTTTTTCTATTTTCATCCCTTACGCTACCACACAAACCGAGAGATCAGTCAGCTAAGAGCTTGTCCCGGCTGGGGTGATATCGCTGTGGTGGGAGATACCTGGTTGAAGAAAACCCCGCAAAGCGACGGGTAGATCGGCGCCGGATCTCGCCATCCAGCGGGGGAAGACGACCGCCTTCTTCCGTGATAAAAACACGCACTACACTTACGGGGCTAATGACTAGTCGTTGTCGCGCCCGTCATCACCAGTCACTCAATAAAAAATCAAGACATCTCCCATCTCCGCGGAATTCCAAGTCCTGTCCCCTTTGACTTTAATTACTTGGATGGTAACCTTAAATAGTTTACTGCATCTTTGCTGGAATAATGATTAGGCTGAAAAGTGGAAGTACAATGGTTAACCCTCCGGCCGGCGCGAAGCGGCACTCAGTGCGGCATTCTTACGTTTTTGTTGATTTCGTCTAAATAATTGGTTTCGCACTCTTGAGCTGATAGTTATTCCTCGTTGATGATTTTTTCTATCTGATGACACTCAAATCACGGTATTAGACGTTGTGCATCGACCGTTATTCATTAGTAATCCGAACTCTGCATCGTTGTGGCACTCTGTACCGCACGTGCATTGTCACGCAAGTATATTTGCGTATTTTATCAACTAGAATTCTTACTGATGTTTTGTTATTGAGCTTTATCACACAGATTTTGGAGTACTAATTACTAATTCAAATTTAAATGCGTTTTTTTCGAAGAAGGTATGTTTGCCCCGGACATGTAACACATGCCAAGATACGGAGGGAGCAAGTGATGAATCAGACTCTTTTTATTATTGTCATTTCGTTCGTTATTTACTTCATTATAATGAAATAAAATTTATAAAAATATAAATAAAGAATATTTCCTTCACATTCCTAACAAAAGTAATAACTATTGACGCGAAAATCGAAGATGATAAATGTGGTACGGAATGCCGCACGCGCCTGCTGGCGGGATATTATGGGACGCGCCCGCCGGAGGGTTAAAATGAAAATGGACCAGATGAAAGAATCGGAGGAGAGAGGGGAATGTATCTTCCATGAACTCTTTTTGTCTGTCATTATTATTGTTTTTGACATCGGAATATACTGGTTCTGAACGAGATCAAAGAATGCTACGTGTAGCCTGGATATAAAGTATTTACTTTGTTGGATACAATGGCATAAAGAGGAAGCATTGCCAGACCGGTTTTCTGCTTCTTGAACAGGTCCATATGTTATTCGTTAACTTCTATTCATTGCTTTGACATTTTGATTCCTTATAGATGTTCCATTTTACGAGATCAAATATTGGGAATGTCTTCCTTCCTTTAGAATCTCATCCTTTCCTCAAATTATGTTCTCTCTAGTTCCTTCTTTTCTTTGGTATCACCTTCAATAACTGCCACTGCCTTTCCTCCCTCACTCTTCCTAAAAGTTCTTCATTATTTTCTACGTCAATTCAACTAATGAATGAATGAAAACATTCAGATGATGCCAAAAATTAGATTTAGAAATTGTAGCGGAAATGAAAGTTATTGAAGTCACTAATATAAAAATATGATTACTCCAAACTTTCCTCTCCGTCTTTGAAAACCTTTAGCTTCTCTAAGGTCGTTGGAATTTTTTTCTTCTCAAATATTCAATCTCTTATTCTTCTGTTTCAATTGCCATTACCGGCGGAATGTCTGTTTTTAGGAATTCAAGCGAAGCACTGATTCCTTTGACAAAATCTTCTCAAATCTGGCTCCAAAGCACCTTCCTTATGGCGATCTGGGACTGGGTTTCGGATCTCCTTCAGCCTGTGGACCACTGGTTATACCAATCTCACTTCAGATAGGAGGACAGTTATTTTGAAGGCTTCTAAGACAGTTGAGCATTGTTGTGACCGCGTCAATCCGTAAAATGTATTCTTTCGCCATCCAGATGAGCTCAAACGCCAAGTTGCATTGCTTCGGAAGCGCAGATCGCCGTCAGGAATACTTTTCAAGATCGATATTCTTTGTTCCGTTATAGTCATTAAATACAATATTGTTTGAATTGCTACAAAACGTGTCAAAAAACTCGAGAGAAAATTAAAATGAATTATATGGTAAAGAAAATGAATCTAGCCAGGAACGTCAAAGATAAACGGTCAGCCCACAATCACCGATATTAAACATTGCGCGATATTAACATGCATCCCAATTACAACCAAACTCACAGTAGATGTTTCATAAGTAGAATGTTTTCTTGCACGTTCTTCGAATGGAAAAATAACTGAGTACCACAGTCCAAGCACAAGTTTGTCGACGCCCGTGTAATGATTGCAACCATGCAAATGACCTTGACTGTATGACGCCGCGTCCAAGGCTTAGTGCCGATTTTTCGGTCATATGTTGGTCTTCCTCAGGGCTAGTGTGCGGGCTGGAAAAGTCGACATCCCAGCCGTCGACGCGGCTTCATCCGGACAGTCAAGGCCTTGTGCATGACTCTGGCCGCGGAAGCCTGTACGAGTGCAAACCATATCTATAGTGCGATTTTTCTAACTCTGCCCCTCAAGCCCCTATGGGGCTTGGAGCACGATGGAATATCACACTGCATTTCGCGTCTTTCTCCGTCGTACCGCTAGAAGTCGCATGATCGCAAGCACTGCTTGATACGGTCATGCGATCATGCGATATCTGGCGGCACGACTGAGAATGTCGCGAAATACCGTGACTTATTCCATAGTGAAGACGGTCCTTGAGGGGCAAAGTTAGAAAAATCGCAGAATACGTGTTATGCCACACCTCCCAAAATGATTCGACAGAAATGAAAAAAAAATCAAATTATAACCAATTAGACAACATTTTGAAAAACAAAATTCTTTTTTTTTAATTCTTCCTGAAGCTCCTTGTTCTTCACTTTTCAATTTAGGCTAATCTTACAATGCACCAAAAGGAATTAAATCTCGTTTCCCTAGAGACATATTTAAACCTCCGTAAATCAGAAAGATTTAGATTATTTTAAATAACTTATAAACTTCATTACTATTTTTGCTATTTTCAAACGAAAGATAATGAAAGTTGCAAAATACATCAATATCGTTAACCAAAGAAGACAGTTACGCTATGAGTGACGGACTCTAAATGTTCTTAGCTATCCATTGTAATTCACTTCCTTGGAAGGCAGTCATGCCGAACAAGCAGAATACTAAATAAATAAAGAAAAAAGAAAAAGAAGAAATGAGGGTCAAATGGATCGCTCCAGGAGTGCTGACGTGAGAGCGGACAGCCCGTACGAAACAATGCAATGAGAAGCCCCCTCCCAGTGTGCCGGTGGCTCGGCGTGGCGCGGGGCCAGCGCGGGCGGAAGGGGCGGAATGCAAGGCAAGGGCACGAGAAGCCGTTGCCCCGTTCGCGCCTGGTCGCCGCCGCGCCCTACAATGACGCCGCTAACACTGCCCCGTCACCTCCTCCGCTCCTCCCGTGCAACCTAACTGTTAAATACTTAGGACTAAACTTTGATGCAAGATTAACCTGGAAAGCTCACATAGCCATGAAAATTCAACACACCAAAATCAAATTAACTCAACTAAAACCAGTACTAAATCACAAAAGCAGTCTCTCCTTAAACAATTCCATTGCCCTGTATAAGACAATAATCAGGCTTCTAATGCCCCATCTGGACGAATGCTTCACAAACATATATAAAATTCAAATAATGCAAAACAAATAGCTAAGATTAGTCACTCATGCCCCACGGTTCATTTGTAATGATCAACTACACAGAGAATTACATTTACCAACCATTAATCATCACATCGCTCATCTCTCCAACAATTTCTCCTCAAATATATCCTCAATAAATCAAATAGCCCACTACTACCCAGCCACACTTAATGAATTTCCAACCCGAATCCGCAATAGACATCCACTACACGTCTTCCTCAATATATTTTCAGATGTAAACTAAGCGTAGGTGCTCAATGAATATCCTTAGCCACTTATGTAGTTAGATTAGAATTAGTTTTAGGTTAGGTTAACTGTAAGTTATAACAATTACATGTGAAAAAGTAGTAAATACTGAACCACGTACTATTCATTCAAATAATAGAAGAAAGAATTTAAAAAAAACCCACCTCCGTCTCTAGCCAGCGGCACCGTCCATCTCTGGCGCCCCCCTCCCTCGCCCAGTCAGGCCGCGCGCTCACCGCCGCGCTCACCCGGCCGTGATCACTCCGTCTCCATCGTGGTCGCCATTGGGATGTTTTCAAATCATCCATGTTTTAAACATCAATATAGTCACGCCGATGTTTTTTAACATCAACTTTTGGTACTTGATGTTTTTAATGCTTCCTTTATGAATGAAAACTTCCCATATCACAATTTTACAAGAAGTAAAATATGAAATGATAACTGATAGCTCCGCTGTCAGTGTGTGTATTCCAACCAAACGCACTACCTTCAGCAGACAACCTCTCGCCCGAGAGGACGCCAATACCCTGGTATTATTTCCGGTCTTTCCTCATATTCTGCACTTGAAGACGCGCTCAACATATTGTAGTTGACACTATATGTGTTAAACAAAGGGCGCAGAAGATGACGCATGGGGAAATTCTGCCCAACGCGGGTACGGCATGGTACGATGGAGGCATTGGGGCGGCGGGTAGCGCCGAAGGGCCTATATAACGGCACGAGAACAATGCCTCAGTCTTCTTGTTTCTCAGCAGCGTCGGCGTGCGGTTGCGCGTAAGTTGAGCTAGCGGCGCACGTGGGAAAAGGGGCCGGCAATTCATTTTCGTGACGAGCGAGACATGCATTAGGTATCAGATGTAGAGCGGTGTGATAGCCGTTCGATTAAATCTCTCCTAGTAGTGGGATCTATTTAGTTAGTTAATTGTAAACAGTGAAATTTGTTATTTGTGACTACGGTCTAGTTTATGAATAAACTTACTGTTCTGACAACCCATTCTCGTCTGTGTTCTGATTACACCCGTATGACGCCACAATATGCGCCGTTGGCGTAAGGACTGCCCCTTCTCGTACACTTGGGCGAAGTGAACTCTGTCTTCACTTTTGAGATGACGCTGGGCGATCAGGGTTTGTTTTGTCCTTTGTTCTTATTCTTTTTAACTTTGTTTTGAGTTACAACTTAATTTCAAGTTAATAAAAACGGCCACTGTCGAATTAAATTCTGTTGCACCCAAATTTATTGTTAAAACTTACTAAACCCCCTCTAAAACATCGATGTTTAAAAATATGTTTAAAAACATCGATGGTTTTTGCTATTATTAACATCGATGATTTAAATTTGAACATTGCTGTTTTGTTGCTGATAGGGAACATTGATGTTTTGTTACCAACGTCGCATCACCAATCGCCCTCTCACTATTATCTCCTTCACCATAGAAATTCTCACCACCATCTGTAGTGCCATCGACAACACCACCTCAAAAATCGTCACCATTTACGTAGCCTTTGCCAACAATGACTTTTTTTATCTTCGATTAAAACATCATGTCAGTTGATTTATCAGCTGTGACACTGTCACGCAATCGGGAGCTTGACCGTCACCATAGTGACGGTCACGTAGTGACGGTCAAGCTCCCGATTGGATGACAGCCTCACAGCTGATCAAGTGTCAACGGACTTGATGCTTTAATCGAAGTCCACGCTCTCGCCATCGAGGGCCATTGCCATCCGTAGTGCCGCCATTACCGTCAGTGCCCAATGCCTCCTCTTCCTTACCGTCCCGGATGCGGATTCGGATGGTGTAACGGTCAGCGTACGGATCGGATTGTCGTACCCAAGATTGCGGGTTCAAACCCGATCGAAGCCGTGGATTTTTAAGGGCGAAAAAAAATCCTTCGGAGGGGAAGGAAAGCCGGGTGTCCCATGTAGTAGATTAACTCTATGTAAAAGATCCTCAAGCCTAAATGAAGCCTCTGAACTAAATTCAAATCGCCTGTTTCGTCGCCCGAGGATAATTTCATATTTCTCCGCTAGTTGGTGAAAAGAGCGTAGCGAAATTTGCGTGGCCAGACGAAAGAGCGGGCCTGATGGCCCGAGTCTCGCCACGTACAATAAGGCATTAGCTAACTAACCGCCCCGGCAGGGCCGCCGCCAACCTCGCAGGCGGCGCGCGCGGCGGAGGAGGATGCGCGTTTTGTTCCTTGTGGCGGTCGGCTTCTTGTGGTCCGTCATCGACCACCGTTAGGTGCACGCAGGAAGCCCGTGCACTCGGAGCGAGTTTTCACCCGACGCCCAGGACGTGGGGCGCTGTCATTGCGCGAGCAACCGGCGGCAAGAAAGAAGTCCCGCCAGGGTTCTGTGACCGGGTTCAGGGCCGCTGCACATTTCCTTTCGTTCGGCCAGTGAGCATTGGGCCGATGGAAATTCAAGGTGAAAGTTACCGATTTTTTTTAATGATTGATTATCTCGTGGTTCCGAGATCATTATTAGTTCCGTAGGGGCAGTGAATATTTTAGCCTTGAGAGTGGAGACGTCTCTGTCCGCTGCACGAGATCCGAAGCCGGTTACGGAGGAATGCGGGTGTTCGCCTCCTCCAGATATTTCTTCCATTAGGACAAGCTCTAAGGTCATGACTGATCTCCCGATATGAGTAATAGTATTATACCTGTACGTGTAAGTGTGTGTGTAAGTAAGGCGTAGTATATGATAAAGAAGAGGAAGAAAAGATCGCACGTAGTCCGTGGCAAGTTTGTTATGGTTCTGCTCCGCAATTCGCCTGGTATTGATCGGTGAAATCACGGAAAACAATCGATCAGAGCAGCCGGCTGCGAGAATTCTGTTCCAGACAGCGGCTGAATTCGACCAGCTATCTAGCTAGTGAGGAAAATCTGCCACTGAAATTCCCCCATCGGGACTTGATCACTAGGACCTTTGGGTCGGAGTGGCTGCAGAGACAGCGATAATTCTCGCTCCGAGTTAAATCATCCAAATTTTTCTGATTTTCTTCTACTTAACATTTTGCCGGTTTACGAATTTTAATCCGGGTACGAAATTTTGTCACATTTTCATCACAACGAAATGTGGAAATGTTTAAAACACCGTGATTTAATTACTTTAATTTTCAGACTGTACAAATAAAATTATTTCACTTAAGATTTGCATGTGCCAAAAAACCTGACTATACTGTAAGCATACTATTTAGTTACTCAACATTAAGAAGGATTGCAGTCCCCCAGCTCTGTCTGAGTTGTTTTGACCAATAATTGTAAGACTTTGGAAGTGCCTTTTTTTATAAGTATTTGCAGTATTGACTTTACAGCCGCAACTCAAACATTAAGCAATTTTAAGAAAGTTACGGTAAAACTACAAAAGTACACGAGCTAGTCAATTTCAGATAAATGTTGATAAATATCTATGTGAGCTTCACATTTACTTTCATTCGAACAATTGAGCAAAAATTTGCTTTCATCAGTTTTTGTTTCAATATTTCTTGAAGTGTCTGTCTTTCGAAGGCTCATTTTGAATTTCTCAGTCACGCGAACTATGAAACTGACTAGTCAATTTGTTAGATATGTTAATGACATGATTGTTTTAGATTCAATTTTTCGAAATTCTTATGTAATCTGATAGCCATGCCCGATTTACTGCATATGTCACTCTACCGAGTCTCGTCTAGAAGTTTCATAATTTTCCAAAAACTTCTATCAGAATATTATGATTCAGTCGCGTTCGAAAGTTCACAGCCAAGCCTTTTTATCTTATTGAAAAATATCTTATTCATACCTTATAAGGAAGTAAAATGATTTTAAGAGAAGAAAGTCCTTACTTATTAGACTGCATTGAATCGTTCAAATACCATTAGTATAATCGAGAAGCTAGGCTAGTTGAAACTGGTGTCGCTCTTCAAATGGAGATCTTTTCTTATCTCTGTTTGCTACTGAACGCGTAATGTTTATTCCAGACCATCAGAGTGGAAAACATATTTCTATTTCGTCGTGTCCAGAACAAACGTGCAGGCCTGAACAATTCGTCATTCGCCGTACTCATAATATAGAGGATATAAAATACTGTTACCAATCGAGATAAAAATCTTAACAAAACATTTAATGAAAATTAAAAGAAATAAATTCGAATTCTCGTGTGCTTCAATCACTTTGAGATTTGAATTACAAAAAAGAATCTTGAAGTCACATCGACCAGGTAATAGTGTTAATTAAATCCCAGTAGATTTTCTCCTTTTATTCACAAATACTAGTATGTTGTTATGTGCTCGTGATGGAGGCAGAAATTAGGAGCCTTGTTATTAATAGCTTTTGGGACTTCCAGAGGCAATCGTTCACATCAGGCTATTAATTTTTTTCTAGTTTTTTTTTTAAATTTTGGGCCTCAAGAAAATGTGCGCAGATAATCTCTTCCCCCATACGTCATAGACAGTTTTTATTGTTTTTTGACCAAATAAATAAATAAATTGTCAAAATCTAATCAGTATGATTAATCGAGAAGTGATCTAAAGCTGTTGGGCATAATTGTTTCCAATACATTTTACCTACCATTTCGCGTTAAGTTAAATCCCAGGGGGTTATAAATGATCGATAGCTGCAAAACTGATTGCACTTCAAGTTTCTTCCTCTTCGAAATATTTTTCATGTGTTCGAAACGGCTCTGCAAACGGTTACACTCGGGAATGTGATCTAATACATAAATATACAAGATAGTTAACATTAGTACTAAGCAAAGTTTGGCGATGGACGAGTATGTATTTCTGAAATATAATACGTCGTGAAAAATAGAAGTAACATAAAAAATGGTTTCTTGGTATGAATGGAATTTGGAATTCATTCCATTATTAAATGGAATATTTAATATTATTTATGGTCATGAATTTCATAAAAAGTTCATTCACCTAAACAAACAGCAGGTTTACTTGTATTCCTAGTTCTAATTTCTATTCTCAAACAATGAAAGCTTCCTTTATGTGAAGATTAGATTTTCAATTTGCCCCTAAAAGTATGCCTGAAATTACCTTAAACCTAATCGCAGTTTCATTTGCTCTTCGCTCTCGTGCATCGACGCATCCGGGGAATACCGAGCCAGCCTCCGCCTTCGCCTATCGCTAAAATTAAAAGAGGAAAACAAAGAAAAAGTCGGTCCGTCTTCTTTATTTCTTCTCTCCAGACAAACCGTTATCAGCGGTTTTCGTAATCGCAGCGAGAAATATTGCCCTCTTCGGATGGTGTCGTAAGAGTTATCTTGTGCTACTGGACGCTATACAGTGGTCGATGAATAATACAGAAAATGTAAATTGTTGTGCAGTGCCCTCTTTACGAGCAATTTGAACCTTCAAGCGGAATCGAGAAGATTTTGAATTTGCGAGAAGATTTTGAATAAATTTGCAATTAATCTGCAAATACAGTAAAAATATGAGTATCAGTAAATACGTAATTTGTAATCATTTTGATTAGATAAATTTGCAATTAATCTGCAAATACAGAAAAAATAGTAATATCAGTAAATATGTAGTTTGTTATCATTATCTATTATTTTCCTACTTGCTACTTTTTATGTTAATCAAGGTGGAAGGAATTTGTCACTAGAAAATATCCAAATTAAAGAAATGAAATAAAAACAGATTATGTCTCTACCTTACTCAGGTATGTCTGTAAAATGGCTAGCGGTATTGCATATTCTTTAGGAACAATCTTTCTTAGCTCTCTCCTCTCAACCATTTTTTTCTTTCCAACGATATCAGCGCACGAGTTAAATTATGGTATGACCCAAGATTAAACACCGTACGTAAAATCCAAACGTTCCAAAGCTGTATGATGTTTTTAAAATGTAATAGTATTTAAGATTGTTATTTAAATGGAATTTTTGCTTCCAATAGTTCGTACTGAATCACAGAATTAATAAAATGGTTCGAGTTAAAACAGAAATGTTAATACTTGTTCACAATGCTCACTCCGTACATCGCACACCGCACTACGTAATGTCCAGTTAACGTGAGTCCTTGAAAATCCTCCGTGAAAATGGTTTGTTAGCATACGTAAACAATATTGTGACAATCAGCAGTGCTTTAGGTACGCAGTTGACGCTTTATAGACAAGGAAGACCTAGGTTCGAGTCACGGCGGCCGATTTTCCACATCTGAATAGATGGGTCGATCGAAAACCCGATCGACCCACGTGCAATGTGTCGGAAATAAACAGGGTTCGCGAGAGCTTTTTTCGCAGTTCTCTAATTTCCCCTGCCTGTTATTGCTTCATCATCATTAATCATATAATATAACTTTAACATTAACCTCACCTATCACCCATTATGAAACCATTAGTATCATGCTCAACCAAAAAAGGTTTAGGTACTGGGATCACAATAAATGGCTAAATGGCTGTATCCGTGTCGACCACTGCCCAGAAGAGAACTCTACAGGCCGGTTGTTCTGATTGGTCGTTTCATAAATTCGTTCCACAAATCCGCTACTCAAATAATACAGCTCGCCCCTTGAACCGTGCACAATCATTTCTACCGGATCATGATCCGATTCCATTCACAAGGCGTGAAAATAATCCTTTCCATGCGACCCGCTTGTAATTTCGAATATCTCCGTCAGTACTACGATGTCGAATTGCGCAAACGCTAAAGGGAGAGAAATAGTTGAATGTAGGAGAGTTGCCCAAATGAAACTGACTCGTCTTTGTCGCAATGTCGTAGGAGAGCAAAGCAGAACTTTCTGTAGTAGACGCACATACTTGCTCAGAGACCCATACATACGTGCGTTCATCCATAAGGGTCCAGCTAATTTTTTTGAAGCCAGGTGTAAATGCAGCCTACACTTATCATTGTGGGACAAGCGAGTAGAAATGCTCATGTGAAAGGAGGTTCGCGTTGTTCTTTGACGAGAAGGGTCCGTTGCTTTTGGAGAAGATGGACGCAGGGAGAATTGTGGCAATGTAATCACTACACTTCGGATTTTTAGGTCCTAAAAAATGTGGTTTTAGGTGCCTAAAAACTAGGAAAATAGGTCTTTAATAGGCATAAACAAAGACATTTTATGCATCACACCAACCAAAACGCAGTGATTTATTAAACACTATGTTTTATTTCAAAACACGTAAATACAGTATGAAAGATAAGATAATATTGTAATTGAACAATCACTCTAAAAGGGAAATTATTGCTTCTATTCTATAAAAAAAAACCCTGTCACTGTCAGTTAATTAAAATATAAAGGATAAAATTATGTCTGACTTGATTTAATGCAATAATGAATTAATGCAACATTGTTATTTTTAAATAACAGATTTTTCAATTTCACTTTTTGCCGTAATTTTGCCCGCAATGAACAATAAGAAGAATTTTCAGATGTTGTTGGGTACGTTTGTCTTTCATCGATCAGAATTATCTTAAATGGTGAAGAAGATCTCTCAACGTCTGCGGTGCCGACTGGAACACATTTAAAAAGAGAAACCATATGGCAATTAAAACCTGTAGGGACAACTGACTCACTTCATTTAAAATGCCTGATACTTCTTTCAGAACAGTCTATCCAGGATTTTTGGCGAGCAGCATTTAGTTTTTAGGAAACAATTTTACCAACTTCACCAACAGCTTTATTTAACTGACTTTTTGCTCTTGTAAATAATGTGATAATGTGATGTTGATTCAGTAAGACTGAGCTTTGATGATTGTAATTGCTCTATAGTATCTGTTAAAAAGTGAAATTAGTACAAACGTATGACAGATCTATCTCTCAAATCTATCTCTTGTATGACATTCTGGGCAACCTTAATAAACTGCGATTCTTCTGCCGAAAAACTATTTACAACCTGTCAATGTTCTCATTGTAATATTTCACAGCCTGCTGCCTCGTACCCCATCTTGTCAAAATAGGCGCTAGTAGCAAATGCAGATTGGGACATTTTTCTTTGAAGCTACAATTCTAGAACTTGTAATCAAGGAACAGAGAAAATTCCTCATAAAAGAGTTTGAAAAACGAGGTCGGCCGAATGTGGGGCGTTAAAGCACAGGTCGTCCCTTAGTTGTGAGAGCCGTGGGATTTGTTCCGCAACATTTGTGTAAGAATTTGGCTTAACTCCCAAGTAATCCAATCAACTGAGAGATGTAATATATTGCTTTACTGAATAACCGAAGATCTTGCTCATGACCTGCTCAACGGAGCCGTGCGAGTCTACTTGAACATCAGCGGCAGGTGAATATTTCTCCCCCGTGGTGTTTTTTGATTGATTAGTGATTCCGGGCGCGTCTACTGCTTAGGTCATTAGTCCCATAAGTAGGGCACTTTTTTCCTCTGGAGGTGGTGGTGATCTTCTCCCTCTGGATGGTGAGACCCGGCGCCAACCTACCGTCGGCTAGCGGGGCTTTTCCCCCACCAGTTATCTCCCACCAGCGGGGCACCGCCCCAGCCGGGACAAGCTGTAAGCTCCTGACTGTCTCCAGGCATGTGAAAGTGTAGTGCATGCATGGGGTGAGAATAGATCAAGGAAGCGGAAGGAAAGATCGCGCAGGGTTCGTTCGTTAAGGTACTGCTCCGGTATTCGCCGGGTATTGATCGCAGAAACCACGGAAAACTACCGATCAGAGCAGCCGGCCGCTAAAATCATTTTCGAGACAGCGACTGAATTCGAACTAGCTATCTAGCCAGTGTCGAAAACGCTGCCACCGTCGGGGCTGGAACCCTAAGGCCTCTCGGTCAGAAGCACTGCAGTAACAGTTGCTGCCTTGAGCCACCTCTCCCTATCTCGCGTGAGACAAGAGCTCAATATAATAATAATAATAATAATAATAATAATAATAATAATGATAATGATAATGATAATAACGTAAATTCATAACTAAAGGTATAAGGTATGAATCTTCTCCAAACTGCAACTAGCTTCCTAAGGGATAGATGTAGTGACAGTTGATACATCTATGAAACGTGACACAGAATATGAGATGTACCCAATAAAGCGATGTCTTGAACTTCGCAGTCCGCTGCATGACCTAGGAATTTCAAGCACTGTTTAAATAGGTTTTGCGAAGCGAGCTAAGACCTGCAGTTTTACTCCTCAGATCAGGCTGAACTGGAGTATTGTTTTCATTATCCAGCTCAATAATATATTTTGAAAAACTTCTTGGAATGCCTCAAATTGTTACAGTTTCAAAAGATTCAAGAACTTTTTATTGAATAAAACCTGATAAATCTGCCTCTATACTTCGATTTATTTGTAGTGGCACTTGACATAAGTCTGGTTTTAAATTGCCATCCAATTGGGATCTTGAACATCACTGGAGTGACGTCACTAGAGTGACGTTCAAGCTCGCGATGGATGGCACCGTAGCAGCTAATTAATCGTCGAGTGCCATTATAAATAACTCGAAGTGAAGTTAAAGTTCCGATGGCCGAAGTGTCGCTCCGGGACGACTGTGTCGGCCCTGCCGCCCGCCGCCCGCCAGGCTCCGAGAACGGGGTCAAGGTCGCAGCTCCGCGGGCAGCCTCTCCTCCGAGGCCTCCCTCCCGCGCCGAGGACCGGCTTAGGTGGCTCAGTTGACGCCTCTGACCGGGAGGCCTTCAGGTTCCTCTCCCGACGGCGGCAGGAGTTTCCATATTAGCTGGAGAGCTAGCCGTTGTCTGGAGGAGAATTCTAGCGACCAGCTGTTCCCATCGGTAGTTTTCCGTGGTTGCACCGGTCAACTCCAGGCGAATGCCGGAACAGTACACTAACAATCGGGCCACGGACCTCACGCGATCTTTCTTGTTCTATCCTCTCCCTTACACTCACATGCACTATACTACCTCACTTGTCTGAAGAGCATTCGGAAGCCCAGTCGTAAAGTTAGAGCTTGTCCCGGCAGGGCGGCACTCCGTTGGTGGGAGAGCAAGGCGACGGGTAGGTCATCGCCGAATCTCGCCATCTAGAGAGGGAAGATTTCCTCCCGAGAAAAACATGCACTACACATACGGACTAACGACCTTAGTATTTGACGCGCCTGAAATCGCTAACCAATGAATGAACTACACTGAGGTCCTTGAAGACTATGACGATGGTCGTGATGATCCCTCTTCTCGTTGCTGGGTGACCCATGATGCATTGCTCGGCAAACCACTCGCCTTCCACCGCAGGAAACAGGGTTCGAACGCGGCCGGTCCGCGGCGAATTTGTGATGCACAGAGCGAAGTCGCTGCAAGTCTTGTCGGGGTTCTCCCGTTTACCCCGAAAATCCGTCACCGTCGGGACTCAAACCCTGGGACCTACCAATCAGAAACTGTATAGTGGCACCGTTTGTACTCAGCTGTCCGAAGGTGGAAGCATTGCTCCTGACCCTGCAATGGCGCTGACGTGGAGATTCTGGAGTTCGACTCCTGAATGGAGGAATTTTCGATACTACATATGTACGAGTAGCTGGAGCGAATTTAGTTGAGGACTGCAGGAGAATTCTGGCGGCCGGCTGCTGTGATCATTTGATTTTCTTTGTTTCTGCGATCAATTACAGAAAATGGCAGAGCAGAACCCTAAGCAAAGAGGTTAAGAATCTCGCGCCTTACACTCACATCTCCCTTACACACACACACACACACACTACACACACACACACACACACTAATATGCATACACTACCTCACATGCCGGAAGCTTACAGGTGTTCCGGCTGGGGCGGTGCTCCACTTAGGGGAGAAACCTCTCAAGCCGCCGTGTAGGTCGGGGCCGGATCTCAAGTTTCACCGGGGTTGGAATACCACCACCTTCGTACAAACGTTTATTTCACTAACGAAACTAACGACTGTAGCAGTCGGCATGCCCGCGAACATCAATCGATGGCGGAGCACCGCTTCCCAGGGATGATGCGCTCGCCGCGAGGAGGAGCTCTTTGTCCTGCCCCCCTCCGCGTGCTGTCTTCTGGAGCAGCGCTTTCCAACTGGCGCCCGCGGCTGCTTTGAAAAATTTTATTGCACAAATCAAATACAATACAATTGCGCAATTCATCTTATTTTTATTTGATGCTATTTTAATTTTCTCGTTGAATGTACATTAATCGAGATTGAATAAAATTCGTAACTAATGTATATTTGTTTCAGTATAATCTCAGTAGTAAGGGTGAAAACAATTTTAAATGACGGTGCGGCCCGCGACGTCACTAGAATTTTATATGTGGCCCATAAGCCCTTGAACAGCCCTGCTCTAGAGGCTGCCCCTGTCCGCAGGACGAGTCCCATTTCGCGGCGCTACGCAAGGGGAAACCGTCATAACATTGTTTTTGTTTGTTTTTTGCGTATCAGTATTTGAAATTTATTCTCCAATTTGGCCTATATTTCATGTACGTTTGTAGCTTCAAAGTGTTAAACTTTCTTTCTGAATTGCATGGTCTCTCGAATCTCCATACTTTGAGAAGTTGATCTGCTAAATAGTTTAGACAACTAGGCATGTCGCGTGCACTCTAGCCCACACAGGTTATTCGACAAAAGAGGGCACATAACCGAAAAATATCCGAAAGATTCATATCCAAGTTAGACCTGTAATATGTAATAACAGACGCCGACGCTTTGGCCAAGAACCTACGACAATATTTGATATTTTAATTTATTTGTAAATTGTCATTTGAAAGCGTGGTTAATTTTGTTTGTGTGTCGTATTATGTTTTTTGTTTGTCTTTCAATTTTGGATGAGGAAAATTTGAGGGAAGCTCAAATTTAAACAATTTGTTGTGTGGTGTTTTATTTTTACGCGTGGACACGCTCGAGCGCACGGAACAGCGTGGTCGGTCGGAGCAGAAAGCGAGAGCGAGCGAGAGAGAACGAGGGAGAACGAGGAGCGGCGGCGGGCGCTTCAAAGCGGAATCAATGCTCCTGCGCGCCCCGCCCGCAGGTGGAGCTCCGTGGCAGCCGACTCCTAACGCGCACCCGCACACGCGCTCGCCCGAGACCGGGCAAACGAGCGGCCATCAAACTTACTATTCAACTCGTTATTACCCGGCGTCAACCGGGTATTTATTTATCCTACTCGTCTGTTAAGCTCCGCCCCGCCCAGTCTCCTTTCCGCTCCTCCCCCACGGGGAATCGCCGAACTGCATCCCGCGGTTTCCTTGAACCCCTGCTTCCCAGTTTCTTCAACTCTGCTTCACTTTTCGTTACCTGAGACAGCATAGTCCGACTTCATCCCGTCTCGTTCATCCGGTGTTTCGGAAGGACTGGACGTTTTCGTTAAGTATCCATTCAACCATCCATTCAGCGCAATCCATTCACAACATCTATTCAGCGTAAATAGATGTACTCACTCCAGTCCACAGAAAAGCTCGAACACAAGTAAACTTGTGTGACGTATTGAAGTATATATCACACTGCGTTGAAGATAACAATATTTTCATTTATTTACAAAGAAACGTAACAGGTAAAGAAATTTACAAATATTGATCAGACCCCTGCAACCTTTTTCTTTCCCTTAGCCGCAAAAACCCCGTGACCGTCCCTAGGTCTACAGTCCAGTGCCACTGCCCTAAAGCAGGTTTCAAGTGTGATGTGATGCTATCGGACGTTAAGTTCCCGGTAACCAACGTACCTACATGGCCTGGCGCCAAACCGGTCTCCGCCCCGAAAACCACGTGCTGGAGTGCACTGGAGATCCCACCCAGCCTCTCTGCTAACAGCTCTACGAATCTATCTGAATCTCCGCGAGCGCAGAAAGCGCTCGCCGTATATACACCCCCGTCTCCCCCTTCCGGCTCCATGCTGTCGGCGTCCCCAGGCTCGATGGCTAACCAATTCCAGGGGTCTTGCACAATCGTCCCAGACTCGCCACTAACCTTTCTCAACAGTTATGTTTGCGTGGGTTTTTTTTCCCTGGAGCAGTCACATCCTGGCGTCTCTATTTTTAGCTCAGGTGCGCCATTCCACCACAGCTTCCGGCTTAGGCATGTCGCCCGCTTGAAAGCGTGCCACAACGCCACACTTGGCAGAATCTTCGGAATTTGTATGTCAAGTCAGTGAGGTAAGAAGTCTCTCATGATAGGATATTTCAACTTGTTTTGTTTTGACAGTGTTTGAAGTGCAGTTTTCAACTCTGGCCGTCCTCTAACAGGGCGCGCAAATGTTTCTTGGAAACAGAAGAGGATCAATATAATAGCAAGTAGACCACGCTAAACGCAAAAATCAATCCTTATCCTAAGGAGGGGATGCAGTCGGGGTATTTAAAGGGCTTAGGGAAAGTTGACCGTGGGATGCAGTCGGTATTCGCCCGCGCCCTGCCCTCGACCCCTTCACCGTTCCTTCCTCGCCGCTTCGCCGCCCAGCCCGCGGCTGTCCCGCGTCGCCCGGCACCAAGGCCGATGCGGAATGCATTAAAATAAATTTGCTTAAAACACAGATTTGGGGACGGCGCTTTGAATAACATCTCCACACTTCTCTAACATCTCTCTCACACACACACACTCATACAATTTTTTTCTCGGTCGCCCATACGTATTAGGGCAAAGTTTTGATAAAGTTGCTCCAAGCGCTCCAGAGATAGGTTGTAATAATACACGGATCTCGAAAGTTAACATACTGAATCTAAGGAGGCTACTTTACTGTTATCTCTATTACAGCAAAATAACTTAATAAGACTGAATTTAAGAGAGAAAAAAGTTTTACCATGTAGGCGAGAGAGAACCATAGAATTGTTTTCATATTTTGTGTGGATAATTGTTTGGTATCCATTACAGCTATATAAACCAATCCCTTTTCACTGCAAATAATCATTTCTCTTTAATTCAGGGCACAAGCAACATAAAGAAGGACATAATTCAAAAACAAAACAAACAAACGAAAATACGATTAAGCCCATTAGCACCCTTTCATCAAATGGAAACGAGTTGGTTCATCTCGGTGAATTGGCGTTCGCGTGGAGCTTCGCCTTAAATTGAGCGTGCTCTGCGCAGCAGCACTGAAAGCAATTGGAAATCACCATGCCCGTCATTACGCCATTAGCAAAGCGTCCCCATCCATCACGCGGCCCCCGGAGAGACGATGAATACTTCATCGCCCCGCGTCGCCCGCCCGGGGGCCGTGCGCGCAGGGCGTCGCGTCTGCGCTGAAAGACAGCGCCGACGCGGATGGATGATGCACTTTCGACAACGCAGCACCTGCTTCCAGCGCTGTGATACGCGGGTGCCACAAGCACTTTGCAAGATGCGTTTACTTGATCGGCGCTGCTCTCAATGGATACTTATCCGAGCAACGTGCTCATAAATTCAAATCAGGGGCGGAAGCAATATGAGGGCGGGGGACCTGTGGCGAACTCGTGAACGTATCAATTATATTCGTATGTACTCCCCTCTTTAAAAATTACAAGAGACATTTAGCAAGAGAAGCTAATATTCCGAAGCGTATTTCTATGATCTTGCATATTTTTGTCATTTGCTTCAATGCATAGGTAAATGCAATTTCTTGACTTATGGTTAGAATTGGATGCTGTATACGTAGATTATTATGTTAGTGCATATTTGGCTGATTTTTCCTCTTGGAGAAAATTCCTGTAATTATACGAGCATATTTTGCATATTTCGTTAAAATGTAGACCTATCACTAAAACGTTTCAACTTTTCATACGATCTATTTATTTGTGAGCTTTCATTGATTAGAAAGAGCTAGTCAAAGTTTGCTTTATTTCCCTTCCCTACAGAATTAGTAAACTTGCCCTAATGTAGGATATTTCTTGATATATTTTTTTAATACTGACAGAAGAAATGTAGCAAGACAAACAATGTAGTTCACTAAGATGAATATTTACATCAATTATTACTCACGCAAAGTAAGGTAGATTACATTATGTTTGTACAAAAATATATATTTTCATTCCAAGCATGCTCTTCTTGTTTATCCTCTTCTTTATCAAAACATGTTTAAACAGAAAATTAACTATTATTAATTTTAATTGCAAATTGAAGTTCATATTTTAGAACTTTTGCTTCATAAATGCACATATTAAAAACATATTTCAAGATGTTTACGGCATAAAGATCCTCTTCCTACTAATTATGCATTAAGAGTTATATTAAGACACTTATAAAGCAATTCTTCACATTAATTTCGATTGTGCTCAGTCGAGATTGCACGTTAGCCAAGATACACGTTCTCGTAGTGCGGCAAACGTTTTTCTACTTAATGGAGGTCAAGCAAAAATAGAGAATCGGCCCTACACCTGGCTATAAAGATGGGAAGGGAAAATGAATGGGAAAGGAAGAATTGCGCGCAGACCACATCCCTTTATTTAAGGTAACACTCCGGCATGGGCCTAGAATTAACATTAAGCAAATTGTAATGTGTCTTCATTGTTACGTAGTGTAAGTATTATCACTGATACCGGTGCACATTAATTTCATACGAGATAGTTACATTAGACAATAACATAACGTTGATTTTCTTGTTTTTCCCGAGATGTTCAGTTAATATCGAATCGAGACCCTTAGAACAGTTTCTGAATTCAAGCCTGTTAATTAATCAGAATTGCTTAACGTGGAAAAGGGTACGTCTGGGGAGTTAAAAAAAAGGTGGTGTATACTTGGCGTTTTGAACCGTTTCGGCGGAGTTGCGCACATCAACAATTTCTAAGATGTATACAATTGATCTCTGAAGACGCCGTGGCATTTCCTTGGAAACAACAAACCGCAATGCCTGCGAGGCAAGAAATGCACTGTCGAGCGCTGTGATATTTTCCTTTCCCTCGCCGAGTGCGAGGCGAGCGATGTGGTGTTTGGCAGCCCCTGGAGGGTCGCCCTCCGTCTCCGCCGCACAGTTGGGCGAAACAAGGGCGAAACGCCTGGCGTACCGTGGTGTCAGGGATTCGGAACCAAGCATTCACAACCACGAAGTCGTTTTTAAAACTCTTTGTTTATTACTCAAATAACCTTCGTCCGTCACTTACGTTTAGACCACTTCTGGTCCACCCATCGACGCAAATGAGGTGACATTCGACGTGTGTCGGTCTCCACATGGATCCCTGGGTCTCCTCCAACTGACCATTGTTTTGCTGATCTCTCTAGATGAATCCAAGAGATTTCTTAAACACATGTGTTTTTTAAGTAATTAAAACACTTTTGGGGTGATTTACGGCACCTCCAGTTGTCACCAATAACTCGTTCGATTCCTCTGGACAAATCAAGTCAATTGATACGAATTCACAGAAACAGATTCTTAGGCGGTACTCTCTAGGATATTTTGGAAGAATTTTAGGAAAACACGTATTTATTATTCTTACACTGCACCTACCGAACGCTAGAGAAACGTCATAAATTTTTAGTCTTTTTCCGGCATTTACACATCAATCGATACGAGTTGATTGACAATCGATTTGCACATGAATTGATTTCGGTGCGATCAATTTCCAGTCAGATATTTCCAGAATATTCTGTATGAATTTAAGAGAAAACATGAATTTGGGGAGTTAAAGAGATTTACAGTGCTGAGCCTGAAAGGCTGTAGATAATTACTGCATTCTCGGCTTAACATGAATCAAGATGATACATTGATAATTTTTCATTATTTTGTCGATGTTTAACCTACTAATGAAATGAAACAGGAATTTTAAGAATACTTGTATCGAACCTTGTTCAGGAACCTGTTTCTGGGGATAGACAAGTCAGGGAACGTTATTATTTTTAAAATGTATTTTTAATATGAACTTGCGTAGCACAAAAAATGTGCCAACAAGAGGCGAGGCTAAGATAATAAAGAATTTTTGAACAATTAAGAAAAATTAAAAATGTAATGTCACAGAAAAATATTTAAATTAATTTCGCTCTTATTATAATCACAGAGGAAAGATATAGTCTTTCCCTTATATTAGAATAACACCCCAAAGAAGTGAACGTCCCGACTGGAACCTAGCTGTTGCTTTTTTCTCTTTGGCCTCGTGACCCGGAGTGCCGCGCGTTCGATTCCCTCCTGGGGCGCAGAGGGGAACCGTCTTCGGCTGAGAGAAGCTCGAGAAAAACTAACATATAATCGAGATGCATTCGCACCAGATGTTGTAGTTGCGCGCTAATGAATGGAGCTGAAGTCCGCAATTGAAGCGTGGATCAGAAAGTCCCAGGTTCGCGCTTCGGGGCAGTTGACGATTTACCACGCCAGCTGCTTTGCTGGTTCGCACGTCACCGCTGCCTCAAAGAGAATACTACGTCGTGCGGCTGTTCTGGTCGGTCTCTTCCGCACTTCACTTCCGGACTGAACCTCAGACAACTGCTCGTAGGCGACGCGCGATCTTTGCTTCTCCACCCTGCCTTCACTCCCAGCCCTCGAGTCGATCGAAGGACTCCTGGATGGGGGCCCTTCCAGAGAGGAGGAGGTCAGCTCAGAGTCCAACCTCGATCATCCTTGTGATCAACCTTGCGACATCAAAGAGGGAGATTACAAGAGAGAACGACAGCAAGAGCAACAGAGAGAGAGAGAGAGAAAGAGAAAGAGAGAGATAAGGGAAGAGAGCAAGACGGACGGAAATAGTGTGATGTGTATGTGATAAAAGTGAATAGGAGGGAAAAATGCGATTACGAGAGAATAGGATAGAGAAGATGCAGGTACAGAGAATAAAAGAGAATGCAAGAACGAGAGGGACTAAGAGAGACCGAAAGGGAGAGGGAAAAAAACGCGAGGGAATAAAAGAGAGAGGGAGAACACAGAGCGAAAGTGCGGCCTTGGGAGCACTGTGGGCGCGGCGCGTAGGCTGGTCGTGCTTCCGGTGCGGAGGCGGAGGCGGTGGCGAGGGCGGAGGGCCCTCCAAGGACGTCGCCCTTGCGGGGGACCAAGGCTTTGTTGGGGGAGGGAGCGCCCCGCTGAGGCCCTTCGGCGCAGGCCAAGCCCTTTTCGCCTATTGTCCGAAACACAAACAAAACACCACAGAAAGACCACATTTCTGTCAAAGAACTTAACTTATCGCTTAAGGCCTGTATTTTCCAGTTTAAACCACTTCACTTCATTTGTGGCGCTGTTGACTGGTGAAAGTAAATGATTTTTCTTTGTGGAGATTCTCTATGCGTCATCCCAGAAATCTTCTAAAACGCACTTAAGTTGCATAGAATAGATGTAAATATCGTACTGGACCGCAAATAATGTAGCTTCCGAAGTAAGCTCCAAGGGAAAAAAGTACAATCCCGATATGTACGCGTTATTGGGTTCGCGAAATAGAAGAAAAAACAACTTTAAATAAATTCAACCGAAAAATAACTATTTCTTTTTTCTATCCACCATACATCCGGAGTCACTTACCTAAAGAATTTTCTTTCGTCCCATTTATTTTCTTATTGCGATTACTATCATCATACGTAAGGAATCATACATCAATCGTAAGGAAACAAACATTCTAATATATTGTTTCTTCACATACTACGGTGATATGGGTCACACATTTTAATTGAAGT
This sequence comes from Acheta domesticus, assembly GCA_031308135.1. Taxonomy (NCBI): domain Eukaryota; kingdom Metazoa; phylum Arthropoda; class Insecta; order Orthoptera; family Gryllidae; genus Acheta; species Acheta domesticus. The sequence goes on from JAHLJT010009436.1 coordinate 157,423,078, forward strand.
AATTAAATTTTAATTAATTATATCAATATTTATTAATTTATTTTCTGTGGCTGCTTCCGTATTTTCAACCTCGTTATTTTCTTTCTTTTCCTTTTCTACGATAGGATCATTGCCTTCAACACTGTACATTTGAAGTGCGTACTGTACAGGAGGAAATGTAAATTCTTTAATATTTTGGAAGTTCGCGAATTTATGCCGTTGTTTATCTTTTCACTGTTGAAATTTTGATCATCTTTGGCGTATTTTCAGACCAATTGTCTGAATGAAAAAATCTTAACGATTTTCTGAGGTCCCTTTCTGGGTTTTGTTAAGCATATTCGAAGATTCATTACAATGCCATATCTTTGATAATACAACAGAACAACACAGCTGACTCAGAAACCTTGGAAGTGATCTTATTATGTGTTTCAGAAAAATGTAGAAGGGACGTGAGTTCTTCTCTTCCATCTCGCGACCTAAATGGTTCATTCCTTCCATCTCTAAGAAAAATGAACAAATAATTGTCACATTTATTTTAAAGTTCACAGGGCTTGCGTCGTTAGCCGGACTGCAACAGTCGCCTAGGGTAATGCAGTTCGAGTCTCCGTGGTCTTGGAACCCCGAGTACTAATGGCGCTGTCCCATTAGGGAAAGAGAGAAAAGGTTAAAATAAACGGAACAATGAAAACTCAATAAGCTCAGCCGCCTGTTCGCTGTATCCGAAATAAAATCCTGCATAAAGTAATAGGGTAACATCCACAGACGTGGTTAGTCCCTTCCGGTCCACCAATCTAGCAAAGTAAATCACGTGAAAGTCCACGAGTCTCAACCCGCTGGTGGGAACTGACCACTGCTTTTTATAGTTTCAATTCACATACGTTGGTAAATGCTATTAATATATGTAGTGCGCCAAGGCAGTCTCTCCGCACTGCACAGTCTCTTATTACAAATCGCATTTATGTCGGTAGAAACCAGATCACTGAGATATAAGTGAAGGAAACAACACTTTGAGCATCTAGTATGATTGTGGTGAGTTTGTAACTTACTTTTTACAAGCTGCAGCTCGTTCTACCAACACAATTTCTATTACTAACATTTTCAGCAGCGATGCGCCACAGCGGAGAGACTTTTCTGGCACGCTGTATTACTGTTTTGCTCTACTGGCATAGCATTAATTGTTGCTTTACTCATCAATTGACGATATTTAAATCTTATTTTGTAATTAAACATAACCTTTTTTAAAAATAGACAATTAAAAAAGTTATTTTTTTATTTAACTTTCTATGCCCTAGGATGGACAAATCGAGCAACGCCATTGTATTTTGTGTATGAACTTTCGTAGCAAAAATAAATATTTTAACATGAAAATACTCACCGGAGGCGTCATGCTAAGTTATTAAATAAATAAGACAGCGGCACAAGTGCAGAGGCACCTCTTACGCTCATGGCAACACATGATACTGATTTGCCGCGTCGAGTCGCGTCTTGTGTTGTCTTTTTTATCGTGAAAAAAGGCAGAACTATCAAATGAATTACACAGAAGCAAGGCATGAACCATTAGTTAGCCTACGTCGTCAATTGGACTTTTTTGTTCCTTGATCCAGTAAACGTAATGTTTCAAAAAGTAAATTTTATATATACAATGAATTGATGGACTCAGATTTTGGAGAAAGGTGTAATAAGGAATCTCATAAAATTCCAGCTCTCCCTGAATCAACACCACCTGTCAACCGCCACGAGCCCTTTCCGTTGACTTAACAATACTCCCCACATTATGTTAACCGCCAGGCTGTTTACATCGTGGCGGACACTTCGAAGCGATCGCAGCGCGAAGAGCCGGCGGCAGAAAGGGCAATTAGGACGGAATCCCAATGAGGCAGACAGCGGGGGAGAACCATTAGGCGAAGGCAGTTGAAAGGTGTCTCACGGGACGCAAATGGGCGAAGGGTTCTTGATGATCGCGTGTACTGGAAGAGGTTGTCCTGAAAGAACTATTTTTTATAAAGCAGAGGCAGGGCGTATCGTTAACTTCCTGGAATCCGAATCATAGATGGTTATTAATACAGCAGACTATTTGATTCATAAGGATTTTACAGATAAAAACATTTTATTGCATTTTTACAATATTTTATGAATAGTTTTAAGAAAGTTATTGGTGGCCTTTGGACCCCCGCATGGATGGGGTCCTCCAAGCAGCAGGTTGCTACATTTGTAAATAAATACTGCTCTGCTTACAAGATGTAGCTATTCGTATGCAGGTTCAAAGAAACAAAGTAAAATATTTTCAAAAACCATAATCGTTATTCGACGGTAGTAGTAACGCTTTGAAGGTTTGTCACTTCAGTTGGGGGCGGAGTGAGGAATCCATAAGAAACGAGTCGACCCTTTTAGGAATCTGGAGGAGGTTCTCACTGTATTCCTCCCGTCATTTTAAAGTCAGACCCCCGCTTGAATTGGAATCAGTCGCTTTCCGAAATCGCAGCCGCCCTCGTGCGGCAGGGGCTTGCGTCAAAGGGTGTCGACGCAAGCGGAATTCAGAGCTGTCGGTTCGAATCTCGAGAAATGCGAGGAAGTTTTCAGTTGAGTTTGTTGTATAGAAAACATTTCGCAGATGTTTACGTTTCATCACTAAACCTTCTCTCCAAATCCCTTGGCCTTAAGAGCATCTATTACGTTACGGAGATCTCGTGCGCCTGAAGAACTGGCTCTCCAGTCCGTTTAAAGCTACATGCACCGAGGACTGACTCGGACAATGATAACTGTACACAACTGATACGAGCCCAAGAAGTACCTCGACATGAGATTCGGAGAGTTCTGTGGGCACTTCACTGGGTACCGCGAAGCCCTGTTATGCTCCACATGTACCTATAGATGGCAGCCAGGAGGGAGAATATCAAACTGCAAGGATCCCGGCTAGAAATAAAAGAGAATACATAAAAATGCATTCTTAAGAACACTCATTTAAAGTATGACAATGAATACGGCCCTTAACTCAATAAATACTGCTGATATTTCACTTTGAATGCTACGATTTTACAGGTCTATACCGAAGATAGAATTCGGTCCTGGCTATATGTTAAAACGTGCTCGAAAAATGTTTACAAATCGTAAGTAGAAGAAAGTAAACATAGCAGTTGGTATTCATTTAGAATAGTAAAATGGGTATAATTTTAATTTACATAACGAAAACGATTTTAGAGTACGTTTAACATGTTGATTAAAATATTTCAAGAGAGCATGGCCTTTTAATCCTCTTCTTTTCAGAGAATATCTCTTGTTAACAAATATTTATTTTGATGTAAAGAAGACTCGCCGAATTTGTGATTCATTCATTTATATTTTAAAGCCTTGAAATTATGCTGTAAAAATTATTAATTACAATAAAATAAAATTTATTAAATTAATGAAAATTAAATTATTTTATATAAATTTATTCGTCACTGGCATTTCTTAGATGTGCCAGATGAATTCTGGATCTTGCAAATAAGCAATGATATTACGAAGTATTACTTCACGGGTAGATATAGTCCGTTGAGTTAATTGTTAATGTATTTTTTTTATAGGACAATGTGTGAAAATTAATTTGAAGGAAAGATCGTTAGTGGATTGTCCTTTATTTATTCCGAAGCATACAAGAATTGCAGTGCTTCATAATGAATAGAGCGTTATTTAAAACAATTCAAAAATCATTTAACCAAGTTCATCTAAAAAAGTAAATCAGATCGATGAATCTGAAGAAATCTTGGCTGGCGGGACGCTATAAATCTTCGGTAACTCAGTCTGTGAATGCCAATTCTGTGCTATTTGTAGAACAAGCCAAATCGCTTTCTCTCAATTTCTCACATACCCCAAGTTTTATTGCCAGCTCATTTTGTATTCCGGACGATGATCCTTCCCATTCTCTCATTTCATCTCCTCTCTCTCCCGACTCCGCCCCCCTTGCACAGGAATTACGAGTTTTACAATTGTCTGATTTACAACGTTCATCCAAACCGTTGTATATTACGATCTGTAGAAACGTAAACTACCAGCGCTGCATTTGTACTTGATGTTGCAAGAGGGAAACAACACTTTACCGAAGAGTGAGAAAGGCCATGAAAGTGATGGTCGCGCTTTATAATTGCCACAAGTGAATTAAACCTCTTTATTCTGGAGGATCAAACATTATTTTACCTACGACAATTCGATTAGTATCCTCATATGGATGCGAAAGGCTTCATTTAGCAATAGTGTTTTAATGGATTTATTATAGCACTAGTTACATAATGACTTCATTATATTCTTTTTCAGAGTTTAAAGAAACCCATTGTTTGAAACAAACGATAATCGTAACTATATTTACTAAGATATGACAAGACGTTCATATACAATCACAGAAATAAGAAACACCTTCCTTATATGTCGTCGTATGTAAACATTTTAGTGATACGTATGTGATAAAACATCATAATGAATGAAAAATCATTTAAATTGTTATTGGTACGAAACGGTTTCAATTAAATACATGAATGAACCTGTATTTTTCACAAAATAATAAAACCTTGTTTGTACAATCAACAGCTATCAAATGAGATAAAAACATTTTCGATCCAAATTATTGGAAGTTGTAATACAACAATAAAGTATATTAATAGTAATCCTACTTATTGCTCAATATGCCTTATTTACTTAGCGGGATTAGGTGAAGAAATAGTAATGGGCGCGGCCGGTTTTAACCACGCGGTGATTAAAGGCATGTGTAGCACAGGTGCAACACGAAATTAAACGACGAAATACAACATGCACGTGTCCCTGATTTAAACAGCATTCAGGAGGACAGGATTAGGTGGCCATGGCGTGATCTCGCATCCTTTGTTACAGGAGCATCGTCCACCCCTCGAGGGATGGGGCTGGCCCCTCCCCCCACCCCAAGCCAGAAGGAAGGCCGGGGCGTCTTTTTGGGGGAGCAGGCGCGAGGAAGAGCCGATTAGCCCCGGGCGGGGCGGGGCGGGGGCGGGGCGGGTGCTTTCAGATTGAAATTGGGGAAGCTATAAAAAGGGTCCGCGTGAGATTAGAAGCGCATTGTGGCCGCTGGGCGAGTTGGGCCGAGATGGGTCGACAGCCTGGCCACTTTTCTCCCTGTTCGTCGTGAGGGAGGTGAGCTATGCTAATAATGCGACCGAGAAAGGGGAAATTGAAAACTGGGCTTCTTCAGTATTTCACTTATTCTGGGAAGTTTTCAATAGAATGTATTGGGCAGTCCGAAAACAAAAGTTTCTGGTATAAAAAAGATGAGTCGTGAAATATTATAAGTCCTATAGTACTTCGTACATTTTTTAAAAATCTGGGTCATGACAACACATCTTACTGTTGTTTTGTTATAATAATTAACATAGAGAATTTGACATCATGCGGCAGATTAGACACTTGTTCTATTTTCCTACTGTTCATTACGTTCAAGACAAATAGTAGAAAGTGAAGAATTCTGAATAATAACGAAAGCTTTGATAACTGTGTGATAGCAATAGCAACCTAAATGAATTGTACGGAAATCCAGAGCGAATATGTGAAGGATTTCTGACGAAATTTTACCTAGGTTGTAATCTAGTTAACAGCTGAATACGTAGTATAGAGAGACAGGAGTAAAATTTGACCTAGACGCAACGAGGGATTTTTTTTTCAAACGTTGAATATATACTTCAAATATCTTATCTTGGAAAAGAGCATCATTCCTGCAGCCGAAACTACAAAACGCGAGACACAGTAACATAGGTTCAGCGGGATGTGTGTCACTAACAAGCACAGACGGGATGCAGACTCGGCAAATGAATGAATTCCCAGGGCAACATAATGCCAGCTGCTGGCCTCATTTGAGTTATATTCAGCATTCCATTCACACAACTCTTCCAAGGTCGGCTGGAGTACGCTGAGACTCGGAGTCCCGCACTTATGGAAGAAGATTGCTTAACTGCTCGATTCGTACGTATAATAACGCGGGCACGCCGCCACCACTCGCCGCTATAATTGCGAGTGCTAAGGATAGCGTGTCTGGCAGGGCACAGCTCGGCAAAGCGTTGGCACCATTTGCGACTCCGGTCGCATGAAACCGTTCGCCTCGTTTCGCAAACAAACAACCCATCATTTATGGATTTAAGTGACAGTAGAAGAGTGGTTCATTTCCCCATTTGCAAATCATTCATATACAGAAATAAAATGATAAAACAGTACAAAATTATCGTAATATCGCTTCATACAGAACATGAATGATTTTCCAATTGCTACCTTTCTTATGATCCTCCTATAAATTCATTTTCAGCTAATTTTCAATGAATCATTCTTTTTGCAGGGTGGTACGAGAATTTTAGCCTAAATAAAGATTAAATATGGCGATTGCACGGCTGATTTGAGTTCAATTTTCAGTAGTGGTATTGGTCAGTGGTATTGCGCACTGGCGAATTCAAATCCAAGAAAGAGACTGCCATTATAAATTTCAAGCTCACAGTTTTTTACTATTCAGGAAAAATGAATTAGGTATTTTGGTAAATATGCTACCACGAGTCAGTTGAGTGGGGCACTATGCTCACACCATACTAATTCGTAAAGAACGTTTGTGTATTAGATTAAATATTGATTACAGAACAATATTTAATTGATAGGAAGTAAATACGCCAAACTGTTTCACAAAGTACATTCTGTAGCTTATTTTCCTAACCAACACAACATTTTCAGAAGGACTTGAAATTCAATTGTAATTCAGCTTATGGGAATTCACTCAGACAATGGACCCTCATGTACTCGTAGTTAGCGGTTCTGCAATCGAACGATATCCTTCAAGGCTTCAACACATTATAAAGAGTACGTGCGTGAACGCAGCTAAGCAATGGACATCAGGCAACAACCATGCAACACAACTCTTTCAACAAGTAAACAAGGGCCTCCTGGAAACGTAGGAAACATTTCTACATTCAGAGTTCTCTTTCGAATTGTTTATGATAGTCTCCTTAATTTACAAAACCATCCTTCCACCGAGAAATTTAGCCTATTAGCCATTATCCTCCAAAACATTGAGGTATTTGTTACAACGTTACCGAAACCACAAAACATGTCACTCGTGGAAGAGGTGACTCGACAGTCGGAGAAACACAGCGGAAGTTCATTCAACGTTAGCGTTGTTCTGCTCTCGAGCCAGATACAGGCGACACAACCGCCCATTATGTTGGACCGCGACTAAACGGCGAGCTGGAAACAGGGGCCGCTAATTTACCGAGAGGCCTGCGCGCCGATAACATCAGCGGGGGTCGGGGGACGCGGGCGGAGGGGGTCGAGAGACCCGGGGCACACGCGCCCCCACTCCGAAGGGGCTCTTCATATTTACGCGTCGAGGGGAAGAAATGTAGCCATTAGGGCCGCGGAGTGTCGCTCGCGCCGCGCCGCCTCAAAGGGCGCGCGCTCGTTATTTATTCGGCCGACATCCGTGCCCTGAGGGACTCCAGCGGAGGAGCCCCCCCCCCCTCCCTCTGCCGCTGCCCGTGATGGAGAGTGCGCGAGGGGAAGAGGGCGGCGGCAGCGACGACGGGCCCTGCTGGCAACTAGGGATGCGGCATCTTCAAAACATCGATGTTGTTATAAAATTATCGATATTTTTAACATCGATATTTCGAAGCCCATGTTTTTTTAACATTGATGTTTAGTGTTCAATGTTTTTATATGATCGTTATTCTTTAAATGAAGAAAAATACATAATACAATTCTATAAAAATAATTTACAGACATCCATAAATTGAATATTCTTAGGGCCAAAGTGAGAAAGGGTGAAAAATAAATCAAAAATCGAGTTTCCGTCAATAAAGAGGCGTATGGATTTTTTGAATTTTGAGATAACTCAGGTTTTTGTTAATTGTGCTGATGATTTTTTTAAACTTTGTTTTGCCAGTTAAATCTCAATTTAAAATATTAATAAGCGAGACCATTTTCAAATTAAATTCCCCCAGCGTGAACTTCAATGGTTACTAATCGGTGTTTCATAACACAGATGGTTTTGGGTCGACGTTTATTAACATCGATGTTTTAAATGTTGAATGTCGATGTTTTGCTGGTGATGGCGCATCTCTAGTGGCAACGTGGCAGCAGAAACGATCTCTGTGGTGGAGACGATGAGATAGCGGCGGAGGCAATGGTGGCGCGAAGCCCTTTGATAGCAGTGCTGGAGATAGCGGTGAGGCCGAGAAGAGAGGGGTGGCGGCTGTAACAGCGATAATCCTAATCGCCGAAGCTGTTGGTGAAGCGAAAGGGGCAGGAAGGACCGTGGTTGTGGTGAAGGCAGTGCAGGCGCTAGTGGTAGCCAGGGTCCTTGGTGGCAGTGCAGAAATTTGGTGGCGGTGAATGCGGGAAGAAGCGCGCCGCGGGGAAAGCGTTAGAGGCGATGCTGATGGTGTTGATGGTGCGGAAGGAGGAGATTGTATGGATTCGGGTGTGAGGTCGGAGTGTTGCGGTTGGCAGTTGGGATAGTGGCGATGCTGGAGAAGGATAGGGTGGTGGTATTTGTTTTCTAATGGCGATGGAGGTGGGAGACGTACGTCGACGACTGCGTAACTTAAGTAACAAAACTGTTATTGGCTTATTTACTAATCTCTGTACCATGCGCTAAATTACTATAAAAATATTTGCAAAGAAATGAGAAAACCCTATAATTTCAGAGTACTCAAATATTTTATTCAGTTCTAATTCATTGGAAATTTATAAACTATTTCCTCTTAAAATATAAGACTAACACCACCAACTTCGTTCCTTCAATTATCTCTTCTTAAGTTGAAATCAATCGAATAATTTTCTCATTTTTCCTCTCGGATGTTTTTTAATGTTGTATTTTAATTCTCTGCCACAAACATGTATATTTAAAAATATTTTAATATTTTTAATCAATCCCACCGTTTCTACTTCCCTTTTTTCTGATATTCCTTTTTCCAAGTCGCAACTCTCGTTCGAATGTATTCGTATTTATGCTTTGAACATTTGTACGAATTTCTTCAAAAATCCATTTACCATTTGAAATCATTTACCATTTTCAATATTCAAGCACTCATTTTCAATAACTGTTTTACACCTTTACAATTCATTTTCGAATTGTCAGGTGACAACAGTGGAGTGGAGGCAAAATCATGGTATGTTGGAGGTTGTGTTGATGATGGCAGTAGAGGTGAGGCTTTCGCACACGCTTCGGTCTGGGGATGTGTAGGGATTCCGACGCTCTATGCTGATGGGGGGGGATACAGAGTAGAGGGTAGATAGGAGATACAGATCAGTGGTGGCATTATAGGGATGATGGTAGCAAGGTCGCTGAGTTGTGTAAAGCGGAGTAAAAAACCATAAGTTGCTGACATCCGGTAGAGGTGTCTGTTTAGGGTTTCTATATTGGCCAAAATGCCAGGATCATGCAATATATTTGCTGAGTGTTTACGATAGATTGCCAACTTTTAAAATATCATTTAAGTTGTATAGTAAGTTTCACTTCATTACATCGTACACTTGTAAAGAAATTTCAGAATAAGTTAATTTACTTCAAGATCCTAATAAACTAGAACTTCAAGAGATTTTGCCCTTCCCCTCCTTCCACAGTTTTTCAGGAGCCCTTCTGTCCATTCTTAAATAACAAAACCCTTAATAAATGAAGTTACGTGAAAGAATGGGGATTTACGGTCCATGTTAAGCTGGCTTTCGCGAGTAATAAGTATAATAAATCAAAGTGAACAACAGTCGGTTGTGAACAAAAGTTTTACATTCAATCAATTAATCTAGCGAGTCGCAGTTTTCTTTTGTTCTGCCTCGAGGTTTGCGAAGCCTGTCGAGCTAAAAGGTGTATATCCGTCTCTACACACACATATCCACAACCACACACACGCACGCGCGCACACACGCACGCACACACACACACACACACACACACGCATTACATGACGATGAGTCATGCATTTGCATTTGTGAGTGATGAAAAGAATAGTATATGAAGAAATATATCGATATGCTGTACGGGCTCATAAACAAGAATAATGGAGCCAGTTTCCTAAAATATATTTATCTATTTCTTGAATGTTAATTGGTTTGTTTTCAAATAGGTTTTATGAATCAACTTAACTTTTGCTCATGTAACTAATCACTCTTTCGAGGAAAAATTAACTACGCTTCAACCGCCTAACCAGCTGCGCCTACGTTTTGCTTTGCCACAGATGTGCTATATAGCGCGGTTTGTAAGCAATTTGAATAAATTAATATATATATATATATATATATATATATATATATATATATATATATAATATTTATTTCCTGCTAATGAGCTTTCGCTCGGTGGCAGGGTTTATACAGATCATACAAAGATACAAATATAACTTAAAAATACATATTAAAGGAAACTACAACTAAGTAAGTAAGAAACATAACACCCACAAATATTTAGCATCACACGCAGTTCCCTAGACGATTCCTGAAGCAACGCACACTAGGGGGAAAAGTCGCTAGTGCTGCAGTAGGTAGATTGTTGCAGTCAGTTATTGTCCGGTTTGCAAAATAGTATTTACCTACATCGGTTTTTTTGAGCATATATATATATATATATATATATATATATATATATATATATATATATATATAATGCCAACAACGATTTTCTACTCCCATCTTCCAACTCTTCCTCAAGGTACTATTTTTATCATAATTTAATATTTTTGTAACGTTCAGAAGGGTGTTCCCTTTGGCGCAGTATGTGTTGTTATCGTGTGAGAGATGAACATCGTGCATTTAAAATATCCTCAGTTCAATTCAATTATTCCTTATTTTTCGTGGAGATGGCCAATCATGAGGCCTGCTCTTCCTCCTGACCACGTATTCTATTTGAATTTTGCTCAGAGGCTTGTAGATATTTTGATGCAGTAAATCTGCAAATTAGGGCAGCCGACTTTACTCCCTCTCTGAAGAAAGAAAGGCATAATGAGGATTTTTTCTCCCTAAAAAATTCTCGTTTCCATCGGGTTTGAACTTGTGTATAACAGTCCGATACGCTAACCACTATACCACCAGACGCCAAATTGGTTATCATTTGGCGTAACGGCTTACGAGCACTTCAACTGTTAGGGTCATTAGTAGGGGGAGGATTTTATGCCCTAAAAAATCTTGAAATCTGCTTTCAAAAATATGCGTTATGTCCGTTGTTCTTCTAACGTTTAGTGTGTCCATCTGCCTGTCTCACCACCCGTCTGTCGATCCGTCCGTTCTTCCGTCTCTGCATCCCTCTGTCGTGCCCGCCCGCCTGTGTGTCTGCCTGACCCTGCGTCTGCTCATCCGTGCGTAACCTGCGAGTGTTCCCATCCCGGGCCCGGAGGCAGGCTCGGCGAGGCCGCGCTGGGCGGCGGGTTAGGGGAGCAGAGGGGATGCGTGGGGCGGGGCGGCGCAGGTGCGAGGGCTGTCAGCTGCACCTGCAATCACGGCGTCGCGCCGACGCCCCCCCCCCTCCGCCGCGCGCGCGCGCCCCGATGGAATGGCGCTTAGCACGGCCGCCCAGGGGGGCCCTGACCCCGCCCCCTCCTCACCTCTCAAGGGGTGGATCTCTCTTGTTAGAGCTGCCGGGCGCGAAAGCATTTTGTTCCTTGTTTCCACAGACGATCTCGATGGAGCGACCGGAAGAGATGGCTCAGTGCATTAACTGATGTCACTGCAGTCCCTCTGACTGGGAGGTCCTACGGTTACACTCCCGACGGTGGTTGCAAGATTTTAGACACATCAGCTAGATCGAATTCAGTCGCTCTCTGAAGGATACTTCTAGCAACCGGCTGCTCTGATAGTTTTCCGTGGTTTCTCTCATCAACAGCGGGCGAATACCGGAGCAGTGCCCTAACAAACGGCTCTCGGACCGCGCACAATCTTTCCTTCTTCTTTCTTGTCTTATCCTCACCCACTACAAACACTGACATTGCACTTCACTGACACACATGCCGGGAGACCGGTCGGGAGCTTAGAGCTTGTCTCGGCCGGGACGATGCCCTGCTCGTGGGAGATGGTTGGGGAAACCCCGCTAGTCGTCGGTAGGTCGGCGCCGGATCTCGCCATTCAGCGGGGAAAGATCACCGACACCTCCCGACGGAAAACACTCACTAAACGTACGTGACTAATGACCTAACTAGTTGACGCGCCTGGAATCACGAACAATCAATCAATCAATCAATCTGTGGAGCGCTTGGCGTGGTTCCCCTAATTAGCTCATCCGAAGCTTATGTTGGCGTGCGTCTTCAACAATAACTATCTTCAATCACTGAGTTTCCTTAATAGAGCTGTAGTAGCAGAAAAATGGATAACATTCTAGAGACGATCGCAATTCTCCCCATTGAAGAAGTTTCGGTACAACGAACTTCGGTATACCGAGATTTTATTAAGAGCGTAAGAAAATTTTGCATCATTTGACGTCTCCGTCCCCTCGTGCTCTGGGACCTCTGCTGGCCTTCTGTTTCTTCTTTTGTTTTGGACCTTCAACCTGCCATCCACCCCTTCTACACCGTCAGTGTCTCCGGCCTGATTGTCGATCCGAAAGAAAATTAGCTTCTCTGAGACTCACTGTAGTCGCACATGGCAACTACTTCACAGGGATTAACGTAATTGCCGCCCATTGTCGCCAATCATCTGCGGAGTGATAGACTTCAATCGTGATAGCAGTCCACAGACTACTCTCTTTCCTTTGAATTATTGACTATTTTGGAGTTTCAACTGCTATGGTCATTAGTCTCGCAGTTGTAGTGCAGCATAACCTGTAAACTCCTGACTGATATCCCGTCGTGTATGGTAGAGTACTGCGTGTAAGTGTAATACTGTGGGTACTAGGAGAGGAGAGATGAGGACAAGAAAGTTCTAGTGGTGATGCAGCAATACATTCTCACATTAATACTAACTTTTGCAATTATCGAAAATTGAGAGAGTTTAACGAAAATTACACCTCTGACATTTTATTAAGCGCCCTTCGTTGTATCCGAGAAAAAAATAGAGAAACAATGTGGACCTATTTTTGAGAAAAAAATATAAATTGTATTAACTGCAATCAGGAATTATGCGAAATCTACTGTTTTTTAAATAGTACTTGACCTCCTTTAAAGAACGCATTTTAGAACAGATTTTAGAACACATTCAAGAACACATTTTATTAAGAAAAGGACTCTATCATCAATATTGTATTCGCATCGGTATTGTCCTGCAATGATTTTCCTGTATAAAGGACCACAAAATGGTAACAACTAACTATTAGTGGAAGTAATTACCTTCATATATTAAAACGATTTATGCACTTTTACGTTACCAGGGCTTGGCAGTGCAGTTTGTCTGTCGAAAAATCGCCGTTTCACGCAGCAGGATTGCAATATCGTTCTTTAATGCGTAAACGCTCTAGTGCGAGGAAGTAAAAAGGAACTGTCGCGGCGTTCGTGGCCCGTTTGTTAGGGTACGGCTCCGGATTCGCTGGTTGATCGGATAAACCACATCTCGAAACTACCTATCAGATCAGCCAATCGCTAGACTTCTGCAGATACACCACTTTAGGTGGCTCAGGGCATCCACTGATGTCACCGCATTGCCTCTGACCGGTAGGTCCCACGGTTCGAGGTCTAGGATTTCGACACTAAATAGCTAAGTCGAATTCAGTCGCTTTCTGGAGAAGAATTCTAGCGACCGGTTGCTCTGATCGATAGTTTTCCGCTGTTTTCTCGGAACAACACCATGCAAATGCCGGAGCAGTACTCTAACAAACGGGCCACGGACCGTGCGTGATTATTTTTTTCTCTTCTTTTTCCTATTCTCATCCACTTACTTACACGCACCACACTATCGCACAGTCGGGAGCTTAGAGGTATTCGGGGGGTGGTGCTCCGCTGATGGAGATAGTTGAGTAAATCACGCTAGCCGTGTGTACGTCGGAAGGCCAGCTGGGGAAGTTGCCGTGATGTCTCGTGTAAAATATGTACTACACTTGCGGAATAATGTCCTTAGCAGTTGACTGTCCCGGAGACACTAATCAACGAAGCCTCCAGAATTTCGATCTAGCTAGTGTCGAAAATTCACCCTACTGGGACATGAACCCTCGCCCCTTCCGGTCAGAGACGCTGCTGTGGCTACAATCGTTGCCCGAGCCGTCTGAGCTGCACCCTCTTCGAAGAACCCCTCTCGGTTCTCTTTGGATTTAAATTGTGAAATGAGAAAAATAATAAATGGAATGAAGGTGGAAGGTTTCGATAAGGGATATTTACCTCTAAATTATAAGAATTAGTTTGGTCTTGACAAAAAAAATTACTGTGTTTAATGCTAATACGTAAATACATCTGTGAGTATTGAAGTCATTTTATGTATTTATCTCTTTTTTGCAAAAATTATATTAATATTAATATTAACTACAAAATTAAGTTAGTATTTCCAATAAGCGCTCATCAAAACTTCAATTCATATTATTCAGGATTCAGGATCGAATTTCACATCATTTGTATTATTGGTCTTTTGGGAATGAAGACATCGTACGATGAATATTTTGGGGAACATCACAGCTAATGGTTTAAAGATACCTTTAAAGAGTGGGTATGGCTTTCCACGTTTCCACTTTTCAAACTTCGATTCTACCGTTGCAGTTACGCATAATGTGAAAAACTAGAGTTTCGTTATTCAGCTATGAAATGGATTTTCCCTTGCATCATTTCGTCTTGTTATACATTATCATTGTGATAATCGATGGTTAGGCGTGTTGGTTATTAATGTATATTCCGATACTATTAGTCATTTTTATACTGTTTATCATGTTTTTATCCTAGTGGCAACACACGTTGCTCATACTCAACGCAGTTCGTTTGACCGGACTTCATTTCAAGCGGTCCGTAGATGCTGAGCGTCGGACAAAGACAGTTCGATTGAGTAGAATATACCGTTCACAGCACCTTAATCCGATAAGGCGGGGTTTGGCCCACTGGGCACCGCCTCGGCCGACATCAACCACTCGGGGCCACGGAGCGGCACTGGGAACAACGATAACGGAACGGGCGTCTTCACAAAGCCCCATGTCCTTTTTCTACTTATTTGACTTTTTAGAGAAAGCCAGGGATCGCACACTGGTTCCAATTGGACCAACACGGTTTGCAAAGCGAATTTAACAATACGTAGAGCCTTTTTTGATGATTGACTCTCAGTGATTTGATGTAAAGGTGTTAATTATAAGCATTGAATTGTGGAGTTTTTCCTGCTCTTCAAATTATACAAAATGATACGTCTGGGAATAAATTTTTTTCAACCTACGTTCTAATTAAAAGGGGACCTGACGAAATTCCTCTTAATGTCATTCTGTCTACGTAGGAAAATGACAAGACATATTCGGAAATATCTTCTGTGTTGAAGTTGAAAGTAATAGTACAACCACCATCATTTTCATCGCCATCAACAACAATAATAATAATAATAATAATAATAATAATAACAATAACGAGAATGATAATAATAAATACAAAGCTAAAGCAGGGATTGCTCGAAATTCACATCCTTAAATCCAGCAAATGCTCATTTCCAACCAGAGCACATAAACAACGAAAGCACGGTACAACAACGATGCCGAAAAGATTTACAAGGTAGACATCCCAATGAACAATCAGCCCAGAATGTAGATCATAACGCAAGTATCAGATTGCCAATAGTTTACCCCGAAATCCCATTTTTTATGATAACCCTTGGAGATGCGGTCATAGCAATCGTAAATTATTTATGACACATAATTAGTCACCTCGTTATTACATAATGTATGTGGAAGACTTGGTGTGGAGCGTGAGACATGCAAAATTTATTTACAGACTTTAGTGTTGTTCCCACCGCCTACAAATTTTGCCAGGATTATATGGATAAATTCATTTATGGGGGGAAATATTTGCTTCGAAAATATCATACACAAGAGTTTCGAGCGCTCTCACGAATTTTGGACCACTGTGTATCGCCCACGTCCTGCTCTCCGCCGCGCGACTGCCTGCCTTTCTACTTGCCTTCCAAAGCGGTTCACCAGGACTCACCGCCATGGCCGGAGAAAATCGGGAAGTTATCGCTTCCATGTAACAAAGGACGTGACCGAAAATTAGAAACTCTCCTCGCTCTTCCCCAAGATCTCGCCACTTACGGGTGTGAATTCACCATTCCGAAGTCCCTGTTAGATGTCGATGGGAATTTAAAAATGTTTATCTCGAACGCTGTCCGGGAGATGGCACATCCTAGACAGTGTTGCCAACGTTTTCGCTTTGATTTATTGTTCTTGCCAAGCACGACAACTGTTATCATTAAAACCGTTAGTGAAGAGGAGGTATTCCCCGTAACGTAACTCACCAGCGAGGCACTGCCCCAGACAGGACAAGCTCTAAGCTCTCTCCTGGTCTCCCGGCATATGTGGTATTGTAATGCACATTAGTGTGCATGTGTATGTAAGGGGTGAGGTTAGAACAAAGGAGTATGGCGGTTTCGGCGATGTAAAGGTTAGCGTATCGGACCATTACACCCAAGGTTTTGGGTTCAAACCCAATCGAAGCCGTGGATTTCTAAGAGAGATAAAATCCTTCGAAGAGAAAGTAAAGCTGGATGTCCCGTGATGTAGATGTATAGCATGTAAAAGATCCTCAATCCTAAATGAATCCTCCGAGCAACTGTTTCATCACCCGAGTGATACCTTCTTTCTCTGCCACATGGTGAAAGGAGGATAGTGGAATTTGCCTGGTCAGGCGGAAGAGCAGGTCTCATGGCGCAAGCCTCGCCACGGAAAAGAAGGCGTAATTGAATTGAATTGATGAAGAAAAGAATGCACGCATCAAGTGGCCTGTTGGTTACGGCGCTGCTCCGGCATTCGCCTGGTAGTAATAAGAGAAACCATGGAAAACTACCAATCAGAGAAATCTGCCTTAGAATTCTAGACAATGGGTGAATTCGACCTAGCTCTTTAGGTAGCGTCAAAAATCTGCCGCAGTCAAACCCTAGGAACTCCCGGTCAGGGTCGGTGCGTAGACAACGATAATGCTGCATCTGAGGTGACATAGCCGGTGTCTGCGACCCTCCGTCAAGGCAAAGGAAGATTATCTCGGTAAACGGCTTGTTTCATTGTCTGCCTTCCAACGGCTATCGATGCATGGGTAGCTTGGAAGCCATGCCTGTCTCAAGGCCTATCCAGAAAAAGAATAAAATGGCTGCTTAAAAATTTACTTTTTAAGCAGAAAACGCCAATAGTTGGTTTTGTTATGTGTATTACTAATTTCCAATACGCGCGAAAATTGATAGAAAACTATGACCATCCGGCGATGTTAGAATTGTCTGTGTCTTCGTTAGATATCGAAGAACTTGAGAAAACACCAAATCAATGAAAGTTTGAAAAATTCAAATATTTATTTGCGTTATTACAACTATTCTCGTACTGCGCATATGGACTGATTTCTTACACTCAGTGCATCACAAAAGACAAGGGAGAGCAAGGCTCTAAGGAAGACGCAAGGTGATATATTTGCTATTCACGAGTTGCGTTATGAAACAACAACTTTTTTGATATTTTTGGCATGTAAATAACATGCATTTATGCATACTGTATTAAGTTATTGCAGTATTCCTGAGAACTATTTTTGTTAAAATATTTAATTTATCGTAGAGTTTTATTTGTTATTCTGTTAGTCTTATAAAGTCCAGCTATGGTTTTGGAAAAAATCGTTTTTGTGTTGGTTTTTTTCAGCAGCATATTTGCTGTTGCGTGGCACGAGTTAAAAAAATCTCTTAAGTTTGATGATTTTTAACCTTTTCATTACAGCTTAAAAATTTATTGTTGCTTTTTTCATAAACCACTTCTGGTGCCACATCGGAAACATTTGGTGTTTTCAAATGAAATAACGACGGTCAAAACATGAAATCCTTCAATGAATATCTCGACTCATTGAAAAGGTATTATTGATGTATTTTATTCTGTGAATATTATTTCCATTGACGTAATGTTTCCAGTTTTTCTTTTCCTGCTTTTTTTCTTACTGTGAGGAACTTTTAGTTTGCAAGGCCTCGATGATTTATGTATATGAAAGAGATTGGGCTTGTTTGCATAACAGAATGTTAATGTTAGAAATTAATGTTGTTTTGATGGAACAGTCGTTTATCTTTAAGACTTCGAGAGATCTTCCTGGTCTGCAGATCGTTACATTATTTTTAAATCGGTCATCGTATAGAACAGCTGTGAAGCTAATTCTAAGTACACCAAAAAACATTAACACTGTTTAAAAATAACTAAAATAATGCAATAAATATAACCGAGGGTTTCTGCAAATTATTCGCAAATGTTAAATCTATTCTCTTTAAGCTCTTAATCACAAATTACCTTCATTTTCAATGAATTGAATTGAATTTCCATCCCTTCCAAGAGTGGAATGACAATGGAGAATTGACGGAGCGGTTTCTGTTCCTCCCAAACTCTGCCGTTCGTTGTCAGAAAGTTTACCAACTTATTTTTTGCACTATACGTTGTCTACTGCTACAACACATTTTTATTTGTAAATACAAATACGGTGGAATGTCAAATAGAAATTAAAAATAGTGAATTCTCAGTTTTCAAACGCCACCTTTATTAAATGAATCTATCGAGCGGTTGCCTTATCTGAGACCTGTATTTTTTATATAAAATAAGAACAGCGAGAGTTCTCTAAAGTCTTTAATGACCAGCTGTTGGTCGATTGATGAACATCGCGTTTATATACAGACAATGCTCTTTGTATTTAAAAACAGATTTTTTTGTTTTTGTTTTTTTGCATTTAAAACTTTCAATCTTCGATTCGGTTACTATAATCTTTCACCCATAGGCTTGCCCCGTGGTGGAAAGAGATGGGAAGGCTCTTGCGCATCGTATCCAACTTCAATCAATGAGCTTCAGGTATCAAATACCAAAATTATCACCTTGCTAAAAGCCATTGAAACAGATATACGAAGCACATTTTTGAAATATTGTATATTTTATTTCAAAAAAACTTTCGTGTTATTTTTGTACACATCACACGCGGATACTAAGCGTCAATATTTGGAATGAGAAGCAACACCTTGTGCTCTCTCTTCGATTTCAACTAAGGTTAACCGTGTGTGTGAGGAATATGAAAGATGAAGTGATGATTATGAAAGCTTATCAAGCACATAAGCGTGTGGGGCTAGAACCCACGATGGGGAGTTCGGGCAGGCAGATGGGGAGTTCGGGCTTTGTTGCCTTCGTGAGCGGATAGAAATAATTTAGGGGTTATTCCTGGGGCTATTTTTCTTGACTTGTTTCATTCTTTCGAGCAGGAAGAAACAGATACTAAAGACCGCTTCGGGGGAAGAACCTCGGGCTAGCTCCGCAGAGCAACCTGAAACTTAACAGTGTCGCTTACGACATTGAGAGCTGCTGTAAAGCGTTCTTCCTCAAGTTGCGTGCAGAACTTGCAGTAATTGTCGGTTGGCGGAGCTCACTAGCGGCGAAGGAGAGATGACACTTGCGTTTTATGGCCTTGTTTCCTAACGGGACGACGTCTCGGGAAGTCGAAGCTGTTTATCGACTTATACAATCGTTTCAGGACATTGGACTGAAATGATTTAATTGTCTTTTCCGGAACGTATTGGAAGAGCCGAAGTAAAATATCTTTTCCACTAGACGCCTAACTACACAGATGCAAGTACTGGAAGGTTTTCTTGATAAGTTTCCAAATAAAATTTTCAGACAATCAGTTTTTACTTTACCGAGTTTGTGAGTTTTAAAACCTTAAATAACCTTAAATAATAAAAATAATAACCTTAAAATAGGGGACAAAAATATGGAAGTGTAAGCAACTCAGGGGAATTAAATGTAGTTGTAGACGATTTTGCGTCAGAAATTTCCGAACTAATGGAGAATGGTCTTCATTGGAGAATAACGCTGAACATGTGAACAACCGCTTACATGTAATCATTTATGTTCATATTAGAAAACAGAACGTAAAAAGTGCCTCCAATGCCTCCGTGTTCGCGGACCGATTGCGTATACAGTTCTAATGATTGAATGGGGCTCTTGATGAGCAGAATGTGTGAGACAATCATTCGGGCACGTTAAGGCAATGCGATAGCAATAACACGTGGGAGAAAACAAAAGACAAAATGATCAAGAGTATTTGGCGCTTGTGCATTGTTGACAACATGTAATGGATTCATCGAAAAACTACGCTCCTAGATGCCAATCGTTCGCATTCTCGAAAGAGAATATGATTTACTTGTTCTAATTAGTTGCATGAACTGATATGAAAATACATTCATTAAAGGTTAACATGCACTCTCATCTACTGAATATAATTTTTTAATGTCTCCACAGTAACCCTGCGGAGGTTGGAATTTATTAACTCGTTTTAAGGCACATATCCTTATGCTACTGCGCTGCAGTTTAATTAACTAGAGGGGTATTTACTTAATCTACTAACTTAAGCTAGTTAAAATCTTAAGATCCAAATCTAGCTCTACGCTCCTTAACGTAACGAATCTAATATGAGTGCTCATCGTGACAAGTCTAGTTCAGTGGGGGAGCTCGGTGGGGCGCTGCGAGTGGAGGGGAGTGATGTGGAGTGGGGTGGGGTGGAGGGAAGGGGATGGGGTGGACGGCAGGAGGGTGGGTTCGACGGGAGGGGAGTGGAGTGGGGTGAGGTGGTGGGAAGGGGGTGGGTGGAAGGAAGGATGGTGGGGTGGAGGGAAGGGGTGGGATGGTGGGAAGGGGTGGATGGGACAGGGGTTGGGTTGCAGGGGAAAGGAGTGGATGGTGGGAAGGGGGTAGGGTGGAGGGGGAGAGGAGTGGAGTGAGTAGATCGAGGAGTGTGGGGGGAGTAGGCGGCCGTCGCTTCCATTGCATGGGCGGCCGCTCGAGCCCCGGCCGCGAGCCCTCTGCTCCTTAATGGCCCCGGCGACGACGCGGACGCGCCCATGATTGAGGCCTTTCTGACTCGCCCTGTGACGGCCTAGCCCCGACCGCGGCCCCTCCGCACAGGAACGGACGATTACATCTTGTTTTCCAACATCAGTGGATGGTTGTTGACACGACGTGTGCGACTGCGTGAAATGTTGGATGATAAAATAATGATAAAATTCATTGAACAATTGGGACGAACAAATTAACCTCCATTCTGCACCATTGATAGTTACTCTGCTTCCTTTGCTCTAAATGAAAAATTTAAAGAATCAAATAGAAATGTGTACCATGTTCTAATTTTTGTGCATTCGTTTAGCTTGTTGGACTTGCACTTTCATTTCTAGAAAACAGTAAATTTGTGTGGTTCATAGGTCAATGCACAGTAGTTTTTTTTTGAATTTTTATTTTAATTATTAATTAATCTAACCAGCATGTATTGGTCATTAGTAACTGCTACATTAACATACGATTTACTAACTACATTTTATTACAAATAAATATTTATTTGTTTGAAATAATTTTGATAGAATATTTACAGTACGTTTTGATTAGCTGGAATGTTGTATTGCTTTTCAAAGAACAATTATTACGATCCACAACTCTGGTATTTTTCTTTCTATTTATTTGTGTATTTGTGCCGATTTCCAATAGTTAGAATTAATCGTGAAGAACAATAACTAATGAGCTATGTTTAAATTATCCAAGAATCCATTCAAAGCCCAGAACGAAAATTATAATTAAATCATAAAATATTTATTCATTTAAGGCGTTGCCAACGTCGTCTGATCCATATTGAAGACGTGGCGGCTAGATCTGAGTACTTAGAATTAAATTCTCCAAATAGCCAACACCGCTCAGTTAACCTATTTGTTTTACTTCCCCGTACACGTACGTATATACGGAGAAATATACCTAGTATAGGGAAAGTTATATAATGCTGTGCGAAAAACCGGCGAATTTCCAGCAGAAAAAAATTCATTGCCGGGCCCTGATAATAAAAAATGGATAATACCAGTTGCTAAATTAAGAACAAAAAAAAACCCTAACACGTGGTGTAGCCAGAATCCCTGTTTTTGTGGCTCCT
This sequence comes from Acheta domesticus, assembly GCA_031308135.1. Lineage (NCBI taxonomy): Eukaryota > Metazoa > Arthropoda > Insecta > Orthoptera > Gryllidae > Acheta > Acheta domesticus. The sequence continues at coordinate 157,445,073 of JAHLJT010009436.1, forward strand.
TGATACTGAAAAAACAATTGAAAGCAAAACGTCTGTCCGTCCGTCTGTTTCACTTTGAAGTGCATTCACATTGAAAACTGATACATCCATGTACCACAGTATGTCCTTCACCTTGTAGTGGCATATTGTGTTGTATTAACATTCCCGATTTATCTGTGAAAAAACCAGCCATTCGTACTCACTCTCGTTAAGAGTAAGGGTAAGTCCGTCGTAAAAATAAGTGCTAGATTGGAAAACGCTGAAAATGGAGAAAAAGTGGAATCTCGAAAAGTCATCTGAGAAAACATGTTCAAATAAGGGAGAAGAACAGAAAATATGCAAGCTATTTTTACACAAGGACGTGAATAGTTGGAACAAAATGAGTTATAAAAGTCAGCACACAGCGTTCACTTGAATTAAGAAACACGTGAATCAATAGTAACGACCACTTAGTTCATAATCTTTGTAATGATACATGATCCTATTCAAATAAGTATATGATTGTCATTATTAAGACGATGTAATAAATCACTGTACAGTCATCATTGGTTTCCCAAATGTTGTTACATCAAATAATTATGGAATCGTATTGTTGTGCCATGGACAAATTATAGTGAGGAACAGTTAAAATATTTTAAAAGAAATATGAAAGAATGCAATTTTATTTAAATGGCCAACACAGGCTACGTTAAGCAATACGTACAACAGTGATATAAGGGAAAATAGGGGAAATTCTGTCACACTTCATTCGAGTTGTATGCTTTTTTTCGGAGGCAAGGGCTTGTATTTTCTAGCCATAATCAAAATAAGGGATCATCAAATAGAGAAAATTTCATGGAATATATAAGTGAAATAATGAAATATGATAAAACTGACAAGGATGATATGAAAATTCCAGTGTCTCGTGCAATCTTGCCAGAAATTCAGATTAAATGTGAGCATGGTAATGTCCCATGAAATTAAAAATGAAATTTCTAAAGCCTCTTTTGTCTCCTCGATACTGGATGAAACCCTTGATGTAAGCAACAACTGTCAACTGTTTGTCATTACGTGTCTGTAAATTGATTGATTTTCTCTTTCCTATTATATTTTTATTATTGATCATTGCTTTCCATTTTATAAATGATGCCAATTCTAATGGGTTCGAAATTATTTGAATTGTACAATTTTGAAAATCATTGGGTTTGATAGTGCTCTTATTATTAAAGTACGAGGACACACATTTATATTTTGCTAGGTCGCGAACAGAAGTCAACTTTTTCTAACTTTCAACCAGTAAACTACATGAAGTAGGTGAGCCATTATTACTTTTACTGGATCAGTTTTTATTTTAAAAATACAAATTATTTGTGTGCTCTAATTGACCAATGTGACAGAAACGGTATTGGTGAATGAGGAATATTTATGAGTTTTAAATTATTTTCTCATTTCTCGAGTTACATACCCTAAACCAAAACTCAGGCTACGCCGCTGGTGCCCCAATAAACTAGCACCTCCATCGAATGGCGGAAATGTAATTTCCGGAATTCAGAACACTAATTTATAATAAAATGTAAGCAATTCATGTAAATTCATTAAAACTAAGTTTAATGAAAGTATATATTGAAACATTACTTACATAACTTTATGCGTAGCGTCCGTGTCAGTCATATTCACCTCCCGCGCATACGGTTCTGGCATTGATTTCCACTGGTCACGTAAGGTTTTGTATTAGTTTCGTACTGGTGACAATGGACGGTAATAGAATTCATCAAGTACGGTATCAAAAATAGGGTGATCGCACTTCAGGACATTGCAACGAGCAGTATAGTTTCGAAACGTTTTACACAAATTTCGATACGTTTCGCATATGTTATTTTATTTCCAAAATTTCACTTCCCTGGTATACATTGAAATAAGGAAAGATCCTTCCTCACATATACTCGTATTGCCACCAGCGCTCTCAGACTGTAACTTTAGACGGAAATATGCACCCACCATTAGAGACGGAAAGGGGTCTTCATTTCAATACTACCAAAGAAGTCATCGAGCGTACATTTAAATCAACAACCCTAATATCAGATGAAAACAAATTCTCCGAACATCACAAATAATGCATTCAATGCCGTCAATAATTGACTGAACTTGTGTATTTTCAGTAACACGCGAAATTCATAAAATTAAATTACAGGTAGTGTCAGAGGAAGACAGAAAATTGCGATACCCCTCAGGACACCGCGCAGCGCTCGACAAGATCCCCCATCCCCAACCCACCCACCACCCACTTACTGTTTCGCCGCGAAGGCCCTACGTTGAAGCGTAGGAACTAAGAGTACGTGCAGTAACAGAGCCAACAGCAAGAGCGTGGCGCAATACCTGGGAGAGCACCAGACGACAGAGAGAGAGAGCGCCAACCGTGCAACCTAAGCACGAGCCGCCACGGATTAAAAACTAAGGTGGATTTTTTTAAAAAGCCAAGCAGAGCCTACTTCTTATAATTGGACTATAAAACTTCCTTCATCAATGTCAGACATTTCCGTCCCTGTGAGGTTAACTTACTCATTAACTTACTTATTAAAACACGGCGTCATTCAAATCGAAGACAATGTGCAACTGTTCGAGCGCACAAAATGCATCGCTTCTCGATTCAGTTAATATAATTAAGCACTGTTAAATGTGTAATGGTGGAATGTTTTTGACCTGTGCGAGACCGGGGACCTTGAAGAATAATCAACTTCATCCAAGTGTTACGGCATCAGGTGAAATAATTATCTTAGATGTCGAATAATCGTAATGGAAAATAAAATGCTCAACGATATGAATACTATAGAGAGCTCTTTTATAGATTGCGCCAAGAGCATCTCTCTCAGTGTAAATTGTAACAATAACATAATACGGAGAAGAATACGCATGATTACAATCTTTGGAAAAGTTTCACTTCTGCGAAAGTACATCTCGGCGAGCCATTTGTGGTTCAAATTATCTTTCGTGTCACGTTTTTTTAATGTACATATAGGAAGTAAGTGGAGAGGGGGAAAGGAATAAGTAAGCCAATTTTTTTCTCGCATTCAGAATAAGAGTATACTCATACAGCATTTGTTAATAATTAAAAATACGCGCATGAGGAGGGCCACGCCAACAACGTGACATCTCTTGAAAGAAATGCATAGATTTCATTATTAATTGTTAGACGAATGAGGGGGATGTACGACGTTTCGATTTCTTTTGGCGTTGTTAACAGAGATCTCTCTGTTCATGCTTAATTATTTAACTAAATTGATTTCCCACACATTCATTACTATCTCCATGTGATTGACAGTAGTTCACAAGACAGTGTAAGACTGCACGATACAGAGTACAAGAACCTAAGCAACCTTATAATAGTAGTGTAAAATAATTATGAGAAGCTGATTAATCAACATAACTAGTTTCCAATTTAGTAAACAAAAGATAGGTCGATCTGGTAGAGTAGTACATTCTTATTTCTACAGTATTGCGTGTGAACAAGAGTTCGATTCCTGTCCGAAACAAGTACGACTTGTGAATAAAGCAGCCTTGGGGCAGGTTTCCTCGTGGTTCGTGCATTTCTTCTGCATTTCATGTTTTGTTTGTTTGTTAGCCAACGCCCACCCTTGGCATGTTAGCCATTTGGTGACGCGCTGAGATGTGACCCACAATGGTCACGCGCGTAGATGGCGAATCACTGTTGCTCATTTAGCGTTACCCAGGGGACACGTGTGGTAGACCACGGACGCGAGCAACTTTGTCCCTGCTGTGAATTATTATTATTATTATTATTATTATTATTATTATTATTATTATTATTATTATTATTATTAATAATAATAATAATAATAATGAATTAGTAGGTGATAGGATATTGGTGAAAGGTGATCGTAGACTTTTGGAATCAACCCAGCATTCGCCTTGTTACCGAAGGAAACCACGAAAACCCTGGTCAGGATGGCCGGCCCGGGGATCGAACCCGGACCTCCCGAATGCGAAGTCAGCGCGCTACGCACTGAGCCACTTATCGCACTGAACTCGGTATCCTATATTTCATTACACCATATTCTCTATATTCTCGTCATTATTCACACCAACATCGCACTTAACACAAGCGCCTTACGGCGGAGATTCGATGACGGCAGAGATTTCGGATTTCAGATTTTTGCCACTCAGCCGTGCGCCTCTCTCAGAATCAATTCATACAATTCGAAAATAAATTATGGATGAGTTAAGTACACATGATTGCAATATAATACGGTTAATATAATAAATATGATTGCAAAATAAATAAACCGTTCATTAATTTAAGACAGCAGAGTTCACCATAATGTGTTTCAACCAGCGTGAATTATCTGGAGGTGGGATTATGAAAAGTTCAAACCAAAATCTCGCATAAAAATGTGTCACGTTAGCCTGTGGGGCCGTCCATAAATTACGTAACGCAAATTTCGAGTATTTACAATACCCCCCACTCTTGTAACGCACTTCCCTCTCTCTATGTAACGCAGCGTAACGCTGCCTCAGACCCCCTCCCTCCTCCCGTTACGTAATTCATGGATGACCCCTGTATAGTTGTCTGAAGCATCAAATGGACATACACCTGCATCAAAAGTAGTAAGTAAATATGTTAGTGTCCGACATTGCCATTTTCAAACAACGGAGACCAAAATTATCCCCACGCTGAAAACACATCGCTTGATTCTTCGATATCCCAAATTTCTTTGATCGGTTTAAAAGTTGGCAATGTGAAAAGACAATCCAATGTTGAAAATTAACCTTTTTCCTTCGTGCACTGGGTTATTAAAAATTAATCCAACCCTTAAAAGCGCAGATAAGAAAGAGTTGTCACATTCTGGAACTAAAACTCCACAACCCTACAGTCTCAACCTGGAACCATCAAATTCCTCGTGGCCTTCAGGAATGTTCGCGCGCTGCAACGTAAACACAAAGTTTTAAACGATTTGTCTCCGTGACGGAGCGCTTTCAATGGAGGTCCCGAGAGGCTGCGCTCGCCCCGCTGTTTAACATACAAATAAAGAGGCGGGAGGCCGAGCCATGCAAACAGCCTCATCCGCCTAACGCAACATTTGAACAGCGCAGAACCCGCGGCGTCGCACGCGGGAGCGCGTGCCTTGGGGCTGCCGGCAAGGTCATGTCCCCCACCCCACCCCCACCCCAAGGCATCGGGAGCTGCGGGGGGAAAACGTAGCCGCCGACCAAGGAAGGTAGAACTTGGATATTTTAGGATATACACTGCCGGATGAAGGTGAGCTGCAATATCTTAATTCTACAGCTTACCCCTTCGAACATACAGCAGTCTAAAACTGATGGATCAAGGGCCTAGCTGCAACAACAAGCACCGAGCTGAACCAACAAAGGTCTAGCTACAGAAACAAGATATTATATGATGTAAACTGTGGGATGATCTTAATCCTGCAGCTTACCCCTTTGGACAGAAAGCAGACTGAAAATGATCGAACAAGGGCCAAGCTGATGTATCAGTGGCTATGCTGAAGCAACAAGGACCAAGCAGCTGAAACTAGAGCCAAATTGCAGGATCGTGCACTACAGAGAGAATGAGAGATTAAGAAGTTACTGAAGGGACAAGCTACAGAATTAAGTGAGTCTAACAAAAAATTGAAGTATTCGGGTGGCCATTTTTGTTTTACATATCGGTGCACATAGTATAACCAGAACCCGGTTTGATGTAATTAAATTGACGATGACATTTCAACTTCAACGATGACTTTTCTACATTTGTAAAATATGTAATATCATTACACAATATAATTTCTTATATTTCAAATCTTTAAGAAACTATGAATGAAGTCAAAAGATCTTTCGTCAAAGTACTGTTTCTGTTTCGTTTGTTAAAAGCAGACTTACCTTGGTCTAAGTTTTACACTCACATACACGCTTTCGTTTGTGCGTCACGCAATTCAATTTTTGAAGATACGTTATTTACAAACCACGTGCTACGTCTTCGGAGTTACGTCTCGCAAATACGGGAGAATAGGCACTTTTTGCACGGCAATCGACAGCCCTCTCGATCTTGTACGCATGCGCAATTCGAGTTCCGAATCACACTTTCGTGCATTTGCGCATGCGCAGAAAATCGAGATTGCATTCGATTGCTGTGCACGCTCTGCCGTGCAAAAACTGCCCAATTCTCTAACTTTGCCCCTCAAGGCCACTCAAATCCCATCTTCGCGATGGAATATCACACGGCATTTCGCGTCTTTCTCGGTCTTGCCGGTAGAAATCTCATGATATCAAGCACTGGTTGATACGGTCGCGATCATGAGAAATCTAGCGGAATGACTGAAAAAGGGTGCGAAATGCCGTGACATATTCCATCGCGAAGATGGGATTTGAGTGGCCTTGAGGGGCAAAGTTAGAAAAATCGCAGTATAGCGGCGCGTTCGAAAGGGGTCCTCGCTGACCCACATTGTGTCGCGGCGCAGCTGCCGGGCATTTGCATGAGAACGGGGCGCGGGCCCCGCTGCATCTGGTGCAGCCAGCAGGCGTGGCCGCTGCCTCCCGCTTCCCGTCGCCCCCTTCGCCAGTGCCGCCGCCGCCGCCACTGTCGTTGAGGCCTTCGTCTGCTCGATGCCACCCACGCACTCGGTCCAACGCGCTGAGGTCAAGGAGGGACGTTTCTATCGCGCAGTGACGACCGACGTTATTCTTTCATTTATGTACTTGTGATAACCAAGCCCACATTTTTATATTTAAAAACTTTTACATTTATGTTCAGTTACAACTAATGATATTACAACAATACATACTTTCTCGCATTATTCATAACTTTTGTAATTTTCGAAAATTCAGAAAATGATCTCTATCTTCAGTATTTTAGTTTTCTAATGTACTTTTTTTCAGTTTTCGAAAATGCAGAGTTCAAAGAAAAAAGAACCTATGCCATTTTATCGGCTTACTTTGCTCTATTCGAGACAAAAAAATTAAGAAAATATTTGGAGCTGTTATTAAGAAAAAGACTGTTTAAAAATTACCTTTGTTTACGCAAAATTACACGAAAACCACTCAACTTTAAATTTTACATGACCTTATTTAAAGATATGTGTTGGAAGAACATATTTCATTCCAGGGAAAAATACTGTCTTTAGTACTGTTGTTGTAGAAAGACGCCGAAAAAATTTGAACTTTTGCAACTTTCGAAAATTTAAACTTGACCGAAAATGAGGCGTACGCCATTTTGTAAGCGTCCTCTGCTCTATACCCGGGGGGGAAATTAATAAAAAAATTGGAGGAATTTTTAATACAGTTGTGAAAAATGTTTAAAAGGCCTTGTGTATACTATCGCCAAAATCAAAATAGTCTTTTTAAAAAGTGCAGGGCTATTAGTTCACCCAGATCAATCGGAGAATATTAATTTCGAAAACAAAAGTCTGAACGCTTTAGGCGCTAGCGTTGGCCACGGGCGGACAGAAGTTTTGAGAGGGCAGGCTTTCGAGAAAGGACGGGAGAACGCCCTCATCTCTGCACCGCTGGAGGAAAGCGAGCTGGTTCAGCTTTCGCTTCCGTTTATCTCGCGAGTTGAAGAACTCATAAGTGCGTTTTAAATGTTTTCCTCTCCGTAGAGGTTGCTCAAATGAGAGCGGAGGACAAACGTTTTTTTTGTAAGCCAATGTTTCGTTTCAAGAATACACAAAATGGACACACAAGTGTGAATTCTGAAATAACTAGTACTGATTTACGTCAATGGGAAAAACTTTTTCAATATTATTAAGATTTTTTCTGATGAAAAATCTTGTTCCGCTGCAGCATTACAATACCTTCTCTGTAGTACGTAATGCTGAGGAAGTAAAAATAATTTAAAAAATTCTAGGTTTTCAAACAATACAACAAATAAATGCAAAACTACTCGCAACATACGTTACTAAATGTACTGTCTATTTTACTAAAGAAAAATCAATGATTGTTTCTTATATCCTTGAAATAATTGGATTCTTTAGCACTATGTTCTTGGCTGTCCGGGATGAGCCGCGTCTCAGTCGGTTTTAATGACGTTTCGGCCATCTTGCTGTGGTCGTGCGCCCTTTTCTCTCTTCCTTGAAAATGAAATCAACGATTTTCGCGTGACTCCAAGGTAGCTCATATCTCTGACCACGCGGAGCACGACTCAAACGCTGATTCACAAATGCAATACCTCAAAATACTCGTATACCCTATAAGTATCATCTGCCAAGTGATCCAACTGCATAATGCATCCCTTTCCTTCTATTCCACTATTGTTCTATCAGTATGAAATCTTCATCATTTAGCTTATTACTCCTGAATGCACAAGGAATCATAAGAAAAATGTGAAAAAGGATTTTGGATTTAAATACTACTCGAAAAAATTCGGGATGATTCTGTTCACTTTTAATAGAAAAATTACAAAAATTACAAAATTACAAAATTACTCGAGACAAGATAATATAAGACTGCGGGAAAATGAAAAAGCTGAAGACCCAAATTTCCATATCCATAACTTCGTGGCGGTGGCATGGCAGCTCCAAGAGATTGTGGCGATGCTGGCCGCGCAAATCATCACGTACCATCCCATTCATAATAATTCCGTACCCGCCCCCATAGCACTACTCATCTAGTGGAATGCAATGACAAACTTACTACTGGAATAACCGTTGATGAGCGCCATCAACGTCATTGCAGGTGGCAGCAACTTTCCTATTGAGATTAACAACAGAACGTTATAATATTTTAGCTAGATCTTAACTTACTTCAGGCGGAACCAGAACATAACCTTAAACAACACATCAAAGATTGCGCGCGATTCTACCTTTCCCAACGAGATACCGTCCCCGACCTTCGTCTCGGTTTGGCCTGATACTCCTTTCCCATTTGGTACATTCCTTAAGACCTCGAAAGTCTCTCTGTTTTGTAAGTAAGTAGATGTTAGGCCAATGGTCTGTAGGGCCATCGGAAAAAGAGAACTTGTTTAATTCGTTTTTTAATGAGTATCCTGCAAGCAGCAACAAAATATTGGTGAACAAAATAATACAAAACGGTTTTCCATACAAACAAAAAAAGAGCTCTGACGCTGCTCAAGGACAACAAATAACACTTTCGTACATCACTGCAATAAAGTAAATATTTTCACAAAAATAGCCTCCATGAAAATTGCATTGATATACAGTATTTACATACCAAAAATATTTTTAAAAAAAGCAATACATGAATGGCAAATACGTAATGTATTGGCGAACGGCTTCTTTCTTGGAGGCTTGACGTTGCGTGACGTCTGCTGTAATGTGAGCAGCGACGCAATTAGGGGCGGATCCAATCCAAACGTTTTGGAGGGGGCCTTCAAAGATTTTTGTTAAATAATTGACCTTTAGTATTACATTATACATGAGTTTTGTAGTGTGTAAATGAGACAATACAATATTATTTATTAATTATAATATAAATAAATATTTAGATCAATTTTGCCAAATAAAAGAAGGTAACAAACGACAACTCTAGGCCTTGGGGGGCCGTGGCCTCCATGCCCCCCCCTCTGGATCCGCTACTGATCGCAATCAGGATGAGAAATTAATCCGCCACTATGAAGAATTTCAGTCGGAACGCGGGATATGAGAATGCGTGGAATAACATAGTCAAATATTTGCATTTTTCAACCAAATTGGAAACTTTCAGTTTTTTATTTTTTTTATTTTTTGTGAGTTCTTAAGCATCTAGCGAAACCTTAGAACCTCTCAAACAGTGAGAGCTGCATAGTTTTCTTTCAGTTTCTGTCGCAATAGAAATAGTAATACATAGATGTCCCGCTTATCAGATAAGCGGCTCTTGCTACTAATTGCCACTAGTGTAAATTTATTTCATCTGGCATTTATACACATTTAAAAAATTATTGCTATTTATTGTCTTACCAAAATTAGTCTTTGTCGGTCACGTCGTTTCTGCTTCACTGTTTTAAGCAACACTTGTCTGATGTGCACACGGAACAAGAAATTGCGTAAGGGCCGTTGCCCCATCAGGGTCCATGATACAGACGCAATAAGAAAGTGGCCGAGGGCCCGGCTTGCATTCAACACCTCGAAACAAAAACGTTGTTATGTGGTAACGGTACTCGGCTCGCATGGCACAAAAACTGAGTAGGAGTGAAATGTGTTTCATTCAACTGAGACAGCTGTGCGTATGGTAAATACAAATCGTGGGTGGTCTCGCTGACTACAGTCTCTGAGTCAACTGCTATTCAGGAAATGCTGTAGTTGGGGACGGGAGACGAAATTCACAAATGTGGACCGAAAATTATATAATGGTAGGAAGAAAAAGAAAAGTAATAATATTATTCTCACAATAATTACTTTATTATCTAATTACAAAAAAAATAATGTTAGTTGAGTTTCACTGCTGAAGCACAGGCATGTCAAGGTCGCGGGCAAGGTAACAACTTACTAGAGCTCGCAGGCACTGCGTCCAGAGAAATTGGCGCGAGATTGAAAAGTAAGTAATTCCTGCGGAATGGCGGTAAACCACTGAATATCTGGCCCAAGACAGTCTTTGGGAGAAGTTTCTTGACGATTATTGTCACAAAATAGTAATTAATATAGCTAAATTTATCTTTAATAAATGATCCATTATGAAGAAATAATACATCAGTCTGATTTCAAATTCTCAATTGAAAATTTAAAAAACTTTAATCAAAAGTATCTCGTATTTGAATTAAAAGTAATTCCGCCGTTCAAACATATTCCGATTACTTAGCAAAGATATTTACATAAGGAGGATGTAGTAAGAAAATAAAAATGAAATAGTAATAAGTAGTGAAGAATATAAACATAACACAATTCTCTGTTATTGATATAAAAAAATCTGGCAAACATTTTCGTTTTCTTTCCCCACATGTCATATACAGTTTTTACTGTTTTTTGACAAATAAATATAATAAATATAAAGCCACTCTTCACCGCCTCGCATCGCCCCAGCTTGCGTACGTCCTCCCCTTTCTGGATTTTAAGGGAAATGTGTGCCGCCCGGTTCCCTAGGCGGGCAAGTAGCTCGTGTGGGACATGCCTCATCTAGCAACTTGGAATCACAAAGGTTTATTCCTTTGTTGTTTTTTTCATTGATCTGTCAACCAAAGCAGTGACATTCAATCTTTTTCTATCAAATATCACTGAGAATGCTAATTTTGTAACTCCAAAATTGTTGGTAAATATGCTAGGCACACAGAAGTATCCAATCTTGCTGTTGAATTCCACCGTTGTACGTTTTGACTCAGACTTGATGTGTCCATTTTTCTCTATTTCAGAGGTGTCTTGTTTTCGAAATTGCCTCGGAGTCACATTCATATCGTCAACTTCCCACAAAATTGGGAGAGATTTCTCTCCGACTTATGTAGGTGTTAACTTCTTAATTATTTAAGTGGTTGTGGCAAAAGGGAAAGTTTACATTAAATTTAATTCATTTTATTATCAATACATATAATGATAGTATGATAATTGATTATCTACAATGAAAACCTGCAATTCTGTGCCTTTAATAAAACATTATTGATGGAACTGTGGTACAAAATAAGGAAGTGAATGCAACGAATTAAGAATTATGTAAACGTTGCACAACAAAGAAAAGATTGGCGAAATGTCGCTAGGTACGTTGACGCCTTAAGTATGGAAGAGCCTTTGTTGAAAGACTCTTATTCAGACAGTGGTAGCATTTCAAATCAGAACAAATATTCAATTTGTGATCATTCAATCATTATATTACTGGAAACGTGGTTTAAAAAATGGGCTGGGTTCCAACGAAAGGTTTGTGTAATGTAGCTAATAATATTGCTTAAAATTACGATTCGCATTAATTAATAATGGTACTGATCACGTGTGCCGAATTTATGAAAGCGCATTAATCCAAATGCGAGGGGGCTAGCTGGGTGGAGAAGTGCCTACACGCGTGTAATCCAGCATTGCTTGATGGCGATAATTACTACAGCATGTGCGATTCTGTGTCACGACCTTGTGATAGCTCTCAAGACTTCTGACACAGTTCCGTACGGTCAACTCTAAAACGACCCTGCACTCGCAGAACATCGTGATAGTTTAGTTCGTTCCGTTCTAACCCTCCGAGCAAATCACAAATGTGTGTGACCACAACTGAGCAAAACCCATTGGCTCCTGTTTTTATTTGTGTTTGCACATATTCTTAAGGTATGTGAGCGTAACCCTATTCCGACTGTACTGTGAACTGACCGTTACAGGATATGTAACGACTGGGTCTTGTACAGACCAAAATGACCCCCCTTCCCCCACCCCAACGAAGGCGATGAACGAGGTCGGGGAGGCGGAGGAGGTACACACGGAGAGCCGTTCTGCTGAAATCACAACATACGGTTAAACCCGATGAGTAAAACTGTGCGTCAGTTTGCTTTTGATTGATTGGTTCATTAGTGCAGGGCTGTCTCGGAGCACGCTTGCGCTCTGCTAGGGCACGCAGTGCCCGCGGCCAAGGAAAGTCCCGCGCTCCCATTTCTCAGGGATGCACAGAAGGCAGTCATGGCGGAACCCAAGAAGACGTATAACAAGTTTCAGTCCGAATGGGCTATTGTTTTCGTGTGCAGTGAGCGCGGAGGTGATGCACTTTGTTTAATATGCAGAAACTATTTACAAATGGCCAAGAGCGTCATTACTTGTTTGGTTCTGCGTCGTTGTGTGCAGTTCTGTGTCGTCTACCATTGTGTGATCTCATTGCGATTTGTTTCTTCCTATTGCTGCTGCTGTTGTCATCTGATGCAGGAACAACCACACCACCACGTGTCTGCCGCCAGAGTAAGCGGCAACATCGCTCTATCCCACCCCTACCTGTCAAGTACCCAGAACTATTGTTTGGACAATAAGGAATTCGTCCTTAAATGGACTACGAATAATCACGATGCAACCTGAATTCTGCCCTATCCCTCTGAATATTAATACCTGGGCTCGTACGATTGCAAAAGTAGCCGCGCCGGCAGAAGCAAACAGCGGGCGTTGCCGCTTACAAAAATCTTATCCCTCCGAGTGCCCCGCCCGCAGCTCCTTGCCTGCGCCCGGGGCGGTGCAGAGGCGGCGTCGGTGTCTGGGGAACAAGCAGCCCTTGTGCCGCCGAGTGCTTCGTGAGTGGGAGCAGGGGGGCGGAGTGGAGAGGCTGCACCTGCTGCAGACCCGCTGTCTGGGCCGCCGCCCATCCCACCTTCTTTTTTACAAACACCGACAGGCGCGCGCTATGAGACGGGACAGGGATGCCGTGCCCCCTGGAAATTTTCAAAGGGCCCCGTATCCTTACGTAATAAAACTAATAATGTTAATGGAGGACATTTACTTTTGTAGTGTTTGGGCGAGATAGCGAGTCAAGATTAGCTGCTTCTGTATTTTTGTTTCAAACCTGTGTCAGACGAGCGTTACGTTGACGTGCGTTAAGTAACGCGCGTCGTATCTTATGCGTTCGTGTGCCGTTTTGCATAAGACAGTGATATTCTGATTATATCGTTACTTATCGCTCGACAACGCAACGCTCGTGTGAAGGGGTCCTAAAATGAAATGGAAAATGTTGCGTGGCTGGAGTCAATATTTTAGTATCTTAATGGCGGAGGCCAAAGGCCGCAGAATTAGAAGTGCTGCAGGAAAGCAGATCAAGTTGACCGTATCAAATTGGCGATTTTCTGACAATCGTACGTAACCCAACTGTCCAAGTTACGTTTTCACCAGATGCAATTCAGTGTATTGCAGTCGTGTTCCAAGGATTCCTCCGCTTAAGGCTCTTGGTCAAAAACGGGTCGTGGGTCGCGGTCACGCCACCCTCTCGCGCACCACCTTCTACGCGAGTGAAGAGCCAGAATTATTCCAAGGTTTGTGCTCCACTGTTTCCTAATTTCATTCAAAGAATTCGTATTTAAGGTCTTCTTTGCTTGCTCTAAATTACCAAAGTACCTGCATGTGCAATACAAGATTACGATTTGTGATACTGAAGTGTACTTCTTTGTGAAATGCATTATTCTCCATTACCGAGTTTCGCCTATCACAAAAATTTCTATTTTTTATTATCCAAATAAAACAAAACAGTTTATTGACCAGAATTCGATATTCATTCACTCATTTATTCTAAACCACATAAAAAAATTATAAATTTGATGTAACAAATAAATTAAATCAACGATTTGTATTGCTTTGCATATGAGAGTAATTGCGTGACTGTGCAAGTCATTAATAGGTTTTAATTTTTTTAATATTTCTTATATCGTTTTAGCGTACGTCCGTAAAGTTTGAAACAAATAATCTGTTAAGGATGGACCACCACCTTTTGTGTTGCACGTCAGTTTCGCTGCGTCGCTGGTCGCGGTGGGTAAAGTCATTGCCAGTGCGGAGCTCCTTGTCTCCACGGACTGTACGTCGCTGCGCGTGGCGGTGGTGGGGGGGAGGGGGGGAGGGGGGCCAGTGCTGGGAGCGAGACGGCGACGGCGCGATGGCACTTAAGGGCGGCCGCCGCCCAAGACGCCACTAACGACGCACTTCCTCCGGACAGTGCGCTGGGGAACCGGTGGCCGCCACCATACCCCGTGCTTGGTCGCTTCTCCTTCGCCTCCCCCGTCCACGCCACTCCCACCTACCCGCCTCCGTTTGCGCTCGCCACCCCTTCGCCCTCCACCCCTTTCCCCGCCACCGCCCTCCCGTTTCAGCGCTGCTTCAGTGCCCTCTCTGCCCCGTCTGCTCCCGTCCTGTGGCTTCTGCCTCGCGCTCTCCGCCTTCGCTCCTTCGGGCTCCCCCCTCTCCCTGCGTCGCCGCTTGACAGCTGCCGAGACGTGCTCTCCAATCACACACGCAGCGACGCCTTGCCATTGGCGTGATTGGTTCATCACGCAACTCGCTCCCTCACAGCCTCATGTTTTCCGCACGGCCCATTTCATTTAAATTGTTGAGATTTTTTTATTCTCAAGAGCAATTTGCACTCCTTATTGCTCTCAACGAACGATTTAATTATTTAATTTAACATCCCTTTAATATCTTGCTACAAATGCAAATTAAATATCTTGCTGCTCGAGTACAGAAACCGGCAGAGCTCGCTCAAGTCATCAACTGATGTCACTGCAGTGCGTCAGACCAGGATATCCTAGGTTCGAGTCCCGACGATGGCATGATTTTCGACACTAGCTAGCACTAGGTCGAATGCAGTCGCTGTCTGGAGCAGAATTCCAGCGGTCGGTTGCTCTGATCGCCAGTTTTCCATGATTTTTACGATCAATACAAGTTGAAAGCCGGAGCAGTGTCTTAACAATCGGGCCTCGGACCGCGCGCGATCTTTCCGTCCTCTTCCCTGTCCAATCCTCACCTCTTACTTACACAATACTCATACTTACACGCACTTCACTCATCCAGCGGGGCAAGTTCACCGTCATCTCCCGACGAAAAACATATTACAAAACTTATGACTAATGATGCCTTATGACTATGACAAATGACCTTGCAGTTGACGCGCCCGGAATCACTAAACAATCAATCAATCGAGTGCAGAAAAACATTTTGAAGTAAGTTAATAATGATTTCCGACACTTTAACATTTTTTAGAAAAGACCACTTGTTACTGAAAAGAGCTGCATGTACCTTAGGGTCTTTGTCATTTATGATCTCGTATGGAATCCACTTGAAATACAGTGATTTCGCTCTTCTTCAGAAAAGCTAATAATACAAGTATAGATTGCACTAAAATTTCAGATACCAATATTGATACCTGAAAGCCTAATTTGAACACTACTCTTACTTACTTCTAAAGTTGTTTTCTTCATAATTGTTTCTCCTCGTCACTCTGCTGCGATGAAAAAATTTATTAACGGATAACAAATGAAGTTTGTTTGAGACATCTATGAGGTTACAATTCTTAATCGTATTGCTTTATCCGGAAATGACAAGGCAGTCTTCACAATGTCATTTATTTCGGAGGTTGTACCAGGCAGATGAACGGGATCTACAATTAATCTCAGAGGCATCCTTTAGGCCTCTGATTCTCGTACATTTTGTGACATGTTTGACTCCTCTCTGAAGGGTTTTTCGTATGCATTCACAGAATTGATCACGCGAACACAGATAAAAGAGCACAAAATGCTAACTATTTTATCATTCTTCGTCAAGAAGATAATTCCTCACCTTTCATTTGATGCCTCGTGAGTGAACTTTCATTGACACACAATGAAATAATTTAAAACAGATATTCAGGGAACTATAAGTAAACAGAAAATATTCACATTGATGACTCCGTCGTTAAGTTCCTTCTCCGTTTATGTGTAAAACGAATGGAAAATGTATTATCTGAGTCTACAGTATATGTGCAAATATTTCATTATTAATTAGAAAAGTATTGAATTTATTTATCATTTTAAATATACACTGCCGCGAGAAATAGATAATGTATTGTGATATTTATTGGAATCCTGTGAATAAGCTTGTCAACTTACTGCTAAAAATAAGAAAATTCGCTGCATTCTATATTCCTAATCATTCTTTACATTTGTGTACATTAAAATTGTTTAAAATTCTTCTGGTTGCTGTGTAAAGTGTGCACTTGTATTTATGAATATAACTTTAATTTCTTAACATCATAAACCCTAAAAATAGACGAGGTTTCTGATTATTGACACTATAACAATGATCTGAGGTCACGGATTAACATCAAATAATTTGAGTTCTCTATTTATTTACTCCAGAAGATGCCTTTAAATAATACCAAGATGTCAAGATATGTCGGTATGCAGTCATATTTACTTTTCGGGCGTTTTTAGCTTATTCACAGGGTCACAGATAAAAAATTATGTTCGTAATTGTAATTATAATTCATATATGACCAGTGTAATTCTTGTTTCAGGTGAGTCAGTTTGCCACTTTCGAGACACACTGACATCGTAATTAGCAGGTGGTAAGTGTTGTTTTTTCTGTTATTGCCCATGTTCTTCAGTGATTGACGTATTTATATACTTCTTGCAGGATTAAAAACCAATTATCATTCCATTAGCAATTGTTATTACGAACGTACTCCAAAACACAAGTTAAATTCAAGTTTATCCGGCATTATTTCACGATCTTCTGATTAATTATCATTCAATGATGTAGTCGATTTCAATCTCGCGGAGCCCACACACGAATATAGATAAAGTGATGTATTGCTACAAAAATTTGATGTTCAGATTTTCACTCAAATGTGTGTTTTGGAGGTCCCTGGTACCGACAAAGCGTTTTTTCACAAACATCTGTACGTGCATCCTGTTGTCGTTTATGAGGAACGCCCCGCGTAAACCCACATTTGAATTTCAAAATTTAACGTTGCCCGATCTACCTGAATCAAGGTGAGCCCGTGCGTATTCGAAAATTGTCTTTTATTTTGGGGGGTACGTTGTAAGAAGGTGGTAAAACATTTTAAAAACTTGTTGAAAATGAAACGACTCCAATTTGTTTTCATTTCTTCTTCGAAAAGAGCAAAGTGGGTATATTATTATCGCAAATGAACGATTTTAAATAAAATCTTTGCATTTTTTAAAACTGTGAAAATGGAATATTTTTAATGAAATCGTGACAATTTTCAATAAAAATACTCAAAAAGGCTCCAAGTATTTGATTATTTATATCTATACACAATGTGATTTTTTATCGCTATACACAATCAAACAATTATAGCGTGGAACTATAATTTTGATTAACATATTTTAATGTATACTTTGCACCATTTTCGAATCTGTCATGCGTCTTTAATATTTACATTCTTAAAGTATTACAAGACAAAAATTAATATGGTAACATAAATTCTTTAAATACGTCTGGGCCATGCATTAAGTGAAAGAAGATGCCTTTTTGCGAATGACTAATGTGGTGAGAAGTCGAATATAACTAATTTATACACGTGACATTTGCTCCTAGTAGGTAGGCAACCCATCGTTCACTCGTGTTTGATAGATATGCTTTCTGCCAGAGATAAAATCATTTCATTTAACCAAGAAAAAACGGTGTAAAATAGTAACTACATTTGACCGAAAACACTCGTTGCTACCTTCATTTATATTCAAGTTCAATAGAGAAAACCCTGATACTATGTGCAAAATTCTATTGAACATTTTGGAACCGTTTGAGGAAGTGTCATTTAGTTATGACAGAAAATTCTGAATTTTAGGGTCATATTCACAAATAACTTACGAGTTTTCGAGAAACTTCATGAGCAAACATTGTACTTGTATTAACAAACTAAGCATTCTACTGACAAAAGCAATTATGAATTAAAAATCCCCGTAATGTAAATATTAACTACGTGGGTGATGTATTTTTATATGTTTGTGTAATCTTTCAATAACAAAAGAAAATGTGAATTTGTAGCTTCTAATGTTTTTCAGTGCATTTAGCACTCTCAATACATAAATTTAAAAGAACAAATGGAACAGTTTTTGAGAAATGTTGCTTTAACATTTTGTAATATTGCCTATAATTCATTCAAAATTGTGCGAAAACAACTGAAGTTTTGAAAAATACGTTCTTGACGTTAATTACAGAACTAATTGTGGAAAATATCTGATTTGAAGAAAAAAATCTCCGTATTCAATATTGTTAACAATGAAATTAAAACAAATTTTTGAAAATTCAGAGTTAACTGTGTCGTCGGATATACGTCATCTTTATAAGTGTAATTCATGTGTGTTAATACAATAAATTTAAAGAAAAACCTTGGTGCGATTTTTGAGGAAATGTTGAAAATGATTCAAACGCTTCAAATAAAGTATCTTCAATTTTGTTTCAAAATGCAGGTCATTGAGTCAGTTCAGAGTGGCCGGAGAATATTCCTTTTCAAAAAATTCTTACGAGTACTTTAGGTGTTAGTGCTCTTCATAGACTGATCAGACAGACGGACAGTCGTTTTGAGGAAAAAAAACTTGTTTTTCGTTATCAGGGGAGCCCAAAACGTGCATTCCCGTTGAAATATCGAAATCCATTTTCCGTAGCATTTCATAACTTTCTCTACACTATATGTAAATTAGTTGCACTACTTATTGATTGTATACACGTACGCGCCTACCAATCAGAGGCGCACTAAAAAGCGTTTTTGAGAGAAAATTGTTAAAAAATTTTCTTGCACATACTAATGCTATACAGGAAGTGTCACACGCTCTATCTAAGAGCATTTTCCTCATTGCGGATATGGTGTTTTTCAGAATTATAAATCATTAAAAATTGAAACTTTTGGAATACTTTTCTAAAAATTTTACATTATTTGGGTTATGACAGATTTTTAGATAACTTGCGATATGTGTAACTTCGTTATAAATGTATGAAGTTATATGAATATGAAATTTCGTAATATAAATTATAATATATTTCATATAAAAATGTAATTTCCCTCCATTGACGAAAAGTGATCGACTTCCAACTTTTCAGTCCTTGATGTTTCTAACATTCATTCTCAGAAGAAGTTTTGAAAAAAAATGGTCCCTACTCACACGCTCTAGGAACTTATCTGCGCCTTTTTCACGTTCTGCTTATTGAACGGTGGAGGGTAGGTCTCGCAGGTGGTCGCCGCGATATTTTTCGCATCTCACAGACCCTTCTCCAACCGGCATCTCGATTGCGCCAAAGAGCATCCTTCAATATATCTCTCACATTCCCAGTTATTTCGGCCTAGGCTAGGGCGGGTCCCCAGCTAGAAACTTCCGGATGTAAGGTCATAAACATACGGAACAATAACTCGGGGCGAACCCTTACTGAACATACCTTGATTAGGGAGCCTTTAACTTCTGTGAGCCCGAAAACAACTGTAGACCACCCGGATGCATCTTGAGGCCTAAGGTTCCGCCCCGCCCTACCCCACTGAATTCCGTTTTGTTCCAACCACAGAGATACCGGACCCAGATCAGCTGAGGTCCTACTCCCCTCTTTCGGTGGTCGCGGTGGACAGGGGTGGTGGCGGGAGGCGGCGTGGGGAGGTGTCCGCGTGGGAACACGTGCGTGCGAGCGCCGCGCACCGCGCGCGGGAGAGGAACTCAGCGCGGCCTTGCTGCCCATTGAGCCGCTTGGCCGCTTCCGCTTCCTCGGCGCCGCTCCGCCCCTCCGCACGCACCCACCGCCACCCACGCCACGCCACGCAACAGGCGCCACGCAACGGCTCTCAGCGATTGGCTGTGAACCAAGCGGAATAATTCAATCGCTCCTTTTCTTCCGCCCGCTTTTTCCCGCACGCCGCCCACTTTTTCCCGCACGCCGCCCACTTTTTCCCGCACGCCGCCCACTTTTTCCCGCACGCCGCCCACTTTTTCCCGCACGCCACCCACTTTTTCCCGCACGCCACCCTCTTTTTCCCGCACGCCGCCCACTTTTTCCCGCACGCCGCCCACTTTTTCCCGCACGCTGCCCACTTTTTCCGCACTTCGCCCTCTTGTTCCGCACTTCGCCCACTTTGTCCCGCACTCTACTCGCCCTCCTGATTTTACTCTGTTATGTTCTGCCGCATTGTGATGCGGTAGGCTACATCTACGTTTTTCAAGGGTGGCCGCTGAGATTCGCGAGTAAAGAGGGAAGCTGAAAGTGGTGAAGAGGGAGCCAGGAGGCGGTGCTTGCGCGCGCCTGCCCATACTAAAAACATTAGACTACCGCACCGCACGTGCTAGCGAACTTTGTTGGAAATTAATTTGCTTTAATGTATCTCCGTTCGTGGAGAAACACCACATTCACGTGATGGCCCGGCTCTGCTCTCATCATCAACATCTTTTCCACCGTTTCCTCGCTACATAACTAGTATCTCTATCACTGTCATTGATATCGTTTGCGCCGTTACCATTTCTTTATACGATGCATTAAATGATTGTACGGCGAATCACTGTCATTGAAATCATCGAGAACAGATTCCACTTTCTTCCTATCATTATTAGTAGTTCAAAATGAACACGATTCTGTGGATTCCCGAGTCCGAAGGTTGCTCGAACATGGGACTCTGCCAATCACTTTTGATAATGCAAACATTAATCGGCTAATTCGCGAATTAGCGAGATTCCGACATTAGCCGCTACATATATAACTTAAAATCGTGTACTAGCACTGCCCAGAGGCGCAACCAAAATTTTGTTATGCGGGGCGTAGAGCTGAATGTGTAGCGTCCAGTCGTCTTTAAGTTTTCTTACAAAACATTTGGCATTATACCAGACTTAAAAGTATTTTTTAATTATTATTAACTTATTTATAACTAAATTTTTTAATTATCTTAACTTAATTATAAATGAACTTCACGCAAGTGAGATTATTCTCGTTTCTATTTCCCTCTTCAGTCACACACGCAGTCTAGAGCTCTTGGAGTTATACGGGTCTTCAGTCATGCGGGTACCCAGGACCCGTATATGCGGGTATTCTAACGGGTCAAACCCACCCGCATCATACGGGTACCCGTATCAGACGGGTACCCGTATCAGACGGGTACCCGTATCAGACGGGTACCCGTATCAGACGGGTACCCGTATCAGACGGGTACCCGTATCAGACGGGTACCCGTATCAGACGGGTACCCGTATCAGACGGGTACCCGTATCAGACGGGTACCCGTATCAGACGGGTACCCGTATCAGACGGGTACCCGTATCAGACGGGTACCCGTATCAGACGGGTACCCGTATCAGACGGGTACCCGTATCAGACGGGTACCCGTATCAGACGGGTACCCGTATCAGACGGGTACCCGTATCAGACGGGTACCCGTATCAGACGGGTACCCGTATCAGACGGGTACCCGTATCAGACGGGTACCCGTATCAGACGGGTACCGTATCAGACAGGTCGCCCATATAATACGGGTCGCGGGTATTTTTGATAGACACGAAGAGAAGATTGTAAAGTTATCTATTTATGTACGCTGAAGTTACCAGATAATAAGCGAAGTAGGAAAGTAACGGAACGAAACAGTAAATCAAGAAAAGGTCTTAAGGGCGCTTTGTGTTTTTTCACTGCGTAATTATTAATGCCGTTCGTACGTTAGAAAGTTGCTTAGTTTATTTAAAACATTATAGTTTATATTTTAAAGCATTTACAAAATTATTATTTAAATACTTATTTAAAAAATTGATGATATAAATTAATTTAAATTTTTATGTATGTTTAAGCAATAAGGCAATATCTTTCCAAATACGACAGAAATAATGAAAAAGACGAACATCTAACAATTCTGGATTTGTTTAAATAACATTGACATCATTCAATGCACAGAGATGACGCTTGAGCAATGCCTTTCCGTACGATTCATCTCTGCATCCGTTCATCGTTCTTATCAGTTCTGGGAAGGGAAGCAATATGAGGTGTTGATTAGCGCGACGCATCGTGTTAGATATTTTCTCACGCGCGACCAACCGCTTTGTATTTCGATACGATTATTGCATCCACTCAGTGTTGCCAGACGTACCAGGATTCTGGTATTTTTACCAGGATTTTAATGAAGATACCATGTACCAGGGTGAAGACATACTGGTACGCTTAAATACCAGGATTTTAAGTCTACGTAATCTATGATTTAAGATTCTTATAATCCTTGTTTATCCAATAATTTAACACGAACACCAATATTACAAATAACTGATATTTGTGAAAAAACTGCCGTAAAAACATTAAGAGTGACATGGTAGGATGGTATTTTTCCACCACATGCTATAGGAAAAAAGGATACGTCTTAGTCTGCCATCTATGATGGAAATACTATTTTCTTTCCGCCATGCTTCCATTTAGTTTATTGATATAAATATCTCGATATTGAGTTAAATTTAACAAACTTTTTGTGCCCGTTATAATATGAACAATATCAGAATCAATTGTAATTGGTACCAAGAATTGTAGTGTAAGTACCAGGATTTTTGAAGGTTTGTACGGGGAAACACATTTAATTGTTTGACAATGCTACATTAACTCTTCTGTCAGTTGTAGATTGTTTTCTATGACTTGAATGCTGGCGTGAAATTCAGAAATGCTTTGTGTCGCGCCTTGATCGTGTTTTTTATACCTTAAATCAAAAGTAAGATTCATACATTTACCATGAATATCGTCCGCCATTCCGTCGCTGCAGTTTCTGCTACTTAGTTTTGTTTTGTTTTTAGAATAATGTTATGACGGGAAGCAACGAAGAGAGAAAGAAGATGCGCTTTTTGTCCAAGGAGGCAAACCAGGTTCACGCAGCATTGTTGCAATATTTGATCCAACCACGTTGAAAAGAACTCACAAGAAAGAATTTTTGTTTGCAATGAGTGTAGTTCTGAGGAAGCTTATTTTAGTTCACAAACAGGCGGGGCTCGTCATTAAAGGCTGCAAAGGCGGAGCCTCTCCTAGAGAAATCGCCCTCAAAAAGAAATTAAAAATATGTTTAAACATGTATTTATTTATTAATAATGGATTTCTGAGTTGTATTATGTAACAAACATATCAAATTTTTTCTTTGTCGGTTCGTTAACGGCCGTCCGTAACGCATTTGAAGCTGTTGACAGGGAAGAGAGAAGCGGTAGGCTCCCACTTCATTCCGCCATAAGGCCTGTGTAAAACGAGGAGGCATGACGTCATGCATTCACTGCACAGGCTTACCGGCGGACGAAAGGCTGCGGACAGGCAGCCTTCATGGGTGGGAGGTCTAGGGTCTGAAGAAGGGCGTGCTCACCAGATGGCATTACTATGCAGTTCAGCGGCTAGCATTGCGCTTAAACTAGTTTTCCCGATTC
Source organism: Acheta domesticus (assembly GCA_031308135.1). Lineage (NCBI taxonomy): Eukaryota > Metazoa > Arthropoda > Insecta > Orthoptera > Gryllidae > Acheta > Acheta domesticus. The sequence goes on from JAHLJT010009436.1 coordinate 157,468,738, forward strand.
GTGGTAGGAGCGTTACTCCCCTGAGTTTGTATCAGATTTATTTATAGAAATACAAGACAGGCAATGCAATGCCCTGTAATGCAATGCAATGCATGTGTAGCCTTCCCCATTTATAAAACCGCGAGCCGCGACTGTTCACAAATGTCCCTGTATGTTTCAATGTGGTAAAATATATTGTTTATTGAATTAATTGTTTTCTACTATTTACCTTTATTAAATGAATTTACTCTAAATAACACTTCACGACTGTTATTTTGATTCGAGTGCTTATTATAAGCAAAAATTATGAGCCTGCATGTCATCTTTATGTATCACTTCATCTATACAAGTTATAGAAACCTATAACAAATGTCTGGGAATATTAATGTAAATATTTGATTCATAATAAAACAATAAATATACAGTGGCGAAGCGTGAGGTTAATTTTTGGATAAGCTGAATCACGAACATATTGTAAACACACATACTTAATTTTTGAAATATCGAATATTACGAAGCTAGAGATCAGAAGAATACAAAGGTAATATAATAATAATAATAATAATAATAATAATAATAATAATGATGGTGAATATTAATCCAATCATGCAACAATACTGAAATCAAGAATAATCCTACTACAGAACTGAAAAAAAATATATATATAAATGAAACTGCTTACTTACATTGATGTGTACAAGTTGTTTTCACGAGATTGCGGGTTTGCGGCCATCTGAATTGTTTTAAGTTTTTTTGAAAATTAATTCTAAACGTCTGGCTTTCATTTCAGAAAAAATGTCTATCACTCTTTCTTTAAAATAACATCTTGCGAACATTTACGAGAAAGTTTCTTTTCTATTGAAATAGTTGCCAAGTTGGAGAGTCTGCTATTTGACATAGAATTGCGTAAATGGGTTTTAATTCTTTTCAGAGTGCTCATTGATCGTTCAGTAGTAGCTGATGACATCGGAATGCTGAGAATCAGTTGCAATAACTTTTCCGTTTGTTCATACACAGATTGGAGATCGTTATCAACAATAAAAGCTAATAATTCAATGCAAGGTCTGACTTTGTCTTCTGAACTGTATATATTGACGAGTTCGTTTTGTAGTGCTACGAAGTTAAAAAATAAAGGATATGCATTCTTAAGTTTTTGAAATTCAAAGTTTGGAAACGTCTTTTTCAACTGAGCAAATTTTCTGTAGTTTAAGAGTTCAACAAATGAAAGTTCATCAAATTTGGAGAATCGTTCATCTAACTGTACTATGATGGAATCCAATATTTCAAAAGCACAGCGTTTATGATTCTCGACAAATTGCTCGGGATTGAAGTCTGTTGTATGATGTTTGTTTAATTCCAAACTCTCTTGAAGGCATTCATGCAAAACGTTTTCAGAACGTAAAGCTGTAATATTTGTCTTAGCGGTTCTGATCTCATTGATGCATAAGTTCACATCACTTGTGCACTTTGCTTGGAAAATGCAGAACAGATGTTCGCTATAGATAAAAATTCTATTGAACAAGCACAACAAAAATGTAAACATTAAAGAGTCTAAAGTTCTCATGAGGCCCATTGCACAATTCATAGATTCAGGATCCCAATCATTAGACTCAGTGATGTAGCTTACCGCATCCCTTAGTTCTTGGTAATGATGTTTAATCGTAGACACAGCACGAGAATTATAATTCCATCGTGTTTGCACTGGATGAGGTAATTGGAATCCATGTTGACGAAGTATTTCGGAACGACGTGTAGATCTACAGAAGAATGAATGAAATGCCGTAAGGTTGCAGATGAAAAATTTTACTTCTTTAATGTATTTTGCACTATGTAAAAGAACCAGGTTCAGTTGATGTGCATAACAATGGATGAAAATCGCAGCCGGATATTTTCGACGAAGGATGGCTTGAACCCCTCCGTGACGACCCGCCATAACAGATGCTCCATCATATGTTTGGCAAATTAACTTTTCTCCCATTTTGTACTCGTCTATGACGGCAATGACTTTGTTAGATATTCCCTCGGCACTTTTATATCTCGAGACATCATAGAAACCCATAAAACGTTCTTCAATGTTCTTACCATAAACATACCTAACAATAATACTGAGTTGTGCCTTCACAGAAACGTCAGTTGTTTCATCCGCTTGTATTGACACAAATCTCACGACATTTATTTCTTTTTGAATCTTCTCATTAATGGCAACTGTGACCGATTCTATTAGATCATTTTGAATATCAGAAGAAATTCCTTTAAACACCGTATTGCTCTCCAAATGATCTTTCATTATTCCTTCTTCCATGGCAAGCAAACTTAATGTTTCTAAATAATTTCCTCTGATGAGAGAATCTGTAGCTTCATCGTGCCCCCTAAATGCTTGTTCTTGATTTCCTAAATGACAAACAACGTCGATTAGACGGCCTACAATTTTTCTATTACGTGCAACATCACTGTTATGTTTTTCAGCTTGAATGCGAGCACTTTCTGAAATACAATGATCAATTCTGTATCTCCCAAGCATATGGAAAGCCTCTGCATTTTGAATATGCAATTTACTAGTCGCATGTTTCGAGGCTTTAAGTTCAAAATTTTTTAATGTAGTCTGACCATTTTTACACCAAGATTCTTCCCCACCAAACATCAGGCAGTAAAAACAATGATATGTCTGTTTTATTTTATTTCCTGACAACCATCTGTATTTGGAGTACCATTTTTCTTGAAAAGTCCTTGTATATTTCCCATCCTTTTGTGAAATATTTAACTTTGGTCTGGCTATTTTTTCTTTCAATTGCACTTTTTGTTCAAAGGACAACACCTCAACTGAATTACTCAACAAAAGTTAACTGAATCAAATCAGTCACCATCTATACTCACAGAATCTCCCATTTCGTCGTGTGGTTCTAATCACATAAACCTAAACTATTTCTTATATGTCAATTATAAAATAAAGCAATAAAGCAGAACTGCCACTTTGAACACCTTTATATGTTATTGCTCGAACAACACTTCACTTGTAACGTACACACCAACACGCTATTCACGCAGCTCACCAACTGATCCTATTATTTATCTTTCCACACACAGAATATTACTAGGGGATTCCCACACTCGCCGCGATGCCAACCTACACATACTTAAAATCAGTATTTTCTAAATGACCGTGTATTATTAAATGTTATCACAAAGTTAAAGAATATGGGAGAGAATGTGACCACTCTCAATATTGTGCTTATTGAATTAGGAATTTGAATACTGAAAAAATGAATTCAAATACTGAAATTTGAAGTAAATTAATGTTTTACTCGGGATGTTTGTAGCGATTAGAAGTTGCCCAGTGACCTCTAGCGGACATTCCCGGAAGTTCCACGCATGCTTGTGGTGAAGAGAGCGCCTGCCGGCAAGAGTTTCAATTATTTGTACAGTCGTGAGGCCGGCCTAATCTCTGCCCAAATAACACAGCCAGCCCACTCAACGCGCATGCGCGCTCACTTCCCCGCGCCCCGTCCCTCGCCTTGTGACATCATACCGTGTTAGGCTGAAGGAAATCAGCCTCTCCCAGGCCTCGCCGCCTCTACGGGTGGCGAAAAGACTCATCGCATGGAATATGCATAAGAATAGAAAGAGAAGAAATAACTTGGCGGGCATATGTACGGCTTTTATTGGCTAAAAAGCAACGTTATGTATGTACAATTTTATTTTTTAGGAAAAAGATATTTTTCTTCTTCTTCAAAATTCTTTGGGATAGCTCAGCTTACTCTGCCTACTCTGACGCTTCGCCACTGTAAATATAACATAAACAGTTGTTAGATAAAATCTAACACGCGAGTAATGTCGTCACAAAAATATGCGTCAGTTACGGCGGCTTAATGTATTTTATGTAAAATATGTACAAGAGAAAAATTAAATCACACACCTATAAAAATTTCTTTTATACTTCGTTTTTACTTTCTCGCCTTACGAATACTTCGTAAGAAGAGAAAGTTATGTAATCGTGCGGCGGAAAACGGGGAATTTTCGCCAGAAAATCTCTTATAGCAGGGGTCTGGTGACAAAAAAGTGGATAAAACCTGTTGCTAAATTTAGAAAAAAAAATCCTCTATCTCGTGATGTCGTCAAAATCCATAATTTGTTGCTTCTTCATACTTCAAAATCGATTGACGGCATTCCGTCCGTCTGTCCGTCTGTCTGGCCGTCCGTCTGTCCGTCTATGGTCAACGCTAGCGCCTAAACCGTTCGGTCGATTTTCTTCAAAGTTGATATTCACCGATGGCTTTTACTCGTCTCACGGCCTCTTGAATTTGAAACCGGTATCTTAGTATTTGAGGATACTTTACATGAAGCCCATTTTGAGATTTTGTAAATTAAAAAAAAAATGGCTCCAAATTTTTTGATTATATTTTGTTGTTGAATAGTGCGAAGAACGTTGAAGAGAATGACGTAGGCATCATTTTCGTTGATAGGCCCTATTTTTCGAAAATTGCAAAAAAATATTTAAAAACTGCAAAATTGAAGTTAGAGATTTTCGTCTCAGACAAAGTCGGTTGTACTAAATTAGCACTTCAAATAAGGTCATGTACCATTTTTTTGAAAAACGAATAGTTTTTGCGTAAATTGTGATTCAAATTTACAAAAAAAAATTCTCAAAAACCGCTCCAAATTTTTTCTTTAAATTTTCTTCACGTGTGTAAGAAGGGAAGGTAAATTTATAAATAAACTAGTGCTATAGAATGGCACATACTTTCTCGCAGTAGTTATTTTCCAAATGCCGATCATCCGATAAATTGTGTGGAGTAAGCAGTTCACCACTGCCTTTCTTGATCATGTTTTCTGAAAGACATGTTTTTCGCATGTTGACAATTACCGCCCTCCTAATGATAGAACAGATACAAGTACGGTTTGACTGAAATATTAGCAGTTGTTCCGCAAGTGGGTCTCGTAGCGTGGTTGGTTAATGCACCTTCGGGTTGAGATCTTCAATAAGGAAGGTACCGAGTTCGATCCCCGAGGGGAATTTTAATTTGATGAATGTGATGTTGCAGGAAAAAAATATTGAAGAGTGTAGATACTTTATTGAAAATCATTTGAAGTAGTTCTACTCGCTAATAGATTCAATATAGATAAATAGACAGGACTTGTCTGTGTTTTCCCTAACTGCATCTTTTAAACAATTTTTCAACTCTGTTATTCGATTTCTGAAGCGTATGACATGTCAAATCAACCGTTGTCTAGTATATATCTGTATGAACCAATTTAAGTAAAATTATGAGCATTTTAACTCTAAATTGTAATACAATATAACCAGAAGGCATGCGATGAACTTTGATATCCCTAACGGTTCCAAAAAATTCTTATTACTTTCTCGCCTTACGTATACTTCGTTAAGCGATTCACCGCTGCCTTTCTTGGTCATGTTTGAAAGACATGTTTTTCGCATGTTGATAATTACCGGCTTCTAATGATAAAACCCATACAATTACGTTTGACAAAAATATAATTGCGAGAAATGTACTGGAAATGTCTGTATATATTTGTTCAAATTTTTTACCTTTAGCAATTTTTTACTTCTCTTCTTGGATTTGTAAAGTGAATGTACCATCGTATCGATTGTTTCTTTATAATGCATTTACCATTTTATAGGTCGGTTCTATTCTGTCATGGCTCTGTTCGACATAGGCGGTGTTGGTGAGGCGTAGTGTTATAAGTGCTGGTTCGTTGACTTTGAGTCGTGCCTGGGTACGGAAAACGTTTGCTGGTATAATACACTTTTGCTGGTTTATGAAGTAGTGGAATAGCAATAAGGACCGTATAGAGGCATAGCGAGAAAGTATGTGCGTTGGAAGCACCACTAGTTTCTAACGTGACCGATGACATTAGGTCATTATTACACCTCCTGCCTTATAAAATAAATCTTTTCAACATTGGTAAGCACATTTCTGAGGCCACGAGACCCGTTGAGAAGGAAGATCGCGAATTAATGAAAAAGATTCATTTTATAAAGCAGAGGGTCTAATAATTTCCTTATGTCATCAGCCACGTTAGAAAAAGCGAAGTATAACCACTTATTCTTTATTTTGTTTTAAAGGTGTCGTACACTTGAGTTTTTCTAACATTAAATTTATTTATCACAACCTTGACAGAAGTGTTGCTTTATTCGCGTTCTTCAATTAGTCCACTTACTTTTTCACCAAGAGTTAACGTTTTCCGCAAGTGGGTCTCGTAGCGCGGTTGATAAATGAACCTTCGGGTTGAGATCTTCAATAAGGTTTTCAATTTGCCACCATAAACATTGCTTAACATAATAATGTCTATAACTCGTCAAATTGAACAATTTTTAGTACCGTCGTACTGAAAATATCTTTCCGTTTCCGCCTTTTTTTCGTCTTTTCCGACCATTTTGTTCTGTAGTCCTTTCTTTCATTTCATTTTCGCCCATTTCGTCCTTCTGGTCCCTTTTGAAAAGAAATTGCGTTATTGCTTGAACATAAATAACCATTTCGAACAGTCCCGCGACCCGTATTCTACGGCCGATCCGTATTCTACGGGCGACCCGTATGATACGGGTACCCGCATGATACGGGTACCCGCATGATACGGGTACCCGCATGATACGGGTACCCGCATGATACGGGTACCCGCATGATACGGGTACCCGCATGATACGGGTACCCGCATGATACGGGTACCCGCATGATACGGGTACCCGCATGATACGGGTACCCGCATAATACGGGTACCCGTATGAATGCGGGTGGGTTAGACCCGCACTTTTCTGAGACGGGCGGGCGGGCGGGTTTACGGGTCTGCGGGTATTGAGAGCTCTAACGCAGTCCCGAAGCCCCTAGCGCCTTCTTGTGGGACTGGTCCAGGGCAAGTGTACCTAGGGCAGTTTGCCATTGCTTCCCTAGGGGCGCTAGTGCGCCAATTTTGACGTTAGATTTGAATACCAGATAGCGCAGGTTAGATACAATATCCGCAATCTTACCAGTAGTTCAAATCGAAACTCTGATTGGTGCTAAATTGTTAGGGGATTTAATGTTGCCAGGATCGGCCAAGTGCGTTTCGTGGGATCTGTTTTACATTCCGACAAGCATCGGCATGCATGCCGTCGATTTTTGGAACTTCGAAAATCCCTTTTCTTTGAGCAGGTTTGAGTCCGCGAACTTGGGATCAGTGGCATGATAACCATTATACCATCAAAGCCGGTTCGTTTCTATTTTAAAAGTAGAAGAAAGTAATTGTGACTGAGGGGGCGGGGCTGAAGTCCTTCACCCCTACCCTCTTGCAGCCTGTGCGCCTCTAAGAATGGTGCGTTCTAATAAGTGAAATAATCAGCTTTCAAAATTGGTATAGTGTTTCTAGTATTGTCTGCACTATAAGTTAGTTATGAGTTAGAGCAGGAGTCTCAAACTACGGCCCGCGGGCCACATGCGGCCCGCCGAGGACATTTATACGGCCCGCCGGGTTTTTATGGTTTAAAGATTTTTTTCTTAAAATACGCACATTATTTATTAAGTGTTAGGGTGTCTAGGGATGGCAAAAAAAATCGATGGTTTTACAACAACGATGTTTTCCACCAGAAACATCGATATTTTGCTTTCAATGTTTTCTTCACATCGATATTTTGTTGCCAAAACATCGGTGTTTTTTTTCTAAAATTGTTTTTAATAAAGCAATATCGATAATTTGCGTTATTCTCTTTACCGCGCTGTACATTTCGCCAGCGCAATCTGAGGAAGTTTGGGATCTGCTTGCATTATGACTGTATGTTATCGATAGTCCTGTCATTACCTGAAGCGATAGTAGTGTTGGAAATGGCCCTCAGACGTTTTGACAGGTCGTGAGTCTGACCTACTCCACCTCCCTTTGAGAGGTCGTGACCACGTCCAGGGAAGTCCCACAGCAACATGTGATACGTGACCAACCATTGCTTTCCAAACTGGTCTTTCCCCATATATTTATAAATTAAATTGTTTTATATGTACGACAAAACTTGTAATTGTTCAACATTTATCACAAAATTATTTGAGTTTTTCATTTTTTCGTCATTTCGTAGTACTTACAGCGCTATTGGAGCAATGAAGTGCAAGCAACACTGTCTTTCTCAAATATTCGTTTCTTCAGTGTGGTGCGCGAGCGTGAGTGTTACACACAACACACGATTCAGTGAGAGGAATTTTGTGAACTTGAACTGCTAATTTCAGTTGTCGGGTAGGTAAGTCAATAATTTATATTTCATAGTGTTTGTTATTATTAGACCGCGGAACATCATGCAATTGCATATTTTTCGTGATTGCGCATATCGAAAGGACTGTCTTCACGATGGAATATGTCACGGTACCTCGAGTTCTTCTCAGTCATACCGCTACATATCGAATGATCGCGACCGTATCAAGCAGTGCTTGCGACCATGCGACATCTAACGGGAGGACCGAGAAAGACGCGAAATGCCGTGTGATCAGCCAAAGGGGCTTGAGAGGCAGAGTAGGAAAAATCGCACTATATAATCCGGCCCTCCGACGGCCTGAGGGACAGTGAACTGGCCCCCCGTTTAAAAAGTTTGAGGACCCCTGAGTTAGAGTATAGAATTGTTTTCTCTCTTAATGTAATTTAATGTTTAATGAATCAGTCAGTTTTTATATTATTATCATTATTTTACCATTATTTTTATTATTTTGCCATTATTATTACTATAATTAGTAAATAATTTGCTAGTTATATTGCCTTATTATTGTTATTATTATTATTATTATTATTATTTGTATTTGTGTTCTATGTTACTGAGAGAGTGTGTATTTTTATGTTTTTGTAATTTGCTGCCACCGGATTATACCCAAATGCAGTTTAAATCTATCTATCTATAAAAAGACACCAAATGAATTTCAGGAAACGTGAGTTTCTTTTTGATAGCACGACATTTTGTTCTTTGAATTCCCGTTCGGAGAATGGCCAGTTCTTTCCGCCTGACCATAGGAAATAAGAAACCGAAGGGATGATTCCACGTTGATAACTTGAAACCGGGAACCATGGCTCCGCGCGACTGGCACTGGGAGGCATGATGACACAGCTGCCGCAAGGAAAAGTAGATCGTTGCATTCTCCCTCCTAGCTGCCACTGGCGTGGTTGTTATGCCGTGTTGTCATTTTCGAACACGGCTCCCAAGATTACAGCTCATCGTTGTTATTCACTTCTGCTGCTGGTACGTGCCTCGGCAAAGTACGTGCTTTAGTGAATTGGAACGGGTGAAGACAAACGTTTAAGTGCTTTATGCTTCCTCCCCGTTATATGTATAGTATTTTTCAAATACTACGTATTGTTTTGAAGCACGGAGTTAGATATCTTGAGGTGGCTTTAGGCATTTAATATTTGCCAATAATTCTGTCGTACCCTGGCGAGATAGGCAATTCTACGGAAGACGTGCATTCCAGTCTCTAAACTCAGCTGAACTATCTTTTATCGGGTCATCTACACAATTTGAATTATAAATGTATTTTTCAACAAGCGAAATTAATTGTGTAAATTAGGCATCAACGTGAAACAAATGAGTGGGGTGGCCTCCGCTGCAAGCAATGCTGTCGTAAATCCTTGAGGTTGATTAGAAATAAATTAGTAATATTTGCAGGCAAATCCATATTTTAAATAACTGGCAGTCAGGAGGAGGACTTCCTGATCCTTCAGGAAGAAGGAAGAACAAAAAATAAGATGAGAAAGGAAAAAGGAAACAAGGAAGAAGGAATAGGCGGAAGAGGAATGAGGTAAAAGGTGGGAAGGAAGTTGAAAAATAAAATGTAAGGAGATAGAAGAGGATAAGAAGGGAGAAAAAAGGAAGAAAGTAAATGAAGGAATAGAAATAAGGCAAACGAAGAAAAAGAAAGAAGGCAAATGAAGGAAGAGAAATAAAGTAAATGAGGAAGAGAAGTAACTGAAATGAAGGAAGAGAAAGAAGGTCGGAGCAGGAATAAACAGAAGCTGAAATGTAAGTAAGAAGAAATATGTGGAATGTAAGAGGAGAGGATAGGGAGGAGGGGGAAACGCCCCTTTGCCTGGAAGCGGGCGCCGCTGTGGCCGTGCCTGGGCGCCGCCCCCGAGCGCGGAGAGCGCCGTTCCCGGAAGGAAGGGCCGCACTCGAAGGACAGTGCCGACGCCAGGCGAGGACGGACCGGGGCCGGTGGTCGCCGGGGCCCCGCGATGGGACGCATGGGGGAAAATTACTGAACAATTGGAAAAGAAATTAGAACTCGAGAAAGCCGTTATCGTCATTTTATAAGTCGGGGTACAGTCGTCCGAAATTTCATACCTTTTTCAGTTAATTTTTTACCTTTAAATATTTAGAAGATAGGACTCTATGATATAAATCAAATGACGCTAACATTAAAACAGTTTCCACTAAGATTCATATTATTATTTCATGTGTTTACCAAGTGATTTTATTAAACACAATTTTTTTGTAGCATTTCACCGGTGAAATTGTATTATTTGATCGCTAATACTTTTACATAAATCTATTATTTAAAATACATTTCCAAAACTTTTTCTAGATTAAATGATGTAATTGTTGTTATTTGTTGGAAAACAATAACTCATAGTTTCTTGAAACAACTTTCACATTCTTAATTTTTTCGGGGTAGGGGGGCTAAGTTTCAGCATTGCCCTCGGCCCAAAATTGTCTAGCTCCGGCCGTGGCTCGCAGTCGCCCTTCGCATTCTGCCTTCAAGCTTTGTCCCTCGCTCGGTGCGGTTTTACGCTGGTTAGCGAGCTCTAAACCACTTCCCATAGATGGTTGTGAAAGTTAAACCGAATCGAATTATTGACTTGAATCTTTTTTTTCTTCTTTTTTTTTTCATTCTGTAAACATGACTTCATTCTGTAAACAGACGGAGTTTCTTCTACTTTATTAATGTTATTATAACTAAGGCATTTGACGTCCATTAAAATGTTTCATTAAGCAATAGTCAGTTTGCAATGTTTATTTTTTAAATGAGAATTACTCATTTGTTTAGTATCTTGATGAATACGAATATTACATCTCTGAACAGGCGCTACACTTTGTGTGTTTTTAAATATTATATTTAAAAGGATAACAGTTAGTAAGACTGCTTAAAAGAAACCACAACAAACATAACGCCAACAGGAGAACAAGGAAGGAACTCCTGAAATAAGGAGATTGAAGAATTACATTTTCATAATCCCTAGTCGAAATACATAAAGTAGGAATGCCGTCAGGATGTGGACCTTCGCAGGGTGGGACAGAATTTCAACAGTACAAGAGGTATTGAAAGGTGTCAAGAGTACATTACGACAATTAGAGACAGAGGACAATTCATAATTAAGTATGAAGAGAGAACAAACTCTGGAGAAGGTTCTAGAGAACTTACTAATGAGAAGTGTGCGAAGCAAACGATTGAAAGTAATATATTTTTTAAGGAAAAATAAAAATATAGAAATTTTCAGTTCGTGCTGTTAATGTATTTTGCTGGATCTGTATGTTAATAAAATCAATCTGCGGAGAAATTGTATTTCATTTTCACATCATCGGATACAGTGAACCTCTGATATTTTGAACCAAACATGTTAATCCCTACGAGTTCACTATAACCGGAGTCGACTGTATTGGGAAGTTCATAAAATTTAAATATCATGTTACTCCCACTATGAAACGTTACGTAGAAATCCCTACTATGTGGTTTATATGTAATATTCCAGGAAAATCATTTGGTTGAGGAACAAATCACCTCCTAATAGATTAACATATTTCAAAACGGGGAAAAGATGCATTTGTGAAAGAGAATGTGGAGTTCTAAAGGAGGAAAATGAAATGTAATTGTATCATTGACATAAGATCGAAAAAATGACCCCGACTAAAACAAGAAAATTAAACCCTGATAAATGTAATCTTATAAAAATCTTATCACAGTCTTGTATGTCTCACATTGCACTTAAATAATGTAGGAAATCCATGTTTCTGGCACACAGCGGCGTATCTACGTTATGGGAGACATGGCACATGCCATTGGCGCCACTCATAAGGGGCGCTATTAGAGTATATGAGCTAAAACAAACAACCCTAATTTGAAGTGAGGAGCCGTCCGTAAATTACATAACGTGAATTTCGAATATTTGTTACACCCCCTTTCCCCCTTGTAACGCACTTCCCTATCTCTATGTAACGCAGCGTAACGCTGCCTCAAACCCCCTCCCTCCCCCGTTAGCGTTACGTTCTGAGTGGGGCGCAAATTCTACGCTGGCCATGGGCGCCTGAATACATAGATACGGCTGTGCTGGGCCATCGAAAGAAGTGGAGTTGTGGGGCGGAGGCGGTCGCTGGCCAGAGGCCCTGCGGGCGGGCGTCCTTACTGCTCGTCGTCGTCGAGCTGGGCCGGCGGCGGGGCGGCGCTCTTGGCCGAGGGCGCGGCGGCGGGGCCGAGCAGCACCTCCCAGCGGCGGCGCGGGCGCGGGGCGGAGGCGGCCTTGGCGCCGGGGGCGGCCGCCATGGGCTGCTGCTGCTGCTGCTGCTGCTGCTGCTGCTGCTTGCGCTGTCGGAGGACAGTCCAAGCTGCTGGCTCGCCCGGTCACCACCTCGATGGCCGGCAGCCACTCGATCTGCACCTGCCGGGAGTCGGGCAGCACTAGGCGCATGACTCCGCCGACGCGACGGCTGACGGCGTTTCGCCTCTCGGCGCCGCGTGGCCTGCCTCGACGTGACTCACTGTCTCCGCCGCCGCCGCCGCCGCCGCGGTGCGCTCCTGGCCTCTGGTGGCGACCTGTGGCCTCCATGGGGCTGCCCCGGCTTGCCCCATCGGCGATAGATGTCGCGCAATCAGTACTCTCCGTCACCGGATTCTTCTGTCACCCTTCCCCGCCTTTCGTTCTTCACCTCTTTACTTTTTATTATGTTAATTTTCTCTTTGTCCTTCTAACATTTCTTCCATCTTGTTCTTAATCTTCTTCATTCTCTTCAAATTATATTATTTTTGTATATTTATTCGGTCCTTTTTTCTTATCGCTTTCCTCATTATTATCTTATATTCTCACTTTCCACCTTCTTTCCTCACATTTCTTATTTTCATCTTATTTTCCTTCACTTCCCTCTCATTATTTTCAGTCGGGAAGAAGAGCTCGTCCCTGTGTGGGAGATACCTGGAGGGGGAACCCTCCGCCCGGCGCCGGCGCGTCGGTCGGCGCCCGATCTCCCCATCCAGTGCGGAGGGGCACCGGCGCCTCCCGCGAACATACATTCACTACACTAACGGAACTAATGACTACAGACGCGCCCTGAAATTCGTTAATGGCCGATGGCCGCGTAGAGAAAGACAATGTCTTTTAGGGAGTCTAAGCGAAGTTGCGATGTTTCCATTTTATTTGAAAAGCTCCTTGAGTACTGCCTATCATACCTCGAGTCACGTCTTGCAAATATTTAGGAATATAGCTGGGAGAATTCTCCCAGTAAATTAAGCTGGGAGAATCAAGTAAATTTCGTTGAAGGGAAAGCCTGGAGATCTTTGCATTTTGTTATGCGGATTCTGAAAAAGAGTTCAGTGAGAGCCAAAGAACTACCATTTATGTCTTTAGTGCGTTAGAATATGGCGCGATTTGTTGAGATCCATACAGAATTTTGCAGCAAAGGAATCTAGAAAAGATCCAGCATAGAGCATCAAAATTTACATTCAGGGGCACAAAGAATAAAGGAGTATGAGAATCACTACCAAAGAAGGAGAATAAAGTCGCGTCTCTGTGCTATGTATAAAGCGTACACAGGCTTTCCAGCGTGGAAAGAAATTCAAAGTCGATTAGGGAAATCGGCATATTTCGGCAGAGCGGATTACATGCACAAAATTCAGTCAAGAACTCAGAAAATCGACGTTGGGAAATATTCATTCGCGAATCGAACTATTAGAGACTGGAACGGTTTGCCTGCGACAGTCTTTGATCCCTTTCCTCCAAGCCTGAATAAATTTAAAAGTAAATTAGTTTCCTAGATGTTGATATGAGTATTACAAATATGTTTAATATTATTAATTTACTAGACAGTAATATAAAGTAAGTTGTATTATTATTATCATTATTATTATTTATTATTGTTATTATTTATGCGTGGTGAAGTGGAGTGCTACGAAAGCTCACACCATGAAATGTTCACGTTAATTTGTAAAGTTTGTAATTTTTGTAAAATTGTTAAGTTATGTAATGTTAAATTAGTGTATTCTGACACCAAGTCCTCAAACTTAATTGCAGAATTAGTAATAAATCTAATCTAATCATATAAATACTGGATGTACCTTCTCAAAGGAATTGAGTTTTTTTTTCTGATTACTTTTAGATTTGAGAAATATAGTTATCTCTCATGTGAGTCACAATCATTTGCAGTTATTCGTAAGGCCTTTTTTTGCCTGATCTCTCGAGTCGTGTGACAGTCGTGTGAGGATGAGAAAGCGAGCCATGCCGATTCACATATATCGGAGCCTCACCTCCGCAATCCGGAAGGGAACTGTTGATAGAGGTGCTACATGAGCGATCGTCGGCAGCTGTGGCGTTTGGCGCAATGACAGTGTGCCCGGACTTCAGAAGCAAAATAAGAGGACTTCGATTGCTTACTTTCGCATGGACACGGCTTCCTAACACAGAAGAAGTAGAAGAAGAAATCTTAAAAGTAGGAGAACTCTAAAAGAGATTAATATTAAGAAAAGGAGGAAGATTTACACATTGATGGTAAAACTCCAACGACTTTCTTCAGGTTTTAGAAATTTGTAGTACGTAAGTTGGCATCTCTTTTTTCCCACGAAAAAACAGGAAAAAAATTAAAATTTTAGATGTATTTGCAAACCACATTATTTTATCGGAGACCTGTTTTTTGTAGATTTTAAAGAACAAGTAACAGGAAAAAAATGAATTTGAAAAAAGGTGATGCTAATAATCATTGACCTTTATAAATAACTTTATTTACATTTGCAATTTGTAACAGAATGGCAGGATTCACATTGCAATTACACCTAACTTGCACAAATTTGTTCAATGATGTATTATTTTAATTTAAATTAGAAGTATTTCTAATAATTATATGGTGCCAGAAAGGTATATTTTTACTCTCTCGTCTAGGCAGCAGCATATTATTATGGTACTTCGTCCAGTACGGCAAAACCAAATGTAGGCTAGAACAATAAAAACATTAAAAATAGTGTATTCATGTTTAAATATTTCATTCACGGTATATTATTATTATTATTTGAAGGTTCGTAATATTTGAATGCATCACATATAAACTGTCGCAGTTTTCCATGCATACATCTCAAAACTCTTACACACATCTCCTCACTGTGGCCTACTGCCCGTCAGGCGCCATTGTCTTCCTACGCAAGACAAGCTCACTTCAGCCCACACAATACTCGCTGCGGTTCAACTCCTCCGTATCAAGCACATTGTTTCATCTATTGAAGTCCCCAACGCCAGGACTGCAGAAGGAAAGAAACAGTATCTAAAGAGTTAATTATTTCTAAATACTCTGTATTTATTATTAACAAGATACAACTTATATTTACAGTGTCGATTCGTCACATACATAAATGAAATAAATCTGCGTAAGATAAACAACTCCCACAATCTATGCTCACGTTTTACTCAAACCAGTGCGATTGAGGGGAGGTGTGGCATAGGACTACGCAGCCTTCCCGTGTTGCTACGCCTGTGCGTAGTCCTATGGAACAAACGGCGGGCAAGGGCAAAGAACTGCCCTGGGCAAAACGGCGTGCGGACGCAAGCGGCGCGACTTGCAGACACAGTGCATCAATGTTACGGAAGACAAACAGCGATCTTCCTCTCCCACATTGGAAGATATGTTTTAACCCCTTTTCAGCAAATGTGATAATCTTTTTTTTCGGTACACTTGCGTTTATGTTCATATTTTTACTTTCTCGCTACGGAGTAGAGAGAAAATTATGTAATGATGCGCGAAAAAAAACGCGAATTTTCGGCAGAAGAACTCTTATTACAGGGCCCTAGTAGCGAAAAAGTGGATAAATCCAGTTGATAAATTTAGAAAACAAATCCTCTAACACGTAGTGTAGACGGAATCCATGGTTTTTTGCGGCTTTGATACCGAAAAATTGATTGAGGCCAAAACGTCTCTCCGTCTGTGAACAACGCTAGTGGCTAAACAGTGCAGACGATTTTTTCCAAAATTGATATTCCCCAATCGATTTGGCTGATGTCGCGACCCCTTGAAATTGAATCCGATATTTTTGGAGGGGTACTTTAAATGAAGCCCCTGGGATTTTTACAAAATTTTCAAACAAATGGCTCCATCGTTTTGTATTAAATTGCATAGTTATGTAGTGTGAAGGACGTTTAAGAGAATGGTGCAGGTCACATGTTCGTTGAAAACCCTGATTTTTCGAAAGTGGCAAAAGTTCAAAATGTTTGGGCGTCTTCTTACAACTACGACAATTGTGACAATTACTACTCGTACAATTGTGAAGATAGAGATTTTTTTCTTAATAAAATTGTTCCTTAAAGATATATTTTGAAAGAAGATCATGTACACTTTTTCGAAAATTTGTGTTACTTTTCGCGCAATTTTGCGTGAAAATACGGGCGAGAAAGTACATACTGTTTCAGCACTACTTTTCTTCTTCTCGGGATAGAGTAAATTCAAGCATTGGAAATGGTCCAGCTAATCAAGCTTGATGTTCACTCGTACAACAATACTGTGGTTGCAAATATAGATGAACTCGTAATAAAAATATGAATTCGTAAATAAAATTTTGCATGTACTTACCAGCATACATGTACTTCCACCTCCTGCAGGTTGTATAAATAAGTAAATGAATAAATCATTATATTCAAGACGAACTTTCATTATGAATTCATCTATTTTATATTTAATAGCCTGGTCGCTTCCCCGCCGTGGATGTGATTGGTCGTGCCTGCCAGGGCCAGAGCAGGAACACGAGGAACACGACTGCCCCGCTGGCCAAGCAATGCCCGCCCCTTGTTTACATAGCGGGAAGTGGAGGGCGTCACGGAGATGCTGGCTAGGGTGACTTATTTTACGAGAGAGTGTCTTTCTTTCTTTTTGGTTTTCTCATTCTGTGTCTTTTCCTCTCCCTGGGTATTTGTCCTCGTATTCCCCCAGATGTTCCCCGCACGTTCCCCAGAAGACTTCCCAAATGTTCACCGCATATTCTCCCACATTTTTAACTGGTTATCAAACTGGATTTAAGTTCTGAAAAGTACTTAACCGATAACTGTGTGTGAGATCTGTGTGCTTGTGTGTGTAATTGAAGAACTGGATTCCCTATAACCAGAACAATGGTTTACGCACCAACATGGAGCCGGTTGCTACATGGGCATAATAAACGGGCTCGTGAGGGCGCAGGCCACGATGTGCCTAAAGGCGGCTCCATGCACTCGGCATTCGCAGAGTGGCGAGCTGCTGCTCGCCCAATCCCGAGCAGCTGAAGTTTTCGGCGAATGTTCGCTGCCATTGATGTTTGAAAAGACCGACAGGCGGTGGGTAGGGCGAGCACAGAAAGTTGGTCGCTCGGCAAATACTAGCAAGCGACCCATCCGCATCACGTGAAGTTCGGCGCGAGGCCGCGGCTGTGCGAAGCCTCAAAGCCACTTCGAGGAGCGCTCGGGGAGCACGAGCGAGAGGAGTTCGCTGAGAATAGTCCCCAAATGGAGTGGTATGGTGCGATTTTTCTAACTCTCACGCCCCTGAGGCCACGATGGAATATCACACGGCATTTCTCGTCTTTCTCGCTCGTGCCGCTAGAAATCGCATGGCTACAAGCACTGCTTGATAGGGTCGCGATCACACGATATCTAGTGGCACGACTGAGAAAGACGCGAAATACCGTGACGTATTAAATCGTAAAGACAGGCCTTGAGGGGCAAAGTTAGAACTAGTGGTACTACAAGATGGCACAGACTTTCCCGTATTAGTTTTCTATTTCCTTGGGTCTCTCCTAGTTATTCATACTTGCTACATACTCTTGCCAGCTGCCATCTATCGCCACCAAAATGCATTTTTTGGGCGTTTTAATTTTTCGCTTTCCTAGTGGTAGAATGGAAATATTAATATTAGAATATTAAAGAACACTAAAATTTCGGCCTAAATGGCAATTTTCTTTGAAAACTTTGGAGCGGTTTTTAAGAAAATAGCGTTTAAGCGCTACTAAAAATGCGAAATTTGAAGCTATTTTCACAGAAAATGTTTGAGTTTTCGAAAAACTTCATTTGAAGTCATTTGAAGCACTTACACTCACAAATATAATAGTGTTTACCAATGGCTGCTAATGTGCATATTAAAGGTGTGAGAGATCTTCCAAAAAAATTAAATTTGTATAATTTTTGAAAAACTAAATATCCCAAATTGAACTTTATGTCATATTAAAGAATGTAATTAGCACTATCCGTTCGAAATGTTTGAAGAAAATAATTGGAGCCATTTTTAAGAATGCGGAATTTGCTGCTATGGCGGAATTTGCTTCATTTGTTCCAAACGATTTCCATTCTACTGTATTGCATACTTCTTTCGTAGTATAGAGAATGTTATGCTAAAGCAAAAAGTGGCCATATGTGAGAGAAAAACCTTTGGGTTCCCTCATACTCAAAAGTGGATAATTCTTGTTCCTATGTATAGAAAATAACTCTTAACACGATTTTTTAAAACTCAAAATACACTTTTGTGGGTCCTTGATACAGATAAGTTGGTTTACGGCAAAAACGTTCTGGGAACAATGCTAAACCATAGGCAAATTTTTCCCAAAATTTATATTACCCTATCGTTCTGGCTGATGTCGTGATTGCTTGAATTTGAATGGAATGTTTGATTTTTCGAGGTACTTTAAGATGAAGCCTCAAGAACATTTTCAAAATTTTCTCAAAAATGTCTCCGAATATTTTTCTCTTTCTTTTTCATAGGAAACGCAAAGTAAGTTGATAAAAATAGTGTAGGTCGTTTTTCGTTGAACTCTCTAAATTTTCGAAAATTGCAAAAGATAATCAGAGAGAGAATGTGCTATTGTAGCATTACGATTTTCATGAATGTGTGAGATACAGGGCAAACTGACTTCCACTTTCATTTCATTCATCCATATTGTCCTCGGACTCTCTTGCAAAGTTTCATGATCTTTGGAGTCCTAATCGTTATGATGATATTCGCGCAGCGCTCATTCTCCGTTACTTAATAATCGATCCGTCTCTAATACAACGATCGGCTTAAGTGGCTCAGGGCATCAAATTGATGTCACTGCAGTGTCTCTGACTGGGAGGTCCTAAAGTTCAAGTCCCGAAGTGTGGCAGGATTTTCGACTCTAGCTACATAGCTAGGTCGAATCCAGGCGCTGACTGGAGGAGAATTCTAGCGGCCGGCTGCTCTGATGAGTAGTTTTCCTTGGTTTCTCCGATAAACATCAGGCGAATGCCGGGAGCAGTACCCTAAGAAACCGACCATGGACCGCGCACGTTCTTTCCTTCCTCTACCTTGTCCTACACTCATCCTTTACTTATACACACTTAACTCACACTACATACACTATCACATTTCTTGTCGGGACACCAGTCGGTAGCTTAGAGGTTGTCCTGGATGAGGCGATGTCCAGCTGGTGGGAGATACGTGGTTGAGGAAAATACGTCGTCGTAGGTCGGCGGCGGATTTCACCAGCCAACGGAGGGTGATCACCACCACCTCCCGGAATGAAAGCATGCACTACACTTACGGCACCAATAACCGTAGTAGTGGGCGCGCTCGGAATCGCTAATCAATCAACCGCCGGGTGGGTCGGCGCCGGATTTTCCATCCCAATCTCCGCGATGAAACACGCTCTGCGCTTGTGGTACTAATGACCTTAGCAGTTGACGCGCCCGGAATTGTCAATCAATCCACTAGAATGGCTGGTAAGAAGAAATACATTAGGGAGTTTTTGCACGTGAAAGCGTTACAGCAATCGCCAGCACTATCGATCTTCTGCATAAGCGCATAACAAGTTTCACATCACTTTTGTGCATTTGCACATGCGCAGAAGATAGATAGTGCTGTCGATTGCTGTACGCTCTGTCGTGGTATTCTTCATTGCATGAGCCGAATGAAACATCTACTCTTAAAGCTGACATGAAGGTGATGGTGAAATGAAAGGAAACAGTGGCCTCTAGGCGTAAAGAAATGTATTTCAATTTTAGAGAAAAAGAAACTTTTCTTGAAAGTATTTTAAATCAGCTGTCAGCAGATGCTTCCTTCCCTCAGTTGAGTCTACAGCCTTTTTTCGGCCCTAGCTACCTTAAACCTAGCCTCCACTTCATTATTCCACAGTCACTCGTAAGCCCAGTGCGCCTAAGCACCTACTCCTGCAGTTTGTGGCACATAAGCCCATGGCGGCGCTTTCACCATTTTACAGGTAGGGAGGTTTAGGCCCGGCATACACGTTCCCGTATACCAGTGAGGTTTACCTGTACAGGCCACCCGTGTAGGTAAACAGGAGCGTGTGTGCCAGCCGCTGCAGGCCGAACTGCACAGGCGTAGCGACCTGCGCAGGCGACCGGAGAAGAATCGAATTTCTGTTCTTTCTACCGTTCGACCCGTTGCAAGAAACCTCAAAGTAGCTGTCAGTCTCTCATGGGGGGAAATAGACGTTCTCATAACGGTATATTTTCTTTTGTATTAGGGGAGTCACAAGTGACGGTAGTTTTTGATAGACTTCTTCATTCATCCGCAAATAAATACGGTAATCTGTAGGATCTGAACTGAACTCTTTTAATAATCTTGTATGAGTGTATTCATTTCTCTTTGTAAGCCAATCTTTACACCAGGCTTTGCGTTTTCGCTTCTTCTTAGACTTCATAGCCACTAACAAACCAACAAGAGCGATCGGGTCGTCTTGTTTGTTCGCCATCACTCGACTAACAATGAGTTCAAATCTTCCAGTTTACTGTGCGTGCGCGTGCTCTAGCCTAACGTGCATGTCAGATCTTAGTGTCAGCCCCTTGCCGCTCTTACAGCTGCCCATTGGCCCATTAATGAGCTTACTCCGCCTTGCATCCAGGCTGTCTCATTCGCACCACATTCGGGCAGCAAGAGGACTGGGAAGGAATTAGGTATTGAAGGTAGCTCCTTCCCTGGGCCTTTGGGTAGGCGCCGTCATGCCAGAACACCAAAGAAAGCATCCATACACGAGGTGGGATTCGAACCCGTATACCCCATCTCTCAATGCTGCCACGTAACTACTGAGTTACGGAACCCAGCTCAAAAAACAAAAACAAAAAACTTTCAATCTCTTAACATTACTTTTACTTCAATTTCAATAATTACATTATGGCTGTATTACGCGCAGTGAAGTAGCCCTATGTAATTTTATCTACGAAAATACGAGTGTGTGATTAATACACCCATAAGAAACTTCATTATATCACTACCGTTATAATTATTACATAATTGCACTGCGACGTTTGTGTAAAATATATACAGAAATGAAATTAAAAAAAGACACAAGCAATATTATAATTATTAAGCGATACTAGGGATGATGATGTCATATCAAAAAGAGTTAATATAATAATATAATATTGCTTTATTATGTGCAAAATAATATTTATGGGAATAACTGAACAACAGAATATCATTGAAAGAAACTTTTATTTGTTTCTCTTAAAAAGTTCCGAGTTGCGTGGGAAATAAAAACATCGAGGCCTCTTCGAAACAGAAACATCCTAGGAAGTAGCTTGACGCTATGCAAGATGAGCTGTTCAGTGACGTATCGTAAACAGTTTTTCGTCTTGGCTTACTTGCAGTTTATCGTACATTTCCACTGCGTCAGCCCCTTGCTGTTAGTGTTGGAAACGTGGCAGTGAAGGACCTTCCCAGCGCCTGCCGGCGTCGGCCGCCGGGGCCTTGATTGAAACCCTTATGGACTTTCCTCCAGATTGCTTCCACATGAGACTCCGCTGCGGCAAGTGAAGCTGCGTATGGGCGCTCTGTGCTTGGCCTCAACTCCCGACAAACATTTCAGGCTTAATACGCGAGAACCTTCAGTGAAAAAATACAATTTCGCTACCTCGGATCGTCTACGTCACTCTGCTTCGTAGTATTTATATTTGCCCTCCTCCGATATTTTTGTTGTCACGCGTCTTTATTAACTTGAATTGTTATTTCAAGTCATGTAAATCTTGAAGTGTTGCAATATAATACACAATTACATTATTGAATCAAATTTTATGAAGTTTTTCTGTGAATATAATCCTTTTCGAGATCTGGTTTTCGATCCATTTCTCTTATTTGATCCTTTGTCGTAGAATCTCTGATTTGCTTCAGAATTCTAATTGCAACTTAGTTCTCCGCTGCTAAAGGTAGTTTACACTTTTTTACTGTTTTTGTCTCATACATTTGAGGGAAAATCCGCGAGTATACGCGCTGTAGAGCTAATTCATCATTTAAATTAATTTAATTGACTTCGGTGTGTGGGTTTTTTTGTTATTTAAGTTCGCATTAACTACTAGGTCATTAGCGACCATTTGGTGTGTTTTTCTTTTCGGCTAAAATTAAAAGCGTGCTCGGAATTGTTCTCTTACCCGTTTCCTGCCTTCGGGCAGGCAGCTATTATTAGAATGATTGCCGTATCGGTGGCGTTTAAGAAGTTAAGAGCGACGGCTGTAAATAGAAACCTAACAAAGACGCATTATCCTGAGGATGCACGGAAAGAATACTCTGCATTAACTCTTGACTTTGAGTTGATGTTTAATTTCTCGCAGAAGTCGTACAAATAAGATTATGTAATCGTGCTATCATCAATATACCTCTCAATTTTGACTGAAAGATCTGCATTTGTAAGGAAAAAATCGTACTAAGCTGTCCTACGGAGGGGAAAAAGTCTTACTTAATATTTGTACTAAAGGACAAATGAATTGATTTAATGAATTGACCCCCAAACCTCCGTGGACATGTGACTTTTCTGGACTGTTTCATTAATCATATGTCTTATCTCTTTTATCTAAGCTTATCTCACATTACCTAAAATTTGCTCCAAAATGGCTCTTCATATTTATTTTAAACTTAGTTCTGAAAACGTTGAGTACTATCCCATTTTTTGAGGAATTAGTAGGTTGGACGGAAACATTGAAGGATAATTGTGTTTAATTGCTTCAATCGTACATATTTTTAAAAAACAGGGGGATATTACTGTTAACAATTGAATGTTGTTTCACTGCTGGCATCCATCTCAGTGATTTCGGGAGCATCGTTTGTGCAGTTGGCTTCAGCACAACGGTAATACTACATCTGTTTGCGCGAATTTCTGTCGCATGTTACCTACCTCCTCTTTTGCATGTAACTCTTAATCAATGACACAATGCAGTAACCAGTGTTTGCATATGAATTAATTTACATTTGAATATTCGTCTCCGCCAAACTTATCTTGAAAAGTCTGAATCAAAATTATCGTAGCGTGCAGCATACGAAATGAGACATTCTTTTAGAGTCGGGTAGAAACGTACTCGCCACTATGACGAGGTTTTTCACTTCGTAAAGTTCCATAATGATAAGTAAGTTTCTAAGACACGCATGACTTGTTCAATGTTTCACATGTGTGTGCATGCGGATCCAAACTGCGTAGCTCCAATGCGTCATACTTTGAAATTCAGGGACAAGTAAAGATCAAATGTAATGAAACACAAATGTTTCAAATGTTCGTGTGTGTATAAGTTATCCAGTGCCAACGATAAATCTTTTTTGTAGAATTACGTAAGCATTAATATTTTCGATTTTCTCTGTTTCACTTTACGATCAGTGACGGCTCCTGGTTCAAAATGTGTTTACCGAGTACTTTGCGAAATTGAATTTGAAGCTCTCTTTTACATACAATATTTCAGTTTTCGAAAAACATCATTAGAACTCTTTTGACGTACATCAACTCACAAATACAATAGTATTTACAAATTGCTTGAAATGAGCATATTAACGGTGTGAGAGATCTTTCAAAAAAATTACATTTGTGTATTTTTTGAAAAAACAAAAAATACCTCAAAATAAACTTTACGTCACATTAAAGAGTGCAATTAGCACTATCCATTCCAAAAGTGTGAAGAAAAAATTTCAAGCCTTTTTTGACATAATGGCGTTTGAGCGTTTCTGAAAATGCGGAATTTTGAGCTACTTTTCACAGAAAACGGTTGAGTTTTCCAGAGAGTTGAGACAAATTTACGGACATTATTTAAGCACATATACTCATAAATACAATAATGTGAACAAATCGCCACTAATGTAAATATTAACGACGTGAGAGACAAGTCAAAAAAATTAGTTTTGTAATTTTTGAAAAAACAACAACAAAAGAATAGAGCACTATGGCGTACATGTCAACGCGTAGAGTACATTAGGCACTATCCTTGCCAAAAGTTTAAAGAAAAAAATTTGGAGCCGTTTTTTAGAAAATCTTGTTTTCGTAATTTTTTTTTTAAATTGCACTTATTGCACGCATTGCTGCGCGAAAACTACTAAAATTTTCAAAGAAATGTGCATTACCTTAATGAAGGAACACCCTATGGAGAGCAAATTTTACTTGAAGAAAAAAATCCCTATCTTTAATCCTGTAGTTGTTGGAAGAGGACGAATAAAATTCAAACTTTTGCAATTTTCGAAAATGCAGAGTTAACCGTGAAATTAGGTCCTATGGCACCTTCATAACTGTATTTTACTCTTTTCTTACAAGAAATTTGAAGAAAAAATTTGGAGCTGTTTTTGAGAAAATTTTGAAAATGTCCGGGGGCTTCATGTAAAGTACCCCCAAATTTTATAGAATCTTTTTCAAAATCTGAAATCTTCGACTCGATCCAGATAGACAGGGGTTTCTTCAATTTGAAAAAAAATCCTTCATGTGGTTTAGGCGCTAGTAGTATTCACAGACGGACGGGCAGACGGACGGACGGATGTTTTGCTTTCAATTGCATTTTCGGTATGAAGGACCCACAAAAGAGGGATTCTGGCTGCACCACGTGCTAGGAGATATTTTTTCTAAATTTAGCAACTGGATTTATCCACTTTTTCGTTATGAGGGCCCGGCATGAATTTTTTTTCCGCCGAAAATCCGTCGTTTTTTCGCGCAGCATTACATAACTTTCCCTATACTACGTATATCACTCCGTGTATACGTGCGTATACGGGAATGTAAAAAGTGAGTTGTCAATTGCCACAGTCAGCCGCCGGCGCGCCGTTTCCAATCAAATCCCTGTGCTGCAGCCGCCGTGTGGCGGGGCAGGCATCAACGCGTTGCGCTCCAGTTCCGAGGCCTGCGCTGCTCGTGCGGTGGGTGCGACGGGAGCGGCTGCTGCGCGGAGCCCAGAAGGCGGAGGACAGAGGGCGGGGCCCGGCGCACGCGGAGGGCGAAGGGCACGGAGCGACGGAGGGGGCGCCGCCCAGATGACACCAGATGCGCCCGGCCACCTCGGCGGCGGCGGCGGCGGCGAGGGCGCCGTTGCCACATGGCAGCGACGGCGAACAGTGTCTTACGGAATTTTTAACTGGGCTGGGGGGCATACACCATTAACTCTTAATCTACTTCAGCATCACACTGTGCGAATTATATTTTTATAAAAGCTCATTACATTCATAGACTGTATGAAGAATTGCTTTTGCTAGAATCTTCCAGGATGTTATCAGATTGGAATAACCCGCGCCGTGAAACCAAGTTTGAAATTCTGAGAATTCCTTCTCGTTGTTGGGAGATGTTATAGCTGTTTGAATGGTCGAATTTGTGTTAATACCGGGTGAGCCAAAAGTCACTACCCAAGATTATTTCCACTCTATTAAGGTTTTAATTTCGCATGGAATCAATTTCCCGCCTGGCACATTCACACATAATAATTAATTGCAGATATACTAGAATGCATTGCTAAATTATCGGCTGTCTCAGATGTTTAGTTAGAGATTTGCTTACATACGTAATGTGTCCATGTACATATGTTGTCGAAAGAAGAACTTTTGCATTTAAAAATGGTACAAACCAATGGTAGGCTATGTGTTAATAAATTGCAAGGGACAATAGAAATGCCTCCCAGATCACCAGAGTTCACTCCAATGGATTTTTCATTTTGGAGATAGAGTAAAGACATGGAATATCCTTCAAATCCAATCACAATCGACCACCTAAGGACAGCCATCAGCATGCTTTTCAGAACATCGACTCGAATCCACAACTGTGTGAAGAAATAAGCTTAAGTGTCCCAGATCGTCTTGGGAGATGTGTCCATGTAGAGAGAAAACAATTTGAAACAATATACTATAAATGATGAGAACAAATGACTTGAATAAATAACTCACATTAATGGGTAGTGACTTTTGGCCCATCTGTATTGTGATATACCAAATGCGGGAGGGCATTCGATGGAATAATTGAAGGCTTTAATGCCAATGTAATTTAGAATTTGGCACCTTAGTAACAGGTTGCTAGGGAGAATACTGATGTTTAACATGTCACGATATTTGATAAACGGGCACCTTAGTAACAGAGGTAAACAATTTCATGGGCCCGTGGATGTGGTGTAGAATCAGTTGAAAGATGCGTGTGTAAGAGTGGAAATTTCGCCCAAGAGTGCACCTTGGTTAGAGGAGTGAATACATAATAAGAATCCGTTGGTAGGAATGTAAACAGAATTTTGTACAACAATGAACACGAGTTTTCCTGGATTGAAGAACAAAAAAATTAGTTAGTTGGAACTCAGATTTCATAGCGAGAGGATCATTTCTGAATTAGGGTGTGCGTGTCCGAGTTCAGGCTTAGTAGATTTTTGTGTGATCGAAAGTAGAGTCTTATAAAAGTTCCGGAGATACAGTTCGGGACTTTAACTTTTTTCTTCCGCGAGTGAAAGTGGAACATAGAAAAATTTTGGTGAAACCGTGCATTGACTTGGAGTATTTTCTTACCGATAGGGAGGAACTTTTAAGAAAATTGTCAACTTTAATTAGTTTTCACCTGTGACGAAGGTAAAGCACCAGGCTAAATGAACTTGTAATTATTTTGCCGAACAAGTGCTGATGGTGAAATGGGAGGCTTGTACAGTATGTGAATGGGAGTGACTTCGTGGCGTGCCGGAAGATACAAGATAGAAGACATCAAGACGAGCTGGGAACCGGTGGGTCGAAGGTGATGGTGTGGAGATACGCGGCGTCCGAGCGGAGCATCCAACGATACAACGGGGAGAGAGCTCAGGTTAACGTTCGTACGAACAATTATTTTATTTCTCATGACCAAAGTTAATAATTTTCAAAAAATGTTGTTTCGAATCAAAAGAAATCTTTAATTATAATACATGTAAACTGTTCTAGTGCTAAAGAGAGTACAAAAAACAAACTTGGTTATTATTGTGCAATCTGGCACATCATCATTAAAAAAACACTTTCAGGTTTTGTCGTTTTCCGGGTGGAAGCGAGTCTACAGGGGGCAGATTGTGGTTGAACGATGAGGTAAGCCGAATTATGCCCCTTGCATATTCGAACCCATGATAGAAGATCAACGTGTCAATAATAGAGACATATCTTGGATTTGATAAAACTCAATAGTTTTTAATAATTAATTTGATAGAAACCACCGTTTCAAATGGCAGCCCAACGTGGGGCTGATAAATAAAAACCGTTTCAGTATGTTAGGTTTAAAATAATTTGTTTTCACACCGAATGTTCTATGATTTGTAATGAGTTTTACAAATGAAGACAGATGTGTTAATATGGAAAGAAATTAAAGTATAATATTGCGTAACCATTGCTATGTGCGAGAAAGTACGTGCTGTTGCAACGGTACTACTTCCTTAAGAGATCAGAAAGAGTTCGCACTTCCGTTCGCGAGTCAGCAACTTTCAACTTAAAAAGTGCAATGAGACGGAAGGAAAGGCGAGAACGAACCTGCTTCGTACGATTTCGTACCTGCTTTAGCGATGAGTAATTAAGGACATCTCCAAAGTATATGTAAAATATCGAACATTTTTCAAGACCGATGACCATCTTACGTCCTTGCGATGCAAGTTAATCATTGAGACCACTGAACTCCAACAGGCATGAAGGAGTTTTCAGGGGTACGAGGCACTTCTTCAGCCAGTTGACGGCTGACGGGCTTTAAAGGGCCGTGACTGGAGGCGAGGCGCCGGGTGACGAGGGAGTTGGAGGGGCGGCGTCTTCGGTGGTTGTGAGGGTGGGGTGCGAAGGAACGGGAATGGGGTGGAGTTGGAGGGCGGTCGGTTGTGTCGCGTTGGGTGATTGGTTTGGGATGGGATTTAATTGGAGCGGTGGGGGGGGGGCAGGCGCAGTGGCTGAGGGGGGGGGCGGGGGAGTTCAGTGTGCCGCCTGAGTGGGAGTCGGGAGGGAGGGAGATGTACTGGATTGGGCGGTAGCGCAAATTGGGTACCAGAAGGAAAATAAGATTATAACACATATGTACATTGGGGACCGACCCAGAGAAGGGTGTACGTGAATTGGGGACCGACTACCTCATCCCCATCAGTGACACTTTATTTTCAAAGAACATTTTCAGAGCCATGATTTTTAAAAGACGTCTCCATTCCCAATTTTCCAGATTTCGGAGGGGCATATTTCTATCGAAATATGGTTTGATTAAAGTTACTTTTCATTCAGTTGAATCATTCGTTGATTGAATGAATTGCGACATTTTTTAAAATTACCCCTAGTCTTTTCAAAGCTAGCTGTATTACCCTTTGTTAGTTACATACGAAATGCATAGAGTTCTTATGGTTCTCGTACATATGCAGCGTATTTTGCAAAGGAAATTCTGCTTATCTGGTCATTTTCATATTCTTCATTTTTCTCAGTTAATATTCTATAATGCTGAACATGCAACGGACCTTCTTCTAGTGCTTTCTTGCAGGCCACCATCGCGGCAGCCCCCTTATCGCGCTTACCTTCTCAATCAGTCCTTTTCCTTACACGTGTTTCTTTGACCACCAAATTACATGTATAATTATAAAGTAAGTTTCGCGAGAAAAGATGAAGGGATTATTTGGTCCCCAATTTACACACATTCCCGAGCGGGGTAGCTGACGGCGCTACTATGCTCGCACTTTTTCTTGATCCTCCAGCTCCCTAGTTCTCGCTCAGCACGGCTCGGCAGAAAACATGAGCCCCACTCGGAACGTCACGGCTCAGTTTGCAGTGCTGCCCACCTTCTTTCTTTACAATTCGAACTTCTCAGTTTTCGCTCCCTCTTTCTAACGACCTCTGCGTACCGTGCACCTTCTCGTTACTCAATAATTTCTATAATTATTAATTATTTCTTCAGAATTTTAAAAAACCCTTGTTTGTTTCTCATTGCTATCTAGTCCAAGACGCACTTTTGCGCTGAGTTTTCTGTGGATGTTGCCACTGCACTGCTGTGACGTAAACAGAACCTGCCTCCCCTCGCACCCCCCGCTGTGGAGTATCAAGAAAAAGTGCGCATATAGTAAATAGGCGATGTGTCGGGAGCGAGCGAGGAGTAGACGGAGGCAATGGCCGAGGAGCGGCAGCGAACATGTTTCGAGAACAGCTGAAAAGTCTACTTCCAAACAATGCTCTTACTATTCATTCTCACTATTCTAAAAGGCAATACACATTCTGCTGGGTGAGACGAGCCTTTAAATATTTCAAGAGAATTTATTTAATTTTTAAAGGCCCTGTAAGTGCTTGGGAATGAAATGGTTTCCAGCACTGCTATCATCCAATGATTTTTTTGTGGCGTGGAGCGGTACGCAGGAAAATTGATTTGTTAAACCAGGGATGTCCGACTTCCAAGGCCCCACGGGCCACACCTAAAATCTTTAATATTGTTGCGGGCCATAATTTCCATGTTCGCGCGATCCACACCTAACCTCCCCTTATTGGTCATGTCAGCACTTTGCTCGACTGCTGTGATATGGAGGGGGTGGAATCATGCGTGATATCAGGCCGTACCATACATTACTCAGTAAAACACTTTGGGATCATTTCGAATTTATGAATTTATTAAAAAAAATGTCCTTTAATCGAAACGTAACCAATTTTTACATTAAGGGCGTTGATCCCAACAGAGCGCATGCACCACGGGCACCATGTTCTCGCTCACTGTGGATTAAAGGGGCTCTCACTTTTGACTAATTACTTTTCGCGGGTCACAATAAATGCCACTGGGGGCTGCCAGCTCGACAACCCTGTGTTAAACGCTAGAAAATGTTCCGTGCAATTTTAACAAACTTCATGCTTCTTTTGTCAGTAAGTTAGGTGACCTTTTTTATGAAAAGTAAAACAATCTTATTAACTTTGTAAGACTTACTTTACATAAAATGTTGTGTTACACGATGTCAATGTACAAAAATAAAATAAAATCTATCCCCATTCATTTGCCAAATGTGCATGAGCGGCATTCGTTCCAAAGAGCCACGATTCTGCTTTGAAAGCGATCTTTTTAACATTTCGAGGAAGAGTAAACAAGAGAACCTCAACCAACCAGAGACCAAGAAAATCACACGACTTCCCTCGTCGCGTGTTCTTCCCGCCCCCTGGTTGGCCCGCGCTTCCCCACCGCCTCGGGCGAACATTCAAAGCGCTTTTCTTCTGAGCCACGGATTGCTATAGGCACCACCCAGCAAAAATGACTAAATTGAGATATTAAGTTTTCTGAGCTATTAGGTCGGAGTGAATGATACATGAACCGGACACTTTAGTGCATGTGTTAAATAGTTGAGAATCCACGACTGAAGATTCATATCCCTGGAGGTCGTAGTTTCGAGTTCCAAAGATAGCCGAACAACGCATCCGACTAAGTAGGTTACATAACTAAAAGTATTGCCTGGCTGATAATTGAAAGAGTTGTTAAAAACATTCTAAAATCTTTGTGTTTTCTGATTGAAATACGAATCTTTCTTTTACATGTTCCATCAGCTGCTCTAATCGGATGTTTCCGTCATTTATTCTAATTCAGTACCGTAAACACTCCCGCGGGCAAAGTTCTTTCTCCATCCTGTGCCTATTCGCTTATTCCTATCTCTCGAGTCATCCATGATCTCGAAAATCTGGCAGTTCTGTGTAAGGTGGTCTGGTCAAGCCGTAAGGTGTAGCAGTAACTGCCATTTTTTATAGTTCGGCATTTTAGACACGTTTATTACCTGTAATCAATAAGACAATTTAAACTCATAAGTGTGAAAAATATTATGTTCTTAAGAGAAGTGCACGACATTATGTTCCGATAGTACATTTCATTGGGACATATGTCCCAATGATATTGGAATGGTAATTTGCAAAAGCAGAAATCGTAACGATATTTCCCTCCCCCGCCCCATCCCACCCCTAGCTCTCGGGCAATGATCCTTTACCCCTATGAATCATCCTCACGATTTAGGGAGTCTGGTGCTATAAACTGCGAGTAGGTAGATGTTAAGGCCAAGGCAAAATTTTGTCTGAAGCGTCCTACAAAGAAGAGAAGAACGATTAACGAAATGTTTATGTGGCATTGAAAATACTATCAAACTATGCGCTTACGGCGTACAAATTTAACTGCTCGCTTGTCATATTTGTCGGGTAGCGTTGATGTCTTCTAAATTAGGTTTTCAACTTTACGTGTCCTTTACACTGTCAGGCGCACTTTTCGTAGAGTTCGCTCGAGATGTCTGTGCACTCGACAACCGATATAGTGCGAAGGAGTCGCGAGCAAGGAGAAAAGAAGACACTGCGCATGCCCGGTAGTATAGGTTTCTACGCACATAAGAGCTGTTCAGAAAGCATCGGGTAGCCCATTACGAGCTAGGAATTGCAGTCGTTAAAAAAGTTTTGGTTGCGTTAGTAATTTGTTTTCTTGCTTTCATGTTTTTTTCTTAAACGAAATGATAATTTATTTGCCAAGGCTGCCTATTGAAAAGCTAAGAAGTCGATGTTTTTGAGACAGCATTCAGCGTAACCGTTCCCTCTGTGACATCGGTCACCGGAACCGTCTCCTCTGTGACGTGTGCGAAATAAATATGAAGAAAGAGGAAATGCAAGGGCTTGTAGGCCATCTCGGACGAGAGAGACTTGTCGAAGAAGGTAGTACAAACTGCGTTCCTGTGGTTCCAACACACGAACTAACAGTGTTATCATCACTTGTATTTCATATTTTAACTTATACAGTGTCGTGAACATGGACTTTTTCATTCAGTAACGAAACAAAAGACATCGATCACTAAACACTGATATTAAAAAAAACATCGGGGTTAACACATCGATGTTTAAAACATAGATTTGTGTGTTTAAAACGTCGATGTTTCAAAAGCATTGCCATGGCTGTCGCATGGCGCGTGCCGTGGGTGCAGGCGGGCGTTCCCGGAGGCCTTGCTCGAGCGTGAATGGGCCGCGTCGAGTGGCGGCGTCCGTTCGTGCCAAGGACCCCCCACCACCGTGAGGTGCCGGCGCCCCCGCAGCCAGCCACTGCACCTGCCAAGGCCGTCTGCGCTGCACGGGCGGGAGGGGGCCGCGTCGGACACTCCACTCAAAGGTTCTGCGCTCCGACTGACGATGCTCTCCGCTGTTGGGCCATGCCGCGTCCAAGTTGCCAACATTTCAGCAGCTTTGCTAAACGGTCGCCGTCAGATCAAGGGGTCAATGCAACGAAACCAAAAAATCAAATAATTGGACTTACAGAGGTCTTAGAGACTGGAAGAGCCCCCTCCCCTTCCTCACATGTGCGATTGTCCGTCAAACGTGTTGCTCTTCACTGCTCTGTCATAGCCCAATGTGCAGCGCGTCAACATTTCGACCAAGGATACACCGGGATTAACTGATGTCACTGCAGTGTCTCTGACCGGGAGGTCGTAAGTTAGAGTCTCGACGGCGGAAGGATTTTCGATACTAGCTTTCAGTTATGTCGAATTCAGTCGCTGTCAGGCGGCAGGCTAGTCTGATCGGTAGTTTTCCGTGGTTTCTCCCATCAAAACCCATCCACACCAGGCGAATACCGGAGCAGTACCCTAAAAAACGGGCCACGGACCGCGCGCGATCTTTCCTTCCTCTTCCTTGTCCTATCCTCAACCCTTACACACACAGTTACACTAAACTGCACTACACTACCACACATGCCGGGAGACCGATCGGGAGCTTAGAGCTTGTGCAGGTTGGGGCGGTGCCCCACTGGTGGGAGATACCTGGTTAAGGGGAAAACCCCGATAGCCGACGGGTAATCCCCGGTAATCGCTAATGATCTCAGTAGTTGACGCGCCCGGAATCACTAATCAATCAGTAATGCGCCAATCACATGTTAAAGGAAACTACAACTAAGTAAGTAAGAAATATAACACACAAATATTTAGCATCACACGCAGTTCCCTAGACGATTCCGGAAGCAACGCACACTAGGGGGAAATGTCGCTAGTGTTGCAGTAGGTAGATTGTTCCAGTCAGTTATTGTCCGGTTTACAAAAGAGCATTTACCTACATCGTTTTTTTGATTCCTATATTTAATTTTGTATGGATGGTCTCCCCATCTGTATCGGCTTGTGTGCGTTTGCGAGTGTTCCGCCGCGCTGGGCCCACTGCGCCGGGCGGCGGGGCGGGGCGCGGGGCGTCTGGGGAGAGCCGCGCTGCGGGCGGCAGACGCCGCGTCTCGTTTGATGGGAGCCGGCGCAGCGCGGCGCGACGCCGCCAAAAAGAAGCAGCGCGACGGCGCCGCCGCCGGCAGCAGCGGCAGCAGCGGCAGCAGGGGCAGCAGCAGCAGCAGCAGCAGCCGGGTGGGCGGCGGCTCTTCACACGGCGGCGGCGGGGAGCTCACAAGGCGGGACGCCGGCAAAGGGTTGGGGTGGGGGTAAGGGGCACTTCACAGGACGGGCCAGGGGAGACGTGACGGCAGCGCCCACGGGGCGGGGGTGGCGGAGGGGGCGCTGAGGTGGTGGTGCGCCGATGACTTCACAGGACGTACAGCGACAGGATGATGTCAACGGGAGCAGGAGACAGCGGCGGGACGGCGGTTACGTTGAGGCGGTGGCGGGGATGTGGAAGTGATGGTGGTGATGTGAGTGAGCGGGGACGGTGGGAATTTCACAGAATGGTACCGGGAGAAGTGGCTCCGTGCAACAACTCATGTCACTGCAATGCCTCCCATTAGGAGGTCCTAGGTTCGAGTCCCGACAGTGAGGGGATTTTCGACACTAGCTTGTCTGTAGGTCGAATTCAGTCGCTGTCTGGAGGAGAATTCTAACAGCCGGCTGCTCTGATCGGTAGTTTTCCGTGCTTTCTCCGATCAACACCAGGCGAATGCCGGAGCAGTACCCTAACAAACGGATCACGGACCGCGCGCGATCTTTCCTTCATCTTCCGTGTGTTATCCTCACCCCTACACTCACACACACCTACCACACATACCGGGAGACCGGTCGAGGTCTTAGAACTTGTCTCGGCTGGTGGGGTATATGTGATTGGGGAAAAACTTCACTAGTGGACGGTAGATCGGCGCCGGTCTCGCCATTCAGCGGGAAAACATCACCGCCACCTGAAAAAACGTGCATTACACTTACGGGACTAATGACCTCAGTAGTTGATGCGCCGGAATCACTAACAAACAAAACAAAATGGTGTTAAGTGGACGGTGATATCACAACATGACCAGGGAAGGCGGTGCGGGCGGAGACATGAAAGCGGAGCCGTGGACAGCGTAGTGTCGGCGCGAGCGGCGAAGGGACAGGCTGGCGAGCGAGAGACTGGTGAGAGGGGCGATATCAGGCGGGGGGAGCTGAGGGGGGGGCGAGTGCGCGCGCAGCAGGAGCGGGTGGTGAGGGCGGAGGCGGAGCGGTGTGGGTGGAGGTCGGGGGTGGTGCATAAGGACGTGGCTCGCGGCCTTGGCGGCCGCGTTCGCGGTCGCCGCTGCCCGACCGCCGCCACCGAAACACGCGCACAACAGACTTCACTTCTGCTCACGAAATTTGCATTACCTCCTTTCACCGACTTCTATACTACATATTCACCGTAAGGCTTGCGTTTTTTTGAAGGAATCGCTGCCGGAATCGCAACGCATGAACGGGGAGGTGGTTGGCTGATTGTGTTTTGATAGGTGATGTGGTGAGGAATGAGGAGACGATAGATGGTGGAATGGGGGGGCACAAGGAACGGAATGATCCTCATCGCGAAGTCGTAATTGGGGTACCTGAATCCAAATTTTCAAAGTTCTACGTTGCTGACCGAGACGCACCGCTCTGTCTGTTCCTGCGTTAGTGATTCTGTCTCTTCGGTGCGAAGAAAATTCAAATGTTAAATAACTAGTGGTGCTACAACAGCACTTACTTTCCCGTATTAGAGGAAACAGCTAAGTAGTACTGTAATATTGCACTTTATGCGCTACTAACATCTTCGCTTGGAACTCACTATTTCCATTGCAGTGTTGTCAGAACTATGTGAATTCTACAACTTCACAAAAATAGAATACAAAAGTTTTGTAACCCTGTATTGGAAAAAGAAGCCTGATACCCGGGAAATATAGAAATGCCTTCCATTGGGCCATGATTAGGGAAGAGTATTTTAAAACCATGCAACAAATTCTCTACTCACTACAAATGGTACAGCATTTGGTGCAAAACTAAATATTTGCCTGCAAATATCAACATAAATTAGACAATTTGTTCGGGGCTACTATACACTTAATGTTCATGAGTGGACTGTATGAATGGACTGTATTGTTGAAGTACAGTAGTCCCGAAACCCTTTGATAGCTCTTGGGATTGGCGCAGGAGTGCAGGATGCATATACGAGCAAATTTCCAGCACAAACAATGTTTAATAACTAAATGCACAGTATTTACACAGTAAATGCACAAGAAGCACAGAATTAAGATGAAAAGTTCTCTTGGTGCATTAATACACCTGTCCAAGCGTAGTTATTGTAGTGACACTTTGGACCGCCGACCAGAAGCAGCCGCGAGTTACATAGTTCAACCAAAATTGCGGGCGCAAATCCACGCAAGAGCGACAGACACAATTAAAGCGTGCACTGCCACGATTAAACAATTTATGTGCGAGCCGTATGCAGCTCATTTGCACGATTATAGATTCTTTACACGCTACTGCGCGGAGCCCTAACACACGCGTCTATCTTGCACGGTGTCTTTATGCGGACTACCGAAGTCGGTTAAGCCGAATTCGGTTGGGGCAGAGACGTTAGGAGAGGGCTCACACGCGCGGCAAAGGTGGGGATGGCGATGGCCAATTACCATTTGCCATTTGATCTGGATTTGCAATGATCTGGCAGTTTTTGTCCGTTGCTCCTCCAACGGACCGAGCTGTGGGGGTGAATTGGGCAGGCGGTCACGTACGAGCGGCCACGCCCGTCCGTTGGGAGAATACGCGGAACAACGGATGTGAAGGCGATATGTGATCTCAGCGGTCAACGGCTGCGCTCTGCCGATTACGCAATTCAACTGTTCTGCCTTGCTTGTGAACGTATTTATTTCTGCTTTGCTGTGGGCCCGAACACAATTATAACTCCTTTTCATACAGCTCCATTAGGTCACAACAATGACACTAATTCACAGATATTCGCGAGCGCAAAGTGAATTCCATTGTTGCAGACCCTGCATTGTCGCTATTCTGAGAGCTATTAATTCTTTTTACTTATTTCAAATATTTCAAAATAAACAATTTCTAAAATATTAATGTGTAAGTCTATAACAAAGTTCGAATGTAAGAAACGAAGAAAGAAATAATATACAAAATTGCACATTCTAATTTACGACGCATCCAGCTGTCCGAAACGCAGTAAATTTACAGCGGCCAATTACGTTTGTCACAAAATTAAAGAAAAACTACTCGTATTTTGAAAAAATTAAGCATGACCGTATTTATTTTATTTATTTATTTGTCAAAAAACAGAAACAGAATGGCACAGACTTTCCCGTATTAGTTTTCTGTTTTCCTGGGTCTTCGCTAGCTATTCGGAATTGCCACATACTCTTTCTTGCCAGCTACCATCTATCATCGCCAAAAAGTACATTTTTTTGTCATTTTCTTAATTTTTCAGTTTCCTATTGGTAGAAACAGAAACATTAATTTTATAATATTAAAGAACACAAAAACCTAGCCAAAAACCTAGCTAAATGGGCAATTTTCTTTTAAAAATTATGTGCCGTTTAAGAGAAAATGGCGTTTTAGCACTACTAAACAATGCGAAATTTGAAGCTCATTTTCACAGACAAATTTTTGAGTTTTCAAAATACTTTATTTGAAGTTATTTGAAGCACTTACACTCACAAATATAATCATCTTTACAAATTGCGGATAATGTGCATATTAAAGATGTGAGAGATCTTTCAAAAAATTTATATTTATATAATTTTTGAAAAAAAAAAACTCAAAATAAACTTCACGCTATACTAATGAGTGTAATTAGCACTATCCGTTACAAAAGTTTCAAGAAAAAAAATTGCAGCCATATACGAGAAAATGACGTTTGAGCATTTCTGAAAATGCCGAAATTTGAGCTACTTTTCACAGAAAACGGTAGTGTTTTCGAGAAACTTTACTTGACATTATTTAAAGCATATATACTCGTAAATATAATAATGTAAAAAAATCGCCGATAATGTAAATATTAACGACGTGAGAGACAAGTAAAAAAATTTACATTTTTATAATTTTTGAAAAAACCAACCGATAGACCAAAATGGCTTTTATGTCATTGATAGAGTACATTTACCACTATCCCTACCAAAAGTTTAAAGAAAAAATTTGGAGTCGTTTTTGAGAAAATTTTGTTTTTGTAATTTTTAAAATTGCACATATTGCACGCAATATTGCACGAAAACTACCAAAATTGTGAAAAACATTTACATGACCTCTATTAAAGAACTCAATAGGCAGAACAAATTTTATTTGAAAAAAAAAATCTCTATCTTCAATTTTGTAGTTGGAGGAAGACGCCGAAAAAAATTCAAACTTTCACAATTTTCGAAAATTCAGAGCTGTACGTGAAAGTCGGACCTATGCCATGTTAAAAAGTGTATTTTCCTCTATTCATACAAGAAATTTAAAGAAAAAATTTGGAGCCGTTTTTGAGAAAATGTTGAAAATCCCCGGGGGGCTTCATATAAAGTACCCCCAAATTTTAAAGAATCTTTTTCAAAATCACAAAGCTTCGACTAGAATTAGATCGACTGGGGAATATCAATTTTGAAGAAAATCGACCGAACGGTTTAGGCGCTAGCGTTGACCACAGACGGACAGACGGACGGAATGCCGTCAATCGATTTTTAAGTATAAAGAAGCAACAAATCATGGATTTTGACCACACCACGAGATAGAGGATTTTTTTTTCTTAATTTAGCAACTGGTTTTATCCACTTATTCGTTTTCACGGCCCGGCAATTAATTTTTTTCCGCCGAAAATTGGCCATTTTTTTCGCGCAGCATTACATAACTTTCCCTATACTACGTATATCACTCCGTGTATACGTACGTATACGGGAAAGTAAAAAAGGACGGCGAAAAATGGGGAAAGACTGCGGAAAAAGGACCTGTGGGAATGGGGGGTTGTGAATTCAGTAACAATAAAGGAAAGAAGTTCCTCTTCTCCGTCCAAATATAAGAAGGCAAGGATTCGAACTTTAAGAGACAGAGAAGTTGGGAACACTAGGCAGCACATTGTCTTCCCTCTGCACACTTGCGACGTCAGGCACTCTCCGCGTCTGACCGTGCGTGTCTGGGAATGCGCCTGTCGAGATGAATATGCAAGGACTTGCACCGCTATTGATTCAGGCTTTTCCCCTCGGCAGTCGCGGGCGGCGGCAATGGAGAGAGGGCAAGAGAAGAAGGGGGAGCCACGGGGCCTCTCCCCTCAGACGCCGGGAGTTGGAGGGGGAGGGGCGATAATGCAAGGGGGGTCTCAGAATCATTTACGCAACTTCGCTTACGTACGAAAATGCAATGCGGGTCTGTAGTTCACACTTTCTGAAATCCGTACGCAGACACAGAAAATGGTTCAGACGCGAAAGCGACCTCAGTTCAGACAAGGAAGTTGCCCCCAACCGCCTAAAAATCGAACTGAAGATGGTCACAGTGCGACTGAAAAAGCTTTCTGGACAAACAAAAACCTATGACAAAACAACGCCTCATATCTCTTTCTATGATGATGCCAATATCGTAAAATCCACACCATTTCTTACCGTACCTATAATAGTTCTTTACATAACTCGTACAGAAAATGATTCTTTGGTGTACACATGAAATTTCGACGGATGAGACGATAGGTGATATGAATAACAATGAGCTATTACTTCTCGAGTTTTCGAAGCAATTGCTTCAAACAATACGAATGAAATACGTGAGTAATGGCTGTTATTTTGAACAATTTCTCTATTGGTGAGTAACTGCTCGACCGAGGGACAATTGCTTACTTTTCATATGAATAAAATCGAGAATTTGCTTCTAATGCGAAGCATTTATTTCGAATTTTCGGAGCAACCTCTGAAGGTGATTCAAATCGTATTGAATGGATACAAGAGAGGTTATACCCGACTGTTGTGAGCTAGTTGTGAGGTTTTAGGTAGTGAACGCTTGAATGATGGAAGATCTCCTATGATTTCGCCAACAATGCACGTCAACTGTACCACTTAACCTAACACGGTCGACACCATCAGGAACAAAAGCGCGTCGCCATGATGGAAAGACCAGGCGCGACGCACTATGCGCGACGCGCGGTAACCTAGACAAACAAAACACGAAAATCGACCAATCGCCACAGATCAATTAGTGAGCAATTACTCAGAGAAATAAGTAAATGCTTCGAGTTTCACGAAACTTTTTATTCATATGAAAAAAAGCAATTGCGTATGAGAAGTAGTAGTTCCTACTTGTACTCGTGAGCAATTGCTCTGGAGTAGTTGCTCATTTTTATTCATATCACCTGATGATAGGAGTCAACTCAGGCATTTTGAAATGTGTATGCCAAAGATAGTCCCAAACGAGTTGCCTGCTTTTTTTTTAAAGCACGAATTCAAGAAATCTTGCTAGTACCTGCGTAATCTTGAGAACATTCTGAATTCGCCAGGGAACCGCCACATTGATTCATGGACGCCCCGGTGTTTTATTTGCTTATCATTAATCAGTTGTTTTACGAGGCCATGACGTCTTTGCGGGACGCGTACCCCAAAGCTTATTCTGCCGCATATGCTTACTGCAGAGTAAGATTTTCCAATCAATCAAAATTGAAAATGCTTTTTGTGAACAAGCTTCATTAGCTTTTATTGTAGATTATCTCTGATAATCAACCAATATCTAACTGCTAAATTATAACAAATTAGCAAAATATGTTCAAATACACTTGAGACAAAAATAAAATATTTCAAAGTCCAAATAAATCGCAGAGAATCCACAGATTTGCACCTTCGATGCCCTTCAATATTCAAACCTGAGGTAAATGAAATACTTGAAGTCCAGTAAACGTCGTCAGGAGCGCTCCGAATTTTTTATCACCCAAAGAGTTATTGTAGCAACAATGTTAGCCAATATGACGCATGTTTAACCTTATGAATAAAATAAATATAAACGTGAATACAGCAAATATCGTGGGTGATGTGCGGAAGGCCTTCCACCAGAGGTCGACAGCGGAGCGCAGACCAGAGTGTAGTGCAGAGTGCAGACGTCTTCCTGTGCGCCAGCGCGCGCCGCGCCGCGCCGGCTTCCGGTCGCCACAAAGAGCGCCATAATCTTCATGGAGGTAATACCCTCCGTCGCCCCTAGCGCTGATACGGGCAACTCGGGCAATCTGCGCCTTGGAGATCGCGTTCAGGCCACAGCAGTTCAGAGGTGGCTGGCCAGGTAAAGGGGGCTGAAATACCACTTTACCTTCATGTACATGTGGTAACAATTCGAACAAAGGAAAGTTCCAAGTAACTACTGTTGTATGAATGTATTCCTGAAAAATATATTCCTGATACCAAGAAGGTGAATAATTCTTGATTCTATATTTAGTAAACGTCCTCTAACACATTGTGGGTCCTATGTTCTGTAACACGTTTTGTGGGTCCTTCATACCGAAAACCTTGTTTAAGGCAAAACGTCTATTATATTAATATCTTAGTTCCACTCTCTATGAACAAAGCTAGTGGCTAAACCGAAGAAAAGATTTTTCACCAAAATTGCTGTTACCTGATTGGACTGACTGATCTCGTGGTACCTTCAATTTCAAACATATATTTTAATTTTTGGAGGTATACATTACATGGACCTTCAAGGACATTTTCGTTTGTTTGTTTGTTTGTTTTTCCAAAATGGTTCCACATTTTTGGATTTTTTAATTGGATAGAGTCAAGCACGCTTATTACAATCGAGCAATTCCGGTTTTCATTGAATTTTCGAGAATTACAAAGATTTTTGCCGAAGATTCCTAAAAAAAATTCGGCATCTTCCTACAACGACAATTATGAAGATAGAGATATTTTTTTAAAGAAAAACATTGATTCTAAATTATATCTTTAAATGAGGTCATGCACATTTTTCTCAATATGAGTAGTTTTCTCTTAATTTTATTTGCAATAAATTGAATTTTAAAAAGAAAATTTGCTCAAAAATAGTTTAAAATTTTTACTTCACTTTGTGTAGGAATTTGTGTTCGATTTTCTTTGAATTATCTGAATATTCGAAAATTGCAAAACTTTAAAATTCTTACTGCGTTTTCCTATAGCTACAACATTGAAGATAAACATTTTTCTTCTGAATATAATGTTCTTCAAAAGTAGAACTGTCTGACGGCAATTACATTTTTTTCAAATATGAGTTGTTTTCATGTAAATTAGATGCAGTTGTTTTTCGCATAATTAATAAGCAGAGCCCTGCAGTATGATATTTTCTGCTGAAAAATCGCCGATTTCCGGTGCACGATTACAATACGTTTTCTTAGGAAGTAAGGCGAGAAAATAAAAACAGAAAAACTGCTTATCGTACACAGTT
Organism: Acheta domesticus; assembly: GCA_031308135.1. Lineage (NCBI taxonomy): Eukaryota > Metazoa > Arthropoda > Insecta > Orthoptera > Gryllidae > Acheta > Acheta domesticus. Next base: position 157,510,606 of record JAHLJT010009436.1, read on the forward strand.
ACGACTCCTGCCAGGTTGTTGAGCCAAAGAAGACAAAAATCTGTCTAACCTATTTTTCGAACACTGCCCCTCAAGCCTCTATGGGCACGATGGAATATCACATGGCATTTCTCGTCTCTCTCCTTCATGCCGGTAGAAGTCGCATGATCGCATGCACTCCTTCATACGGTCACGATCATGCGATATCTGGCGGCACAACTGAGAACGTCGCGAAATACCGTGAGATATTCCATCGTGAAGACGGGCCTTCAGGGGCAAAGATAGAAAAATTTCAGTATAAACCCGCATATTTTTGCGGTAACCGCCTCGTCTGCGGCGCAAGTGCGCCGAGCGAGTGGCAGTTGGCGGGGGGGGGGCGAGGGGGGAGGGGAGTGCGCGGGGGGCGGCCGCGACCGAATTGCGCCAGTGGCCTCGTGGCCTCGCGGGGGCGGGCGAGGGAGAGGGCGCGTGGGCAGGCGGGCGGCGAGGACGAAGGCCTGCAGTTACGAGCGGAAGCCCCTCGGCCTCACGCGAAACAGGAAAAGAAGAAGAACATTTCTTGATGAGCCTAACGATTCCAGATAACGTGACTTCAACCGCAATAGCAGAGAAATTATATTACTTCAGAACCTTTCTTCCTCGGCGGTGTTGTATTGTATGTCGTTTTTATCGATATAATTACACAAGAGGGTGAATCGTTTAACGCGAGAAAAAACAAGAAGCAGGGAGTCCTGCACAACGAGATAGATATCGTCCAGAACTTTTTGTGGAAATAGTGAGTCGAATTAGAAATTGTGCTATTGAGTACCGACGGTTGTAGATGGAAATGACAATGAATACGCATTTTAATGTGGAGCGAATTGGGGTGCGAATGACAGCAATAACAGTGTGATCGCGCGGCCCCGTTAATCGGAGAGCGGGTGAGATCAGTAGAAACACAAAGGTTATTGATGTGGTAGAGTGATGTCTTCTGGAAATGACCATGAGCTTGTTATCTTGTACATAGGGAAGATGATAAACAAACTAATCGACAAGATCGACGGAGACCTTTAGGGAAACCAAGCGACCGATTGAACTTACGGAGGTTACTGGTCGACGTTCTCAGAAAGCTGTCCAAGGAAATTTAACATGGCCAATACTAACTCACCTGGGGACCTCAAGAGGCCACAGTTGCTTCTGTAATTGGTTGATAATGATACGGAGAATTCGAAACTTGAGAGAAACGACGTATCCCAGAACTCTGTAGAATTTGTTTCAAATTTGGAATCGCAAAAATTTCGGGAACGCCCAACGTCACGACCAACCTGGCAGCCCCTGCATTCAGCTGAGCCAGCCTCCGCGCTCCGCCGGTATTTTAGCGCTGGTATTTCTGCGCGCGCCGAAATACGCTCGCGGCGCGCGACGCGGCGGGGAGGAAGCGGCCCACACCCCCTCCCCCCGCGCCGCCACCGCTTCCGGCCTCCCCTGCGCCCCCGCCTCTGCCGCTCTGTATCCGGATTTATGGGGAAAACAATGTAGATAGTATTTGTCCGTAAATCAATTGAATATTCTCTACAATATAAAACACGATATGCTGCGTAAATCAATCCTGCGCCAATACTTGCTCTAATGCTTTGACGACAAACCCAAACCTGTAAGACAGACCGCAACCTGCCCTTCTACCACTTTTTACCTGCTTGACTACTGCGTACTTACATAATAAAGAGAAAGTACTGTAAGATTGTAGCGGAATGTTTGTGGCACTGATATCCGAAAAATTAGTTATTCTTATTTCTTTAAATAGAAAATGTTTCTTGTAACACCTTACGTGACCTTTTTTTTATTTTCAAAAATTGCCGAGGTTAGAAATAATGCGCGAAAGTATGTGCTGTTGGAGCACCACATGTTCTATTCTATTAGGAGATCGAAAAATGAGAAACTATCAAAAAATAACATTTTACCGCCTATAGGTAGCAGCAGGGTAGGAAATGGGGGCAAAACCGAAAAGCTAGCAGAGACGAAAGAGATTAGAAAACTGGCTAGTACGAGAGTCTGCGACATTCTGTAGCACCACTAGTTAATTAATGTTTCTCTGCTGTCATTCAAATGATTCTTACAATTCTTTTTCTTTCAAAAATGATCATTGCGAACCTATAATATTGTCAAAACATATTTTTTTCCTTAATGAAATCTATTCTTCGAAATTAAATCGTAAAATAAGTCCATGTATACCTCTTTGAGAGCAATAGTTTTTTCGTAATATTTGTGTGAAGTGAAAGTAATAAAAATAGTTTCTCAACAATTGCTGCAATTTTTTCTTTCCATTTTTTCTCGAATAAAGAAAAGTTCTTTTATAAACTTGGCGCAGGTTCCATTTTGTTGAACTCCCTGAATGTTCAAAAATTGTCAGTGTTACAAATGATGCAAGAAAACCTGAGGCGCAATTCGAACTTTGCTCTTCGTATGTGTAATTGCAGAAGTACTGTCTGATTCTGTGGAGCCTCTGTGTCGATACGAAGTAACCGCCAACTAATGCATTATATGTTCGTTTCGATCTCTATAAACTATGAATATGGCTGACCCAGCATCAGTTATTGTGTGTAAGCATGCTTCTTGGCCAATTTTAATACTAGAATAGAGAAAATACTTTCTGCTGCGGTAGAAATTTGATTGACAATTGCCCCCTTCCGTAATCATCGACTGCCTCCAGACAACTTCCCCTCCTTCGTTCAGTGTTGTCGCCATGCTGTGGGTATCGGTGGCGGTCGATGTTCTTCGTGCACGGTTGAATCTCGCGCAAAGGACGCCTATCGCGTGGCATCAGTTTACTTTCGCCACAGAGTAAAGATGTCTCTTTAGTGTATGCTTTTGCGTAGCCCCACCCACCAGTGCACCTCGTTAATGGGCGGTAGGGCGAGAGAGAAAGAGACTGAAACAAAGAGGGAGAGGAACGAGAGAAGGAAGGAGAGAGAGGAGAGTAAAAAGAGAAGAGAAAAGGAGGAGAGAGGGAGGAAGGAGAGAAAAGACGAGAAAAGGAGAGGAGAGGAGAGAGAGAGAGTGATGAAGGGAGGGAGGTGGAGAGGAAAGAGAGAAGAAAGGAGAGAGAGAGAGAGAGAGGAATAGCTTTCCCTTCGTCTCGCCAGAGCAGCTCAGTTCTCGAGGGTTTTGCTAAGCAGTGTGTTAAGCAGGTTGTTACCAAGCCGTATGTTTTACTAAGCAGGCTGTTTTTGTTAACGTTTCTGCCTAGTACATTTTTTTTATTGTTCCGTATTTCGTTCAAGAAAATAACTTGCTGACTGGTTATATATTCCCTTTTTTGTCTCAATAATTCGCATTTTTCTGTATAGTACCATGTTCTCGTATTTTTTCTCGATTTCGGAGCGTAATAATAATAATAATAATAATAATAATAATAATAATAATAATAATAATAATAATAATAAGTTGCTGTATCTCGCGATCAAAACGTCGCGACGTTTTGATCGCGAGATACAGATACGACGCGTCGTTACCAAGGAGGCAGAGAAACGTCTTAAATACAAGAGTTTGGAAATCGAGATCAGCCGAATGTGGGGTGTAAAATAGAGATGGGCTTAACAGCTTTTCGTCAATAACTGTTATCGGAATAACAGTGGGCTCGTAATAACGGTTATCAATAACAGTTGAAAAATAACATGTCCATGATCAGCAACCTAACGTAGCCGTCTGCTAAGAGTTAAATCAGTTTAGCGACTGCTAAGAGTTAAACCAGGCAAAACGAATAACGTTGGTAGCACCGTAACGCTTGTGCAGCTATCTTATGGCGGTTGTCTGCACTACTTCCCCACACATGTTTAGGTAGGGAGAGAGAAACAGCTGATATGAACGAGACTCGATGAACTGCCAAGGAAAAATAGTAGTTAATATGATGAGTAGCAAATGTGTATAGAATATTACTAAAATAACTGTGATTCGTGATCAGATTGCAAATATTCTTTCGAATATGCAACATGTTCATAGTGAAGTGACGAGTGCCGAAAATAAAGAGAAGTAGAAACTGTGTTTTGCTTACCTAAAACTAAAGTGGTGATGGCTGTTGAATATCAAATATTATAATGCGAGTTATTTGACCGTAACTCATTGTATTCTATCAGACTTAGGGAAATATTAGTGGATCTCACATAAGGTGTTAATGGGACAGAAAGAAGTTAACAGACATATTAGACGGATTTAATTTCAAGGACAAATTTCTTATTGTATTGTACGTAATACCATAAAATACAAAAATATTGTGGCACATGGTGTGTAATGAAGAATTATGTATTATTGAATCTATAATTTGAATACTTGTTAATCACGATTCATTAGCAGCAGTGAAACTGTTGTCATACAAAATGGTTACCGCGAAAGCTTGTAGTAGTTCGGGTTTGGCCCAATAGAGTGGGGTACTATGAATATCAACCGATAACAGCCAATAACAGGATAAATGAAATAACTATTATTTCGCGTAACAGTTATTAAACGTTAACTGTTAAGAAATAACAGTTTAGCTGTTAATGGCGCATCCCTAGTGTAAAAGCACAGGTCGTCCCGATAGTTATCGGAGCTCTGGGATTTGTTCCGCAAAATTTGTGTAAGAACTTGTCTAAACTCCCAGGTAATTCAAAACACTGGGAAGTTCAAGAAATAGCTTTATTTGGAACAGCCCACACTTTGCGCAAAGAATTGTAGAGGCACCGACAGTCCCTAGATCTACTCCTTAGGTAGCTGGTTGCAACCTGGAGTAGATTATATATTCTGCCGACACATAACATCTTTAGTCGTGATTTAGAGGAATAATAATAATAATAATAATAATAATAATAATAATAATAATAATGATGATGATGATGATGATGTTTGAAACCTGCCGGATTGTTCGTACGATTCTAAATATGTAAAGCGAGGTATGAGGTAAGCCTAGAGGCCCCTCAAACCTGGAACCTCGGATGAGAAAACCACGAGAACAAAGAAAATAAGAAAGTGTGTGTTACACTAGTACTTTAGTACATCTTCCTTGTGCCTTTATTTCTCATTGCTACTCAGCCATTCTCGTTTCTGTGTTTACCCTGTTTCCTTCTCCGTCTCAAGCTCGTATCCGTTGGCCCCAGCGGTGATGGCCTCCGGGTGGCGTATCCTACAGGAAAGCGGCGTCGAGGCGTCTGGCGATGAGAAAACAAATGCCTGGAGGCGTCTTCAAGCAGAGGAGCCAGGCCGCTCCTAGCGGACGTGGACCTCGGCCGCCAGAGTTCTTTGCTGGAATTTACACCTGCACATACAATTATTAAGTATAAGGCAAAATATTTAATCGAAATTATATAAATCTTATTAGTTCTATAAAGAAATCTCGTATTTATCCTATGTTGGTAACAAAGAGTACAAAATACGAATAATCGTTTTATCCCCAGACAACGACTGCAATTGAGAGTTACTGGTTCATTATTTTGTTTACTCGATTCCAACTCGTGCGTCATTTATTATTTCACTGTACTATTATGCTTTTACTTTCTTATTTTTTATTCTTGTTCTTTCTCTTCAACCAGCTTTAGGGAAAATGATTGGCATGCCCCAATACAACTTTTATAAAGTCCTCCGCTGATGAAATTCAAGAAGCAATGGAAGAATGTAAGTTGCCGTTTGCTAAATGAGTGTTGCAAGTCACTGAATACATGTATACTCGTACAAGCCAAATATCTACACCTAGAACGGGACGAGTCCAATATCATGAAAATTTAAACTGAAGAGGAAAGGCGCCACCATATTAGGCATTTCAAGCGTCTGGCTTAATTGTATTTTTGCTTAAGTTGACTCCCTGTGAATTGGGATAGAGGTGATCGTCATAAAGTTGAGGCCAGAGCATTTTTTTTCCAATTACGCATGTCAGGTACTTGTCAGCATTTATTAAGGGTAGTGGCTTCCAACCGTTTTCGTTATTACAAGTATGGTTGTTAGCTGTTGGGGTGATTTATGGGACATGTAACGATGATTAGAAAAACGAGTTATCCCAACAGGGCCTCGAACCGTGGCGGTCAGGGCGCTCCCGCCCTCGCTTGGCCTTGGTCACCAGAGTTGGTCTCAAGGCGGCTCCACACATTCGGCCTTCGCCGAGTAGCGAGCTACTGCTCGTCCAATTCCGAGCAGTTGACGAATGTTCGCTCCCTTTGACGTGTCCTGAAGACCGACACGCGGTGGGTAGAGCGAACACCAAATGTTCGTCACTCGGGATATAGCAAGCAACTCATCTACTTTCTCGGGACTCGGCGAGCGGGTGCTCGCTGTTCGCCGAACAGCGAATGTGTGGAGCCGCTGCTGTCAAGACTTATCGCCCCAAAAAAAGAGTACCATATGCACCGTCTTATGACGAAAAAAAGAACATACAGAGTGTCCAAGGAGAAAATGTCGAAATTTCGAAAATAAACTCTTAAGACAATTTTAAGCATATTTTGTCTAATAAACTCCTAAATTAAAGCAGATGATTTGTGCAAATCGGGTGCTTTTTTTTATTTCTGTCTTAATGTTTTTCTCTCTGAACAAATATATTCATTTCTTTAAGTAACAAACAATTTACATTTTTTCTGGAGTATTTATATGCTTCTTCAATGCAAATTAGAGAAAGTATTTTGCATAGAAAGTATTTTTTCAAGACAACTTTTGAATGCTTCTTGCGGCTCAGCCATTCGGAATATCCAAGAAGTTTATCAGACAAAATGTGCATAAAAATTGTCTTAAGATATTATTTTCGAAGTTCCGATGGACACTGTGGACCACCTTCCATGGATACCCTGAATAAAATGTGCGCGTTCTCTACCAGCACCGTAGCGTGCCGGGACGCAACTAGAAACTCCTGAATTCGGCGCGGGGCGGTTGATTCACGCCGATTGCTGCTAGGTCGCGCCGTTCGCGACTACCGCTTTTATCGCTGCTCTGCATCACTTATGTGCTTTTGTAGGTTCGTTTACCCCCGTGGGGCTCCGAGTTGGCGACCTTGCAGAAAGCTCAGGTCCCAGCGACCACTGTCCGGGGCCCTCGATCCGTTGAACAGCAAAAGAAAAGACGAACATTTCCTCGCCACGTAGCCAGGACAAAAAAAAACGCATCTAATTTCCGAACGCTTAGAAGTTTTCAAGCTATCCATAAAATTGTAGATTCCTTCACCAATTCACTTTCACATAGGTAAGCAGAATCCGCACCGCGAAAGGTTATAAAAGAAAGTTGCCCAGAGAATGTTTCGATCCACCATAGACATGAACTGCTGAGTCTTTTCTTATTTATTAACTATATAACCCCTACATTATATCTTAAACTGCAGTATTGTATATTATGTATCAAATGATATCCTGTAAATATTCCATTTCAATGGATATACCTTGTGCAGCTGCAGATGGCCAACGGCCAAGCTTCAACAAATAAAGAAAATAATTAAAAAGAGTTTTCAAGCGCAGTAAGGCGTAATGGTCGGCGGGAGTCTGCATCTTGCAACCTGTGTTGATCTGAGTTTACGTATAAATCTTATACATTAACATTTGCAAAATTTGTTAAACTTGTAATCTAGCGAATTTTATAATATTTGGTGACGTGATTATTTGTCATCTTCACCACTTGCGGTTTCAATTTGGCGCGGTTAGTTTGTAAATTCTGTGTGGTTAGCCTGGGTAATTGTTCATATGGAGGTGAACAATTGTGAGATTTATGTCACCTGCTTTTATGAACTAGTGCTATTAGCCGTAGCATAAACACACAAATGCAAATGTTTAGTCACACAAACATCCTCGTCCAAGATGGGATTCGAACTCGCGATCCTTCAAACCAAGATAGCAGCCACTTAAGCGACCTCGGGTACCGGGCTCAGTGCTATAGTCTTTTTTAAGACAAATTATTTGCTTTTCGTCGCGTTTCGGCCCACTTCGGGGCGCCGCCGTCAACGTTTACAGCTTCGTGCGTGGGCGTGAAGGGGTAGGGCTTGGCGAAAGAGGAAGAGGGGGAGGGAGGGGAGTTTGGCGTGTGGCGGCGTCTTTTGAGGGGCGGATGTCATTCCCTTTGAAGGCGACCAACTCGCCAGCGCTGCTTACCCCCTCCCCCCTCACCCGCGCCATTCTCGTGCTGTTTTATGGAGCCTTACTCCCAGGCACATCCTCATTACGCAGTCTAAGGAACTGTCGCTTCTGTGCTCCTCCTCGGCGGACTTTCTGAATGTCACCGGTGGCCGCGTAGTGCCTTTGGGCCAAGGAGGCTTGGCTGGCGGCCGGCAGCGCTCCCGCGCCCCGCGCCGCCTCAGCTCCTGAGGGATTTCTGCGGCGGCTGGCCATTCATTAAATGTGCGCCCTGTCCTTTTCATTCGCTCGTTCGTTTTTTATGCCCAACTTCTCCTTTTCCTATTTAACTCACCTACGTTTTTTGTTTGATTAAACCGGCAGTAGGCGCGCCAACTTTGGTAACATATTGAGGCGCGCGGGGTGCCGCAGTCGCCCCAGAGTAAAAATGTCAAGAAAACAATTAATAACAAATTATTTTGTTTCTTTAATGAATTCATATTTATTTCCAAGTATTTATACATAGTTGGGAAACAAGTAGAAATGAAATTTTAATTTTTAAGAATGTTCTTTTTGCAAACAACTTTCACAAAGCGATTTTCACATTCACGATTTTCTCCTCATCGCGTTCAGGATGAAATCTTTTCTGCGCCTAAAAACAGTAAACGTTATAAAAATATAAATAACTAGCGTACCCGTGCGAGAACTCTCGCATGGTAAATCCCACCATTTCCCTATCCATTTGTCTATCCTCTTCATTAAGAAGGAAAGTTGTTTATGGAACGTGTTTGCTTAAAAAATGTATAAATGTATCTTCGAATGTACTTTTGTACTTAATTCTAATGTATTTAGAGAATATCAAACAAAAATAACAATGCAATTTATGTTGGAAACAAATTTTTAATAAAGGTTTATTCAGCATTACAGAGATATGTTCTTGGAACAATTCATACTTCTTTAAAAACACATTTGAAGAAATTATTCAGTCTTCCTTGAGAGTTAGCTTTCCGCTTTCTTCGATAGTCACAAAAACATTAGAAAATGATTTTACTCTTCAGAAAGTCTAGTAAAGCAGTGCGAAATACTGGATCGGGCTAGGAAACCCAATTCTTTGCAATATTATTTAACTTTCCTTGATTGGTTAAGAGGAACAGAAGGGGCTTTGGAGAGTCAGGGTGCCAGCTTGCTAGGGTGCGGAAATTGAAAAATTATTCATATACTAAAAAGTATTGGAATATTTTCTGCGTTGTTACGTATCTCAAGAAAAGCAATTCCCAGCCAAAAAATAATCAAACTAACTTTGAAAACTTTGGCAAGTGTTGCGGGTTGCATTTGACTTGAATATTTAGATGCGTTTTTTAAACAAATCCTTCATATTTTTAAAGTCAAAGTGCAATTCGTCAAGTCTCCGTGAAATTCTCTTTCTTTAGAGACCTCATTTATAAAGATTGGTTGCGTGTGAGAGCCGCAACGGAAAGGTATACTACTAAAATAATACAGGAGTCGATATGATTTAAATATGATGTAAATATATTTCAGAGTCCAACATATATTACAGTATAAATAAATATATACAAAAATACGTACAAATGTATCATAATAATATAAATATATTATAATCGCAACATTAAAATATTTGTTATGAAAAATATTCTAGAATAAAAGCACTTACCATAGTGTATATTCGAAAATAAAACGTCTCTGTGTCGTCCTGCCGAAAACTACTGCGAACAGCGTGGCAGGAAGCAATAACAAAGGTTGAGCGCGGTGACTCGTCGGCCCTCACGCAGTGCGCCATCGCCTTTGCGACGAAATTTCCAAGAAAGGACAGGAAGCAGTTGAAAGAGAAGAGTTGAGATATGTGCACAATGCTTTCCTCGAAAGGTATAGAGAAGCTCGCCAGATTATAAATAAAACTAAATGTACAGTGAGCTCCGAAACAATGCTGGGGTGACTCAAGCACCCCGCGCGCCTGCTGTCGGGTTAACCCAGAATTACTTCGAATCTTTTCAGCCAAAGCACTTTAGAGGCAATCTCCAGAATTGCAGTTGGATCTTCATGAACAATTTACAATTTAAGTTTTAAGAGAACTTTCTAAGGCTAACAGAAATGAGATAGTTCTTCAAAATTTAGATCGTGTGCTACATTAGTAGTGAAGCTAGAGACATTTAACCGCCGAATATTAATATTACCTACTATTTTACATGTGTGTTTTGACTTTCCTTTTCATGTGTACGCAACTTGAAGTCATTCTATGAATGTTAATATTATACACTTGAAAATAATACTTTTGTAAATAATGCAAATGATTTGCAGTCAACGCTCAGAAGTCTCAACTGCAATATTTTCAATACTACAAGTACCTGAATTGTAGGGCAACAAACAAGGAATCCTTCATTTTTTTGTATTCGAAAACGTATTTATTAACAATCTAAAATAAATGTCATATTTAATAATAATTTAATGTTGTTGACATATGCGTGTTTCATATGTATCTCTTTGCACCGCGAATATCCCACTATCGATCCGTTAAATTTTGCTCACTGTTCTGCAGTATTCCATAATAGCATTATAATAATATTTCATAATAACAGTAATAAAAAGTAAAATTCGTCATGCCATGGGTTTGAGAGATACAAGTAAAGCTGACCCACAGATTCTAAATATTTTTTTATGTTCAAGTGTTGTGTTCGTTTTTATACAGTCTATTTTTTGTTGTCGATCATTACCACTCTTTTGGCATTCTGTTATTACCAAACATCCATAAAGTTTGTAATTGTAATGTCAAAATGTAAATGATGAGAGCAGAGATTTGAGAAAAAATAATGAATCTTCAATAAATCTATTATACTAAAAGAGATTCATGGAAAATAACGAATTCTAAGTTTGAAAAGTTCTTTCAAGCTTTTCAACAGAATTCGAATTTCCAACTTCCCCGATGTTGCGTAGTTCTCCTTACGTTACACAAATGCTATTTCTGTGGTGAATGTTGATGCTCTGGGAGGATACAGGCTCTTTGATTGATTGCAGATCTGGAGTATCAGAAGGGTTCATTCATTGGAGTTTGCATCTAAAGTTTTAATCGTTACAGCCTTCTTTTGACAAACTCGAAAGAAAGCCGCCGAGGAAAAGAATATCGAGTTTCGAGGTCGATGTTCCCTTCCTGCTCCTTTGAATCTTCGTTTGGTACAAGCCTACGAATTACTTTTTCAAACGTTCGTTGACATCTAAACATCCTGCATATGAATTACGTGTTCACTAAACATTTTTCCATTTCTGATTGAAGCGCTACGATCGCATTCATTTACGTGAATGCATTTTGGATTCTATTCAGAATTCACCACTTTCGTAAAAACGAGAAGAAAAAGGAGATGAAGAAGAAGAAGAAGAAAAAGGAGAAGAAGATATTTGTTATTTTCGTGATATATTAAATATGGATGTTAAGCCTTTATTTATTAACTAGTTGTAGTTTAATTTCTGCTGGCATAATTGAAAATCGAAAACTTCTAAAAAAGGTTACAATAAATATTTTTAGCTGATTCATTAGACTACGGCCATTAGTCCCGTAAGCAAAGTGCATGTTTATTTATGGCGGGAGGTGGTGGCGGCGATCTTCCCCCGATGGAAGGTACCGCTAGGGCAGTAACTGCTTGGCCACTGCTGGCGACATAATTCCAGGTCATGTCCTTTTGTTTTAGCTCGTTTTAAATGGCTTCATCATTATCTCTGGCAATGTCACCGCCCTGCATGACGTTAATTTGTTTCCCGACCTGTCCAAGGGGTCTCTCCTTAGAGTAGCTCCTCTATGCAGTGTGTCCAGGGAGAAAATATCGAAACTTCGAAAATAAGATAAGTCAGTTTTAAGCATATTTTGTCTAATGAACTCATCCGACATTTCCAATGGCCGAGCGGCAATAACCAGTCAAAATTCGATTTAAAAAAAGGCTTTCTACACAAAAATTTGCATTTCGGAGACATATAAACACACCTAGAAACATGTAAATTGTTTATTATTACAAAAGAAATTAATATATTTGTTCACTAAGAAAAATTAGCATAGAAATAAAAAACTCCCACTTTACACAATTCAATATTATGCTTTCTTTTATTCCTGTGTTCTTTTTTCTTTGTAAACAAGTGCATTAATTTGACTTGTAGATAATAAACAATTTACACGTTTCTGGGATGTTTATGTATTTCTGAAATGCAACTTTGGTATAGAAAGTATTTTTTCAAACCAACATATGAGTTCTTACTACGGCTCAACCATTCGAAATATCGGAGTTTATTAGACAAAATACGCTTAAAATTGACTTAAGAGCTTATTTTCAAAGTTTCGTTGCTTCCTCTCTGGCCGCCTTATATAAGTCAGGGGCGGATCCAGCGCATCAATTTTGGGAGGAGGGGAATGGTAGATTTAATGTTAAATAATAAACATATTTGTTATTTTATTGTCTATTATTTATGTATTGAGATATGACACTATACAGTATTGTTTAAATAATTATATAATTCCAAACAATAACAAAATTTTCCCAATTTGTCGTAAGACTTTGGACAGTACTGATGATACACGGAAAAATTCTGAGTAAGCTAAATCACAGAAATAACTCGGGAAATTGTAACTCTTGGTTGGATTTGGCTTCTCCTGCACGATCTCGCCGCTAACCTAGTACCAAAAAGTTTGCTATCATTATATCTTTCGTACACAAATACTTCACGTCTAAATTAATTTAAATTCCAGTATTCTTTCATTATTTTTATTTTAATATTTCCATTTGTAACGTTTTAAATTGAGTTTTATGAATAAAACATTCATGCGTGTTATCTTAAAAATATTTAAATTAATTTTGTCAATAAAGGAAGGTAAACAAAAGTCTTGGATTTGGGGGGGGGGGTCATGGCTCCCATGCCAGCCGTCCCCGGAGCCACCAGTGATAAGGAGAGCCGTGTGAGTATGTGAGTGTGTGCGTGTGTGATGTGCGGGACCACTGTGCGACGCGGCGTCGGGCGGTGACCGCCTGCGGGCTCGTCGCGGCCTTGACCTCTGGCGCGCGGACCTGGGAAGTGCCTCCCGGGGCGCTCTCGTGCGGCCGCCGCCCCCCTCCCCTCCCCTGCCCCACCCCCAGCCGCACGCGCTGCCCGCGATCGCCTCTCCGAGGAGACGGACTGCGCTGCCGGAATGCTCTCCTCGGCGCAGCCTCTTGCCGGCGGAGGGCGCGGCGGGGTGGGGCGGATGGGCGCGGCCGCAGAAGCAGCCGGGTGACAGGTGCGGCTCCTTCGCAGATGCAGCGCGTGATATGTGATCTGTGCAGCAGCACAGGAATGTGGAGGCGAGGAGAACGCCGCGCGTCGCACGAGATGGGGCTCAGGCCAAAGACCTTTCGGTCTCAACTGCGGAATTGTTCGCTGTAGCAATTTCCATTATTCTTCCTATAGGGTTGTATTCAACGCTAGAAGTAATAATCTATAGACGATATTTTCCCCTATGCCTTATATATAAAGACCACATGAACATCAGCGTGTACATCTCGTATTACATTAGTTACGACAATAATGCATTACATACTATACAACATAGTATGCGAACGTATTAATACGTTAATATATTGCAATGAATTTATCAATTCACAAATTATATAAGATTAAGGATTGTTGTCCTATAGATTAATGTTTTTCCGCTGTAATTGCTTTGCGTCTCACATTGATTACATGCTCAATTGTCACAACCTCTTACCTTTTCGTACTGTTTCAAGAGAGAGACTACAGACTACAGAAAATTCTAAATTTCTAATTACTCAGAACTAATGCGTAATCGGCAAAGGAATCGATGGAAAATCAGGCTTGCTGTATTTGAAGCGTCCCGAGCGCTACAAATAGACAACGTTGTGCGGAAGTTATGCTTAACATTCGAAAGAGGTCTACTTCATTTTCAGTGCTTTTCTGTGTTTTGAATAGCCTGAAAAATGATTCGCCACTCATCGAAAACACTGCAAGTCGATTGCGTCTTTTCAAGCAACTGGAAGAACAAAGTTTGTAAGCCAGCCTAATGTGCGGAGCGTCACTTCTTAGAGCATCTTATTTCGCGTTAATTAGCCCGGAAAGAGCTGCGTGCGACCCATGAGACGAACAGACCCACCCACCCCTTGCCGCTGTGACAGCAGCGTCTATTTCGGGCCAGACGGCCAGGCGGAATGGACTGTATGTTCAGTCGGCGCCGAGTCCATGGAATAGAACAAAGTGGGCGAACAGCTTCACGCGCGGTTGTTAACGCCCTGCGAGGAGGTCAACAAACGCTCCGAGTCGGAACGATAAAGTTCCAGACGGGAACGTTTGTTTGTCAAATCAAAAAGACGCGTAGAATACTGTGCTGCGGTAAGGGAAAACACATCAATATGTTTTTACATCTCATAGATCATATCTGCAAGAGGTTGTAGAATGCAATTGAAACAGGAGATCGACTGAGTTCATGAAGTGAACATGTGTTTTTTAAAATATTTTTTACTGGCGAATGATGGTGTTACTTGGTGAATGGCTTATGGTGGGTCAGTGTTGGAAGAGACGTCTTTAAATTCTGCGCTGAGTGTTCTTCATTAGTTTCTAGGTTGTTCTTAATTACTATGACATTTGGAACTTAAGTTTAGGTGCCTGCATACTTTTTTGGAAGTATCCAGTATAATACTGCAGAAAGTAATTTATTATGACAAAAATGTAATATATCATCAGATTAATTTATTCGTCAATTACATTGGCCTGTCGTTCACTAGGGTTCCTCGAGACTCTCATCCGGGTTTGAATCAATAAATCAATCCACAAGCACTCTATGAGGATAACGCAATGGTATTCTAAAAGCTTCCAAGAAAGGAACAAATATTCTGCTAGATCCCGTCTTGTAAATATTTGAATCAACCTCTCAAGGTAAATAGACAGCTCGACGTATCTTGCCACGGGTAATGATTGTATGCTATTTACACTTTATTTAATAAATACTCTTTTGGTGATTACTCAGCAACTAGAAAGAATACAAATAACGTATAACTCAGCGTCTTTATAACAAATTTACAGAGATTAGAGAATCCAGTTGTATCAGTTATCTCATTTTCTACAAAGCCTTGCCTTCTCAGGTTAATGTCCGGGGTCAAATGCAATATTACTCTGCTCGCCAACCTGGCAGCAGTTGAATTCTCGTCTGCGAGGGTTGCGCAGTGAGAACCGAAGTACGCATGGACAGTGATGTGAAGATAATTACAGAAGAGTATTAAGTTTCATGAATATAATGCAAAACCCAAAGACAAATTAAATGGAGTTGAATGAAAGAATGTAGAGGTATGGAGTTTCAGAAGTAGGATCCAGATCGTGAGTCTTAGGACCAAAGACCGTTAATTGTCTACTTGTATCCTCTTCACCACATTCTGTGGTGATTCAGAGAGCAAACCATTACAAGTACAATACGGAGAATAACGAATCTAATGGATTTGGCTTGACTCGCCTTATCCGCTCCCGGCCAGAAGAATCCCCCGCGCCCCGCCTCCATTCCCACGCAGGCCGCTCCGCAACCTACGCCAACCGGCCGCCGCCTTCCGCGGGACCTGCTCGCGTCCTTATCGAGCCGCGCGCGGGCGCTGCGCACCTGCCCGACTGGTGGGCGCAGAACCGGCTCCGCACTGGGCAACCCGCACCCCGCGCGGACGGGGCAAAAAGCGCGAGAGCGACCACACGGACAAGCAACCTTGGATTGTCTTCGCTGACAAGGTGAAAGGCCGAGGAGCCTAGCGGAAGGCACTAGCCCGTGGATTTGATTCACTGTTAGTGATTCCGGACGCGTCAACTACTCAGCTCATTAGTCCCGTATGTTCTTTTCATCGGAAGGTGGCGGTGATCTTCCCCTGCTGGATGGCGAGATCTGGCGACGACCTACCATCGACTAACGGGGGTTTTTCCCAACCATGTATCTCCCACCGGGACAAGCTCTAATCCCCCGACCGGTCCCCCGGCTTTGTGTGGTAGTGTAGGACAAGTAAGTGTGTGAAAGTAAGGGGTGTTGATAGGACAGGTAAGAGGAAGGAAATATCGCGCGTGGTCCGTGGCCCGTTTTTAGGGTACTGCTCCGGTATTCGCCTGGTGTTGATTGAAGAAACCACGGAAAACTACCGATCAGAGCAGCCGGCCGCTAGAATTCTCCTCCAGACAGCGACTGAATTCGACCTAGCTGACAAACTAGTGTCGGAAATTCTGCCGCCGTCGGGAGCCGAGTAAGCCCATAGACAATGAAACTCAAACTCACAATGAAACGCGAACGTAAAGTGAACCGAAAAGCTTGGCGTCAAGCTATTTCGTAGAACCAATCCGATTTTCTGAACGTGAACGTCCTCCTGACATAACCCGTGTACGCTACGCTTTCACGTGCACATTCACATCGAGAATACCTAGCGTTTTCGTTAGAAGCCAAAGTAGTTATAAAAACTAAGAAAAGGGGGTCCTATCAACCAAGGAGGCGATTTTCGCCTCAAAAGGCAGACAAATACGTGCACTTCACGCGGCTCAATCGCCGGCGAACGCGGATCGCGGCCTTGGCTCCTGATCCTCATTATCTCCTTGGAAATCAATCTCTTCCGATTCCTCCTCCATTGTTCCCACGGCGTATGAACCCATGGCTTTAGAACCCGAGCCGAGCCAGGTTCACCTGCCGGACTCGCGGGTGTAGAGGCACCTTCAGGGATGCTGCGATACCTCAAACCTGCGGTCACCAACACCTTCTTTAGGCTAGGCCAGGCCCTTCAAACCGCGCCCGCAGGAGCTGCGAGTATTTGCAAAGCTTGGGGCTTCTGCGACCGCAGGCAACTTCTGCTGATTTCGCTCTCCTTTCCCCTCCAATCCTGAAAGGGATGCACACATGCAAGCTCAAGCGGCGCGCGGAGGGGAACAGTGGCTTCGTATGAAAATGTTTTCCCAGATGTTCTATTACATTGAGGATTGGATGCAATTTGTGTGATAGGGAACTTCTTTCCACACTTCACCTTCTTGAAGATTCTATCGGTCTCTATTAGCTATAAAAATGTTGTGATTTCATCTGTCTCTGTTCATTACCTAAGCCTACAACTAGCATGTAGTTGGAATCTCCACCATTCTAAAATCGTACGTAATTTTATCAGACACGATGGAACCCTGTTCTTCAAAATTTTGAAAATGTTCCAAGGGTTTCATGTAAAGTTCTCCCCAAAATTAAAAAAATTGATTTCAAATTCAAGAGACCGCGAGATCGGCCAGATAAATTGCGGAATATCAATTTGGGAGAAAATAGACTGAACGATTTAGTCACTGGTGTTGTTCACAGACGGACAGACCGACGGAGAGACTGGTAGACAGACGTTTTGCCGTCATTGGATTTTTTGGTATCGAGGACCCATAAAACATGGATTCTCGGTACACCACGTTAGAGCATTTTTTTCTAAATTTAGCAACTGGATTTATCCATTTCTTCGTTACCAGGGCCCCTGTAACAAGTGTTTTTCTGCCGAAAATTCGCTGTTTTTTTCGCGCAGCATTACATAATTTATCTCTACTCCGTAGCGAGAAAATATTATACATGGCATCTACCCGCGCGACCTTGGATAACAAGCAAAATTATTTCTTTCATTTCTCCATTACTGAAATTCCAATGACACTTCTCAGAATCCTTACAGTTATCCTGAGCAAGAATTAGCTGATGCACCAAGCACAGAGTGGCGGAAACGGCAGTGAGGGCAGAAGATCGCCGGAAACCTCTCAAAGTCTTGACGTGACAAGCCGACTGGAAACAGAAAGTGGCAGATGAATCATTAGAAGAATCCATACAACTCAGGCTTCCTTTTGTGTGATCAGCATTGAGAAAGCATTAGGAGAGGGTTTCAAGATGCTGTAATATGTAGTTATGAAATGTGAAACAAGTTTGTAACTTTCTGAAATTGTAGACTTTCAACGTATTTGTGAGGTAATGTAGTCTTTATCAAGCCACCACATGAAAAAATGTTGGTTTTTAAAATATCTATTATACTTTCAGATATCTTAATACTTCTGTAGTTATTCAAATAGAACGATGTTGGAATGATAAAGGTTAGTGGTGAGATTTTAGATACAATTGCGGGAATAATTTACATTAATGAACACAGTTCATCACTATATCCCCGAAATCCACCTGAAATACCTCAGAGATAATTGATGTTCATTGGCGATGAGATGACGATTGGTGGCGATTGGATGATAACGCAAGATGGGCGGTAATATTTCTGGGAACGATGAAAAATGTCTGGAAATCAATACTCTCTACGATTTTTCCCTATTCCTCAATGATACAACTAAAATTATCTATCCCTTCCCTACAAATTTAGCGCGATATGAACGATGTGTCAGTTTCCAAAAAAGAAATCATAGAGTTAGCAACCCACTCTACCGCCACAGTTGAGAACGATTCCGCGTAGCAAGGACGAGTAGTCGCGGTATAAGTCGCCCGCTAAACTGAGCGCATTAGAGGATTTTAGGGATTTTGTGCAGCATCAATCTTCTGCGCATGCGCAGCTCAAGTTTCGAAACTCTTTTCGGAATCTGCGCACGCGCACAAGATCGATATTGCAGTTGATTGCTCCCTGCTAAAGAGTGCACAAACTCCCTTTTCAATGGGAAGTGTTAATGTAATTTTCAGCACTATCTTCTGCGCGTGCGCAGTTAGAGTTTCTCATCACTTTTGAATATCTTCGCAAGCGCATATGATCGAGATTGCAGTCGATTGCTGCACGCTATGCAATACAAAATCCCTTTCAGGGATTTTTGCGCGGCGAAGCGTTGCAACAGTCAGCAACATCGATCTGCCGAGCTTCGTCCGAGTTTCGCGTTACTTTTGTGTATCTGCGCATGCGCAGAAGATCGATAGCGCTGTCGATTGCTGTAACGTTTCGTCGTGTAAAAACTGCCTATATAGCAGGCTCTGCTATCACATCGTGATCGAGTTCCAGTAGTCTCTGTTGAGAACACGAAGTCTGTAAGGAGACTCACCACCGGTGTTGGAGGTCTGTTGTGGGTATGTACAAACGTCGGCAGCTACTTCAAAAAACACAACAAAATTAGATTCCTTTTATTTCATCGACATCACGCGGGTAGTTTAGGAACTTAACTCGCCTTTTTTCGGCCAATATGGACAACATTCTTTGGGTCAGCTGGCCCGAGTGGGCTCTCGGCCCTGTTGATGCGGTCTTTGTACGTGCCTCAATCCAAGACAATAAGATGAAACAGAAGTAGTAACTGGGCGGTTTTGTAGTGCTAGCCGACTTAAAACCCGATCGTATTCACTGTTATCTTCATCTGGAAGATTGTAAGGCAGCGAATTGCAGCCTTCTGGACAGGTCTTTACGCTTTACGCTAAACAGTTTATGCTGTTTTCATGTGAGAAATTTATAATAATTTATTAATTATTATTATTGTCAAAAGCGTGTTCCGTTAATAAATATATTAGCGCTTCCCGCGGAAACACGTGGTTTTCCTGCCATTGGCTACTTTGAAAGGTCCCTTGGTGGTTCTTTCAATCGCCGCGTGATGTCGCTGAAACAAAACGGGTCTATATTATAGTTTTGTTTTATTTTTCAAGTAGCTACCTTCAAGTCTTACAGATTTCGTGGTTGAGAGGTATCGAAATATCCCCATATAGTGCGATTTTCCGTAGCTACCTCTCAAGGCCCGTCTTCACGATGGAATATATCGTGGCATTTCCCGTCTTTCTCGGCCATGCAGTTAGATCTCACATGATCAAGCAGTGCTTGATAGAGTCGCGATCATGCGATATCTAGCGGCATGGCCGAGAAAGACGCGAAATGCCACGATATATTCCATCGTGAAGACGGGTCGTGAGAGGCAGCTTTATAAAAATCGCACTACAGTCTCTCCCGCCCCAAGGCCTCTCCTGGGCCCCGCAGTCGCTGAGCTGAGCCGCGCGGGCGTCGTGCTGCCCGGAAGTCAACGCGAGGGACGCCCCCGCCCGCCCCCCCAGCTCACGGCCCCACTCTCCCACAACCACATGTGCCTTTAGGCAAGGACAAGGGAAACCACGCTTCTTAGGCGGTGAACGAATTTTCACATCGACTGCGCGGGACTCAGCAGGGATAGGATTTCAATACAAATGCATTTTTTCGTGCAGTCAGTAAGTCTTGATATGCGAATGAAACAAGGCTGAAATGTAGATTGTGATACGATTCGTTCACGCACGCGGACGCGTACGATTCGTTCGCGTGCGAGCGTATATGTAGGAAAAAACTTGTGGGGCGAACAGGAGGAAAGAAAATGCAGTCTTTCCTGGAAAATATTAAGAAAATAACCACGCCAAATTATTTTTAACGTGTATTCACATGAAATGCGGTGGGCAGACTCAAGGATATTGTATGTTCACGCGAGACCCGGCCCACGACTCGTCTTCAACTTGCAACTGTGTAGCGAAGCGTCCCTTTCCGCGAGAAAATGAGATGGCCGCTTCACACTGCGGCCGAGTGACTCCTCGGAATCGACAGCAAGCGTGAACGAATCACAAACTGCATTTCTATCAAAACACGTTTTCCTATCATATGATCGTGATTTTATGGTACTTACCATGCATATTTTGCTTTTTTATCAGTAAGTTTCTGCAAATTACTAACTTTTCTACATATTTTTATAATACACAAAACTTATTTTATTTTTTGTGATGTATGTTTGTGTGGTTCATTGTAGCTAATGTGGAATTTCTTTACCTGAATTATGCAAGATATTGACCTGAAAAATCAAGATCGCTTTAATAAAAACGTACTGTCTTGAAAGGTAGTAACGCTCATGAACTCTTAAAATAAACGCGATTTGTAGTATAACCTATGATTCCCCAGAATGACGTTTCATTGAAATTGACGTTTCATTGACGAACAAAACTGGGTGCTTGAAAGGAAGGGATTTTCCTTTTCACGTAAAAATGCTTATGGTATAATTTAGTGGACATTTTTGAAGTTTTCAATGCGCAAACGTAAGAATATTTTATTGACGAAGAGTATAAAACCGCTTCCTATTTATCAGTCGCATACAATAAAACTGTGGCGTGATGCGATCGAAACGGATACGAAGATTAAAAATACGACGATTGAAACCGATGAAGAACTCAGAAACCCGCTTGATGTGAGTCGAGAACGCGTGACGCGGTACAAACGGTCGGGAAAAACTGGGCGTTTGAAGGCGTTTGTGGGATACGGTTAAATACGAAACGCGCAAACTCATGCGTGCGAGGCCTTCCGTAAAAAGCCACTAGCGTCAAAACCATCCCACGCGACAAGTATTTTCAATTCTTAATTAGGTTCACGGCTGCAGATGTTGAGCACAAATGGCAGTGCAAATGTCACGTTCTTTGGTCATGCGGAGTTCCGGTGTTGACTGTGCATCGCGAACGCTCTCCCGGAGAAGATTCCGCAGGCCTGCTCCTGACCTCGCCTTCCGCTCCCCCCTCCTCCTGCTCCTCCTCCCGTTCCTCCTCACCCTTCCAATGTCATCCGACCCCCTCCCCTGGCAATGCATCCTTGTAGTTTTTAAATGCCCTCGCCTACACTGTGTTCACTGTAGGTTGTTCTCCAGAATAACACAAGGAGATTCTAATAGGCTTTGAATTTGAACGAAATGTTTGATACGTAGCTTCACTAAATTTAAAGTATATAATACATTTCTTGATCCTTCATTCGATCTCTTAGATTAAATAATTACAATTTAATATATTGGATTGTTTGTAACAAATGTAATTTTTGAAGTTCGTTTTGCAATTTTTACCAAAAAGTGTCATGGTACTTAAGCATTTTATTCACTATGATCTACATATTTTATGCAGAAAACCAGAATCTCAGAGAGGACACAGATTATTAAAAATGTGGCATATCTTTTACAGTTAAGCAATTCGTAAAAAGATTTCATTTTTTCGAAAATGAAATCTTGACATTGACCCATGTCATACATTCATTAAGGCAGTACTATTTCTTTGTATATCGACATCTTTTCTGATCATGGCACATGTGCTGCGAAAGCATGTGCTGTTCCATCAGATGCTTCGAGGGAAATAAATATTTAGTACAGAGTTACATCCATTCTGAAACTGTTTTCAGCGGCAGGATATGGCAGTAATGTACGTGTCATGTTTTGTATATCTAGCACCATTCGCTTGTCTTCGTTTATACAATCCTCGTCAGGCGGAAGAAATTTTTAGTTCTTACGCAGTGTGTTGCACAGTTCTTTCTCATAATGAAAACGTTACATAATTTTCAATTGAGGATATGAGTATTCCGTTGCTGCCTTCAGGGATATTCCGTTTTGGAGTGTGTAAATAAACTTAGCATGGCGAAGAGTATGCTATTTTTAAAATAAAAAAGCATGATTTCAGATGCAAGTATCTTCTTGTCACCTTTTTCAATCTATTTCCCAGACGACTTTAAAAATGTCATCATTCAGGATCCATGGGTCATGTCAACACTTTAAAGGGCACGTCTCATCACAGATTATAAGCCCTTCCGATCAAGCCTAATGAGATCACAGAATTATGAAAACGTGCTCAAATTTAACTTCTCCCCATAGCTCGTCACGACGTTTCAGTGTCGAATAATTATGTTACACATGTAAGAACTTCTTAATTCCTAGATCTTACGTCGAATTTCAACGTTTTCAAACTGCATTATTAAATATTGTTCATGTTAAAAATGTTAACGACTAATTCAGCTGCTTTTCCGAAAAATAAAATGGTTGCCCAAATAATGCAAAATGTGAGGTGCCAAAACAGAAAGGGGAAATTACTGATTTAGGAAAAGGGGAATTACTGATTAAGATTGGAACTTCAAACCTAAAATCGTTCTTCATGACAACACAAATACACATTCAGCCCGTCACTATCATATTCCTTGACACATACCACTGGAATATGCAGAAACACTTTCCCTACATTACGAATTTGTCATCTGGTAACTTTCATACCTTTGCACCCATGAGAAATGACCTGCAATGCAATAGACCTCAGATAAAATGAAGGCTGCCACTAACGAGCTAGAATGTGGCAAGGAACTGAAGATTTTCTCAAACAAGAATTTCAAAAGTAGTTGTTCTTTATGAAAAAGAAACGAAAGTGTAAGATGTGTTCAAATCTATTTTTGTCTGTAGAATGCCACAGAAATGCGATTTTTTGATAATATTGTATATTTACTCATACCCTGATACACCGGACCTGCCTAAAACGAATTTCGGAAGCAGCGAACGGAATCTGGTCAATTTGAAAGTTTCGCGTTCTCAGAATGGAATTACATTCTGTGTTGAATTTACAGTATTATAGCGAATATACAGAGTACAGGAATTTTTCACTATCAGATAGTATGTGTAGTTGATTAAAATAACAGTTCTCTGTCCCCTCTTGCCTTTCATAATATACTAATTGTTGATATCAGCAATTACTAACATACCATAACCGTAGTATCGGTACCCCCTAGACAATCCAATGGATCTAATCCCTTTCCCCTTTCAGTCCCTTTCAATCCGTGTAGTGGGTTTCGTTTGCAACATGATGCCCTTTTTGATCCACCTACTACATTGACATTCACCCTGAGCGAATCCTTGTCCAGAGTCCAGTTGGGAGCTTTTGTGTTCCGCGATTTTTCTAACTTAGCCCCTCAAGACCCGTCTTCACGATGGAATATGTCACGGTATTTCGCGAGGTTTTCAGTTGTACAGCTAAGGTCGCATGATTGCGACCTTATGAAGCAGTGCTTGCGATCGTGCGACATATAGCGGCACGAGGGAGAAAGATGCGAAATGGCGTGTGATATTCCATCGTGGTCATAGGGGCTTGAGGGTCATAAAAAAATCGCACTGTAGAACCTGCCCGGGGGGCGCTGCCCAGCTGGAGGGAGTTGCAGGTATTAGGAAAACCCCCGCAAGCCGATGTCGACGTCGGATCTCTCCATCCAGCAGGGCAAGATTATCGCTACCTCCCGCGATAGCATGCACTACACTTACGGGACTAATGTCCTTAGCCGTTGCCGCGCCCAGAATCCTCAGTTTCTACCTCCGCCTCGTCAATCAATCGCTCAACGCCGTGCGAATCACTTTCTCCGGCCGCTGCCGCCGCCGCTCGTCGCCGCGCGGGCGGGCGGGCGGGCGGCGGCGGACGTCCAGGTGGGGGCGGGGGTGCAGGCGCGGGCGCGGGCGGCGGCTGCGCAGTCTCCTTGGCGGGCAATCAGCCCAATTCGCCGTGATTCGGCTGCGCGGGCAATTGATTTTATGCGCTGTTAGCGGCGGCGGCGGCGACGTGGGAGTGCCGTGACCCACATCCGCGTGGCGTCGCGCCGCGCCGCGCTGAGCCGCCCGGCCGCCCCTGCGGGACACCGGAAGTGAGGCGCTCGGCAGCGCGAGCGGCGCGACCGGCCCGGCCCGGCCCGGCCCGGCGCAGGAACTGCTTCTTCGCGAGATATTATTCACACATTCTTCTTCTTTGGAGAGTTTCCTTGATCTCTGCAGGGTGGCAAGAAAAATCCAGGGACCTGGAGCAATTGACCCATGGGGGCCCCTTATTTCAAACATAAAATTCCCTCCCCCCATTCATAAAAAGAATTCATTTCTCCTTGCATCAGAAATAACTTTAGCGTTCAATTCGGATTAGATATAACCATATTCTTCATTTCTTTTGAATGAAAACCAAAAATTCAGGGCCGCAAGAAAGTGGTGGTCTGAGGCAGGTTGCCCCAGATGCCCCTCCCCCCTTCTGGACGCTGGATCGCTGTGAAGGATCTCTGCATTTTCATTGTTCTCTGTTTGTTGGACGAGTAATTTCAGATGAAAAAACATCACCTCTTAAGAATTGAACTTTGCTTAACTTCCTGTCTTTTCCTTAATGAAATCAACAAAAGATTCGTTTCTGCACCGCTGTTTCTTAACTATTTTTATTCTACTATAACAGATTGCCAACCAGATGGACCAGGAACGACGTCGGAGAACAGTTTGCCCTCCGAGATAAGGCACTCGCAGAAGCGGTGCGAGCGAATGGAGGAGGGAAGGAGGGGCAGACGGTACCGAAACCTTAACAGTGGGTTTTTGCCGCTGTTTCAGGCAACTTGAGAGGAAAACCATCAACACGCGTCAATTTGCTTTCTGTTAGGGAAGAAAGATATCCTTTTGTAGATACTAGAACAATGGCGAAGTGTTTAGTGTGTTCGAAAAAACTGCAGTATGTTATAAAGTCCAGATGCATTACGTTGCTTTGCGACCCAGAGAAACCTGCGAGATTAAAATAAATTCTGAGAAGTGACATAGCTCGCAATGATGGAATAAGTAAAGGAATTTGCAGATTGAAGATTATGGAGAAGATAATACGATAAATTACGAAGATTTACATTCTCAAACAAAACTGTACATCAATAATAATCAAGCCTGGGGTCAAAATTCTCTTACGTGACCCCTACCGGGTACCTATTTGTTAACATTAATTATTGTTTCAGAACGAACTAATTAATAATGTTATATACTATTGTGTCAAATATTATTGTCCTAAAATGTGAAAACTGTCTTTTCTAAAAATGTATTTAATAGAAGAATGGAAGTGGACTTACAGTACTGGCAATGATAAAGAGTCGGCTAGTGTTTTGAGTTATGTAATAATGTATTTTCTGTTAAATAATTCTTAATATTGTTATTAAATAATAAACATCCTTAATAATAGTTACCAGTTAAAAATCGTAATTATCGATTTTCCGAGCGAACCTTTTCCCCCACTTCCGTACGATCATTGGGACACTGTGCGCGTGCCGTCGCGACGGCCTCTACCTTTGCTCGGTCGGTCAGTTCGGAGCAAGAGAGCAGATTTCTGTGACATCACAGAGCATTGAGTTGGCAACCACTGTTCTAGTAACGTCCAGAGGATGCGCTCATAGAGGGTCGAAGAGCTAAACTTATTTGTGAGTATTGCCGAAAGAAAAAATGTACTTTTTTATACAGAAAAGAAATGCAAATTTGTGAATTAAGGGTATTAGGGTGCGAATTTCAACATCTTCGCTGCGCGGACCCGCGATCGCGCTAGATTTTAGGTCCTTAAAGCCTGATCCCCGACAGCCGGCCGTCAGAGATGCAGTGCAATTGCAGTTCGCAAGAGACGATAATGACCTCCTAAGTCTACAATAGAGCTTGGAGTTTAGGAAATGCGCATAAGTTGCCGTACAGACTACAACGAAGAAAAACTCTTTCTAGGCGCCAATATTATGAGAAACACGCTGGGTTATTTTTCTTCTCACCAGAAATGACGCACGCGCATTACTGGGTAGCAGTGGTGCGCGCGAACGTATCCCTCGATGGGCGCCGTCTATGCGTTTCTTACTTGCGCAAACCCAATTCGAGGGATCGATTTACACTTCGCTCGTTTAAATTTTAGAGAAATGTTCATTTTTTTAAAAAATATTTATATAGCTATTTATGCAACAAGGCAGTTAACGATTTTAATGATCGAGCGGCCGACAAAGAGCCCAAGGCCATTAAAAGCAGTTAACGACCGTAGTACATAGATGCTTTTACTTAATTTGAATGGTTCTTATTTACTAATTAACTAGTTGTTAACTTGACTCTAGTTTGTCTTTTAATATTTCCTCTCCATTTTTCCCTTTTTTAATTCTCTCCATAAGAGAACATTTACCATCATTCAACCGTTTTCATATTTCCCTCGTAACCACGATCGTCTCGATCCAGGTAACGTAATGTGCATCGAGCTCCGTTTCGAAAGCAGTAACGTTTCAGTAAAAAATAAACGATTTAATGTATTATTTTTCCGAACAGAGAGAGTTTTCTGAACGTGCCCTGCCGAGACGGGCTATGATCCACATCCTAAATTATATGATGCGATGTAGAAAAGGGGTGACTAATTTTCCTTGTAAAATAAACCATGTTTACCACACATGGCACGGATAGACAAGGAGCTCTGAATCATTTTCTCACATGTGAACGAAGAGGTGGTTGCTATTCCAAAATTTAATGGATCCAATTTTACAGATCAATTGCATAACAATTTTGTTTAATTGAACTTCATGGTTCTACTTTTCCGTTTTTGTGAAAATTTTGCCACGAAGTTCGAATGAACCCATATACAATTCGATCTTCTAGAAGACCCTTTGAGAGCAGTCTGTCCTCGGCATGATCCTACTACACAATGTAAAGTACTAATTTCGTAAACGCCACACATTGGACAGAATTTCTATGTCAGATCTTTAGTTATAATTTTCTCTCTTTCCCGGCGGTGACGTTTTTCAAGCGAATCATTCAATATCCTTGTTCTTTCTGCAATAGAAATGTGTTTGTCAATTTTGTGCATTATCTATTTTACTAATTTCCAATGCTCGCAGAAACCGAATGAAAACCGTGCTGTTTTCGACCATGTTAGATGAGTTCGGTTTTGTTAGATACCCAGATTTTGGAGTGTTTCTATGCTTCCATAATGCATATTTTTGCCTAAAAATCATTTTTTCAAACCAATTTCTGAGTGCTAATAGCGGCTCAACCATTCGGAATATCCACGTAGTTTATTAGACAAAAATATGCTTAGAATTGTCTTAAGAGCATATTTTCGAAGTTTCGACGTTTCCTCCCCGGACAGCCTGTATAGGGAAACATGTCAAAGTCTTTGGGTCTGATAACAACCTCCGAAAAAAATAATACAATTTCATCATGCTTTTTTTGCGATTTAAAAAAGTTGGATGGTAGTCGCGCGTTCTGGCTTCAGATTCGGATTCAGCGCGTCGACATACCACTTAGAGAAACATGTGTCAGAGTCTTTGGGTCTGACTTTTTTTGTATGGTGTGTGCCTGTGTAATTATAATCAGGAAGTGTGTAATTAAGAAATGCATTCTATACAAGTTTTTCGGATGTTCTAAAAACACTATGGAATATGTAAGATCTCGCCCACTAAATGTCTCGTTGGACCCCAACGATCGCCCTCCCGGTTGGCCGGGTGCGACCTCCCCGAGGCCGTAGATCGTCTAGTTGAGAATCACGGAGCTGAGCCTTCCTCAACGTCGCCGTTCTCGTTCCTCTTTTTGTTGAGCTGTCCGCATCTGTTGGGGATCGACAGCGAAGGATCGTGTTTGTTTCTCTCTCTGTCTTTAGTTTTTCTTTCATTTTTCTCATTTACTCCTTAGAAGGCACATGTCACAACAGGGAGGCTGTTTTCTGCGTACGCACTATGTACGAAAGTACGATCGTACCGTAGTTGATAATAGTTTCGGTATTTTAATTATCGTATTAAAGACCGGAGAAAATGCTTTAACGAACACTATCAATCAGTTTTTTCTTTAATACTTATTTCCACGTTTCTGCGAGAAGGAATTTGTGATCCAGGAACTGTTGATAATGTCGGAAGGTCTAGCGACGCCAGTAATGCCATGTACGTGTTCTTTTAGCGGTAGCTGCTAGAACTGTTTTTCACGTTCGGCATATAATAACTAGTGGTAATTTGCGGGAAAGTAAAATTAATTAAATTCAATGAATATGAAATAATCATTTTAAAAGGACGTAAGGAGTTATTATTATCATTGTTTAAAACTGTCATCGCATGTTCTGTAAAAATGCGTATAAAACATTCCGTACACAACAATAACTCTAAGCACAATAATGTTGTTTCTTCCCACAATATAAGGAGAAAGCCTCTCGCTTGTATTGGTCAAGTAAATAACATTTTAGAACTACTTAAAAAAAGTGAACCAGTTAACTCTCCCCTAAATATGTAATGTCCTAGGCATGCTATGTCGTGACTAGTTCTAAAATGAATTTCTACTGAAATTCATATTAATTATTTCATGTATTTAACAAGTAATTTCATTAAACACTAACTAAATACAACTATTTTTTAGCGTTTTAAGCTCACGTTTGAAGTTGTATACATTTAATCAATAAATACTTTTACTTAAAACTATTATTTAAAACATATTCCAAAGTTTTTCTGGCTTAAACGTTGTAATTTTTGTTGTTTGTTGAAATAAAATTACTCACATATAGTTTCTTGATGCAACTTGCACAATTATTTTTCGGGGAGGGGGTCTACGTTTCTCGGCTCGTGCCCGTGCCCAAAATTGTGGAGCTCGAACCCTGGCGCAGAGGCGGACTTGGCCCCTCTGACCTTCACCCTAAGGAATGTCGCGACCTTAAAGTAAAAAGGTTCTATCTTACATTTTTTCCAAAAATGACTTTATGTTATATTTGTAATGGTAGCGATGAGATTTACATAACCTCTAAGTTACATTGATCTACGAAGCTTACTTTCTGAGATAAGATAAGGTAAAATGGTTCTATCTGCAAAACGTATGTTCAAGTTCGGGAAAAAAGGTTCTATCTGCTTCACCGCGCAACAAATCTGTTTACATGTATGTGGATATTATCTTGATGGCTGCGCAAAGTGTCCAGGTATTGTAAGATCTTTTGAGAAGAAGATTTAATTGCAATGTTGTGTGGAAAGTGAAATTGAAGATGCTGTTTTTGAGCATTCTTGTGCTGAATACGATTCTAATGCGGCAAGCAGTACTGAAGACGAGACACCGAGGCAAAACAGTACTGTACGCACTGTTTGTGTTAAAGCAAAACAGTTCTGCAAGAAGGTAAACATATTTTATAAATATCGAACTATTTATTCTTTATCGGGTTTAATTGGTAGCCATTTAGAATTTATAATAGTTCCGCAAAATTGGGTATTTGGATATTCCTTACGACACCTGAGTGAATGTCTTGCTAAATCAACGAATTTATAGGTATGCGACACAAACTATTTGTACTCCACTTCACATGTTGATATAATATAAAAAAATTGGTTACCTGTAAATCCTGTTTACAACCAGGATTATTACGATTTTACTTATTTTCGGTTAATACGTAAATGTATTGTTAACCCTTCGTTAGGAGCGCATGTATCTAGTAGACCCAATCCGTTTTAAGAACTCAATATGTCGCTGTGTTGTGGCTGTACGTTTTCGCAATCTGGTGGCATAGTGTAATAAGAAGGATTGGAAAAAAGTGCAAGGGTCGAAGAAACATCAAGTTGGCTTAGAACATTTAAATGACAGAGGCAAGGTCATCAAGCTTAACAATTTAACAAAACTAAAAATTGTGGAAATTTTTGTCGTCACAACTGCACTCTAAATGTCACTCCAGAAGAGCAAGATAGATTATTTATTTCGTTTTACATATTGGAAACTCATTCTGAAAAGGTCAGCTACATACTGAGGACATCAGATCCTTTCCAGAAAAAGAAATCCAACAGAAAATATTCTAAACCTTCGAAAGAAGAATACATTCGTTTACAAGTTTTATGTTTCAAATAAAGAAACTATTGTGTGTAAGAAGTTCTACCTCAACACACTTTCTATAAGCCAGAGGATGATAAATAATGCACATTTACACAAAGACAAAATAACACGAACACCAAAATTGTACGATCGAGGTAGCAAAACTAAGGATAAAATATCAAAAGACGTGAAAGACAGAGTGAGGGCACACATTAAATCTTTCCCTGAAACAGAGAGTCACTATTGTAGACCTATTACTACTAAGGAGTGGCTCGCCTCCAACTTAAATATCACGAAAACGTACGACCTCTACAAGGAATGTTGTGTAAACGAATGATGTCAATTTGTAAAATTATTTATATATCGGAATATTTTTAATGAAGAATTTAATTTGGATTTCTTTCAGCCAAAAGCGGATAGATGCGAATACAGAATTAATGAGTTGGAAAATAATATTTCTAATGATTTAAAATTAAAATACACTGAAAACGTAGATAACAAGGAAAACAGGAGAAAGGAAAGAGAGGAAGATCATAAGATCAGAGATGAACAAACAATTGTAGTGTCCTTTCATTTAGAAAATGTGATAGGAATTACGAGAACAAGCAAGTATTTTCTTCTATAGGAGAAAATTAAATTTATTTGACATGACAGTTCATGTTTTCCCAAACAAAGATGCGCAATTTGGACAGAAATTGACACAGGCCATTCTGGAAATGACATTACAAATGCCGTTTCCCAAATTTTGGAAAAAGTAATTCAAAACTCACCTAAGGTAAAACATATCACAATGTGGAGCGACAGCTGTGTACCCCAAAACAATAATCAGATGATGTCTCTGGCAATGAAGGACTTTCTAAAAAAACTTCCACAAATCGATGACATAGTTTTGAAATACTCTACTGCTGGTCACTTGTGTATTCCGGAAGTACACAATGTTCATTACCAGATAGAGAAAGCTCTGAGAGCTAGTGAATTCTGGTCCCCGATTTCTTTCATGCGGATACATTTGGCAGTAAGTAGAAAAAACTTAATATTATTCAGATGAAAACAATGCATTTTAAGGATTTCCATAAAAGCAGCAAACATCTTCATTTTAATAAATACCTTTCTCTCAAATTTCACAATTAAAATTCACTGAAAGACTAGCTGAAGTAGAGTATAAAATTAAACGTTCTGATTCACAATTTTCCACCGTAAATGTGCGACCACACATTTCTACAAGATGGGTGACGAAAAGTTATTCTCCCATCTATTCGCCTGTGCAAACGTACGTGGCGAAAGAGAAGTTTTTAAAGTAGGAAAAGGTAGCCGATTTAGCATACATGTTGAAATGGATGCCAACTTTGGATCAAACCTACTTCATGGAATTGCTTAAAAAACAAAATAATATTATGGCTACGCGACATTTTACTTTAATGTGTTTGTAATATATCATTTCAAATTTAAGTGTAATTCAGTAATTTACAATAGGTTACTTTTTTCCACTTCTAGTTGGCTAAGTCTAAGTAATGACATGAAATTAAAATTGAGTACTCTAAATAAGAATTTTACTAAAATGTAAGCACATTTCTTTGAATTCTTTAAAATTTAATAAATGATACAGTTACATGTGTATTTGCAATTATTTAAGTAATATACCAGTCAAATTTTCCTACCAACAAAGATAGAACCTTTTTGCTCTAACTTGAAAATGCATATTGAGAGTAAAACGGTTCTATCTGTAAAAATAGGGTCTTGGTTTCTACCAAAGTTACAATGCTTTTAGAATAATTATCAGTCTACAGTTTTGTGCTTGGATGTCAAGTACACTGACAAAGTTTCAATACATTTAATAAAATAGTTTTTGTTTTAGAGAGGGACAAAACTTTGAAATGCTCTCCTGTAAAATTTACTGCGGTGCAGATAGAACCTTTTTACTTTAAGGTCGCGATGTGTGGAAGACAGTTTTGTTCAGTGCGAAGGAAATCTCTTTCGCTGTATTCTTTATGTAGTAAACGAGTCGCGTGTCTTTACGTCCATCTGACTGTCCGTCCGTCACTCACGATTAGACTTCTCTTCTTGCCTTCATTTGGAGCAAATGAGGTAGTGAAGTGAATTCAAGTAGCCTCCGTCTACTGGTGGGGAGCTGACGATTTTTTTAGAACATTATTCGGATCGAAAAACGTTTTTGGGTGAGAGGATAAAAAAATTAAACGCATTTTGGGTGTTTCACCTACGGAGGTGAGGACTTGCTCATTCAATTTCTCTTAACAAGCGAATCGATTGGCAATATTTTTATCTGCTTCTTTACAGAATATTCTTGAAGAATTCTAGAACTTTTTTTGGGGGGGAGGGCAGTAGTTCAAGGCACCTAAAATGGCAAAACACTGTGAATTACTATACTCAAGGACACCGAGAGAAAAAGTTGGCACCTGGACTACGAAAGTGCGTGCGCCCTGTTGCAAAATCTAAACCTGCATATGTGCATATCATTATTTTGCAATAGATTATATTAATATGTTGAGATAAGACAGTAGTAGTATATCGTATCTTTCGGCGCACAACTTTTCGCAAATTCGGGATGTTTCAGAATGTGATGGAAAATACACTGTACATTTATAGTAAATATTTTACACTCAACATTTTACATTATTAAGAAAATTCAATAAAGCTCAAAAAATTAGGACAGAGGGTCAAGTGCCCCCCTCCTTGCTGCTCTGCCGTTACGCCTTTGCTTTTGGACGAAGCCGAGCGAGTGAGTACGTGAGGCCGTGCATTCGTGCGCTGAAGTGACCGCAGATGAAGGCACGCGGCGGAACGCATCATCTGCTTCGTGTGCGGAGGTAATCTCCTGCCTGGCACGACACCGCTCCCCAGCGAGGACAGGCACGTTTCTGTACTAGAACCTAGCGCCTCCGCTTCTAAGTTTGAAGGGCTGTCGTTCAGATATTTTACAGGTCAAATGTTTGTTTTGTGAGTTCTAGGTTCCGATTGTTCACAGAACACTTGTCAATTTTTGATTCCACAAATTGAATTGAAAGGATTGTTAAACTAGATAAGCGAAGTAGTGTAAACCAAAAAATTGAAATAATTTTTACGAGACATAAAAAACAATTTTTGGGGACGTAAGGGGTAACCGGCTGTCGTCTGGAAAAAGGCTTAGAAAAAAAAATCAATCAATAAATAATAAATAAGCATTACTTGTTTCAATCTTTCTAATAGGGCTCTTCAGGTGACTCGAAAGTCATTCGTTACTTTTAAAGAATTTATTTACAGCTATTTGCACACTTAATATTTTCGCAATTATTTTTAATGTTATAAAATTGTGATACAAACGTAAAAAATCCATGGTATGCAAAACTTCCTTGAATACCGTACACTGCTTTCTAGAGAGTGTGTTTGAATAGAGATATCTATCAATTACTACTGTAGAACCACTTTAATAAAAACTTTTAACATAAAAAATCCTTTCTGACTTCGTTAAAGTTTACATTATGCTCAATACAGAAACCGAATTTGAATACTAACATACACTAAAATAAATGCGCACCGGGAAACAAGTCTAGAAGAGTATTACCAATTTGACAAGGTAAAATTATTTATTTGTTGAAGTACCAACGTCATGGATTAAAAGTTTTGTACTCCCATTTGATACTTTCTTCATTCAGCATTTTCTGGAACAAGTGCATGAGTGTGAAATGATATCTGCAAAACGTGCATTTTAAAAATATATTACTTGTTATTACATGTTCCTAAAAAGTCCACAAATAATATATCATTGGTACTACTTACAATAATTGTTTATTGCATTTTTAATCCTGTGCGTTTTCAATGGGGGCGGTGCCCTCCCTGTAGTAGAGGCTGTGGCTCTCGAGCGCGCGCCCGCCCGCCCGCCGGCCGGCGAGTGGCGCGTCGCCGCTGACCGCGAACGCGCCCATGCGGGCGGGCGGGCGCAGGGGCGGACGGTTGAGCGGCGAAGCGGATGGGCTCGCCCCGCCCCATCCCCGCGTCCACGCCCACGCACTGCCCTGCGCCGCGCCGCACTCGTCGACACTGCGACGATCGATGGGCGCTGCGGGGCGAGAGGTCGACCGCCCGCGCCTTCGCCCTCCGACTCAGCTCGTCCTCGCCCTCGCCCTCGCCCTCGCCCTCGCCCTCGCCCTCGCCCTCGCCCTC
Organism: Acheta domesticus; assembly: GCA_031308135.1. Classification (NCBI taxonomy): domain Eukaryota; kingdom Metazoa; phylum Arthropoda; class Insecta; order Orthoptera; family Gryllidae; genus Acheta; species Acheta domesticus. The sequence continues at coordinate 157,545,084 of JAHLJT010009436.1, forward strand.
GCCCTCGCCCTCGCCCTCGCCCTCGTCCTCGCCCTCGCTCTCGCCCTCGCCCTCGCCCTCGCTTCGGCCCCCGCCTCCGCCCTCGCCTCCGCCCTCGCCCTCGCCCTCGTCCTCGCCCTCGCCCTCGCCCTCGCCCTCGCCTCCGCCCTGGCCCCCGCCCTCGCCTCCGCCCTCGCCGGCGCCCTCGCCCCCGCCCTCGCCTCCTGCCTCCTTGCGAGTCATCGGTGCCTTCTTTCTTGTCCCCTTGTCGTGCTCCTTTCTATTCTTTCTCTTCGAGCACGCCTTGAACTTCACCATCTTCCTCGCCTTCACCCGCGGCCACGTCATCGCCCTTTTCTTTGTTCTCCTCATCGATCTTAACCGCTCGCTCCTCCTCCTTATTAGAATTTGTGTATTGCATTAAAAGCAGAATTTATTTGAAAATGCCTAAATTTTCATTAACATTCAAACCATAGTTAAGTGTAAAAATTGAGAGAATCACTAATCAAACAACTATTGTTCTAACAGCTATCATTCTTGGTTGTAGTTGTGGCTCACCTCTAAAAACAAAGTTTTGCGATAAACGTGTCTATTGTTTTCGCTGCCTGTGGTTGAAATGAATAATTACGGAGTGTATCGAGTTATTAATAATTATTAAGATTATTAATTATTAACGGGATATTAATAATTGTTAAAATTGTGAGGTAAGCATTACTTTATAGGATTTCTGCTAAAATAATTTTATAAAATGTTATAAAATAGCGGTCATCACTCAATACTCCTATTTTTCGAATGGGCTCAGTATCACAGCATTGAAATGGAATATTGTCACAATATTCATCCGCTGCATTTGTCTCTGGCATCCGACAATTTTAATGTTTTGAAAGAATTGAGCGTCTTTCAAAACCCATAGTTAACATACATGAGATATATATCTCAAAGGTTGTACTATATTACATTTTAATTTTTGCCAGTTTCTCTCCCATCACTCCCAGCTCTATGACGTGTCGAGACCTCAGCAAGTGTGCCAGCCCGTGATGCAAAGACACACTGTTGGAACAATGAGCATTTCCCAGCAGTAAAACCGAAAGTACGAAAAGATGATATAGTATATGTGGAGTCTCTGTGTAAATGGAAATTTGAAAAGTACTCTAAGAACGAACTCGGTGATTCAGTAATTAGAGTATTAAAGGGTTAGGTTAAAGGAGAATTATGAATATCTTCTTTGAATTGTCGTACAACTTACTACTTTGTTCGCTTTTGTGTCAGACTGAATTGTTTTCCCTACAATGTATGTAATCTGCCAATGTAATTACTAACTTACAATAAATGAAAACGTCTCTGGCATTTTCGACGACTTTTACTATTTGATTACAGTAATCCCTCGCGAGAGTTAGGTCCCCAAAATACATCGCGAATGTCAAATCCGCGAATGTTGAGTCTATCGTTTAATGAAAAAAGGTGGGTTAGGTTCCTGGACATCGAAAAACTGTTTAAAGGGGAAAGAAACAAATTGCCAAAAAATTGCAGTTAAACTGAGTAAGCTCTACTACACACAGAATTCACAATTAACATTCCAAACAGAAGAAATAAAACAATATTTGAAACTTATTTCAAAGTTGAAAGTAATTGGATATTGGTTTGGGTTAATTTTTGTTTTATCACCCGCCTTTGTGTTCTAATATTCAAATATGCAAGAGTTACAGCTTCCATTTCTCCCATAGATTTCGAAGTTATTTCCATGTTCCAATCATATTCGATTGCCCTTTCCGCCAGAACTTGTTGAAGATTTAGAACGCCATTAACAGTTTTGACATTGAAATTGCTCCAGTATACAGTTTCATTTCCGTTACTTCAACATTACGTTGGAGGTTTTCTTCGCTGATGATTTTCCGAAGCTCCTCTTCAGTGAGGTCATTATAATGAGACTTGCACAGATCCTGAACAGCTTTTCTGTTCATTTGGCCAAAACCCCTACCTCCAATTTGACGCAACGGAATTGAATTATTGTACAAAAGTGTCATTCTATTAATGTGAATTCATATTCCAAATTTGACATTTTTGCAGGATGTGATACTTTGAGATCTGGTGTCTGCCGAGTTCATTTCCCACCTGACGCTGATAAAGGAAATGAAATGTGCTTGCTTAAAAAAATGTAGAAAGACGCACTCGCGAATGTTGAAGTCGCGAATGTTAAAACCGGTAGCATTTATCTAATCGCGAATGTTCGGAACTCGCGAATAGCAAATTCGCGGATGTCGAGGGATTACTGTACTGCATACTAGTAATATTGTCTCCTGCATTTTGTTTTTAGTATGAAAGGGCGTGAAAGATCTAAAATGCGGCCGAAATGTACGCTGTTATTAAATTTTATAACATTTGTTAAAAACGCAAGAAATAAGGTTCGATCCATCGTATGTGTACGTTTTGGTTAAATCAAGCCAGAATAGTTTTTAGTCAAATAAATAATGACTTATCTGGTCCTACGCAAATTATGTGAAAATTCGTCCACCATATTGCCCAGACGTCCTTTATTCTTTGCATCCGGCGCGACCTTCTCTTCTGGGGCACGTACCGTTCCGACTCGCGGTAAGGCTGGTGGTTATTCAGTGTGAACGGGAAAAATGATTGGTTTGAGATAATTCCGTTTTTTGACATTCGGTTTAACCTGATAGTTATAACTGTCTAACATTACAGGTGTTTCGTTTGCTTTAAAAAAAGGGGTTGTGCACAATGTTTTCATTGTTGTGAGTAAAAAATTTAAGTAGATTACTACAAAATACCCATACAATTTTGTGCATTGTACACGACATATTTTGATTATCACATTGATGAATAAATATATTGTGGAGAGAAATTATATATGGAGGAACATATCTAAACAGTAAAAAACAAAGTGGGTGTACACTGAAAAAGTAAAAAGAAAATACTAAATAATACGTTTTTTAAAGTCGTTAAAAACAGCGAACCATAACAAAGAAACAAAGAAAAAACAGCTTCAGTTTATATCCGGTAGATTATTTTCATCCCCACGCGCACGTTCCTAGAAATACATTATTCCCTGTTCAAAATTGGAAGATCCGAAATTAAAATTACTGGACAATATTGCAATAAATTTGCACATCACAAGTATTGTTATATTGAAAACAATTGTATTGTTTTTTCATTCGCTGTTTTTGAAATAAGAACTCTTTTCTCTTAGAAATATCTCATTGTGTGCATCTTATTCCTCATCCACCCGTATCGGTACCAACGAAGCGAAGTGTTTGACAACGAGGCCAGGTAAAGTGAAAGATTCGGATACTGGCATGTTCCAGGCAAGTCGCACTTGCAGCAAGCTAATATTGACCCATTAGGTTCCATCCGCAGCGCGCCGCTCCCTTTTCGGAAGAACTCCATTGAGAAGCGGCGAGGCGGGGAGATGGAGGCGGAGGGCGCGGGAGGAGGTGGCGTTGGCGATTGTGTGGGGAGGTGACGGTGGAGGCGGCAGTGGCGGCAAAAATGATGGGGGCGGATTGATTGATTGTTACTGATTCCGGGCACGGCGTCTGCCAAGGTCATTTATTCCCGTAAGTGTAGTGCGTGTTTATTGAGAGAGTTGGCGGTGATATTCCCCCGCTGGATGGCGAAATCCGGCGACGTCGGGTTTCGGGGATATTCCACAACCAGGTATCTCCCACCCGTGGCACTTCCCCAGTCGGGACAAACTGTGTAAGCTCCCGACTGCTCTCCCTAGAAATGTGGTAGTGTAGAGCATGTAAGTGTGTGTGTAAGTAAGGGATGAGGGAAGGACAAACAAGATGGAAATATGGTGCGCCTTCCATGGACCGTTTGTTAGGGTACGGTTCCGGCATTCGCCTAGTGTCGAAACTCTTGCCGCCGTCGAGGCTTGAACCTAGGACCTCCCGGTCAGAGGCACTGCAGTGACATCAGTTGATGCCCTGAGCCACCTAAGCCGGTGTTGGAGCGGAGGTAGGGTCAGGGGTGGAGGTAGTGGGGGTGGTGGAGATAGTGCGGAGGAGGAGGAGGATGTGAAGAGGTGAATTTGGTGATGGAGGGGGCGATGGAGATTAGATTAGTATGTGGAGGTGGGGACGGAGGGAGCACGGATGGAGATGGTAAGAGCAGAGCTGGGTCACGTTATAGTCCTACTATAACTGGTAGAAAAATACAATCTTCCTACGAACGTAATACAAATATGGTAGCAAAACACTGTACGAATTCACTTCCCGTGTTTGCTTGTGTTGGTTAGACGTATTGGAAAAGGTATGCGCTGTTTAAATGCAATTCATTACAGGAGATTCTTCTTCTTCTTTTGCCTTTTTTCCCGTTACTACGGGGACGGTGCTAATCGGTACGGCGCTAAAGTTTTGCGGCTGTAAGCCCTTCCTGACGCCAACCACAAGGGACACACAAGCACATTACACATAGAGAACACACACTCACGAAACACACGCAACCATGCCCGAGGCGGGGTTCGAACCCACGATCCTTTGGTCCAAGATTCGCCACGGCACTACTGCTTTAGCGATCTCGGTCACCCGGAATAGGCCAATTAATTAGAGATTATTTTGTAAAATAACCCTTGTGAATCATAATCGCAAATCAAGTGTCTAGCAGTAACGAAAGAATGATCCGCGTCGTAATTCCGTGGTTTCCTTCGCGTTGCTACCTGAGAGGCACAATTCTAATGACAGCGAGGCCTTGGAAGCAAGCAGAAGAAGCAGGAGCGTTGCGAGCGCTTTTCTCAATGATGTTGGTCAACCGCTTAGGCCTTCCGCATCCCTTCTTTCACCCATTACGCGGACATACACAATGCATATCGCACACAGACCCACCGATCTAAATAGTGGGAGGATGTGTTAGTAGTAGGAGAGGGAATGTTTCGAAGAAAAATCAGTACGCGCAGTATGTTAATGTAGTGTAGTTTTGAAACATGTATTTTTATTAAATGTCGTTTTCATCGTAAGGTTAACCCCCTCATTGTCAGTTTTTGAAACCACGAACTTTTAAAAGCATTACCCGAAACTGCTTTCTCCAAAAACAATTCCGGTCAGTAACATACGTTCAACTTCAATTTTTTTCATGTCATAACGTAAAATAAACCTACACGTAAAAGAATTTAAGTAAAATAGTAAACACCAAATACACTCCCTCAAACATCCAAGACGTGACTTATGTCGCGTTTCGCAACCCGAGAATATCGCTTCGTTTATCGCCGTTGCATATTCACAACGTCAAATAATTATATCCATGGCCATCTCCGGAAAGCATATTATCTGGATGCCACGACGTCGCAGCTACTATTAAATTCGCTTGGTGGTAGGCTGTGTTATTCCAATAGCGTGACTCCTATGCGCTCTGGACATGTGTAAACATGCACGAGTAAAACGTCACATCACGTATTTAAACTATAAGACTGTTCTGAATGGCGCTCAGTTTTGCCAGACTAGAGAAGGAAAACAGGAGCTTGCACGTTCTGTGTGAGTTATATCCTCCGGGTTGTGGTCACAATTTCAACGTCTATAACTAAGCCTTTCCCGGTGTAGCTGAGATGAATGGTTTGATGGTTGGAACAAGATGATTCTGTGTGGTTCGATTGGTAATAAAACAATGGCGAAACGAAAAGCAGGGGATAAGCGAAAAGTCCGTAAAAACCTTACTCAGAAGCAGTCCGCATCACCACAGATAGAGAAACCTAAATTAGGAGCCTCGAGATGGACAGAAACCTTGTGCACGTAAGCTTCCGCGGCTCGAGTCCATGACTTCTTGGCTGTCCGGAAGACGCCGAGTCGTTGACTGAGAGGCTCAGTGCCCTGAGGAAGCCTGCGCCATGCCAGGCGAAACGTCGGCCTCTCAGCCAACGACGCGGCGTCTCCCGGACAACCTAGAAGTCATGGACAGATCCCTTCCTTGTTCCCAGGTTTATTTTTTCTTAAAGAAATTCTAGGTCCTTATCGCAGCGGAAACTCAAGCGAAAAGTCACCTGATAGTCAAATAGCGCTCAAAAGGGGCAAACAGCGGACAGACCAGGGCCTTCGAAACTTACATGTGGGTGAAGATGCAATCCATCGTCTTCCAAACTATTAATTTTCTGTTTCACTTAATTAATTACCAACTTTTCTTTTTTCAAAGAAAATGTAAACTGATTCACAAGGCACCTTATTTATTTGTATACAACTTTATTGGATGTAAATTACATAAAGGTGTTAATGAGTGAGGGAGGTTAAGTGGAGTGCCATTTTCACAGAAACATCCAAGCATATTTTACACACTAACAGCGATACCATTAATCCGAGAAGAAAACCTTATGTACACAAACTGGAGGCAATTTCATCCTCTTCCATTTCATATTTACGAAATAGTTTTACGAAAAATTTATATTTTTTAAGTTATATTGAGATAAAGTGGGATAATTCTCATTGTTACTTTCTCATGGCGGAGTAGAGAGAAAGTTATGTAAAGCTGCGCGAAAAAAACTGCGAATTTTCGGCAGAAAAACTCGTATTACAGGGCCCTGGTGACGAAAAAGTGGATAAACCCAGTTGCTAAGTTTTGAAAAAAATCCTCTGTCACGTAGTGCACCCAGAATCCATGATTGTGGGTATCGAAAAATCGAATAATGGCAAAACGTCTGTATGCCCATATGTCCGTCCTTTTGTGAACAACTCTAGCGGCTAAGCTGTTCAGCCGATTTTCTCCAAAACTGATTTCCCCAAACGAGATGGCAATGTCGCGGGCTCCTGAATTTGAAATCAATATTTTAATTTGGGGAGTACTTTACATGACGCCCCTGGTACATTTTCAAAATTTTCAAAAAAATGGCTCCATTGTTTTTGTTTGAATTTTGTTGTTGGATAGTGGACGTTTAAGAGACGTTTAAAGAATAGTGGACGTTTAAGAGAATGATACCGATCTCATGTTTGTTGATAACCTTGATTTTTCGAAAATTGCAAAAGTTCAATTTTTTTGCATCTTCTTACAACTAAAACATAAAAGACAGATATATTTCCCTTAACGAAATCTGTTCCTTAAAGATAGATTTTCAGGTAAGATCATGTACAGTTTTTCGAAAATTTGAGTGTTTTTCGCGTAAATTTACCTGAAAGTACGGGCGAGAAAGTACCACTCGTACGTGCTGTTTAAGCTCCACTACTTTCATGCGTTTCGCTTATATCACCAAAATTCGCGGTGCTCTCATGGCCAAACCGTTCATTGGAGAAAAAAATCTTAAGAACATTAAATGTAGGTAATTTTATGTTCTTTTATTTCATGTAGGATCGTTAATTATGAAAAGTGGATGGCTTTTGAGTTATTTTGAAAGAACTGAAAAATACGTTAATTTTACCCATTTTTGCCTAAAAACGTTTGTGAGCAAAGTTTGTTGGCAAACGTGATATTCGTGTTCAGCGACCCATCAAACAAATAGGAATCAAATATGAAAACTACAACAAATTTTTCTCTTTTTTCTACCATTTGATTGGACTGAAAAGCACATACTATAACTGCTGGGACTGACATATCCGTGTTCGACAGCTACAAGTATTTTCAGTTAAAAGTGCATATCATTGAAAGATCTAACATCGAGAAATAAATATTGTATCGAGAAAAATATCTGGCTTTAACGTTAGAGGTGTAGGACAGGTTCGAAAATAAATTTAAACGGTTGCAATTTACAAAATTTTCTGAGGTTTTAATGGAAATCGGAACTACATTATTTATAATATTATTTCTATTCGAGCATATATAATATTTCTTCTATTCGAGCAACAAATTGCAGCCTTTTTCAATAAAATTTTCTTCAGGGGGTTTGTAAAGTACCCCCCAAAATTAAAAATACCTTAATGATACCCAGAGCGGTACATTTAGATCTTATTCCTAATGTATTTTGCAAGTTTCACCTCAAAAGCTTCCAATCTGTTAGAACTACATGTATGCATGACACATACATCCGCAATCCATCCAGATAGACATATCTATTTTCCAGTGAAAAATTGGGTTTATCTCCTCGCCACCGGCACAAATATTTCCGAACTCTTTAATGTTATCTCATTCTCGGTTCGCAGGCCATATAGAAAGCAACGGGGAGGGCGGGCTAGATTGGCCGTCCCGTGGCCTAGCGCAGCGGCCGAGGACGCAACCTGGCGCCCTTGTTGGCTTTTCACGTTGCGGCAGCGGCCGCAGCAGCCGCCGTGTTTTGTTTGGTCGGCAGGCCGGCCGGTCGGCCGGCCGCGGCTCGCGCTGTGAGCATTGTGCTGCTCGGTTACGGGTCACTGGGCGCTAAGAGGAACTGCCCACCTGTCGCCCTCAGATAAAAATACCAAGTCCGCGATGGAATGGGTCTTTGACTGTTGTGAGGGACGTCATCGATTCGTAATATTTTCAGGTGCGAATGTCGGGTGCGAGTGGCTGAGACCGGAGAGAATTCCCAAACGTCGTGGGAATTTAGAGCAGAGGTTGTGACAGGATTAATCGCAAAGTGACTTTCGATGTCTTATCAGTACTTCTTTATATTAAAATAAATGCACGTGTCTCAACAACAGATGTACGCATTTTAGTTTAGTAGTACAGCAAGTAAATTCCTGTGACTCATGAATGAAATGTTTCCGGACGAGATGACGATAGAAGATGCGTTCGGAGTTTTGAGATCAGTTTGCCTAAAATGAGTGCTATGAGTAGCGTACATTCGCATGAATTGCGTATCGTTCCTGGGACTTTCCGCACGCAGCATACCTGTCGTAAGAGTTGTTCACATTGTTTCTTAGCGCTTATACGTGGAAACACAAGTATATACTTTTAGGATCATTCTCAATAAGCGAAATGCCAGTCATTACTTTCCCGTATACGTACGTATACACGGAGTGATATACGTAGTATAGGGAAAGTTATGTAATGCTGCGCGAAAAAATGGCCAATTTTCGGCGGAAAAAAATTAATTGCCGGGCCATGAAAACGAATAAGTGGATAAAACCAGTTGCTAAATTAAGGGGAAAAAATCCCCTAACACGTGGTGTAGCCAGAAACCCTGTTTTCTAAGTCCTTGATACCCAAAACCCAATTGAAAGGAAAACGTCCGTCCGTCTGTCTGTCCGTCTGTGAACACTGCTAGGTCCATCAAGCTGGCCCGCCCACCATAGCAGAATCAAACCAAACTAGTACCAGAATTTTTAACTATTTTATTACTAATTTATTACCGCAAACCCGAATTTTTTACCACTCATCTTCACCCAAAAAACGGGTGGCGGGCCAGCTTGATATCAAGCTGGCCCGCCCACCATAGCAGAATCAAACCAAACTAATGCCATAATTTTTAACTATTTTATTACTAATTTCTTACCGCAAAACTAATTTTTTTACCACTCAACTTCACCCCAAAACAGGGGGTGGCGGGCCAGCTTGATATCAAGCTGGCCCGCCCACCATAGCAGAATCAAACCAAACTAGTGTCATAATTTTTAACTATTTTATTACTAATTTATTACCGCAAAACTAATTTTTTTACCACTCAACTTCACCCCAAAACAGGGGGTGGCGGGCCAGCTTGATATCAAGCTGGCCCGCCCACCATAGCAGAATCAAACCAAACTAGTGCCATAATTTTTAACTATTTTATTACTAATTTATTACCGCAAAACTAATTTTTTTACCACTCAACTTCACCACAAAACAGGGGGTGGCGGGCTAGCTCCATATCAAGCTGGCCCGTCCACCATAGCAGAATCAATCCAAACTAATAATAATTTTTAACTATATTATTACTAAATTATTACCGCAAAACTAATTTTTTACCATTCATCTGCACCCCAAAATATAATTTTTAACTATTTGATTACTAATTTATTAGTCATGAGGGCGGCGAGCCCGCCCTCTCCCTTACAGCGTCCGGTTCTAACAGTCTTGCTGGTTTTTCCAAAGCCTGCCCGAGGGTTAAATACCCGGCGGGTCTTGGCTATTTTTGCCTGGGACAGGTATTACCGAAGCTTTGCAAATGGAATTATACTCGTAGATACTTCGCCAATGGATTTGGTATAACAAAAATTATTTATGGTCGTTGATATTCAGTTACTGGTCTAATATGTCCAATAATTGCAAATCGAGACTGCCGTTGGAAACATTAAATTAACTTTGAAATTTCCAGATATCTGGAAGATTCTGGCATGCAATGAAGGATTCATTCGTTGGTTTTGTTTTGTTCTCCTTACGAAGTTCATCGTAAGAAGAGAAAGTTATGCAATCGTGCGCCGGAAAACGTAGAATTTTCTGCAGAAACACTCTTATTTAAATAACAGTTTATTAATTTCAAACATTACGTTGTGTACATTGGATTTCCACATCTCCTGAATCATCCTGACGGTAAAGTATTGTATGAAGAAAAACAGTTGTTAACCTTAATAAAAGAAGAAGCAGACGTTGTGTACAATGAGGAAACGGAGATCCTGTAATTGGAAATCTAATACATTTACCGAGTATTATTTTCTGTGCGTACTTCACGAAGAGAACTTACCAAGTAAACTATCCAATTTAAAATGCTTAATATAAAGAAAGTTATGTAATAACGCCACAAAAAAACGGAATTTTTCGACCCAAAAAATCGCATTGTGGCCCTGATTTGGAAAAAAGTGGACAAATCCTATTACAATATGTAGTAATTTACTTTCTCTAACATTTCTTATAGTGAGATTTCACGAATTGCGGGTCCTTAATATGTTTTTTTACTTCCTTGAATACGTATGTATGTGTATACGGTGTACTATACGTAGAATACAGAAAATGCTGCTGGGGAATATCAATTTCGAGATCTAAACGGAAATACAGGTTTTGGAGAAAAAAATATTTCGGGAAACGAGAGTGAATTCCTTAACTTGGCCCCGCAGCCTGCAGATTGGAAATGAAATGCCTGCACCGTCCCTTCAGAAGGAGTGGGTTTTTCCCGGCGGAGGCAAGCTGTTTACCTGGGGGTGAATTCTATGACCCTCCCCCTTGCGGAAACGGAAAGAGCGGATCAGGCACCAAGTGCCTTTTCAGCATTCATTCATACACTAATATTTCTAAGACGCTCCAATGGACCTGTAAAGGATTGTTTCAGAAAAAGAAGACAGGAATATTCAATTGCTCAGCACATTACATAATTTAGAAAGTACAACAAGAAATTCGAAGTATAATTTTCAAAAATCGCTTTACAGAAATGAACTCAAAAGCTAATTGAAGACCATATTGCACATGAAAACAAAATATCTGCGTAACACTTATCAGATATTTTTATTTTCTCTCATTAATACGTACATAGTAAAGACAAATTTTTGTGATGGGGTAGCGTAAATCGGCGATTTTTCAACACAAAAACTCTTGTGATCGTCGAGACCACGAATTTAAATAGAAAGGCACGCGCCTGCTGGTTTGGCGTCGAAACAAATTTGTATTGACAAGAACAGTGAATTCTTCGTAAATTGTTTAAAGTGAAATAAGCTTGCCAAATGAAGTAAACATTCAGATAGATTTTATAATACACTTACCTTGTTTTAGTATCACAACAAATATGCTTCAGAAATGTACACAGTTTTTCTTGCTGTTGTAAATACATATTAATAAATTAATAATTCCAGATTAATAGAACAAATGTTTGTTGTTGTTATTATTACTATTATTATTATTAATGTTATTCTTCTAATTCACAGACAAGGACGGACGGACGTATTGAAAAAAAAAACTTTTTTCGGTATCAGGAAGCTCCTAAACCTGTATTTCCGTTTAGATCTCGAAATTGATATTCCCCAGCAGCATTTTCTGTATTCTACGTATAGTACACCGTATACACATACATACGTATTCAAGGAAGTAAAAAAACATATTAAGGACCCGCAATTCGTGAAATCTCACTATAAGAAATGTTAGAGAAAGTAAATTACTACATATTGTAATAGGATTTGTCCACTTTTTTCCAAATCAGGGCCACAATGCGATTTTTTGGGTCGAAAAATTCCGTTTTTTTTGTGGCGTTATTACATAACTTTCTTTATATTAAGCATTTTAAATTGGATAGTTTACTTGGTAAGTTCTCTTCGTGAAGTACGCACAGAAAATAATACTCGGTAAATGTATTAGATTTCCAATTACCAGGATCTCCGTTTCCTCATTGTACACAACGTCTGCTTCTTCTTTTATTAAGGTTAACAACTGTTTTTCTTCATACAATACTTTACCGTCAGGATGATTCAGGAGATGTGGAAATCCAATGTACACAACGTAATGTTTGAAATTAATAAACTGTTATTTAAATAAGAGTGTTTCTGCAGAAAATTCCACGTTTTCCGGCGCACGATTGCATAACTTTCTCTTCTTACGATGAACTTCGTAAGGAGAACAAAACAAAACCAACGAATGAATCCTTCATTGCATGCCAGAATCTTCCAGATATCTGGAAATTTCAAAGTTAATTTAATGTTTCCAACGGCAGTCTCGATTTGCAATTATTGGACATATTAGACCAGTAACTGAATATCAACGACCATAAATAATTTTTGTTATACCAAATCCATTGGCGAAGTATCTACGAGTATAATTCCATTGCAAAGCTTCGGTAATACCTGTCCCAGGCAAAATAGCCAAGACCCGCCGGGTATTTAACCCTCGGGCAGGCTTTGGAAAAACCAGCAAGACTGTTAGAACCGGACGCTGTAAGGGAGAGGGCGGGCTCGCCGCCCTCATGACTAATAAATTAGTAATCAAATAGTTAAAAATTATATTTTGGGTGCAGATGAATGGTAAAAATTAGTTTTGCGGTAATAATTTAGTAATAATATAGTTAAAAATTATTATTAGTTTGGATTGATTCTGCTATGGTGGACGGGCCAGCTTGATATGGAGCTAGCCCCGCCACCCCTGTTTTGGGGTGAAGTTGAGTGGTAAAAAAATAGTTTTGCGGTAATAAATTAGTAATAAAATAGTTAAAAATTATGGCACTAGTTTGGTTTGATTCTGCTATGGTGGGCGGCCAGCTTGATATCAAGCTGGCCCCGCCACCCCCTGTTTTGTGGTGAAGTTGAGTGGTAAAAAATTAGTTTGCGGTAATAAATTTAGTAATAAAATAGTTAAAAATTATGGCACTAGTTTGGTTTGATTCTGCCTATGGTGGGCGGGCCAGCTTGATATGAAGCTGGCCCGCCACCCCCCTGTTTTTGGGGTGAAGTTGAGTGGTAAAAAATTAGTTTTGCGGTAAGAAATTAGTAATAAAATAGTTAAAAATTATGGCACTAGTTTGGTTTGATTCTGCTATGGTGGGCGGGCCAGCTTGATATGAAGCTGGCCGCCACCCCCTGTTTTGGGGTGAAGTTGAGTGGTAAAAAAATTAGTTTTGCGGGTAATAAATTAGTAATAAAATAGTTAAAAATTATGACACTAGTTTGGTTTGATTCTGCTATGGTGGGCGGGCCAGCTTGATATCAAGCTGGCCGCCACCCGTTTTTTGGGTGAAGATGAGTGGTAAAAAAATCGGGTTTGCGGTAATAAATTAGTAATAAAATAGTTAAAAATTCTCGGTACTAGTTTGGTTTGATTCTGCTATGGTGGGCGGGCCAGCTTGATGGACCTAACACTGCTAGCGCCTAAACCATACGTACGATTTCTTCCAAAACGGATATTCCCTGGTCGATCTGGTTCTAGTCGAAGCTTTGAGATTTTAAAAAAGATTCTTCAAAATTTGGAGGTACTTTATATGAAGCCCCCCGGGGATTTTCAAAATTTTCTCAAAAACGGCTCCAAATTTTTTCTTTAAATTTCTTGTATGAATTGAGTAAAATACACTTATTAACATGGCATAAGTCTGATTTTCACGGATAACTGAATTTTCGAAAATTGTGAAAGTTTGAATTTTTTTCGGCGTCTTTCTCCAACTGCAAAATTGAAGACAGAGATTTTTTTTCTTCAAATAAAATTTGTCTGCATATTGAGTTCTTTAATAAAGGTCATGTAATGTTTTTCAAAATTTTGGTAGTTTTCGTGCAATAACGTACAATATGTGCAATTTTAGAAAATTACAAAAACAAGATTTCTCAAAAACGGCTCCAAATTTTTTCTTTAAACTTTTGGTAGGGATAGTGGTAAATGTACTCTATCAATGACATAAAAGCCATTTTGGTCTATCGGTTGGTTTTTTCAAAAATTACAAAAATGTAAATTTTTTTACTTGTCTCCTCACGTCGTAATATTATCGGCGATTTTTTCACATTATTATATTTACGAGTATATATGCTATAAATAATGTCAAGTAAAGTTTCTCGAAAACATTACCGTTTTCTATGAAAAGTAGCTCAAATTTCGGCATTTTCAGAAATGCTCAAACGCTATTTTCTCGTATATGGCTGCAAATGTTTTCTTGAAACTTTTGTAAGGGATAGTACTAATTACACTCTTTAGTATAGCGTAAAGTTATTTTGAGTTATTGTTTTGTTTTTTTTCAAAAAATTACATAATTGTAATTTTTTTGAAAGATCTCCCACATCTTTAATATGTACATTACGAGCAATTTATGAACATTATTATATTTGTGAGTGTAAGTGCTTTAAATAACTTCAAATAAAGTATTTTGAAAACTCAAACATTTTCTGTGAAAATGAACTTCAAATTTCGCATTTTTAGTAGCGCTAAAACGCCATTTTCTCTTAAACGGCACATAGTTTTTAAAAGAAAATTGCCATTTGTGACTAGGTTTTTGTGTTTTATAGAACTCTAAAATTAATGTTTCCGTTCTACCAATAGGAAACTGAAAAATTAAGAAAATGACAAAAAAATGTACTTTTGGCGGTAATAGATGACAACTGGCAAGAAAGAGTTAGTGGCAATTCCGAATAGCTAGCGAAGACCCAAGGAAATAGAAAACTAATACGGGAAAGTCTGTGCCATTCTGTAGCACCACTAGTTTTGTTTTGTCTCTCCAGTGTTCGCGGTACCGTCTCATCCCACAAACCGTAAGGAGAGAAAGTATGTAATCATGCGTCAGTAAACGGCGAGAGACGTTTTGCTGTGAATAGATTTTCTTGGTATCAAGGATTAACAGAACACGGATTGTGACGACTCAAGTTGTTAGAGGAAGAAATGTACTATATATAGGAACAAGACATGCACTTTTTCGTTGCCAGGGCCCGGCAATAAGAGTTTTTTCGAAAATTCGCAGTTTTCCTGGCCACTATTTACAATACTTACTATTCTTACGAACTAACTCGTGAAAGTAAAAATGCGGAATATTCAATTTTGTACATTTACATTACAATTCGCAATGTTTACTTACTTTAACGAAATTTTAACCGGTAATACCAATATTTCAGTAAGGTGTAAGAATTTTTTAAACAAATACATTTTCCAATTTTCGCAATTCTCAAACATTCGGTCGGGAACTCTAAACTTAATTAATATACTTGATTACTATTATGTATATTTATTAATTTTCAATTGAGGGATCACTCGTGAAACTTCGAAATGACATTGTTTTCGCATTACCTTTCTAGTGGTAAGAAAAAACACACCCAGATTGGTCAAGTGATCCGAGTCTCTCGCGTCCCCTCCCACCACTCGGCTGTCTCCGCTCCCACCCAAATTGCCGCGGCGCCCCGGTGGAGCGCCCCTCTCGCCCGTTCGCCGGCGGAAGCGCAGGGGGGGGCGCCCCACCCACGGCAATTCGGCGCCAGCACGTGCGCAACGCACCGCCCGGTGGGGGGAGGGGAGGGGAGGGAGGATCTGGTGGCGCGCGCACCGCTTCCGAAGCGCGTAAATCACGGGCAAGGCCACGCGGTGGAGCTCTCGTCCTACGCAACTCCCCCAATCCATTACCGTTACATTACGTACTCATTTGAATGAGCGCTCAAGTTAGCGTAGCCTAGGGCCATGTACGAGGTGTCATTGCTTTCATTTTATATTCAGGAAGATATAAAATATACGGAAACAATGAAAGCGAACATTTTATTATTTTAATAAGCAATTTCTCATAACCAATGTTACTGCTACGGATATATTCTTTTAACCAGCCCGTCACTACTTACGACACGTCATGCGATGAGGAAGAAAAGAAGCTGCAGTATTCACGTGTGCCGCTTGCAGAACATGGCCATTGTTGCTTCTTCAGGGATCCCATTTTACACAAGCTTGCAGCATTTTTGCTGCTTACAGCTCCACTAGTTTCACACTGCAATTGCCAGACGTATTAGTAGAGCGGCAATCCCTCCCACGCCTTGACCTGCCCTGCTCCCCTCCATCCCGCCCTGCCCCAACCCGGCGTGCGCATTGTCGGCCTGCCATGCCTAACCTAGTCTGCCTCGCCCACCCCAGCTCTCCTAGCCCCGCCCTGCCCTTCCCCTCCTTTTCCCGCCTTGATTTCTCCTGTTCCACGTGGTCCGATCTATCCTTGCCTTGACTACTCACCTTCCGTACCGCTCCGCCCCTGCCCCAACCTGTCGTACGACCCCCCCCCCCCCCCGGAGTATCCCGGCAATATCCTGTTATCGTGTGCGTCCGTTCTGGCCTTCACCCCTCCCTGTCTAATCCAGCAACATTCTTTCTCATTTTGATCGGCCTCGTTTTTTAAGGTCTGATTTATGAAAATGAGATTGTAACTGATATTGCAATGCTCAGAAAAGATTTTAAAAATCTGTGACATTGAACAATTTAAAAATAAATAAGAGAACTAAACAATAGAAATACTTTTTTTGTGTGTTTTGACATTCTCATAAATGGCTCCAAATTTTTTCTTCAAACTTTTGGAACGGATGGTGCTGATTGCACTCTTTAATATGACGTAAAGTTCAATTTGGGGTATATTTTATTCTTTCAAAAATTACACTAATGTAATTTTTTGACACCTTTAATATGCATTTTTCCAGCAATTTTTTTATTGTATTTGTAAGTTAAAGTGCTTATGATGACTTTTAAATGAAGTTTTTTCGAAAACTCATAAATTTTCTGTGAAAAAGAGCTTCCATTTTCGCATTTTTAGTAGCTCTTAAACGCCATTTTCTTAAAACGGCTCCAAAGTTTTCAAAGAAAATTGCCATTTAGGTCGAGGTTTTAGTGTTCTTTAATATTCTAAAATTAATAGTTTGTTCTACCACTAGAAAAGCGAAAAATTAAGAAAATATCAAAATATGTAGTGTGAGCGGCGATAGATGGCAGCTGGCAAGAGTATGTGGTAAGTATGAATAGCTAGCCGAGAGCCAAGGAAATAGAAAACTAATACGGGAAAGTCTGTGCCATTGTGTAGCACCACTAGTTTCGTAATCAGGCCCGGTAATGAATTTTTTTCTGCCGAAAATTCGCCGTTTTTTTCGCGCAGTATTGCATATACTACACTTCCTCTTCCACCTTCCTTCTTTTCTTTCAGACTATCCTATACTACACTTTTTACTCCGTATATACGTACGTATACGGGAAAGTAAAAATGTCTATCTTCAACATTGTAGTTGTTGGAAGACGCTGAAAAAAATTTGAACTGCAATGTTTTAAACTGACCTGCGCCATTCGTTTAATCGTTTTCTACGCTATCCGAGGAGAAGGTTAATCAAAAATTTGGAGCCACTTTTTGGGAAACATTTGAAGATGTTGTTAATGCTTCATGCAAAATAGCCCCCAAATGAAAATATCCATTTCAAAACTCGCAGAGCCTCGAGTTCGTTCTGATTGATCGGGGTATATCGATTTTGGAGAAAATCGGCTGAAGGTTTAGGCGCCAGCGTTGACCACAGACAGACGGACGTTTTGCCTTGTTGATAATATTTCCCCATTAAAATTTGGCTCTGGATCCGCCCCTGATTGACTATTTGTAACATAATCAATGAATCACTTATTTCCTCTCACCTACTGCGCTGGCAGCAGCATCATTCTGGTCACGCTCCCATCTCATCTTCAGGTGCTTTTAAGATTAATACTTCCACTCTCACTGAGCATCTTCGCAGCAGCTACCCTGTTATTTCGAAGGGGTAAAAAGTGACTGCACCACCTCATGATCTCATAAAACCAACTGGATGGGCAGTAAAAAATCATCCCGACGTTAAGTGCCGGTAGCAACGATCAGGGCATTTTGACCGAGATTGTTTCTGAAATAAATCACCGAGGGTTGAAAGGTAGTTAAAGGTCAGGTTAGGCTCACCGGTGGCGCTGGCGGGATTTGCGGCTGTGGAGATAATGGAGTCGTTGGGACGAGGCAAGAATGAAGTGTTGGGAATGATCGAGGGAAGGACTAGAAATCAAAATGACGATACAGGAAGTGGAGGTGGAGAAGTAATTGCATATGAATGTTGTGAAGGTTAAAAAGTTTCTAAAGATGACAAAAGCTCAATAAAATGCTAACGCTTCTAATTGAAAATTAAACTTAAGCATAAAGGGCTTTTTCGTTGTTCTGTTGAGTTCAGTCTTAAAACAAATAAAAAAACTATACTTAAACTCTTACATTAACTTGAAAAATTGCAGACTCGCGTATAGAACTGTAAATATCCGCAGACCTTGCAGCATCTGGGCGGGAAACGAGCATTATCCGAAGAACTTCGTTTTCCGCTCAGACTCTGGAAGGTAACGATCCAGTTTATACTTACGCATCTGGCATTAACAATTTGTACATCATTTTGTAAATAATTTATAGAATCTATATTTCATGTTTTATGTAATTTTCAGATAGCTCTGGATGATGATGATGATGATGATGATATCATAAAGCGCATTCCACACATGATTTGCTTAAGATGTTGGTCATCAATAGGGAGAGGATTTTTATGAAATCTTGAAATATGCTTTTAAAAATATTCATTCATGACCTAATAATTCTGAAATATGCTCTTTAATATGCAATTAAAATTAACTATTTCATTTCCTCTATAAATCTTTCTTGAGAATGTACAAGAGAAGCATGGTTGGAATGAAAATATATATTTTTGTGCAAACATAATATAATCTTCCCGGCTTCGCGAGATAAATTGAAGGTAATATTCGCCTGAGTGAAGTACATTGTATATCTTGTTGTATTTCTTCTGACTGGTTTGAAAAATATGTTATCCAGAAATATCCTACATTTACACAAGTATGGTATCGTCTACAGAAAACAAAAAATTGCAAACTGTGACAAGCTCTTTCGAATCAATGAACGCTTACAAATAGATTCTATGAAAAGATGAAACGTTTCTATTTTAACGAATAAATATGCGAATATGCACATATAGGCACAATTCATATTACTCTACATACCATCATATTCCCACTATGTGTCAAGAAGTTTCTTACGTTAGCTACGCACTGAAGCAACGGACAAACAGCGCCGTCGAGAAAACAAAATTAGCATGCTGGCATCACAAAAAAATTCGAAAATAAAACAAAAAAAACAATACTGGCATCGAACAGGGGGGCAAAAAAGAGTAGTATAGAAAACAAAATTTGCTATAGTACATATCAAACAGCAAAACACTTTTAGCCACACGAGTTAGTAAAATACGTAGAAGTATAACTATAAATATCAAAAGTTTCACATTTCACCGGTCACATGAAATAAACAGAACAGTTTATAGGGTGATATTGTTTTAATGATCGATGGTTGTTTATGGCGGTTAGAGCGAGATATGTGTTATCTTTAACATGCCCTTTTCATAGTATTAATTGAAAGACGAAACGTTTAATATTTTCTGGTAGAATTTGAATCGATTTCACCGGGCAGACCCGACCAGAAAGAAGACCATGTAAAATTGCAGTATCCCTTTTGAAAGCTGCGATATGCACCCGGGCGGCAAACCAGTGAGCGATTTTTATAACTTTGCCTCTCAAGGTCCGTCTTCGCGATGGAATACGTCACGGTTTTTCGCGTCTTTTTCAGTCAGTAGATATCGCATGATGGCGATCGTATCAAGCAGTGCTTGGAATCATGCTACTTCTCGCGGCAGGACCGAGAAAGACGCGAAATGCCGTGTGATATTCCATCGTGGCCATAGGGGCTTGAGGGGCAAAGTTATAAAAATCGCACTGTAGTCATGAAAGTACTTGCTCCCCGCCCACCGCGCGCCGCCCTACTTTTCTATCGCCCGCCGTGCGCGCTCCCCACACGCGCCCTCGTAAATCCAGCGCGTGTTTAGACAGGTCGGCGAGCCCTGCGTCTGCTCTCGCCTCACCTCGCCTCGCCCCGCCCCGCCGCGCCACGCCACGTAACCTCACGCTCTGCGCCGATCGCCTCTCGACGTCCCCCGACCTCCGCGGGCGGAGAGCGAATTGTCAGCGCTACTTGCTCTTCCACTAGAGGGCGGGTTCTAATGAAATGTCAATTTTTTTCTTTTCAGTTTAGAACAATGTCCTTTAGTACAGACATTAATTTTTCTGCTAGGACAAAAGGAAATTACCCATTTTTATAAGAAATGTTTTTGCATTTTTCGTCGATTTCAACTAAGTCATTTTTACACTTTTTCGTCATTTTTAAAGCATTTTTCGCTGATTTCCTCGATTTTAATATCATTTTAATGGCACTTTCATTAAATAATACTAACGAGATGCAACAAATGTTCTTTACAGAATTCCTGAGTATATTAGATTTCCTTGCTCAGAAGTTGTAATGTCAGCGGTATGTAATCTTCCTGTGACGCCCGTCAACGCCATTGTCAGTTCGGCCGATTTCGGGATAAGTAAAGACAGAGATTTTCTGGTAAAAACATTCCAAACCAAAAAGTTTGCAATCCGAGTTCACTTGAAAGAATGAAGCCTCGAGAACATCAATAACATATCGAACAGTTTGAGTTATTCATTTGAACTGTTTTCGGTGAAATTTTTACGGCATTTTTCTTTGCTTTTAGGACATTTTAAGAGCATTTTATTTATCATATTTTTGGCGATGTTTTAGGTCATCAAAATCCGCCTCCTACTTATGACTTCGGTGCCTGGGTAGCAACTGACCATGCCTATACTTCTGCAGGATCATTATCAAACTTAATTTGAATCTCATTTGCAATTAATGCAAAAAAGTGATGCGTTAATGACTCACGAAAATAATTAGGAATGACCTAAATATGCATATCACATTGACCTAACTAAAAGCATTTAAACAGCAAAAGCTGTAGCGCGATGAGCTTCACCCGACCTGAGCTGCCTCTGCGCGGGAGGGGAACTCGGAGAGGGGGCGGGGGTGGGGCGGGGCGGGGGCGGGGCCCGAGCCGCTGCCCTCTGCCGCTGCCCTCTGCCGCTGCCTCACTGGGCACGCCCACTGCAATGCTCATTAGTTCCCTCAGTTGCAGTGTAGTGAATGTTTTATCCCGGGATGCGGCGGTGTTACTCTTCCTCATCCTCGGAATGGTGAGATCAGGCACCGACCTACACGCTGGATTGCAGAGGATTTTCTCTTACAGGTATCTCCCCATTCGCAAGTATTTGTAAGGGTATATAAGGGGAGAGGAAGTGACAATGATGAGGAAGGGAAGATCCGTCCGTGGCCCTTTTTGTAAGGGTTCTGCTCCAGCATTCGCCTGATATTGTTCGGAAAAACAACTGGAAACTCCGGATCAGAGCAGCCAGTCGCTAGAATACTGTTCGAGACAGCGACTGGTCGACCTGTATCTAGCTGGTGTCGAAAATTCCTCACACGGAACTCCACCCGTAGGGCCTCCCGGTCAGAGACGCCACCCACAGCAGCAGCGGTGGCCCTGAGCGGAGAGAGCGGAGGCAGGGGACTCGCCCGCTGGCCGCCCGCCAGGCCCCTTCCGGTCCCGCGACGGGCAGGGCGGCCCGGTCGCTCCACGAAGCCTGCGCTTATAGTTCCATTAAAACTCGAGGTCCGTTGACACTTCGACAGTAGTAACGTCGTCATCCAATCATGAGCTTAAACGTCTCTGTAGTCACTTTTCAGCTCCCCAATGGATGACAGCGTCACAGATGACGAAGTGTCAACGGATCTCGAGTTTTAATCGAAGTGTAGGGAGTTAGGCAATTTATCTCCCAAACGAACCCATGACCCCCCACCGCGTGCGTTTGCGAGGGATACTAGGTTCGCGTCCCGCTGACGGATTTCCGGCTGGGTCGGCTGCCACCTCTGGATGAGAATTCTTGAGGCGACCGGCTCGCTCTTTATGGTTTCCTCTGGGCGATTCCAGGCAGGTGTCAGAACAATATAATGAACAACATTGTAAACCTTCCTGCCCCATCCTGTTTTCTTAGGAGAGCGACGAGCTGATCCCTCGTACAGTGGGACAGCTAGAGATTCACGCAGTGGCGTAGTTTTGGCTTAGGGTATGTAACTAGAGAAATGAGAAAATAATTTCAAACTTTAATTATAATTTAAATATTTCTCATTCACCAATACCATTCTGTCACTTTGATCAATTAGAGCACACAAATAATTTGTATATTTAAAATAAAAACTGATCCAGTAAAAGTAATAATGGCTCACGTACTTCATGTAGTTTACTGGTTGAAAGTTAGAAAAAGTTGACTTATGTTCACGACCATGCAAAATATAAATGTGTGTCTTCATACTTTAGTAAAAAGAGCACTATCAAACCCAATGATTTTCAAAATTGTCCAATTCATATCATTTCGAACCCAATAGAATTGGCATAATTTATAAAATGGAAAACAATGATCTATAATAAAAATATAATAGGAAAGAGAAAATCAATGAATTTACAGACTCGTAATGAAAAGCAGTTGACAGTTGTCCTTTTTGCTGCTTACATCAAGAGTTTCATCCAGTATGGCGGAGACAAACGAGGCTTTAGAAATTTTATTTTTAATTTCATGTGACATTACCGTGCTTACACTTGAAATCCAATGAATCTGAATTTCTGGTGAAATTGCACGAAACACTGGAATTTTCATATCATCCTTGTCAGTTTTATCATATTTCATTATTTCACTTATATATTACATGAAACTTTCTGTATTTGATGATCCCCTATTTTCATTATGGCTAGAAAATACAAGCCCTTGTCTTCCAAAAAAGCATACTACTCGAATGAAGTGTGACAGAATTTCCCTATTTTCCCTTATACCACCATTGTATTGCTCAACATAGCCTGTGCTGGCTGTTAAAATAAAATTCTATCCTCTCAAATTTTTTACAAATATTTTTAACTGTTTCTCATGTGCTATAATTTGTGCACAAAAATACAACTCCATAATTATGTACGCACTTTAGATCGCGTGGTGCTCGCCATTCCAGGGCACAGATGTGTATTGCACAGTCACATACCCTTGTGCATTCAACCAGCACAATCCCTAACCTAAATTGGCTACAAATATATAGTTGCTAAATGCATTAAAATAAGGTAATAAAACTTAAATAAAGGGACAATGTTCATTAATTAACCTTGTTCTCTTACAAACACCGAAGAGAACAATGAAGTTTCGTAAAGTTTCGCTTTTTCGTAGGCATCACGGTAGGCACCCTGGATGTAACGGGTCACGGTACATCTGATTCACAGCGCAGGCTAGGAGGCATTTCATTAGCCTTAGAATTAACAGGAGGGGTGGCGGGAGAGCTCAGAGGCACACCGATTATTTTATGAGTTTTTATGAGTTTCAATCACTAAGTTTTACAAACTTAATGGTTTCAATCTTTTTAAGAAGCTTAAAATCATTGATTCGGTGTGCTTTTTGTTCAAAACATGAAGCAATTTATCACAAGTGTTGTTAGAATAAAAGTTATTAAACCTCTTTGACTTTGGGAAAAATCAATAGGTACTATTCACTCGAAAACTAAACCTACAGAATTCATTTCGGAAACATTTGTAGTATTTTAAGTCTTCGTGTAATGTAGTTTAATACATTACTATGCTATGAAGAAACATCGATCTTCTTTCGAGAGAAAAAAAGTAATAAGTTTTGTTGTTGAATGCAAATGTTGACGAGAGAAGTCGATTATATTTTCATTTTCAGAAATTGAACAATGCTTTTTGTTTAAATGAATGGAGATTTAGTATTATTAGTTATATCAATTGAATACTTTATAAAAATCGTCAAAAACATCGACAAAATCAAAATGTAAGCAGTGGGCTCCGGAGACCTCTCCTTCTTGGTGACACACAGGATTTTTTATACCGTGGAATTGTTCGGGTTAATGTGTAACGTGATGTAATACGCGCCGATGCGAATATCCTTAGTCACATCTTGGTCCTGATTGTGTGGATATAGTCGATCAACGAAAGCCTACCGATAAAGTTGTATGTGTATGGTAAAAACTGAAATTGTATTCGCAGGGATTGTATGTGCTTAAGTTCCCTTCAATGCCTAGAGGATAAAGGTAAATCTTATAAAAGAAGCTTACAAAGAGATATAGAACAGAAGGGAAAAAAATATGATAATTTCATTATTTATTCCATATAGCCATATATTCGGGATCAATAACTGATGGTAATACTAGACATTTCAACTAGTATTCGTCGCTGGTAGCTCGATATGTTTTTACTTTTTACGCATGTCAAGACCTCAAAAATACATTCTTATACTCATCAAATTTGCACGTTCTGAACAATAAAAGATCGTCGCCTATTTAAAAACTCGTCCCAAAAATGATTCAGTGACAAAGATGTGGACACGAAACTAGTAAGGAAAGCTACGTCCAAAAAGAAGAGTGCCTGTCTGTGTATAAGCAGTCAAGCAGAATGACACTCGCAGAAACAGACTGTCTGCCAGACGAGCGAATACGCACACGCCTTCATGCAGTGACAGGTCCGAAACATTTCAGGAAAGGAGGAATTCATCCGTGGTTTAGGCCAGACCACAGGAGGGCAAGGGAGGTCAGAGCCTCCTTGATCAAAATCAATTCTGCTGATTGTGGACCATTTTTATACGTGTTCAGTTGTTCTTAATAAGTGAATATTTTTACTTTCCCGTATACGTACGTATACAAGGAGTGATATACGTAGTATAAGGAAAGTTATGTAATGCTGCGCGAAAAAAATGGCCAATTTTCGGCGGAAAAAAATTAATTGCCGAGCCGTGAAAATGAAGAAGTGGATAAAACCAGTTGCTAAATTAAGAAAAAAATCCTCTAACACGTGGTGTAGCCAGAAACCCTGTTTTCTAGGTCCTTGATACCGAAAAACCAATTGAAAGGAAAACGTCCGTCTGTCCGTCTGTCAACACTGCTAGCGCCTAAACCATACGTACGATTTCTTCCAAAATGGATATTCCTTGGTCGATCTGGTTCTAGTCGAAGATTTGAGATTTTGAAAAAGATTCTTCAAAATTTGGGGTACTTTATATGAAGCCCTCCGGGGATTTTCAAAATTTTCTCAAAAACGGCTCCAAATTTTTTCTTTAAATTTCTTGTATGAATTGAGTAAAATACACTTATTAACATGGCGTAAGTCTGATTTTCACGGATAACTGAATTTTCGAAAATTGTGAAAGTTTGAATTTTTTTCGGCGTCTTTCTCCAACTGCAAAATTGAAGACAGAGATTTTTTTCTTCAAATAAAATTTGTTCTGCATATTGAGTTCTTTCATAAAGGTCATGTAAATGCTTTTCAAAATTTTAGTAGTTTTCGTGCAATATGTGCAATTTTAAACAATTACAAAAACAATATTTTCTCAAAAACGGCTCCAAATTTCTTCTTTAAACTTTGGTAGGGATAGTGGTAAGTGTACCCTATGAGACGACATAAAAGCCATATTGCTCAACAGGTTGGATTTTTCAAAAATCACAAAAATGTAAATTTTTTCACATGTTTCTCACGTCGATAATATTTACATTAGCGGCGATGTTTTCACATTATTATATTTACGAGTACATGTGCTTTAAATAATGTCAAGTAAAGTTTCTCGAAAACACAACCGTTTTCTGTGAAAAGTAGCTCAAAATTTAGCATTTTCAGAAACGCTCAAACGCCATTTTCTCATATATGGCTGCAAGTTTTTTCTTGAAACTTTTGTAACGGATAGTGCTAAATACACTCTTTAATATAGCGTAAAGTTTATTTTGAGTTATTTTTTTGTTTTTTTCAAAAATTACATAATTATAATTTTTTTGAAAGATCTCTCACATCTTTAATATGCACATTACGAGCAATTTGTAAACATTATTATATTTGTGAGTGTAAAGTGTTTCAAATAACTTCAAATAAACTATTTCGAAAACTCAAACATTTTCTGTGAAAATGAGCTTCAAACTTCGCATTTTTAGTAGCGCTAAAACGCAATTTTCTTTAAAAGGGCACATAATTTTTAAAACAAAATTGCCATTTATGACTAGGCTTTTTGTGTTCTTTAATATTCTAAAATTAATGTTTCCGTTCTACCAATAGGAAACCGAAAACTTAAGAAAATGACAAAAAAAAAGTACTTTTGGCGGTGATAGATGACAGCTGGCAAGAAAGAGTTTGAGACAATTCCGAATAGCTAGCGAAGACCCAAGGAAATAGAAAACTAATACGGGAAAGTCTATGCCATTCTGTAGCACCACTAATTTACATTTGCGATGTGAAACATTCTCAATGGTGTTCACGTCATTCATATCTTCCTGAAGTGTCAAACTTTCGCTTAACTTAATTTAGCACATTTTTAGACACTAGTTCATTACGATTATCGGGGAGCTGAATACGTTGACTTATTTGCTCATTCGCTCTTTTCCTTACTTTTTTTGTGTTCTGTGATCGTTGTCTATAGCTGCAGTCAGGGTAGGATCTTTCAATGACCCAATTCCCATTCAACGATCCATTTCAGTTAGGGTCCGTCATGCAAAGACGGACGTTGACAAAAACTTGGTATTCTGCACTTCAACTGACTGATAAAAAACGTATATGTATGAATGCGCTGCGTATATTAATCAATCTCACTTATTTACAATTTACTAAATAATATATTTAAATGGTAACCTTATCGTACAAAATGACCTTGGACCACTTTTTTTAAAAAATATCCAGTTAATTTGTTCCTCGATACTTTGTTACATAAAACCGCTGAAGAAAGGCAAGTAAATCCCTAAAACATGTCTGGCTAATCATTTGAGTATATTATTTCTATAGACGATTTTCTTAAAGAAATGACCACTTTGACAGGTCGGGAAACAAATGAACGTTATGCATGGCGATGACATTGCAAGAGATAGTGAATGAAGCCTGTGGTTCTCTAACGCTTGCCAGGGATTTTTGGACACTTGTGGTGAATGCGTCACATGAGGATGGGGATGAGAACATCGCGGCCCTAAGCAGTGGCGTAGCTTCAGTTGGTGTCACCTGGGGCGAAGCTAATGGTGTCACTCCCCCATAAATTAAGTATAAAAATATCTATTGATGCATTGATTATACATTATTTCATTAAAAATTACAAAAAATATTTGCACCTGATAATTATTTATAATGTATTAAAAAAGTCTATGTAATTAAGAATATTTGCAATATAATTGCAATTAAATCATAATATCTGCTTATGATTGAAATGTATACTTAAAAATTATTTTTATTAATTTAATAACTAAACCATAAAAATTATATAATTCCAACAATAAAATTTTCAAACTACTAAAACTAAGAAAATGAACTATTAATAAATAAAAATTTTAAGAAAATGATTTAAATTATATAATTCCAACTATAAAATAAGGTAATTGGTGTAACCCATAGAATGGTGTAACCCGGGGCGCCCCCCCCCCTGCCCCCTTCCCCCTAGCTACGCCACTGACCCTAAGCCACGAGACAAACCGGAAAGAAAGGATCGCGCGCGGTGCAGTATTCGCATCCGAGAAGTGGACGGAGAGACCTTCGCAGGACAGTCTGCCTACGAAAGTAATCCCGTCAGGAGCCCCAAATGCCCATCATGAAAATGTTCGGGCCGTCGCCGGGAAACCAACTAGTGACCCTCCAGTCACGTTATTGTAACGATCCAACTACCTACCTGTTTTATCAGTATTGGGGGTCCTTGGACCAAGGTTAATTTGGGGCTCCCCTATTCTTACTTTCACCGATCTCTGCCCCCCAAATTCGATACTGAAATATAAAGAAAATCCTATCAATTCATAATAGCTTTTGTTTCTTTTAACATTTTGAAAGCGTTTGTTAGTGTTTTATTTTAACATTAAACAAAAAATGTAAACATATATTTATAATTCCATTGATAAAGACTATTTTTTTTATTGAATTGTACAATTTAAAATTGAAATGCATCAACCAGCAACACTCTATTATATAAATTAACCAATGATGAAGACTCATCACTCCGTTATGAGAATTTTTGTGTATAGTTTAATCATACATTTTTATATGTTTTTATTTTGTTTTTTGAAAAACAAATAGTATTAATTGTTTATAAGAACTATGTGGGGCCCTTCAGGCCCATGTGTTAACACTGCCATGACTATTGGTATTGATCAACATCTCAAAGACGGTTTTTTTTATCTCTATTCATTACGGCAAACAAATTAAGCAGAAAGCCTCTTGATGATGTATGTAATGCATGTAGGAGATGGATTAATTTGTTAGTATAATTACTTTCATAATGAGATGTATAATAGAATGACCTTTTAATGCTATCCATAAATTTGTTCTACTAATTTGTAGTACTAATTTTTAAGAACATCTGCAGAGTAGCGGACCTGCAGCTCCCCTTAATATTATATAATGGAAATGAGAACCAAAATATTCATAAACACGGTTCAAACTGGTACATATTTTGTAAATTTATTTCTGTACCATTGACTATGAAACAAAATATTTTAGAATGTTTTTACTGATGGCTTTGAGATTAAACTATTTTTCCAGAAATATTAGATGATTTTAGCTAAAATAAAAGCTTGAGGTTTTTCAATCTTGTAAACTTTGCAAATATGTTAATTTGTACTATTTATATACTCTTGCACTTTACTTATGAGGTTTATAATTTATAATTTTTATAAATAACAGAAGGTAATGCTACCAATTGTATCTATCAGCCTATCTAATAATCAAAATTATATTAAAAATGTTTAGTATACTGTTGAAATAAAGTAAGCAAAAAATGAAATAAAGGGAGAATAAAATGGGTTACTAAGCAACTAATATACAATTTCGGATTTTACTTTTATTTTTGTACATTTATGAAAAAATCAGATTATAATGTATGTTTGAGACTTTTGATTAAAAATCATTAGGTTTACTATGAAGGTTTGTGTGTTTACACAAAATATTGTTAAGAATAGTTTTTAAATATCCCTATTTTTTTGGTGGCAATTTTTTTGAAATTTGCGTTTTGGTGCAAATTTTCTTAAGTGTATAAATCAAACTTAAGAAGATCCTATCTAGGCCTATATAATATAATAGTACATTATTGAAATAGTACACTCTGGGTCACAATACACTATTACTTCCGAACAGCGTAGGTGCTGGCTATATTGCTTTTGTTATACTTGCAAACATATTTCTTCGTAATGGAAAAAATACCTACTTGCACTTCTCCGTATAGCACATCACAGTTTTAAGCTATTTTGTGTTGTTAAATAAATAATAAACCTAGTATAGTTCCGAGATCAATTCTCTTTGGTTAAATATTGGGCAATAATGGCATAGTTTTGTTATTTAGTACCAGAAGAAAAACGACATGTTATCTAGTCATTCTTTTTGCTTGTTACAGATGCAGACAATTCTGTATCACAATTCCAGTGGCAGTCGTGCTTTCACTGGAAACCTTAAACAGAAGGAAGTGCATCGGGCGATAACTTTACATCCAGTCAAGCAACACGAGCACATGTATCGTATCCACAATTATATGAAGGTGAGATGTGAATACATCGTACCCAATCATCATTTATAACCAAAATGTGTACTTTATTTTTAGTTCCTGTATGCTTTTTGTTTATATTTTTTATTTAAATATATCAAAATTTAATAAAGCACTTCAAGACTATTCTTAAATTAATTGTTTTCATTTAAGAAAATAATGAAAACCTATCTATAGCACATTTCACATAAAGTACTACCTCTGACAGAAGTGTTCCGTAAATAGGATTACTTACATCATCAGATGAAACACAATGAAGGTCTTTAGTGTTGTGAGATCACATTTTCATCTGTCACAAGATTACTTTTATTTGATGTACTATTTGGGTATTTGATCAATTAGTTTCCATTTCGAAAATTCTAATCTCAACATGAGGGCACAAAATCAAAATTTTTTCAACAAATTTGCTTTTCTTTAATATTGTGAACATTAGGTGATTGGCTCACATGAAGGTCCTAACAAAATTAGTCACGGTGTTATCACTATTGGTCACCTTAGTATGTGCTCAAAGCACTAAACTATTATTTGCAACTTTATTTGGTTTCTCCAATTTTAATATTTATCAAAATTTCACTATGAGATTTCATAGCTTTGTTTTCTCTTTACAAGCAGCTTAGGAAGTGAGGTATAGTGTACTTACAGGATATCTCATCATTTACTTCCTTGTATGCACAGCTCAGCATGCTTATTTTAAATTTGTAGTTGAGGCAGCAATTGTCTTAAAATGTTGTATGTTTCTGAAAATGGTGGTTCTTTATTGATAGAACAAAAAGTAGCTGTGTTATTTTTAGTGCTTTTGCATGTATATCAAGAAATTTCTTGAATAGTTAACACGATTACTCAAAACATTCCTATGATGAAACATATTTCTTAAACAAAATAAATTGAACCAATGAAAAATATTCCAATTCACTGCATCACATTACATTACATTGCCTCATAGGCACTCATGTAGGCTATATGTGAACCATGTGACAATATCATATTTCAAAACTGTTTTTTTAAAACTCTCTTTCATAGATTTTCCAGCTCCAAATTCTGGAAAAGACTGTTCATTTTAGCCCAATTGATTCCTACTTTAACATTGCTACAATTGTTTTCAGGCCTTGAAAATTCAAGAATTGCAACATCAGTCTGTGCTTCTTCATCGCAGTATTGCAGCCATGATGAAGGAACTGAATAAAAGTCCAGAAGATATTGAAGATTTTAAAATTGGGAGGAATCTACCACTTTTCCCTGATAAAAAAGGAAGCTCTGGCTACTTAGGTGATACAAAACTTTTAGGTAATTGAAAACATATTTTCTTTTACACATTAATTGAATGTGTTCCTTATGGAATAAAATATCTTTGAATCAACTAAAATTCACATTAGTTTAGAGTACTTATAAAGTGATAAGAAAATTTGTACATTTCTTTTTTTTTTTGTAGAACAATGAATTTCTTCATCTGAAGTGTTTCAAAAAGAAACTATCTTATATTTCAGGTCTTGAACCAGGTTTAAACAAGTTTCTTCCCAGAAACGAAGATGAAGTATTGAAATGGGATTTCATCTCACGTGCTCTATATTCTGACACAAATCTCAATCCACGTCGTCGCATTGAAAGCCCTCTAAAAGAGGGTCTTGATGATATTGTCAGAGAGGTATGATTTTTCCTATTGTGACTAACTTCAGTAACTCATTTGGTTAGAATGATCTGCTACGAGTTTCAGTTTGTTGATTTATTATCTTCCTAACTTAAATTGTTCTAAAAAATATTCAGTAATATACTTGTAAACTAAACACATAATTTTTCTATAATTTTATTATCATCATCTTCATAATTTTTTTTGCTTCTCTCTATAATGTGACTTGCTTGGATATCCAAGTCTTCCTTTTTGATTTATCATCATCTCACTTTTTTCTCATTTCTTTGTCTTGTTTTTTAAAATTGTTTTTTTGGGAAACAAGCTTTTTTTCATTCAGATTATGTGATCTAGTCATTTTATTTTCTTTTTTTTTTCATCTCCCATATTATGTTCTCTCTCTGTGCCTCATTTCCAGTTGTCATGATTTTGTTTCCCTTCTATTCCAAAGTGATATTCCACATGTCCTATTAGTTCTTGTATTTCAAAGCTGAATTTTCTGTTTTAAACAATAATGACCTATGTGTATATTATTATTCTGGTTTTCTGTGTGTGCTGAAGTTACCTACAGTAAAACCCCTTTATAAGCGACACCTGGGGGAATGGAATTTTGTCTCTTATAAGTGGGAAATGCATTTTTGGCATGTTTAATGAGATGTTACCATATTTTTAGTGGTTTAGTATGATTTGTACACTTATTTTAAACTTCAGGAAACATAAATTAGTTGATTCCAGAGCCCATTTAACCAGATCTATTGAGTGAACTTCATGACATTTAAAGCACACATGCTCATAAATGGATTATGTGAACAAATCGCATCTAATGTAAATATTGACATGAGAGTTATAAAAAAATTACATTTGTGTAATTTTTGAAAAAAACAAATGAATAGAGCAAAATGAGTCTTATAAAGTACCCTTATAATTGTCACTACCAAAAGTTTAAAGAAAAAATTTTATTATAAGAAAAAATGTCTATCTTCAATTTTGTAGCTGTAGAAAAACCTTAAAAAAAACTGCAAACTATTTAAATTTTCGAAAATTTAGAGTTAACAGTGACAATCCTAACAATGCCACCTCTTATCAGTGAATTTCACTCTATTCTTACAAGAAATTTAAAGAAAAAATTTGGAGCCATTTTTGGGGAAATTTTGAAAATGTCCCACGTGCTTCATGTACAGTACCCACAAAAATTTAGAATATTTTTCAAAACCGCAGTTCCGAGCGGAAACAGATCGATCGCGCAATATTCATTTTGGAAAAAAAAATGTACCAATAGTTTTGGCGCTAATGTTATTCACGGACGGACGAAGGGAAGTTTTGAAAGTAAAAAACAAACCTTTTTCGGTATCAGGGGACCCCAAAACATGCATTCTGTTAAAATCTCGAAGTCGATTTTCTGCAGCATTACATTACTTTCTCTATATTACGTATACGAGAAAGTAACAATTGGAAACACTGGTCAAAACATTAAAAGCAAAATGTGATTTATTCAACTCTGCCTCTGGCAAGTTTCAGCTGCTGACGGTTTCATCCAATCGGGAGCTTGAAAGCCATCATCGTGACGTCACTAGCGACACAGAAGCTTCCGATTGGATGAAACCGTAAACAGCTGATACCTTCTAGAGACACGGTTACAAGTCGCACTATAGGCGTCTTTTTCTTGTTGCCAAAAGACACGAAGCTTACCGAATGAGCTTTCTTCACGAGAACTTCGCACACACACACCCCTCCACCGGTGGCACTGGTGTTGCGAACCCCTGCTCCAGCCTATTATAACCACGTGCCCCAACCCTTACCACGCTGAGGAAATTCCTCAGTCACCTGGAGGAAAATTTCGCGCTTTGCCTCTTACAAGCGAGAAGAAACGCATAGCGGAGAATAAAATCTTGTCTACTATACCCGGGAATCTCTTATAACGGGGTCTCTTAAAAGCGGGAAATAAATGCATTGTTTATATACAACTGACCTCGGGACCGTGAATTATGTCTCCTATAAGCGGGATTCTCTTATAATGGGGGTCTCTTATAGCGGGGTTTTACTGTATTTATGTAATTTATTCTATTCCATTAGTTTTATCTTAGAGATTTACAATAATTAGTTTATAACTAGTACTAGTAATATAAATTTATTGTACTCTCCATTTATGCAATCTAGGTTCTGGAATCCTGAATTTTGAGTTCTTTATTTTCAAAATTATTCCTGCAAACAACATGTTACATTAAAATATTTAATCACACTGAATCTTTTGGTAGGTAATGGATATGATTAACATGTATTCAAAACAGCGTGGACGTGTTATTGAATACCGAGAAATTTTATATGGTTATCATCGACTCAACCCTCTTTATGGTGCAGATTATATACTGGATATGTTGCTAATGTATAAGAAGTATCGGGGACGCAAGATGACAGTGCCAGTCAGGAGACATGTCTATTTGCAACAACAGTTTACAGGTATTTATGAAACATAATCATAATGACCATTACCACATGTTATTTCCTATGCAAATTCCACACATCTTCAAAAAAAGACAAATGTAAGCTGGTCAAAAGTACAACAATCATTATATTTCATTTCTGTTGAACCCAGTTTCTGACCAATGCTTCTGAATAAAGTAATCTTTATCATTGTTTACAATTAATTTACATGTTGAAATCAATGGACTAAGAAATGAATTAATTAATTATATTTATGAAATGTGTCTAAGAATGTTTTAAGAATTGGACATTGTATTTTGTGATTGTACCCCTTAAAGATTTCAACATAATTATTGTTTTACTTCACAATAATATATGTAAAGAGAAAATCTGGGCTAGGTTACGATGTCATTCTGTAAGAAGGCTAATTTTCAACTTATTTTTTTGACTCTTGGTTCCCTTGGTCATTAAAATCAACTTGGATTTGTACTATAGATAGTAGTGTGACTATGATTTAAATCGGTCAATTTTAATAATTGATTTCAATGGAATGAATTTTTTGAAAAATTAATTGAATCAATTCAAAACCTTTTGTCTACCTTTCATCAAAATTCTCAAATTAAATCCTTTTTGTCAGGCAGAGGTTAAAAAATAACTAAATATGCATCATGATGTAAAGCACTGAATTCACATGTTACTTACAAGCAAATATGTAACTGAATCATTACATAGCAAATACAATCACACACTGATGCATGTGAAAGGTAAAAAAAAATAGACAAAACCAAGTTAAGCTAAATTCACAATTTGATGGGGAAAAACAACCATTTCCTTTTGTCCTAACATGTAGAGATCTGAAATTAAACTTCATAAACAAAATAAATTCCCCCCCACATCAAATGGTCTTAAATTACAACCTCGTCAACTAGTGTGTTAAATATTACACCACTTGCATCCTCAAAACAACAACAACAACAACAACAAAACACCCACAGAAAACAACAACAATACAAATTGATGTAGAAAATTTGATTGAAATGTAATTAGTTTTTGTGTGTTCAAAGCCATTTACTATGTGTTTG
This sequence comes from Acheta domesticus, assembly GCA_031308135.1. Lineage (NCBI taxonomy): Eukaryota > Metazoa > Arthropoda > Insecta > Orthoptera > Gryllidae > Acheta > Acheta domesticus. Next base: position 157,579,878 of record JAHLJT010009436.1, read on the forward strand.
CAAAACTTAGGATACATCTTTTTCATGTTCATAAAATGACGGAAAAAAGTTCCCAAATGTTAGTGATATTTCTGAAATATCTGAAAATAAAGTTTTGAATGATTTCATGATACACTTAATTCAAAATCATTCTCAATCATATCCCTAACCAGAATTTTTAGAAGAATGGAATAAATCCTTTTTGATATTTCACATTATGTTCTCTCTTATGATCATTTGTATTATAAGATGCATGGTTATCCATTTCTGCAAATAATTTTAATAATAATTAAGATGAGTAATAAAGATTAATGAATTTTTGTGTATTTCAGATCTCGAAATAAGAGAAATATACGAAGGAGAGGAAGTGGCAAGTCCTCTCAAAGACAGTACGGAAGTTGCTGTAGAAGATTTGCCTGATGGAAAGCCTGGCATGCCTGGAGTAATTAAAGATGCATTTGAGAGTGGGCTGCTTAAAATTGGAGAATCATTTCCATTTGTTCTCAGCTCTCATCTACCAAAGAAAACACCAACAGTGAAAGACAAGTTAATCAACTTCATTCTTCCTCTGTCTGGAAGAATAGAAACTTTCAAACGTTTCATTGCAGTATTTGAAGATGTGTGCTTGAAGAATGATGAGAAAGTGTCATTAATTGTGGTTGTGTTTCCTCATGAGAAAGAAACAACAAGTAGTAATGAGACAATCAAACTAATGAATAACTTGCAGAGGAGGTATCCAGACGTGCGCCTTTTGTCTATTTTAGTGAACGAAAAATTTGCTCGTGCCATGGCCCTAGAAATGGGAGCAGCTCAATGTGCTGAACACGATTTGATGTTTTTCATTGATGTAGATATGGTATTCACTTCTAGTGCCTTGCATAGGATACGAACTAACACAATTCAAGGGAAGCAAGTGTATTTTCCAATAGTGTACAGTGAATTTGATCCAACTGTTGTGTACAAAGCTGCAGGGTTTTCTACCTCGCCAAACCATTTTTTAGTGAACAGAGATAGTGGATATTGGCGACAGTTTGGTTTTGGAATTGCAAGTATGTACAAAAGTGACTTAAAACGTGTTGGTGGTTTTGACATTTCAATACATGGATGGGGAAAAGAAGATGTTGAATTGTATGATAAATTTGTGGCAGCAGCGAAAAATATAACAATCTTCAGAGCTGCTGATCCCAGTCTGGTTCATGTCTTTCATATTGTAGACTGTGATCCTAAGTTGGATGAGTCCCAACTTCGCATGTGTAGAGGAACAAGAGCAGATACCTATGGGGGTGTCTTCCAGCTTGCTCAGTATATTTATTCCCACAAAGATATTTTATTATTTGCTAGGAACAAGAATAAACACGAACCACCTTCTTGACATTTTATGTATTTATTATTTAATTTATTACATGATTTATTTAAATGAAACCCTGCTCATATCTTAAACAACATATATCCTCTCCCATTAAATTTTGAGTAACTGAGATCCAAACATTCCCTTGAACATTCCCTTGAGCAAACTATGTCTTGATTCAATTTCAGCCTTATTGATTTATTGATTATTGATATAAGTTACAAGATTGTTGGTATATAGATGACTGTTGATACATACACTGCTGATATATAGGTAGTTGGAATCCATAAACACAAGACAAGACAAATGCAAACATAACAACAACAACGACAAAATACAACAAAAAAGAAACCAAATGTTTGGAGAAATAAAACTTTTGGTTCAGTGAGTTTTGAACTGTTTACCTTCTAAATAAACAACATGAAACTTTTTATGGTTTTTACTGTGAATACAACAGCAGAATACAAATAATATAAACTGTGAGGACAAATCTACTTGCGAGTTGAAGGGGCTAAATATAGCTTTCATTAAGGAAATGATGATTTTTAAAATATCATATCTTTCAACTTACAGTAAATGGCTTCATATCCAAACTTGTCAGTCATTTTACCTGTCTTTCCATGGAAATGTATTTCAAATCAACAAGAATAATATTGTAAATATCCAAAATTTTGTTCTAAGCAGACTTCTCCAAACATTTTGCTGTTTACTATTTTACTAATAAAATTACATGAAATTATTTTTTGGAGTTAATCTTTGGGAACTACAGAGCAGTGTTATAGGATCAAAATGAAACAGGATTAAAAAATTACCAGGGTATTTTTAATATAATTTACTCTGAATTATTTACTCAGATTATTAATTATTAATTTTTTCAATAATAAAAAAATGTTAAAAAGAAACCAATGCTCCTAAAACATTTATTAGATTTGTTTATTTATATATGTTGCATATATTGACTTGAATAAAATTTCCTGAAGAATAGTAATAAATCCATGCATTGGCACAAAAGTTATCTTTGAAATCTTTAAATTTGTAAATGTATGGTTTGAGAAAAAGATTTAAAGGGGATGTGACTAGTGAGAACTTGATGAATTTCCCATGTTTTCCTTTGTAACTCGAAAACAATTCCAGTTATTCACATGCAACTTTCATGTACATGGAGATAAATTTATGAATATTTTTCCAGTCCCTATTTAATTTTGGGCAAGCATCATTAATATTGCCAAGATTGTATCATGTCACATAATTTATTCAAATGAAAATAAAATGGAAATTTGTAAAATTCTACAAGATCACATTCATCACTATGTTTTGGAGAATGTTTTGTCACTCATCAGATGCTACATTCGAAAAAGATATTTACAATTTTAGTAAATTTAAATTAAGAATATAAAAATGACTATCACAAAAATAAAAAAATAAATACAGATATACAGATAAATTTATATAGACATTTTTTTATATTTGTTTTTTGAAAAATGCTTTTTTTGAGTCCAAACAGCTGCATCTACCCCCTTAAAAGACTGGAAATCTATTTAAACACTAAAGAGACTTCAGAAAATATTTTCTCTATGTGTGTGATGGAATTAAAAAAATGTCCTTGAATTTTGCAATTGCAAATCTTGGATCAACGATCGTTTTGGGACATGTTTTATTCTCCATCATCACCACCATCATACTCTTCTTTGCAATTGTGTAGTTCTAGCTGGCTGTGCTCTGAACAGTTCTTGTGTGGGGGTGAAAAGAGATCCTCAGTCAAAGAACATCTGAGCTGCCCTCAATCTGAAATTAAAACTAAGAAAAACTTCAGTGAATACAATGTCACAGATTCATAGTTTAAACTTATTGTGATCCTATGCTTATACTTAAAAATATGAATCCTTTTTTTTTGTTTTACTCACTAATTGGCCTTTAAAATAATTCCTTCCCTATTGATTGATTGTTTTGTGTTTTCGGGAGTGTTAACTGCTGTCATTAGTCCTGTAAGTGTAGAGCATGCTTTTATTGTGGGAGATGGTGGTGATCTACCCCAGCTGGATGGTGAGATCCATTGCTGACCTCGTCATCTTACAGGTCTTTCCCACAACCAGGTATCTCCCACCAGTGGGGCACCAATCCAGCCAGGACAAGCTCAAAGCTCCTAACTGGTCTCCTGACATGTATGGTTGAGTTGTAATTGTAAGTGTATGAGTAAGCAAGGGGTGAGGATAGGATAAGGAAGAGAAATGAAAGATCACATGCAGTTTGTGGCCTGTTTATTAGGGTACTGCCTTGGCATTCACCTGGTATTGATCAGAGAATCCATGAAAAGCTATTGATCAGAGATGTTGGCTGCTAGAATTCTCCTCCATTAATTTGATCTCGCTATGTAGCCACTGTCAAAAGTCCTGTTACTGTTGTGACTCGAACTCTAGGACCTCTCATGCAGTAGCACTTCTGTGACATCAATTGATCCCCTCAGCCACTTCATCTGCTAATCCACATAACCTAAAAAGGAATAATGTTTATATCAGGTCCTAAAAATATCTGTACTGGGTTTAGGAAACTCAAGGATCTTTGTTGGGGAAATTGAATTAGTGAAAATGTTATTTTAAGACAGAATTTTTTGAAATAAGCAAAGCTGAAATTGAAAAACTTAAAAAGGCTGAAACTTAAAAACCATTTCAATAATGAGAATAAAACTGTGATCAAAACAATTATTCTTTCTATAAATGTATTGCTAGAAGCAAAACCAAATAAATTGGTTTTCAGTTCCAAATCAGTTATGGCTTTTAGAAGATATTCATAATTTTTTGGAACTTGTTATGCTGGGTTCATGTTTTGATAAGTGAATCTTAGTATTAACATTAGATGGACGAGTTTCTGAGAGATGAGACATTTTTGCTATTATTATTTCTTAATTTTAAATAATCCAGGCTTTTGTTCTGGATCCGAAAGAAATCATCTATAACTTCATGACCTAAATCAAATTTCTATAGCATTATCATTAATTTTGAAATAATTTATTAAATACAGGTACCAGAAAACCATTTGAAACCATTTCAAACTCAAAACCAAAACATTTTGTTACAAACAAACATTCCTAAAACCAGAAAACCAAAACCAAAATTTTATGAAATGAAATTGATTCTGGAATATTATTTGACATAATTTAATTCCTTTGGTAGTACATTATTTTTCATAAAAACCTATAAATTCCAAAAGAAAAGTTTTTGAAATCTGTGAAATCCGTAAAACAAAATATGGGTTGGAAAAACCTAGTTTCAAAGTTGTAGAACCTAAAACTCCAGATCTTAGTGAGTATAAATCGTGAGAATGGCTTTCTTTAACATATTTACTGAAAAATATGTTAATTTGGAAGTTTCTGTGGATATAAGTGAAAAAATTGTGCTGAACCTCTTGAAAGTAATGCATCTGAATAATGTTTGCTCATTTTTAACTTATTTGTGACCATTCTCTCATTATTTATTAACATTGTTCTTAAGAAGGAATAATTATTCAGAAAAATAGTTATTATTGCTGAAAAAATTAGGCTATCAGTCATAAATATTATTTAATTTCGTATTTTCAATATAACATTCAATTAAATTTCAAATAAAATATTATGTATATGATGCTTTTACTCCAGCCTGCTTGCATTAGTAAAGGTAGTACACTAGATGCCTATGCATTCATACTAAAATTTTGCATTTGTACCATTCAATTGTGGTTTTATTTATTTATTTATGTCAATCAGGTTTAAACAAAAAGTTAACAATTCATTTATTAAATTATAAAGCTATAACTAATTTATAATAATTGTCATTTGTCATTTAGCAAAAAAACAATCAATGCATATAATTTAAATAAAGATTAAGAAACTGTAACTTAATTACATCACATCATTGTTGAGCAAAAATTATCAAAGTATATAATCAAAATATATCAATGTTTAGAAAGTATAGTATTTTTTTTTATTTTATAAAAATGATGATAAAGATTCTCAAAAAAAATTTATGTCAGAACAATGTTCATTTACCAGGTTTGCTATTCTGTTTTTCGGACCATGATATGTGTAGTTTATTGAGGTCTTCACTAAGTTCAAATTAGTGGTCTCAGGAAAGTTTTGGGTATACAAATTCAAATTATTCTAGTATTTCTTGACAATTAAAGTTTGACATTTAATAATCTTATAAAAATATGTAAGATCCATAATTCATCTTCAATTTGAAAGTCAGTCAATCTTGAAATGATTGTAAATTTTGTCGACACTTATGATGTGACCTCTGATACTCATACAGAACCTGACATAATTACAATTACTTTTCTGAAAATTTGTAATTCTTTCCACAAGAGTATCTGTGTATCTCCCACAAGAGTGTCTTGGTGACCAGATCATTGTGCAGTATTCAATTTTTGGATGGACCAACATAGAGTTTAAATGAATTAGCGCATGTACATTATTAAATGTGTGTCTGTCTTTCTGTCTGCCTGTCTGTTTGTTTAATTTTTTATTTCATTAAATAGGATGATCCCTTAAAAAATACATACTGTAATGTCAAGAATATAAAAGCACAAAAGTATCAAAATTACAAAAACTTAAATAAAGTCAAAGCCATAAAAAGTATAAGATTTTTAAGTTGTCTTTCAAAGCGCTTAAAGCCAGGATCGAGAAAATCTATGTTGTGACAAAGATCATTAGCAATTTTAAAGATTTTATTAAAAATGTTATTGGAAGCAGAGTTTGCTCTGCAGAATGTGGTTTGGAAAAGAGGTTTATTATGAGTTAGTCTTTGAGGGGCGATGTAAGATATGTGAGGTATTATTTTGTTGCAATCAAGATGGTTATTAATAATGTGTTGTGTAAGAATAATTAATCATTGCAGATTCTTCTATAATGCAATTTGTGCAGATTACAATTTTTGTGAATGTCTGTGTAGTCTTTGTTGAACTTAGATGTTGGGGTTTTCTTCACATATGTTAATTATCGTGTGAATCTATTCTGAATCCTCTGAATAATATAAATACTTTTGATATTACAATACTATTGAATGTGAGACCAGATGCATATTTTACGAGAGATCTGATAAAAGAGTAGTATAAAATTTTGAATGTATTAACATTTGTGGAATGACTGGCATTTCTCAGAATAAAACTCAAATTATTCACATTTGTTGCAGATGGAGAGCATCATTCTCATCAGAGACCTTGGAGTCTATCTTAGTGCCATCAGCATACAATTAAGTGTAACTGTGAGAAGCGATACATGGCAAGTCATTGAATAATAAAATAAAAAGTATAGGGCCTAGATGAGAACCCTAGGGAGACACCAAACTCCAGCAGAAAAGGTTCAGAACAGAAACCATTGTCACAACATACATACTGTGTTCTTCTAGTCAAATACATGTTCAACCAAGTTAAAAATGGCTCTCCCACCTCCATCCTCAACAATTTTAGCATCAAGATTGAGTGATCAACACTCTCAAACTCTTCGTCAAAATCCGCATAAATAGCATCTACCTTGAGTAGCACTTACTCCAAGTGCTGTATTCATTAATAATCCTCATATGGGTGTATACAATCTAGCAGATGAAGTATGGATCTTCTCCTTCGCCATTGTTGACGTGTTTCTGGGAAGGATGTGATGAAAAGGTTATTTCCCCCTCCAAACAAGCTTTGACAAGTTTTTCCTAGCCTTTGTGTATGCATTTTAATATGTGGAAATTTTGGTCCTAATTACATATGTTTCTCTTTATTCTTCAATTTCAGTGTTAATGTTAATTTTAGCTGGGGTATGGTTATTATTTTGTTAGCAACACTAAAAATTCAAAATTGTAGTTTGTTTACCAATGCATTCGAATAATACAGATTGTACTGCTCCCCCCATATGTCACATTCAGTTTTTATTGTTCTTTAATGAAATAAATCAAGTCAAATCCAAATTGATATCATATATTTAGATGCTAAAAAAGAAATTATACTTTCATATATAATAATAATACTTTCATAAATAATTATACTTTTATAAATAATTATACCTTCATAAATAAATATACTTTCATAAACATTTTTTTCTGTTTGTTAAAATATTATTGTTTTCATTTTAATCTTTAATTAATGTCTTCTTATTTTGTACTTGTGAAACTAAACTTCCCTGTCAAACATTTAGCCTATTAATTTCTTTATATTTTTTTAAAATTTGGATACACACATAAAATTGGAATTTTTTATTAAAAAATAGTGTAATAAAATATTTTACTTAAAAAAAATATATATTTATGAAATTTATAAATATCTGTGCCCCTAATTTGATAGGGGAGTTGTGACTGATGGTGTTACAAATGATATTGCACCCTTAAAGAGGATTAAATTTGTACTGTCACTATCCTTGTATTTTAATATAAGAGATACATATTCTGCAGTAGCTAGTGTGCAAAATATTTTACATAGTCAAATAATTACTGCTATGAAATAAGAATGCTGTTAAATATTATTTCTTTCTTTTGTAATATAATGGTTGACCTGCCTAAATGATAAAAGAATGAATTTCCTCAATGTGACACAAATATTGAAAGATGGTTGCACTTCTAAACTTACTGTACCTGTAATACTAAATTAATTGTGTACCTGTAATACCATGTTATACTAACACTAGCCCATAACTTGATAAGTGATGAAGTTCTTTTAATTTTGGTTGTAGCCTACTTATAATACCTAAGAAAAGTGATAATTAAGCTGTGGATTTTTGTCTATTTGGCAATTTTTATCCTTCAATTAAAAAACGCAGTATTTTAGGTTACTTATTCATTTTGAAGCATTAGGTGTATTAAAATATAATTGATAAAATGAATAAGTAACCTAAAATATGCAATTTTCATTGTAGGGTAAAAATCAGCAAAGAGGCAAAAATCTGCAGCTTAGGAATAATAACTTAAATTACTACAATTCAATTATCACAAGAAGGATGGAAAGGATGAATTATCAAAATCAAATTGTAAAGAAAATTCTCCAGATTTTTCATAAATAAATACATCATTCTGAGAATCACTATATTATTTTCTAGATAACAATGGGATGAGCACTTTCCACAATTGTGGTGCAACAAACAAAATATTGTAAGAAGTAATAAAGAGTATTTCATACTATACATCTATTTCATTATATATCCAATATCATATATATCCAAAAATATAATCCAATATATCCATTATAATCCAAATATACTCTTTGACATTAATAAATGAAGATAATGAATATGAGTCAGTAAATCATGAAACAGAATAACCTGATGGTTTTCCATCAGAAGGTCTACAAGCAGTGGCTTGTATTCACTAATATACTTTTACTTTCCCATATACATACTTATATACGGAGTAATACACAGCGACTCACAAAACTATTTGGACACTTGAATAGAAATATAAACAAATATGCACAGCAAACAATGTTCAAACAGAAAAACATAAAAAAAACACAGTAAGAAAGTCCAATATCTTGTAGCCATCCCTTTTTGCTGCTGCACTTCCTTCAGTATATTTTGTATACTCTGTTACCATGTTTTTGGGTATAAGGAAAATTTTTTTCTCTGTTCATTTTAAATTATTTGCTTAATTCTTGTTTGGAACGAATTGAGTATTTTCTTCTCTCTTTTTCCAATTTTTCCCAAACATGTTCTCTAACAGTAAGGTATAGTGACTGAGGGGACTGATGATGTCTCTTTGGGCAGTTGTAGAGCAGCCAAAGTTGAACAACCTGCGATTTGTGCGAGGGATCATTATTCTGATAAAAATAAAATCTATCAAGAATACGAAGATTTTCAGCATTTTGTTTTAAATTTTGTTTAAAAATGTTAACATAGTTGAACCTGTTCATAATTTGCTCTGCGAACACATGTTCACCGCCACCATTGACTGAAATGCATTTCCTCTGTGCTTCACGGTTGCTTATCTGTTTTCTCCTTTCCGCTCTTAATTTAGTCTCCTAAACATCCGAATTTTTCCACAGGATCCACAGATGTTCATTTTCGAATTGTCAACAAAGATTATTCTATTCCAGCATTCATCTTTTTCTGCGTGTTTTTTAACACACCCTTGCCTTCACCGTCGGCTCGCTTTACTTACAAGTGGCTTTCTTCCGGCAACGCGGCTATAGAAATTGAATATCCTTAGTACCCTTCGCACGGTTTCAGTATTTACTTTCTTGCAAATGCCAATTTCTAACTGTGGAGTAATTTTTGGTGCATGAATATAAGGATCCTTCTTTATTATTCTCACTACGAGATTCCCTTCCCAATCAGGAAATGTCTTCGGGCGTCCTCCTCCGGGTTGTAGTTCAATCGCCTAATCATTGATGTACCGCGAGATTATGTCACTCACTGATTTCTTCACTAACACCATTTTGCAAAATCTTCAGCATGATTAGCGCTTTGCATGATGGTAAATAATCAGCTAACGCTGCTCAAAAGTGGTGTTCTTTCCTCAGCGATTTATTTCGCTTAATTGGTTAAGTTCCCACGCATCTGGTTCATCGACTGACAGGTGACATTGAATTTGCAGCAAGAGTTGAACGTTGTTTTCGGAGATCAAAATACCCGTTACTACTACATTGCCCCGACGGCTGTTCGAACAGTTTTGTTGAAGTAAAGTCTCTGCATTGGCGATTCATTTTCCTTTCAGTCAAACAAATACATATTTTTGAAAGTGTTTACAATGTTTAGGTAGATAAGAACATTCCATTCTTCCAACTTTGTGCTCTAACTAATAATTATGTGGTTTTCTGAGGAAAATTTAAGCAAATTTCGGTTAAATTAATGACTGTCCGAATAGTTTGTGAGCCACTGTAGGTAGTATAAGGAAAGTTAATACTGCGGAAAATCGATTTCAAGATTTCAACGGAAATGCACGTTTTGGGTCCCCTGATACCGACAAAGTGTTGTTTTTGTCCGTCCGTCCATCTGTGAACAACCATAGCTTCTAAATCATAAGTACGAGTTCTCCCAAAATGGATATTCTCCGGTCGATCTGGCTCCATTCAAGGCGCCGCGATTTTGAAAAACTTTCTTCAAAATTTGGGGGTACTTTACATGAAAACCTGGACATTTTCAAAATTTTCTCAAAAATGGCTCCAAAGATTTTCTTTACATTTCTTGCAAGAATAGCGAAAAATACACTTATGAAGGTGTCACAGGTCCCATTTTCACTGTTAACTCTGAATTTTCGATAGTTGCAAACGTTTGAAATTTTTTTGGCGTCTTCCTACAACTACAAAATTGAAGATAAGAGATTTTTCCTTGAAGTAAACTTTTTTCTCCATAGCTCATTCTTTCATTAAGGTCTTGTATATTGTTTTAATAATTTTAGAAGTTTTCGCGGAATATTGCGTGCAAAAATGTAAAATAGTTATTGTAATTAATTATTAAATGTAAAATATTAAATGTAATTTTAGTAATTAAATTATTAATTTAATCATTAAATTAGTAATTAAATATTAAATGTAATTTTAGTAATTATTAAAAGTAAAATATTAAAAAATAACAAAAACAAGATTTTCTCAAAAACAACTCGAAATTTTTCTTTAAACTTTTTGTAGGGATATACTCTCTAAGATAAAATAATCCCCATTCTGATATATTCTCTTGTTTGTTCAAAAATTACAAAAAAAATTTTTTTGACTTGGCTCTCACGTCGTTAATATTTACATTTCCGGCTATTTGTTCACATTATTGCATTTATGAGTGCATGTGCTTCAAATGATGTCTTATAAAGTTCCACAAAAATTCAAACTTTTCTTTGAAAAACAACTCAAAATTCCGCATTTTCAGAAACGCTGAAACGCCATTTTTTTCAAATACGGCTCCTAATTTTTTTTCAATTTTTTTTGAGCGGACAGTGCAAAATGCACTGTTTAAGATCATGTCTAAGATCATCATCGAAAGTTGATCTGTTGATAAAAGAAATACGGAAATGTATTTTTTTCTCTCACGACGTTAATATGCATATTTGCAGCAATTTGTATGCATCATTGCATTTGTGCTTCAAATGACTTCCAATCTAGTTTTTGGGAAAGTCAAGTTTTCTGTGAAAACGGGCTTCAAATTTCGCACTTACGGTAACGCTTAAACATTTTCGTAAAAACGGCTCCACATTTTTCAACGAAAATTTCCATACAGGACGAAATTTTACTCTTCTATAATATTCTTTAAGTCATATTTCGGTTTGACCATTAGGAAACCGAAATTTTTAGGCAGTAATTTCTAGTAATTTCTCTGCGACGAATAGAGCTCGACTACGCAACACCAATACCTACTAATATTAGTACACGTCCTGAGAGGGGCTCACTTATGAAGCGGCGGGCACTCTTTAAGATCCACTCACAATGAAACGTAAATGAATCATTAATGTAAAACATTACTACCGTGTTTTTCGATAGAACCATTCAGAATGGCGAAAGCAAGTGTAAACGTGAGAATAAATGTAACGACGTGAACGTGAAAGTTCGCTTACTTCAAGCTTCCTTGTTCACGTTAATGTGATTTGAGACCATTATATTGTTAATGGCAAGAATAAGTAAGAAAGTTCAGATTTTTTAGTAGCCAATGCAGTACGCAAAAGATTAAATTGCACGTCACCATCATCATCATCACCATCATCATCATCGGTGATGAGACGTTTCAAAGGATCATGCATTATGGCCTTGTATGAATTAATCCAGATATTCTACCATGATTGCGAACATTTTACTTTTTCTCTTTCGATTAGGAACTGAATTTGTGTCAAATATTTAATGTCTCAATAGTTAAGTACCGTAACAGTCTTTGGCAATGATAGGCTCACGTTTATGTGGTTAAAGCTTCACACATGATGAACTGACGTCACCTACTACATTCATGCACCAATGGAGAAGCGTCGACGCTGACAGCGATGGGAATCGCCTGCTAAGAGAATTCTCTATGAGACCAACATTTGCTCGAGTTCTAGCAATTATTGTTTGATAAATTGTTAACATAAATAACAAAGAACTATCAATTTATAGAGCAGGGTTGCCAACTGGCGGGCCGCGGTGGCATTCACTGTGGCCCACGAAAGACCAATTAGTCAAAAGTGGAAGTCCCTTGCATCCATGCGGGGCGAGAACATGGCGCGCTTAACGCATGCACCATGTCGTGATGAACACCGCTTCATGTACAAATAGGCTAACTTAAGATTTAAGAATTTATTCTAGTAAATTCAGAAATTCAAAATCTTTCCAATGTGTTTCCCTGCGTTATGAATGGTACGGCCCCGATATCACGCACGGTTCCATTCCTGCCCCCTCATTATAAAGCAGTCGGGAAAAGTGCCGACATCAACAACACGGGGAAGTCAGTTGTGCATGACCCGAGGACTGTAAACAAGGCCCGCAATCGAATTAAAAGTTTGGTTGTGGCTCTTGAGGCCTTGCATGTTGGAGGCCCCATTATAGAGTAAAATGAAGTAAAATAAGTAACAATTTATTAAACTATTCCTCAACAAACTATCTTAAACAGAGGCGTATCTAGGTATTCAGGCGCCCTTGGCAAGTATAGAATTTGCGCCCCTCTGAGGATGCTTGAAATTAAGACTGTTGTTATTGTTTCAAAGGATATTGTTTCAACGGGCCTCTTGTGAGTGGCGCCCATGGCACGTGCCATGCCTACCATATCGTAGATACGCCACTGATTTTAAATGAACAAATTTCTTCCCTGTCACCCCTCCACTTCCCACGCACGTTGACTTCCCCTCCTGCCACCTGGGCGCCCCCTTCTCTTCCCTCAAATAGCCATTTCTTAGAAAAAAACAAACCTTTCTTCTCCCTTCTCCTTTAACGTTCTTCTTACTAACTCTATGCCTTTAACAGCTGAGCGATGCTCTTTACTCTCGCTCTTTTGCCTTTCCCAGGGCCTGCAGCCCCAGAATCTGTGTGTCAATTTCCTCATCTGCATTTAATTAACTAAACAAATTATTGAATCAATTAAACCATTTAATTAATTTGTCTATTTATATATTCTACTTCGTATTTTATTTATCTTCTTTAACAGTTATTTCAATTTGTTAATTTGTTATTTCATGTATTTTTCTTTCATAATTACTGTATGTAATTTATTTTCGTAATTTATACTTTCCTTTGTTCAATTGTTCACTAATTGTATTTATTTCTTAAAATTCATAAATTTTATTTTCTAACACATAAATTGTAATTTAGATATTTTTTGGCACTGAAGATGGCCTTTATGCGACCGAAAATGCTTTATGCTGAAATAAACATTTATGACAAAACAACGCCTCGTAATTACTTTTATATTAAGGATCAAAAATTTACCTAGCAACACAATATAATAATATACAATACCTTTAACACGTGAAACACTCACTGATGTAGATGAAATAATCAATAAATACCAACGAATATGAAAATAGCGTACTAGTGAGGCAGTATTTACAAAGTTTCAGCTCAAACACTTCTAACTTGACAGTGTTATGCGTAGCACATCCACCTCTCCGGATATCCCTCCTTATTTACAAAACGATTTTCGAAACCAAAATTGAGTGTATCTCCTATCCACCAGCTTCAATCTTAACCATGTTTGAAATATCACTAATAGATCTTAATACTGACGCATGTGCGAAGTCACAACTAAAAAGATCATTAAACATAAATTTTACGACCGATATTCGAGATCATATTGTTGAGATTCCAATACTTTTCTCGGTATGTATTACAGTATAAGGAGGAAAAGTGATCAGAACAATAATCGAAACTGAACGTGAAAACTTCAGCGCACAGTGCCATCTCAAGGGGTAAGAGATTTCTTTTTTTCTGGTGCAGTGGATAAACCACACTTCAGAACAGTTTCAGAGGATTTCACGCTTTCGGATAGTATATATATATATATATATATATATATATATATATATATATATATATTCTTTGTTTAAATTATTGCAAATAAGGAGGGAGTCCCCTCTGCGATCATCATTAACCATCTAGCAGTGCGGAATTGGATTCACTTTTTAGTTGCTTGGACAAATTTTAATACATACATTTACATTTAATACATTAGAGTAGGAATGTAGGAGTTGTAGGATTGGTTCAAGGTGGGCGAAATTTGTCCTTGGGCAGTCCGAAGCGGATTCTTGTTTGTAGAGAGTCGGAAGCTTTGCCTCGAAGAAAAATGTTCCGACAAAGCTTCCTCAGGAGCAAGGTTTTCTGCACTTGCGTTGACCGCCTCTCCGCAAGCGAAACACGAGGAAATGCGAAGGAAATGCCAGGGCAGCGGGGTCGTCTCTCGGGGCAGAGAAAGTCTGCTCGATGAAGGTAGTAAAATCAGCGTTCACTTCTTTAGAACACACTGACCAGTGACATCATCAGTTATTTCATATTTTAACTTTTAAAAATTTGGGTTTATGAAACATTTGCATAATCAATCACAAACAAAACGTAAAATCATCGAGCACAAAACATAAATGTTAACCATACAGTACTCGCGGTGTATTTTGTAACATCGTTAGTCGCGGCGGTCTGTGAGTACGCACTTAGCTAAAAGTGAATATAAGCAAAGTAGATTAGGAAATATATTCCCGGTATAAAAGAAAATTGCAAAGCAAAGGCATGGGAATGTTAAAAGAAATTGAATGAAAAATTAATACCAACACAAAAATAATATTTTAACCTAGATGTATTAAGAGTGTTTCAAATAATATGTATCATATTCGTGAATATCTGAACAAAATACTTGTACTTAAACTGTACAAATTTAACAAGAACTGCACAAAAAGCCGACCGCCCGCGACCGCCCGCGACCGCCCGCGACCGCCCGCGACCGCCCGCGACCGCCCGCGACCGCCCGCGACCGCCCGCGACCGCCCGCGACCGCCCGCGACCGCCCGCGACCGCCCGCGACCGCCCGCGACCGCCCGCGACCGCCCGCGACCGCCCGCGACCGCCCGCGACCGCCCGCGACCGCCCGCGACCGCCCGCGACCGCCCGCGACCGCCCGCGACCGCCCGCGACCGCCCGCGACCGCCCGCGACCGCCCGCGACCGCCCGCGACCGCCCGCGACCGCCCGCGACCGCCCGCGACCGCCCGCGACCGCCCGCGACCGCCCGCGACCGCCCGCGACCGCCCGCGACCGCCCGCGACCGCCCGCGACCGCCCGCGACCGCCCGCGACCGCCCGCGACCGCCCGCGACCGCCCGCGACCGCCCGCGACCGCCCGCGACCGCCCGCGACCGCCCGCGACCGCCCGCGACCGCCCGCGACCGCCCGCGACCGCCCGCGACCGCCCGCGACCGCCCGCGACCGCCCGCGACCGCCCGCGACCGCCCGCGACCGCCCGCGACCGCACGCGACCGCCCGCGACCGCCCGCGACCGCCCGCGACCGCACGCGACCGCCCGCGACCGCCCGCGACCGCACGCGACCGCCCGCGACCGCCCGCGACCGCCCGCGACCGCACGCGACCGCCCGCGACCGCCCGCGAGTCGCCTGCGAGTCGCCTGCGAGTCACCTGCGAGCCGTGGGTGGCCTATTAGATTATTTTCGAATTCTCCTGTGCATGACGTTGGAAGTGGGGGCAGTATTTACTCAATAAGACATTCTGAATATAAGCGGTGGCTGTATGTGTTCAACCGCCCTGCACTTCCCTCCAAAAATCATTTCCTCTACGGTGACTGACGATCATCCTCTCTCTGACAACGTAGAGCTCGCGTCCGCATTTCCGAGCTCCTGAGAAGGGAGCCAGGACTTAGTCGCTCCGCCAGCCACTGAGTCGTGCAGGCCTGCCGTAGGGTTTGTGATGTATCAGAAAATAGTCGGGTGCTAGACGTCGCGCGACATCTAAACTAACAAAGAACGCCAGGCTCATTTTCTCGAAATAGTGGGGACGAAGAAAACGGAACGACCCTTGCGACGACCTGCGCGAGAGCGAGGAGGCAGACGCGAAAAAGACACGTGACGAGTAACACGTTTGATTTGGCGAGGAGTTCACGAGATCTCCACACGCAGTCTTACGATGTGTGACTAGTAAAACATTTTTCCGCCCGCGGACTGAACTAAACGCGTACAAACGCATTAACATTATTGCTGCCCGTAAAATTATAACGTGCCATAAACTGCGATTACGCCACTGTGGTCGGCGTGCTCCGGTAGTCGTGAAATTTGGAGAGGCCAGCAACTCGCAGCCGGTGATCGGGTGACACCGTTGTAGTGCTGTATATTGCTCTCATAAACGTTCTGAACGCAAATCACTGGTACTGCAAGGTGAGCATTCTACGAAGTCTCAAACGGTGTGCGATGCGGAAACAGACGGCCGACTTCAACCAACGTCTTTGCCGCTGCTGTGGCCCCGTCTGCAGGATGAGGTCAGCGACCTTGGTGAGGCTGCTTTGCGTTGATCATATCATGCCGCGGGAGATGAGATAAAACGTTCTGCTATCGAAGGTAATTCAGAGGTTAACTCAGACCAGAGAAAGCAGTATTATGACTATGGCAAGGACCACAAAGCAAGCTGATTAAAGACTTTGGAAGAACTTACAGTTCACAGAAATCAAAATAACCAGTGAAACCACAAGTGAAAGTAACAAATGAGTAAAATAATGTAAAGTACTATAATGGTGTAACTTGTTTACCTATTTGTATGTGAGTGTGAAATCTTTATTCCCAATCAACTTCGTGCCAACCCTTTGGCAGTATTTCATAAAACTGTAACTTATTTTATGATTTAAAGTATTGGATGGACTGTCCTTAACCAAGACCTACCCCAATCTCACAAGGTTAAGAGCTCCTGTGGCCGAGGAAAGCAAGCTTTGATTCCCCCAAGCGGGGAAGTCGTTGACATTTCGCCGCTGCATTCCTTTCCGCGGCCTGGCCCCAATAATCCCACTTCGACTTCACGACATTCCAACTTGACCACAGATACAACCATGTGACAAACAAACCCACAGATATGATCACACTGTTCTCAGCAAATAATCAGATCTGATACTGGTACCAAAAAAATACGTACTAACCATTTTTCTCAATTTACTTCTTTGGTTCCATCTCTCTCTCTTTCTCTCTCTCTCTCTCTTCATTTTATCCTTTTTCTGTTGAAGATGATCCTTATTCAAACACATGTTTACTTACAAAATATTCTGTTAAACTTATAGGTCGTGAAGAAATAGCGTGGGTGTAATACTTTCCCACTTTCATAATCAGGAAATCGAATTCATTTAACAACTTACAGCGGACGTTGCAGAATACAGGATGATTCTTCATTTCGTTGCCAGTGATTGAAGAACGGCGACGGAGCGGCGAGTGGCTGAGCGCCGAGGCCGGAAGTGCCAGTCCAGCGAGCCTCCGCGCCGCACCGCGGCGCTATGATGAAATTGCGTTTGTGGCGCTACACAATGGAAGACTGCCGGAGTTCATTTATTATTTTTATAACCTTTTGCGTTTTGTAAAGACAATGCTCCATAAATACGGTTAAGTTCGTCGCTTTCACGCGTGATAACATTGTTGAAACTATTTGAAGAATTTCTTACAAGAACCAAACTAGTCCAAATTCAAGATTTTTCAGGAGCCACCAAAAACTTCATAGACATGTGTAAAAATGAATTTATGTTTTTTCCCTGCCTTTTATCTTTCAATGTGATACGCCCTTGGCGAAAAGAAATGTCCCAGCAAATAGCGCCAGTTGTAGGGAATAGCTTGGTGAAATATCTCAAAATATGGAATTTTGAACTTGTTTATGATAATTTTGAACATTATTTTGATAAATATCCTCAAAAATCAAAATATCCGTTGGTAATTCTCAAAGCTACGAGTTAATTAAGATCGTTTAGGAAATATTAATTTTGAAGAAAATCGGTTTACGCGCTAGCATAGACCACAGACGGACGGACAGGGATACACTAGGAGAGGTGGCTCAGTGCATCAACTGATGTCACTGCAGTGCCTCTGACCGGAACGTCCTAAGTTCAAGTCCCGACGGCGGCAGGTTTTTAGCTTGTCACTAACTTGTCACCTAGGTCAAACTTAGACGCTGTCTGAATGGAGGATTAGTTATTTGTAGCAGTATGCTATAATATATATATATATATATATATATATATATATATAATATATATTATATATACATATATATAATATTTATTTCTGAAGATCATTTGTCCATGCAGTTCTGCTACATAGAAATGAACATTTATCATGTATTAAAATGCTCATTTCTATCTTTATTCTTAATAGGATGTATTAATAGAGAGTGTAGGGATTCAGAAAGACATACGCTATTGCACTACCCCGGCATTCATTATATTTGGCTTGTGATATACTGTTTAAATGGCATTTGTGACTCAATAAATATTATTATTATTATTATTATTATTATTTTTCCATTACGTCACGACTAAAGATGTTATGAGTCGGCTGAGTATAAAATCTACTCCAGGTTGCAACCAGCTACCTAAGGAGCAGATCCGGTGACAATCAGCGCCCTACAATACTTTACGCAAAATGTGGGCTGTTCCAAATAAAGCAATTTCTTGCACTTCCCAGTCTTTTGAATTACCAGGGAGTTTAGACAAGTTCTTACTCAAATTTTGCGGAACAAATCCCAGAGCTCCGATAACTATCGGGACGACCTGTGCTTTTACGCCCCACATTCGGCTGATCTCGATTTCCAAACTCTTGTATTTAAGACGTTTCTTTGCCTCCTTGGTAACGACGTTTTGATCGCAAGGTACAGCAACATCGATAAGTAAACACGATTTTTTCGCCAAATCCCGGATAACTATATCCTGTTTGTTTGCCGTTATCGTGCGATCAGTTTGAATTTGTTGGTCGTACAATATCGTACACAATCCAACAGACGTCACTGGTTTCGGTGAGTGTTCGTACCACTTGGGGCATGTGTTTGGAACTTCGAGGGCGGTACAGATCTGCCAGTGGAGGTAGCTACACACCCTGTCATGTCTTTTAAGGTATTTGGTCTTTGCTAGGATTGGACAAGCTGAGACAATATGATCAATGGTTTCTACTTGCTCCAGGCAAATTCGGCATTTATCATCTTGGGAAATTTTGAGAACCGCTTTATCATAATGTCGTGTTCTCAAAGCCTGATCTTGGGCAGCTATTACAAGTGCTTCCGATTCTGGCTTCATTCTTCCCTTTTTAAGCTACATAAATGATTGATCTTTATTGATCTGCACCTTGTCCATTCTTTTTAGGTATTGTCCGTGGAGTGGTTTGACTCTCCACGATTTCTTTAACATTTTTTGTGTCTCACACTTCATGTTTAGCAGCATCAGAAGTTCAGTGTCTGTGTTATTCGACGTGTCTTGCCTAGTTTTCTTCGCAATGCTTCTTGCTACACTAACAATGCCTCTGTTTCCCATTCTTCGGTCAGATTTCATGACCTGCCTCATTAGAGGGTCATCTTGATGGCTGACTACATACTTCCCCAACCCGACTATTGCGTTGTGCCAGGAGGCCTCAATTTGTCTGAGGCCTCTTCCTCCTTCCTTACGTGACACATAAACTCTATGTATATCAGCTCGAGGGTGGGAAACATGATGCATTGTTAGCAGTTTTCTGGTTTTTCGATCCATGGTGCGAATTTCTTGCTCAGTCCAGTCCACTAGTCCAAAACTGTATTCGGCTACAGGTACCGCCTAACTACCTATTGCAAATATTTTATTCCTGGAATTCAGAGCGGACTGCAGGACCAGTCTCACTCTCCTATAATACTCCCTACGAATTCTCTCTTTCATTCTGTCGTTCGAGATGGTTTCACATTCTTCAATGCCCAGATATTTGTAAGTTTTACCTGGCTCAAGATCTTGAATCACAGTGTGCGTATCAATTTCAATGTTCACAGACCTTGTGAGTTTCCCTCTTTTTAAATTGATTTTTGCACACTTGTCAAAACCAAACTTCATGCAGATGTCATTGCTAAAGTCATTCACGACAGACAGCATTTGGGAGAGAATCGCTTCATTCTTAGCAAACACTTTCAGATCATCCATGTAAAACAAATTTGATACTGGCCTTTCATCACCATGGGGCTTAAAACCAAAGTCAGCTTGCGACAACTGTCTCGATAGTGGGATCAAATTATTATTATTATTATTATTATTATTATTATTATTATTATTATTATTATTATTATTATTATTTTAATGCTTTTAATAAACATTCAGAACAGAAAAAAGTTATTTTCCTAATCTCCGAAACTCGACGAAATTGATTTTTTTACGATTACGTTTACGTCAATATTTGTTAATTCTTTAATTTTCAGTTAGTATACTGTATGTAATTGTATTATTGCGTCTACTTTATTTATTGCTTCTGAGGTAATTACTGAGGCAAAGTGGTCGGTAGACTTTCGTAAATACTTATTAAGCTCTCACCACATATTCGAAAGTACCTATTTCATAAGAGTGGTCAACTCACTATGACTCTTGTGCCAGATGCTATCCGATATCTGAATGTGAAATGCATTTCGCTCACAGGTGCCTTAAGCATAATTTCTACTACATGTATGACCGCTCACGAGTATCTAAGATATCAATGTTTACTTACTCTTAATACGATTCTTCGGAAGATTTGATCTCCGGGGGTGAATAACAACTCTCTAGACGGACGCAACAAAATTCTGTCAGTGTCTCCTGCGATCGAAGTTCAGATTCTGCAACGCTTGTTTTTGTAGATACGCGAAGTTCCGAGTCCATCAGCAGCGCTTTGCGCCTCGCAAATGCATTTTGCGCTTTCTTCGTGTACTGTTACGTAGTATGTATGTCTGTACTTGGCGACAGCCCGTGAACGGGCTCAGGCCTACCGGGGACGTCCCTGCCTCGCGGCCATGGTTTAAGGGGGTACGTGAGGGAAGCACGTAGACATCTCCACGCCGTATTCCGGTCTTCTCAACCTGAGAAGTGAATTTTCTCATCGTTACGCAGCAACATATACTGGGACATTGCAAGAAAAAAAAAACGCACACTATATTTTCGCCTAGACTGGGAGTCGAACCCGGGGCTGCGTAGTGGAAAGCGAGCACGCTGACCAAGAACTAGCCGCGAGGCTTTATGGAGTGTAGACAAAGTGTTTTAATGCTTCTGAGGAAAGTGAAGATTTTTTTTGAGAAAAACGCGTATTGTTGGTCTCTGATACCGAAAAAGTGGATATTCTTGTTCTTAGATGTAGTAAATAATTCCCCAAACATGTTGTGGTTTCGAATTGTCGTTTCGAGAAATTCGAGAATCGTCGTTTTGTGGGCCCTTAGTACCAAAAAATTGGTTTACAGTAAGACGTCTCAGTTTGGCCAACTGTGGGAAACTCTAGCGGCCAAACTATCGACAAGATTTTCAGAAAAAATTATTATCCCCGGTCAACGGGTTGATGACACGGCTCCTTAGAAACGAATGCTTTGATTTTTTATTTTTATCGAAACTTCAACGATATTATTAACATTTTCTAAAAAATGGCTCCGAATTTTTAATTTTTTTCTCGGTAGAGCGAAGTATAAATGGCATAGGTCCGATTTTCGCTAAAATCTCTGATTTTTTGAAAACTGTAGTCGTTTACAATTTTACAATTACATATTGTACAACATCACAACTACTGTATGTATTATATAGATTTTTCTGAATGAAATCTGTTTCTCAAAATTAGACTTTTAAGTTCGATTTTCATTAATACCTCTGAATTTTCGAAACTTAGAAATGTTGAATTTCATTTTTGAGGCGCCAGGAACGTTTGTATGGTGTTTCGTGTAGAAGATAACTACACGAAACACTTTACAAACACACTATCTAATAAACCAAGTATCTGATTTCGAATCCTAGCCCGTGAAAAACATCTCTGCGATTTTGAAACACATTTGCGGGTTCAAGTAGTAATACAATCCCTATACAGTATTTGAGTAACTGCAAGTGAGCGTGTGTATGGATTGTGGCGTCGTTTAATCACTCAGACACAGACACGAAGGATTCGTAACAAACAAATTTATTAGACTAAGAAATATATATATATATATATATATATATATATATATATATATATATATATATATATATATACAAGGTTGCACAATTCATTCACGTTATACGTGCTTTACGGAACCCTCCTAAAGACAGCTTTTTTTAGCCGCTACCTGCGACTGCTTTGCGAGTCCCCCACCCGCCCTTGCTTGACCGCAAGAACAGCGACCGCTTGAAAGCGTCGCTAAAGATGAGACTTTCGTCTCCCCGGACGAATCCGGCCGCTCACCCCCGGAGCGAAGTGCGTGAGCACTTAAGGAAGATACCACTTGGCGCCGTGCCACAATTGTATCCTGGATAATAATGCCCTTACTTTACCTTAAATAGATTCGGTCACATGACCGACGTGTCATGTAACTTACTCCCATTCCGTCTAAAATGACGTGGGTGCCCCACGTGACCTCCCCCCCCTCAGAGCTTCGTAGGCGCCAACCGCCACGATGACGTCTGCAACCTACCACTGACGTGTCTTACCGCCCCCAGGCCTCAGCACCCTCTTGCTTCCTGGCTTAGCCTAAACCCATCTTAGACACGCCCCCTTCCTGCTCAGCCTACAGGTCTGTCTATTTGTGGCTTCCATAGACAAAGGCACATCCTGTCTTTTATGTCTGCAAGCGTCACTATGCCACAGGATCCGTCACTCACGATTAGACCACTTCCCATGCCCCAATCGAGACGTGAGGTGTCTTTCGAAGCGTCTCGGTGTCTGGTGGGGAACTGATAATTTGTTTTCTAATCCGTCCAGAAGATACTAAGAAATTTCCGAAAACGTGTTTTGCGTGTTTAGCGCTGTGATCTTAGTGGGTAGATGGAGAATTAAACCAACGCCACCTAAATAGATCTATGCACCCAGAACGCAGTATATGTAGCCCAGAACCCAGAGGCAATTTTTTTTCCACGACACTATCACACGACACACTATCACAAGACACGACACATCGTTCTGGAACACGTGGAACACGCGGCAGAATTGTCAAAGTAATCATGATAGTAGTCAACGTAAGTGAATTATTTCGTTCGTGTTGCCATATTTTTACTTTCCCATATACGTGTATATACGGAGTAATATAATGCTGGGCGAAAAAATGGCTAATTGGAAAATTTTCGGCAGAAAAAATTCATTGCCGGGCTCTGATAACGAAAAACTGGATAAATCCAGTTGCTAAATTAAGAAAAAAATCCCTAACACGTGGTGTAGCCAGAATCCCTCTTTTGTGGATCCTTGATACCGAAAAACCAATTGAAAGCAAAACATCCTTCCGTCCGTCTGCGAACACTACTAGCGCCTGAACCACATGTAGGATAATGTAATTTGTTTGACTTGTCTCTCACGTCGTTAATATTTACACTAGCGGCGATTTGTTGACATTATTATATCAATGAGTGTATGTTCTTTAAATAATGTCCTGTAAAGTTTCTGGAAAACTCAACGGTTTTCTGTGAAAACTAGATCAAAATTCCGCATTTTCATAAACGCTTAAACGCCATTTTCTCAAAAATAGCTCAAAATATTTTCTTCAAACTTTTCGAATGGATAGTACTAATTGAACTTTTTAATATGATGTAATTTTTATTTTTTATTTTTTTGTTTTTTAAAAAATACAGAAATGTACTTTTTTAGATTTCCCCCATTATTAATATTCACGTTTTCTACAATTTGTAAACACTATTTAATTTGTGAGTTAAAGTGCTTCAAATGACTTAAAATAAAGTTTTTCGAAAACACAAAAGATTTCTGTTAAAAAGAGCTTCCAATTTCGCATTTACAATAGCAATTAAACGCCATTCTTTTAAAAACGGCTACAAAGTTTTCAAAGAAAATTGCCATTAAGGACAATGTTTCACTGTTCTTTAATATTCTTAAAATAATATTTCCGTTCTACTATTAAGTAATTGCGAAATAAAGAAAATGTTTAAAAAAGTAATTTGGGCGGCGACAGATGGCAGCTGGCAAGAGTATGTGGCAATTACGAAGAGGAAATCCAAGGAAATAGAAAATCAATACGGGAAAGTCTGTGCCATTTTGTAGCACCTCTAATTAATAATAAATTTGGAAATACTTGCGTACAGTATTACCTTGGAACTTATTAAATTTGTAGTACGCCAATTGAATATGGTGAAAACCAGAACTGTGAATAATGTTAGAGAACTGTGGCACATGCGTATTCTCCTTTTCACATTTATGTTCTTAGGCGAGCAAATACGGGGGAAGATTGCAATGTTATTGTAGGTGGTTTTGTAACAGAATTTTTGGAAGTAATTGAGAATGATCTTATATAAGGATTAGAGAATGGTGCTGAAGAACAGCTTACAGGTGATCTTTTATGTGTACTTTTGTGCAAATTAGAAAAAAAGAGCGTACAAAAGCGGACGTGCCAATTTCTAATTATTCGCATCATCTATACCAGCAAGTCTTTTTTCGTCCATTACAATTTTTATATTGCAATATTACAGTTCATATCCCGTATGGAGGTAACATGCAAGGTCATTGAGAATTGGGAATTTTTGAAGGGAGTGTAACATTATCAGCAACTAGAATTCATTGGTATGTCCAATATTAGAGACTCTAAGAACATATTTGAAAAAGTCATGCATGACATTTAGAAATTTTCATCAGATGAAGAAAAAAAAAAATTAAAACAGAGTACAGTGTCGGCGACGCCGTATTCAAGTAGTATCTTGTAACCGTTAAAAGTTATGTGTGAAAGTACGTGCTGTTGCAGCACTTAGTTCCTCCCCAGCTCAGAAAATCATGGACGGCAGACGCCGCGCGGGACATTTCCGCGTGGCGTCGCGTCGCGTCGCGTCCCGTCACGCCGCATTTTTGGACGCGACGCGGCGTGGCGTCCCTGCCGAAGAGAAGCCTCGCAGCGCGACGGCGACGGACACAGCGTCTCTCCCCATTGTGCGCTCGTCGACCTCGCGACCATCAATAACGCCTGCTCGCTCCGGCGACAGCAGCGCTGTCACACGCGTTTCCGCCTCCGAGTCGCCTTTCTACTAAAGGTTTCGCTGCTCCGTCTCAGCGACACACGCTCGAATAATTATGAAATCTCCCAGCAGAAAGACTATCAGCAAGGACTGATTAATTACGCAAACTGTCCTAACCATAACTAACCATTGACGTTCTCTACTAATATTATAATATTGAACGCAAGTCTAAGCAATCAATATTAAAATCATATTACTATGACAGTCATCACAACACTTCGGCGAAAATAATTAGATTCCCTGCGTGATACAGATGAAGAATTTACTTGATCTCACATGAAGCGCATTGCTCCTGACAATCTTTATTTTCTCGCGTACTACATGCGTAGTGCAGAGGAATCAGCAAATTTCCGTGAGTTTTAGGGGGAAAAAATCGTATTGCAGTTTCGTGATATCGAAAAAGGGGGTCATTCTCGTAGATTTAGTAGATTTATAGTAAATTTACCAATTTCTTTGCCATTCTTTGCGAGAGAAAATTTAAGGAAAATATTTGGAGCCGTTTTTGTTTAAAAATTGCCTATATTTCACGCAAAAGTACGCGTAAACTATTCATTTTTTTCAAAAAAAATTATAAGTCTTTATTGGAAGATCTGTCTTTAAAGAACAGAGTATTAAGGAAAAATCACTTTCTTCAATATTGCAGTGGTAGGAAGACGCAGAAAAAATTTTGAACAACATTATACCTGCGACATTCTTTTAAGCGTCTTTTTACGCTATCCGAGGACAAATTTCAATCTCGAAATTTGAATCCACATTTAAGAATGTTTTGAAAATGTTGATGAGGCTTCATATTAAATACCCCCAAAAATCAAAATATCTGCTTTAAACTCGCAGGGCCTAAAGTTCGTTTAGATCAATCGGGAAATATTGTCTGAACGGTTTAGATGCTAGCCACAGCCAGATCACAGCCAGAAACACAGACGTTTTGCCACCATTCAATGTTTCGGTATCAAACATGGATTCTGACTTACAACGTGTTATAGGAATTAGGAACAATATTTATCATTTTTTTTCCTACCGGAGCCCGAGAATAAGTGATCTGACGAATCATATCTGTTTTCCGCCTCACGATAACAATTCGTTCTCTTCTTACGAAGTAAGATGAAGCAAAATTGGTACAATATGCATCATTTCATCATGGGATTGACAGTATTTCTGTCATATGTTAAGTAAATGTTAAGATTTTTATTTGCGAATTTCAATCTTATCACGAGTCGAGATTAGATACCCCAGAATCGCAACATCCATACGAAAAGCAACATGAACATGCACAACAGATAAATGTCCGGTCATGACACATGCAAAGACACGAAAAGACACAAACGTCTTTTCATCATGTGTCCGGCAAAACTGGACACCGAGAGATATTTTACTGTCCATTTGTGGGGAAAGAAGAGTATCCCAATCGATTTCTAGATTATTTAGTGAAAATAGAACTGTTCAGTCTCCAAATACGGACACAGTATTCGAAAAATATTCACACCGTATTTCTATCATTACTGAAATGGACGGCACCTATCATTCTTGTCTTCACCTAAGCAATACTTTACCAAATAGTATAAAATTATTGAAAATCTGTAAATTAGTTTAGGCAATGAAATAGAAAAAACACACCATACGTGCGAAACATTTATTGCCCGAGTAAAACAAGAACACAGTGGTAATGATACATGTGCGTAACCAGAGGCGGCTCTAGTCTCAAAAGAAGGTTGTGCAGGACTTCCGATTCGACTCGTTACTTATTTATAACTTATTTTCTCACTAACGGAAAACCATTTTCATGCGACGCTCTTTGCAAAAATGATGATAATCATCCGTAAGTTGAAACAGCGCCTCCTTGGGGTGCTTTCTCTAATGAATATGAAATACTTTCGTACATTTCACACAAAATACAATTAAAATTAATCTTACTGTTTTCCTAAGTATTTTTCGTTTGTAAATATAAAATAAACATTTCATTATCGTAGTACGTCGCTTTCATGCGGCTTTCACGAATTGCCTCTAAAATTACAATACTTCTCATTACAGGCACATTTCAGATTACTTTCTTTCAGTTAACCCGGCGGCGGGAACGTGAAAAATCCTCACGTCAGTGGGAACGTTGCGTCTGACAGACCCGCCGGTTATTATAGGCTATTTAAAGCACTAATTAATTACAAAAATGTTTTATTATAAAATAAACGATACAAATAGTTCATAGATCCAATATAAAGCACAAAATATACCCCAATTTTTTAAAAGTGTGCACACTAGTGAACAAAAAAATAAAATTGAATATGAACGAAGATCGAACAAAGAAAAGAAAAATAACAGTAAGTTAATAACTGCAATATTAACAAAATACCCATACATGTCGTAAACAAATATAATGGATGAATTATTTATAGCAATGTTTTGTATGTTTTTATAATGTTTTATGGAAGAGTTAGTTTACAATACGTTTTTCGGCCATTTTGTTGGTTTTTTACCCTCTCCGAGTAAGTCTTTTGTGGCCTACAAAAATTTAAAATAATTTGCATTTTTAACCTTAAAATATCAATTTTATTTATAAACATTTGACAGCAAATAAAACAATATATTACTTATAAAAGGTTGAGGTTTTATTTCCTGATTCTCAGGTTCAGCTTATTCAATTTTTTGTTCAGAATGCAGATTCTGAACAAGAAATTTCTAGTTCAATCGATGAATCAGCAACTTCATCATCACTTAATCTTTTTATAAAATCTTATTTATTAATTCAATATCTTTCGAATTTAATTCATTAAAATAACTCTTAGATGAGCCGGCCACGTTGTAAAAATCTCACATAAGCGGGAACGCTAGGTCTGACCCATCAGCAACTTTGAGCAGGAATAGCATATCACATTTTTGTGATAAACTCAAACTAATTATCGATATCAGTTCAAAAACATTAAATTTGAAGGTAGAGTGGTGGATAAATTTAGAACTAATTTCCTTCATTTGATAGAGCTCTTCAAAGATGTCTCTGGGTCTGACAGACCCAACGTTCCCACTGCCGGGTTAATAAGGCGCTAAGTCAAATTTTAATGTTATTTTTTTACCCCAGTTTAAATTATATTTTAGTTTAATAACTGGCTGTAAAAACTAGTATTTTTTGTTATTCGAAAAAACTCGCGACGACTTTACGCCGGTTTTGAATAAACTTGGATTAGTTACGTTCACTACTGATCAATTTGTACAGTTTTGCATTTTATTGCTTTTCTCATGGCTAAGTTGCAATGAATATGAGGTTGAACATGGGATACCTAGGCAGGTACAGCTACCAACGACTGCCAATTTGACGCCGTTGTGTTTTGCAGCTATTTCTTCGTAAGAAGAGAAAATATTGTAATCGTGCACCGGAAAACGGAGAATTTTTGATAGAAAAACTATTATTGCCGAGCTCTGGTAACGAATGGAAAAATCGTGTTCCTGTATGTAACAAATTACTGCTCTAACATACTGTGTTGTCAGAATTCATATCTTATGCGTTCTTAATATCGATGAGCCGATTGGCTGCAAAACGTCTGCCTATCTATGATCTAAACCGTTCAGAAGATTTTCTCCAAAATCGATGTTCTTCGATCGAATTTAAATGAACTCAAAGCTGTCTGAGTTTGAAACGGATATTTTTAATTTGGGGTGTACTATACATGAAGCCTGAAAAACATTTTCAAAATTTCTCAAAAAAGGACTTCAAGTTTTTGGATTAAACTTTGTCCTCGAATAGCGTAAAGAATTCTCAAAAGAATGGTGGATGTCTTACTTTTATTGAAATTTATGATTTTTCGAAAATTGTAAGTGTTCAAAATTCTTTTCGACGTCTTCCTACCTATTATAAATCGAAGATGAAGATTTTTCCAAGATGAAATCTGTTATATAAAGACAGATCTTGAAATACAGTAATTTATTAATTCGTTATAATTTTCCAAAAATACGAGCTGTTTTCATGTAATTGTGCGTGAAACAGTTTTCAATGAATAACCTGAGTTGCGTGAAATGTAGTTTTGTAATTTAACAAATTTTATTTTTTTCTCAAAAAGGCTTCAATTTTTTCTTTTAATTTTCTCCCTGTGTGTAACAGGATGGTATAAAATGGTGCTAGTCCCATTTTTGGCCAACTCTCTGTATTCTCTAAAATTGAACAAAATAACATTGCAAAAAGTTTGAAAATTGCAAATTTAGAAATAATGTGAGAAAGTACGAATATGTACTATTGAGCATTACTAGTTTGGGTCTTGAATACTTCCTAAATTTTATAATTTCAGTCTTGTTCTCGTTGAGTACGAAGTATTTGTAATAATACTATGAGAGTTAAAAGAAGATGTAATAAAATTATAATTTTATCGTAAAATTATTATTTTTAGATTAGATTAGATTTATTATTAATTCTGCAATGAAGTGTCATTTCTTGGTGGCAGAATATCGTAACATAACATGCATTAAGATTTGCTGACTGCCCGCGCGCGTTTGAAAGTCCCGCCGCCGTGCCGCGTCACCACGTCAGCGGCGCCATCTATGGAAGAGGCAGACAACGCTGGAGGGCTGGCTCGGGCGAAGCGCGCGCGGCCGTCACGTTTGAGCAGACGTACCGTGACTCGCCCCTGTCCGTACGTCAGGGCTAGCCGGCGAGCGGCAGCCGCTGGCGAGCTATAAAGCGGCGCCGGCCCGGCTCCGAGGCAGAGTGTGAGAGAGCGAGCTACGGAGTACTGGTCTGCAGAGGAGTGTGCGGCGTACTGGCAACGGATTATACTGGTGACGACTACTTGGCTGGGATTATACTGCGACAACGGACTTCTCTGGCGGATATTTGGCGACCCGGCATCTTTGGGAACTCCTTCTGGCAATTGGCGACCTGTTAACGACTTCGGCTCTCTCTCCTGGATATGCGGCACTTAGGCACTTCGTACTCTGACACAAGATTTTTTGTAACTACATAGTTGGAATAAAAGAAAACTGTTTCTGGATCTTCCGTCTTTGTTTGAATTCAACAAGCTTACATTGACTAACAATAAATTACAAGAGGGTAGTTAATTTAAAAAAATAATTAAGAATAATAGTGCATAATTTCACAGCGCAAGCCTTACTCCAGTTCATTTTACTCCACTTAACTTCATTTCACTGCACTTCACAACACTTAACTGTGATGCATTTCTTTCGCATCTCTTTTCTCTCTACTACACAACACTGCACTGCACTTCACGAATAGAATTAAAATAATAATAATAATATAATAATAATGATTATATTAATAATAATGACAATACTAGTACAACTACAATTAAACATATTACTTAATAGGAAGTACTACTAATTTAACAGTAGCAACTTAACAACAATACAATGACCTAAAATATAAATAAGCTAGGGAATTAATTTATTTTTAAATTTTCTCAAGCTTTGAGGAAAAGGGTTCAGATTGTCGCAGGCAAACTGTTCCCGCCTCTAATAGTTCTGTTTGTGAATGAAAATTTCCCAACGTCCGTTTTCTGCATTCTTGTCTTAATTTTGTACTCGTGATCCGCTCTACTCGAAGTACGAGTATGTAAGCTTTCCTAGACGACGATTAATTTCATCCCAAGCAGGATAGCCTGTGTATGCTTTGTACATAACACAGAGTCGCAACTTAATCCGCCCTATTTCGAGTGACTCCCATGTACCTCTATTTTATGTCTCCCTGAAAGTGAATTTTGATGCTCTGCGCTAGAGCTTTTCTAGATTGTCTTGCTGAGATATTCTAAACGGGTCCCAGCATACCGCGCCACATTCTAACACGGTTCGCACTAGTGACGTGTTTGCTAAATTAGCAATAGAGAATTTCAAAACTCCTCAAACAAGAAATAATTTTTCATTTGCTATTAACGTTTCAAAACCATTGAATTAACTATATTAATGACCTTTATCGTTGTATTTATATTTAACTGAATTAGAAAATAACCTTCCCGGAGTAATTCTTGACTGAAACTGCATGTGCAGAGTAATGTGAAAAAACAGGTGCCACAGAACAAATGTCACACATTTCTAGGGGATGTTGAGAGGTCGAAAACCATCACTCTTTGCCAGTGTACGTGTGAGAAATTTCACATAACGAAGTTACGTGTGACATTTGCCCCCTGATGGTTAGGCAACTCTTCATGCATCTATGTTTGGAAAGTAAACGAAATCTTTTTGATTGCGTCAGAACGGAACCCGCCCCCAAATATTTGTCCCCAACAGAATATGTACATGTACATAGTGGAAAGTTTTTTAAAAATAACTTAGTCCCAAAAGTGAGAATTTGAGATTCTAGAACTGTTGGTAGTGCTTCATAGCCGTCATTTGTTGACTGTGTTGAGACCGAAATTGACCGTATTGCTTCCTACTTTAATCGAATAGAGAGAGACAGCATTTTGAACATTCAAACTTTGTCAACCATAGTTAGCGAGACATCTAACGATTGTTGTAATAACTAGGGAAATGAAAATATGGATTTTAATCCACTATCCACTAAATGCGATTTTTTTTCAATCCTCATCGCTTAATGCGGATTGCAGATTAGGTGTTAAAAATGCGGAATACATCTGGCAAGAGTGGTCAGAAGTGACACCGGTAGACGCCTGGCGAGGATAATGATCAAGTGATAATTACATCATGTAAATCAATCAGAGCAATCGTTAAGAAACACATTTTTAACTGTTCAACAATGAATCTGTTCCCCATTTTGTACATTCGACAATTTAAAATCAACTTCCGAAGGCTAACTAAACATTAATTAATTAAGGCTAATTAAACATTTCACAGCAACAAACATCACAAATTATTAAATCAAAGTTCCTAGTCTCAATGCCATTACTACCTGTAGTCAAATAGTAATTTCTGTTTTTTCCCGCTAATTATAGTATTAATGATATATTAGTCTCTAATATGCTTAAGAGTTCACAAACCTAACGCAACAATGTATCGCGGAGACATTTTTCTAGCTGATCCCGGCAGATGGAGCCCTGGAGATGTTGTTCTGCCCCATATCTCTCTTTCTCCGTCTCTCTCTCTCTCTCTTTCTCCGTCTCTCTCTTTCTCCGTCTCTCTCTCTCTTTCTCCGTCTCTCTTTCTTTCTCCGTCTCTCTCTCTTTCTCCGTCTCTCTCTCTCTCCTTCTCCGTCTCTCTCTTTCTCCGTCTCTCTCCCTTTCTCCGTCTCTCTCCCTTTCTCCGTCTCTCTCCCTTTCTCCGTCTCTCTCCCTTTCTCCGTCTCTCTCTCTTTCTCCGTCTCTCTCCTTCTCCGTCTCTCACTATCTCCGTGTTATTCACATTTGGTAGAAGATTGTGCACGTCGCTGAGCAGGCGCGTAATATAGAGAAACGCCGTGGATAGCGGGTGAAATACCGCTGTGTGAAATACCTACCACGTGTACGAGGTTGCACAAATACATTTGTCCGAAAAAAATGGGGTGGACCACCCTTATCACTTAGGGGTATAAAAATAGATAACAACCTATTCTAATACCTACTGAATATACATATAAAATTTCATCAAAATCGGTCAAGCCGTTTCAGAGGACTATGGTTACTAAAACTGTGACACGAGAATATTATATATATAGATATTGCGATGCCACCCTCTCACCGACACGCCCAGGTCGGCGGACTTACCTGCCAGGCTAGATCAGATGGCAGAGGGGTCGACTGAAATAGAACTTATGAATGGTGGAGCGTGTTGCGTACGAATGAAATAAAATAAGTGAAATGAGGTTAAACAAAATTAAGATTTAATTTCAAAATTAAAGTTACTTTGTCAGAAAACACGCTATCTTTCTCAAGAAAACCTCAATAACGAGCTCGTGTTCCCCAAAAAATACCAATTACAGCAAGTCTTACAACTAATAATTTGACAAATGTTACGCTGGTTCTCTTGTAGGCCTGAGCGCGGCCACATACCGTTCTTCGAAATTATACAATTAAGAAACTTTTAATGATTTTCAGAATTAATTGTTCTGTTTTAATAAGTTTTTCGCCAGAAGGGCAGTTACGATCTCAGGCTGGCTCGAAAATGTAAAACGTCACCCTTCAGAGGTGGTTGGCCTCTCTTCAGATGGAGGTCGTCCCGCGAGGCGTAGGGCGGAGCAGCGTGAATGTGGAGTTTCTTTCTCCACGCAGGTATACGCCAGCTGGGTTGGAGGCGCCGTCTCGAGGTTCATCTTGTGAACTGCCGTCGGGACGGGTAGCGACAGTTCTCTGGGTCACACTGCGCGAATGGAACGGCACCGAGTTACAGCAATTTAATGTCTGGATCGAGTATTTATTTATAACGATAATTTCCACTATCTCCGTTCACAGCCAAGCACGGCTCAAATAAGAAGAACACTTCAGCTCCAATTCTAGGCGTGAAAATTAAGTAATTTGCTTCTGGGCGCCGCTGCCAACAGAAGAAATTCTCTCATCAAAAAATAATAGTCAAATTCGGCACTTAAATAAGCCGATTCGGGAAAAATCCAGAAGTGCGCCCCTCCTTTTCTCTCTCCTCCTGACACGGAGCTCCGCACTCTCCAACGTTCAAAAATCAAGTCCCTCTCTCTGCTCGCATTTCAAAGCGGCTGCTCTGCTTCCCCCCACCAAAATTTACTAAACGTTTCGGAATTTTCCAGAAACTGGAGTAATCTCATTAGAGACTGGCTGACACTTACTACGCAGTAGCAATCCTTTCGCCCAATCATAGACGGCGGTCCTCACAGAAACTGGATGGAATTTTCCACTGCAATCTCTCTCAAACTTTATGAAGTGCACGTGCAACTTCGAGCGGCTGGTGGCGGGCGGGGTGGTGATCATTTGTAAGCGATCGCAAACACGACACCCTGGGTTGTTCCCCGGCGTTCCGTAGCTAAACGAGAGCGGACGGGACCCAGCGGGAGCGAGGGGCGGCGCGGGAAAAAGGGGTCGGGCGGTCCCGGGAGGCGGCGTA
The DNA here is from genome assembly GCA_031308135.1 of Acheta domesticus. Classification (NCBI taxonomy): domain Eukaryota; kingdom Metazoa; phylum Arthropoda; class Insecta; order Orthoptera; family Gryllidae; genus Acheta; species Acheta domesticus. The sequence goes on from JAHLJT010009436.1 coordinate 157,614,141, forward strand.
AGTGATCTCGCCTGGCGCCAGGCAGGCGGAAGTGTCGGAGGCGGGCTTGGCGTCTCCTTGAGGCCTCCGTGCACTCGTCCCGTGAAAATAGTATAAAATTAAGTTTTATTTTAATAATAAAAATATATTGTAGCATTACCTAATATTTATTAATAAAATAAAACTAATTTATAAATAAATATTCTATATATATATATATATATATATATATATATATATGCAGAGAGAGAGACTACATATATTCTAACCGCCTTCCTCTCACACACAACCATCGACTTACCAGCGTCAGTCTTCTCTTCGACCGCTAGCATCATCGACCAGCTGAAAAAAGAGGCGGTAGAAAGAATGCTCATATGAGCTTTGTGATCTCAGGGGGCGGGATCTTTTGGGTGAGGAAGCACACCCCAAGACACAGAAATTAGTAGAATTATGCGTATATTCTGATACCTAAGTTACATCACGCATGAAATAATAAATTCACTTCTCAAATAAAATGACTTTCTCTGCATAATTTCACCTTAACTTAGTTTTGCCAGGCCTGGTTTAACCAAATACAGTAAGCTTATCAAGTACTTCTGAATCACTGTTAGTCAGATAATCATCTTCTATTCTACTATTTACAACACTTCCCTTTTAATTAAATCCCTTGATTACAATCTAAAACATTCATGTTGCCCTAATTTAAATAAATCTCTTTTCTTAAATTTATTTACAATAAATGAGACATGCTCCTATTGAGAATGAATTGTGTTACAAAGACACGGGCTATGATTTCTCTACTTGTTTTCCGGACCTTCACTTAACACAGTTTAATTAGGTTATTTGAGAGCCCAGTTATCTGCGGTACTGTTTGCGCACTCGTCGTTTTAACTTCGCGTTCGTATAATTCTCGATCCGCGATTACCTTGTTGAAATCGCCGCTCTCTCGGACTGCAGCTGCTGCGTGGCGCCTTAGACCTTGGCTCGCGTGGGGTTGCCTACGGCCTCCCCCGAGACCGTCCGCCTGCGAAGTCACTGGAAGCTGCCTCCCGTCTCCCGTTCTACCGTCTTCATTACGCCCTGCTGCCGGTCCCGCGCCGATCCTGCCGGTCCTGCTGCCGGTCCCGCCAGTTCCTCGCCTCGTCTGACACCGATATATCCAAATTCTTCAATCTCGCCGCTCCCTGCGTCGAACTCTCCCGCCGCCAGTTTCTCGCCTCGTCCTACACAGAAATATCCAATTTATTTTCTTCGTCGCTCTTGGGTTGCGACACGCCGACGCGTTTTGCATAGTCCTCACGCATTATTCTCGTTCAAAACTCACAACGTTTTCCGCAATAACTTCACTCAAGTCTCTCTCCTCTAATAATCACCTTCCAGTTCACTTTTGAATTACGTTTGCCGTCACTATTACGTCCAGAAAAACTTTGATGTTACCGTCTTAATTAATGAACGGTACCTCCCTAAGAACACGCCAAGATGGCTCCTGCTCATACGCTCCTCTTCCACTATTACGCCACTCGTCCGCTCTTTTAAACGTCTCGACCAAGAAGAAAGAAAACGACTTGCCCTCCCGTCTCCTCACTCTTGGAGGGGTGGTAGTGCCTCATGCCCCTCTCGTCCACCACTTCCCGTTCTAAATAGTTCGGAAGTCCGCATCGTAGCTTCGCGCACACGTTACTAGGCCGCGCTGCTTCCTACTTGATTCTTTCTTACGTTTATTTTTTTATCACGCGTCTCTCTCTTCCTAGGTGCGTGGGTGGCTATCCTGTGGCATTCTGGCAAATGCTACAATATATACACACACATATGAAATTTTAAAAAAATTATATTTATCCGCTGAACACACTGAAGATATTGTGAATATTATTATTCTAACCACTAATACAGATAAACAAAACCCAACAGTATAGAAACACGTCAATTCAGTACAATAGTTCTACGCGCAACCATCAGGCACCTGTCATGTTTTGACTGCAAAAAACATGGCGGACCCTAGTTCGTCGAGGGCCCACCAAGAGCGCTGAAACCGTAGGATCAGCCACACTGAGTAGAGTAGTCTAGCTCGTTGGTGCCAACTTACCCCATGGTCTGCCATCCAACGCCCAAAGATATATAAGATATATATATATATATATATATATATATATATATATATATATATATTGAAATATACCTTTCTCAACGTCTCATCAAAAGCGTGGCTGTAATCATGTCCTGTTCCAAATTTATTAAGATTTGGGCGCCAGAAACAGGTTACATGAATTACTATCAAAGTTTTTCTATCTGATTTAACAAAAATTATCTAAACCTCCAGCTAGCTTGGGTCGATGGGTCCGGATACAAATACTCGTTATCGCCTCGATAGCCGATTACCTGATCTGCCAACTATACAGTATGGCGTGGAATCTGAAATGTAATAATTATGCTTTCAACTAATTAAAAATTATGATTGACAAATGAAAAAACTCTTTTCTTTTCCAAAGAACAAAATTCAACAATTTATTTAACTTTTAAATTAAAACAATTAATTAGATGGTCATGACCCCTTTTGAATAAATTGTCTCTTTTATACTGCAGTATTTTTTTACCGTTTTTTGCATGCCAACGCTCCGTAGTCGCTTCTCACTTGGCCGTTGTTAATTCCAAGTTCCGCTTCTCTCTTCCGGTCTTGCGCCGCCGCTGACACGTCCAGTCCACACTGCCTAAACTATCTGTTAGTCTTGTCCGACGCTCCCGGTTCCTAATCTCTCCCACCGGTTATGTAGACTACTGAAGTCCAACTGCAATGTCCGAAAATCTGAACAAGTCCTCCGAAAATCACTTCTGGTAAATTATTTCAAAGTCCGAAAACAAACTATCACTTCTCTCACAAGACAAAGTCCGAAAACAAGCTATACAAGTCTCACTTTCCCTCTATGTTGCCTACAAACGATCTTTACGCTACGGCACCCAGAGTCAGAATGTACGATCTTCACTCCACGACACCCCGAGTCAGAATGTACGATCTTCACTCTACGACACCCCGAGTCAGAATGTTCTGTTTAATGCATTTTTAAACCCTTCATGGCTCGGTCGGCGTCCATCCTTCTATTATTTCAAAACACGGCGGCAACATTAGACTATCTGATCTTTTATAGCCAACCCGTGCGTCTCTTACACATTCGAGTAGCCGTGACTTCCGTCAGTCATTCGTTTTTGCACCAATTATATCTTAGGTTCTTCGGCCCTCTAGCCGGCGTCCTGACGTCATCAAGGCCCGTGAATAGTTTGTTGACCTTGCCAACCTCTGCGCCGCCGTTGCTAAGGCCGCATACCGCCATATTGAATCCCCATTTATCTACCCCATGTATAACTAACATCATTAAATAAAACCTATCATATTCTGGTATATCACAATATATATATATATATATATATATATATATATATATATATATATCATTGCCGGTAGATTTTAAGAACAGGGTTCGGCTCCTATTGACGCGCACGATTCGGTTCCGAACGAGTCACTCGCGGCGCCGCCACAATGTGCACACGGCCACGTGGCCAACGCATTTTCGTGTAGAATCGTGACGCTTCGCTACCCGTGTCCAAGTTGAGGACGAGGCTCGGGCCTTCGGCCCTCGCGTTAACATAAAACATCCTTGAGTCTGTCCAACGCATAATTACCAACGCATTTTATGCATTTAACATTGTGCATGCAACGCATTTTATGCATTTAACCATTGTAATTCTCCATTACGCATTCGCACCACACCGCACAATGCACAATGCAAGCAGTGCTCCCTGAGTGATTCGTTCTCGTGGTCCGCGCGAGTGAACCTTGCGCAAGTGAACCGTGCGCCGTGAGCCGAACCCTGTCCTTAAAATCAGCCTCATTGCCAACACCACAAATGGGGTTGGTCGGAACAAGTTTACTTGACTTTTAACCCTTGTGTCTACAGTGGGTTACCCGGGTAACCTCTACAACTTAAAATATCGATTTTGGACTTCTGAGATTGATTTTTTTTCTGTGCGCCCAGTTATGCGTTAATTAGCTTCAAATTAACATTATGACGTAATTTTGTGCTCGGAGGGCTTATCCTCCGAAAGTTATATTGATTTAATTATAAAGCACCCTTAAGTCTCCAGTGGGTTACCCGGGTAACCCTACACCCGGCACTTAAAACAAATGTAAATAATGCGTTTTTCCTGACATTTAGTAACTGGAAGGCCAATTAATTATGTAACTTACACAATAAAGTAGAAATGTATCAAGTTTATGAACAATTACTACTAAAATAATTAATATAAACAATATTACTGACAAACTAAATTCAACATAAGTTTTACATTTTGTATCATATAGTGGAGGCTCACAGTATAAATAAATATTGTATTTTTGTATGATGAAATGTTTCATGCTTTTTATTTTATGAAAACAATATCAAATCCATTTATTTAAAACAGCAACATGTTATAGTTATGAAAGAATGTTCATCACAAATTGGTTTGCTGCAAGGTACACAGGTCCTTGTTTTCCTTTTTCATCTTGGTACCTGATATTTACAAATAAATCAATCTCCAACAATAGGAAACCTTCCACTGAAATCCCGCTGAGGATGAGTTGTTATTGTTGTTGTTGTTGTAATAATAGCCACTGGCTTTCCCAGTATGCACTCTATTCCAGATTTTACAGAAAAAGATCGCAGGAATGCGGGATGTTCAGAGCGGCACACTACAGCTGGCATTGCTAACTGATTGCCTAATTCTTGAAGAAAAATCCTCCTTTTATGTGTAACAATCTTCTATTGTCTGTTATTTTCACTGTATATGAGTTATGCTGATAAACATGTGACATCTACTATATTATAATAAAATGCCACCGGCCATCTCTGTGTAGGTCTTTTCACACTGTAGTGGGAACACATTTGTTCATATTGTCCATTCCTCCTTTATTTTTGTTATAGTATAAAATTATTTCTAGTTTTGAAAGTGGTCCGGAAGTAGAATCATCACAGTGTATTGTGGATAAAAGTATAACAGCTTTTTTCTTTTTTGGTACTATGGTCAAATAACTGTCATACGTAAATCTGTTTATCTTTAGAAGACAGCGTGCTGTATTCCTCATCCGTAAGTTCCTGAAATTCTTCCATACTTCAACAATGGATGAATAAACAAAGATGCACAGATGTTAAAATATAACGATGTGAAAAAAGGGGAAAACAAAGACGCACAGAAGTAAAACACTTCCGATTCAAAACAGAAAATAGTACGAAAATAATTCGTCACGAACTATTTTTTCATGTTTCATAGGCTGGCAACAATGCAAGACAGTCACCCCAACATAATACAATGAAATACAATTGATTTCTAATAATAAAAAAACATAGACACGCAAAGCAAAATAGCATATATTAAAAGCCGAAAATAGGCGGGTTACCCGGGTAACCCAAGTGTAGACTAAAGGATATTTCTTTTGCCGTAGACACAAGGGTTAAAGACTCCAAAAGTAGGACAGTCAAACATTCACGAATAAAAGAATACTATAAGGTTGTGTAATAAATGTAGTTTTCTTTGAGTGAATCAATCTTTTATAATTTACCGGAATTACGTAAAAATACTAAAAATTATTAACCGGTGCCAGACAGCCCCGGGATCCCGTATATTTCATTTTTTACAAGTTTTCATCGCTTCCATGGATTATCAGTCACTTGCATGTGGCGTTGTTTATTCCACGAAAAAAATCAATTATAAACATGAGTCACTAAGGATTGTTATTTACTCAAGTCACTGCGTGTGAGAACACGCCAGTAGGAAAATAAACATAATCCCTCCATCTCAGTCTGCACATTCTGAGTATCGAAACGTACACAAATTCTGTTCTAAGAGTTATACACGCGTGCGCATTTTGATATCAATTTTTGTCATTATTATAATTCCGTAATATAAACACTGGCATCGTGTTCTCCCATTTAGTAATATATACTTCTTCTAAGAATGCTTTATTTCTTTCAAGGACGCTAATTTACTTTCTTTCCTGCACATACTTCAGTCGGAAACTAGAAAGCATCCAACAGAGAAAGTCTGAGGCTGTTACGATATTAAAGGCTCATCACTTCTGAATATCTGTTATTACGAATAAAAGAAGTATTCACGACCCATGAAACGTAATGTCAGCTGCCATGAAGAAAGTTTTCACCAGAATCGCAACCGCCACGCTGGCCAACGTAATCCGCTCCATCTATCATATTCAATGATTGCATTTTTTGATTAATTACGTCTTAAAATGGAAGAATTTCAATGTAAATTCTAGTAATTAACAGCAAAAGGGTGAAATATCAGCAATAAAAATTTCAATGGATGCTTGATTACGTGCAGTGGCAAAGAGAGCTATCTACCGGCGACAGAAAGAACTCGGTGCGGAAGTCTCCGCCAGTGACCCCTAGAGAAGTCTGGTGTCTACTTCCCAGTGCGCGTAACGAGCCCTTTACGACAAAGCCGTGAGGGAAGCAGCAAAACCAGTTCCAAACGTCGACGTATAAAAGGGCCTAAACCAGTAGGGGGCGTCCATGAACGCTAACAGAGGCGTGAATTGGGGCCAACGACACGACAGGACCCTCGTCCCAGGGTTTCTTTTAACGCTTTCGTCACTTCGAATATATGAAGAAGGATGAGGGCCATATATTACACTCCCAAATGGGCCTATTATACGCGTGTTGTGCGGCTCAGCACCTCGCAAAACATATACAGTTAACCACTGATGATGTAATTGATGCTAAACACATAAGCGTGGGATAGAAAAACGCGTCCACTCACAATGAAAAGTAGTTTTGACTGTTTTAATACATTAAATTCAGAACGAATCAATTCCATTCATTGTTATGGAGGATAGTAAGTCAATGTCATTTCCGGTAAAAATCCTTTTTTGAAAACATTAAATCCATTTTCAGGAGCATTTTATTTTTCGCTTTTAAATTATTAAAAGGCTTTAAGCTTTGAAATAAGAGTATAACTCGACCAAGCAAAGAATAAAGGCTGCGATTGCGGCGCGTCGTGAAACTAACTGTGAAAACACGGGTCTGTACAGTCAGTTTAGCTCACAAATGTAGCCAGGAGCGGGAAGAGAGTTCAGTGATTGCTCCTACGGAATCACCATGGCCTCCTTCATAGAGGTTGTGAATCAGCTGATAAAATATAACTTCTGAGACACATCATGCAAAATTTACACTGACTGTTTTATTTTTGTCCCTTTAAGTCGCTTTTTTTACTTTTCACCGTTCTAGTACAAAACTATAGTAAAAAGTTATATTTATATTGAATTTTTAAAACTTATTCATTGAATTTAAACATTTTGTATTCTCCTTCATTCATCTTTTTTCCCCATAGGCTTTAGACGGTTTGTTAGGTATGCAATAAAATACCAAAACATTAACTTTACTGTCTTAAGTATCTACAATATTCTTCATGGTGGTAGTTACTCCTTACATTAAAAAAAAATATTTGGTAAATATTCTGAGAAACTACTTAAGTTAAAACAAACGATTTATATGAACGTTACTGCTCATCGAAAGAATTAGTTTCAAAATTTTGAATCGTTTTGCAGAGAAAAGAAAACTTTTATTTCTTCCAATATGAGGTGCAGACATGTCCAAATATAGTTAAAATATTAATTGGGAAAATACTAGATTTGCAACGAAATAAATTGCGTTTTCTTTCGCAATAGTTTGGCACAGTCCCATTTTAATTTTGAATAAAGTATCCTTATATCTCCGTCTCTGTCGTTTCAGTTGTAAACACAGACGGTGGCGCGCTCCTGTAAACATCATTCTCAAGTTGGTCGAGCTATACATTATTTACAATTATTGTTTTGGGTGAGTCAATTTTCATTAAAATTGTTTACTTCACAAGTCCGATTAGGAACGTTATATTTGGCGTCTACTCTCTATTTTGACGTGGAAGTTATATAAATTTCAAAACCTCCGGCTTGGACTGTTATAATGAAATTAGAATTCGATAAAAGACAAAAATACATCTAAGTCAATATAGAATTCTAAGTTATATATTATTTTCCAAAAGCATTAAAGAGATCACAGAAGAAAGAATATGGGTCATTCTATATTAAATCAACACAGTCATTTTACATCACCATCTCAGATTCAGATAAAATTTGACACATAGGTAGTATGAATGAAAAATAAGAAAACAACAAATTTTGAGTAAAATATTTCCACCCGTTTGTGAAATATAGCCATGTAAAAGTTTGCAAAATTGGGTTTCCGAAAATTTTTTAATTGTTGTAGAACCTCACGATATTAAGATAGAGAGCTGGAAAAGGTGTAATTTTTCAGCCTTCTTTATGGCCTTTTATGTGATATACAACTCAATAGGATTGCGTTCAAAAAGTTTTTCAAATTTGAATTTAAAATTTTGAATTTGACTTTTTTCAAAATGCTCATCTTCAAAAAAATTGAAAAAATTCTAAAATAATCCTTATATATTTACAAACAGATGGTGAAGTTTAAAAATGGGACTGCAATGAGTTCATAAGGTAATCTTTACTTTAAATGCACAATATTTACTTTAGATTTTAATGATTTAAAATGCATTTTACTTCAAATTATAAGCCCTAATATATACAAATTATTAATTTAGTGCTTTTTGTTGGCGAGTGTGTTGTGTTTAATTGTTACAATTATTATCATTATCATTATTATTCCACTACATCACGTCTAAAGATGTTATGAGTCGGCTGAATATAAAATATACTCCAGGTTGCAACCAGCTACCTAAGGAGTAGATCCAGTGACAATCGGCGCCTCTACAACACTTTGCGCAAAATGTGGGCTATTCCAAATAAAGCAATTTCTTGCACTTCCCAGTCTTTTGAATTACCTTGGAGTTTAGACAAATCCCACAGCTCCGATAACTATCGGGATGACCTGTGCTTTCACGCCCCACATTCGGCTGATCTCGATTTCCAAGCTCTTGTCTTTAAGACAGTCTCTGCCTCCTTGGTAACGACGTTTTGATCGCAAGGTACAGCCACATCGACAAGTAAACACGATTTTTTCTCCAGATCCCGGATAACTATATCCGGTTTGTTTGCCGCTAGCGTGCGATTAGTTTGAATTTGTTGGTCGTACAATATCATACACAATCCAACAGACGTCACCGGTTTTGATGAGTGTTCGTACCACTTGGGGCATGTGTTTGGAACTTCGAGGGCGGAACAGATCTGCCAGTGGACGTAGCTATATACCCTGTCGTGTCTTTTCAAGTATTCAGTCTTTGCTAGAATTGGACAAACTGAGACAATATGATCAACGGTTTCTACGTGTTCCTGGCAAATGCATTTATCATCTTGGTAAATTTTGAGAACCACTTTATCATAATGTCGTGTTCTCAACGCCTGATCTAGGACAGCTATTACAAGTGCTTCATTCTTCACCTTTTAAACCTCATAAATGATTGATCTTTATTTGATCTGAGCTCTGCCCATTCCATTTCAAATGGAAGGGTGGTCCGTGGAAGGGTTTGTCTCACCACGATTTCTTTAACATTTTCTGTGTCTCACATTTCATGTTAAGTAGCATCAGAAGTTCAGTGTCTGTGTTATTCGACGTGTCTTGCCTAGTTTTCTTCGCAATGCTTCTTGCTACACTAAAAATGCATCTGTTTCCCATTCTTCGGTCACTATTATACTAATTTCTGTGATGATAATAATAATAATATTAAATAATAATAATAATAATAATTATTATTATTATTATTATTATTATTAGACCGCGGAACTTCATGCAATTGCATATTTTTACTGACTGTGCATATGGAAAGGAAATGTATAAAACTTTACCTATCACCAAAAATAAAACAAATATACCCTATTTTTATTTTGCAAGTGTGCAATTTTTTAGTTTAACCGCGTAATTTTAATGTATGCGTTATATTTCAGTGCATATATTCTAGGGTTTTGTGGAGAAGTGGATCGAAGTCAGATCTTTTCGGGTATTTCTCTTTCAACTTACAAGTGGCTTTCTTCTGACAACGCGGATTATGGAAATTGAACCTCTTCAGTACCCTTCGCACGGTTTCGGGATTTACTTTCTTGCGAACGCCAATTTACAACTGTGTGGAATAACTTTTGGTGCATTAATACGAGGGTCCTTCTTTATTATTTTCACAAGATTCTCTTCTCGATTAGAAAGTCTTCGGACGTTCTCCTCCGGGTTGCAGTTTATTCATTGATATACCATGAGATTATTTTATTCACTGTGCTTTTTTCATTAATGGAATTTTGCAAAATTTTGGGCATCATTAACCCTTTGCATGATGGTAAATAACAGCTGACGCGCTCAAAGTTCGTGTTCTTCCCTCAACGATTCATTTCGCTTAAATGTTTAAGTTCCCACGTATCTGGTTCATCCTGTGAAAGGTGACCTTGATTTGTTTTATTTTTGATGATAGGTAAAGTTATATACATATCCTTTCGATATGCACACTCAGTAAAAATGTGCAATTGCATGACGTTCCGCGGTCTAATAATAATAATAATATTAATAATAATAATCATCATCATAATCATCAGCAGCAGCAGCATAACAATAAAACATAACACACTCGCCAAAAAACACTAAATTAATAATTTGTATATATTAGAGCTTATTATTTGAAGTAAAAAGCATTTTAAATCTGTAAAATTTAGAGTAAGTAAATATTGTACATTTTAAGTAAACATTACCATATGAACTCATTGCAGTCCCATTTTTAAACTTGCACCATCTGTTTGGAAACATACAAGGATTATTTTAGAATTTTTTAGTTTTTTAAGATGAGCATTTTGAAAAAACTCAAATTCAAAATTTTAAATTCAAATTTGAAAAAACGTTTTGAACGTAATCCCTATTGAGTTGTATATCATATAAAAGGCCATAAAGAAAGCTACCCTGTTGCTAAATGACACCTGTTTCAGCTCTCTATCTTAATTTGGTGAGGTTCTACAGCAATTTAAAAATATTGGAAACCCAATTTTGCAAACTTTTACATGGCTATATTTCACAAACGGGTGGAAATATTTTACTCAAAATTTGCAGTTTTCTTATTCTCCATTCATACTACCTATGTGTGAAATTTCATCTGAATCTAAAATGGTGAGGTAATATTTTAATTAAAACTGTGTTAATTTAATATGGAATGACCCAATTTTCTTTACAATGACATTGTCAATACAATAAAAGGAAAATGAATTTAATAAAATATACGAGCCCTGCACTTAAGACCGTATTTTCTTCGTTAAAAAATAACATCAAAAAACCTAGTATTTTTTCCTTGTGGAGAGTTTTTGTAGATTTTGTTTGTTGTTTTTTCTTTGAAGAGAATGTACCAATTAGGTAAACATATGAAAATCAATACAGACCTTCCAAAACAAAGTACTGCGAAATATTGTAAATGCCCCGTTGTACATTAGAAATAGGAATCTACATCGTGATCTTGGAATTCCCTATGTGTCAAGTGAAATTAGAAGATTCGCTGCCAAACATGTAATGAGACTGTATGAACATGTTAACTTAGAAGCCATTCAACTTTTGGATAACCATAACCAGCGGAGGAGACTAAAGAGGACCAAGCCCTTTGAATTAGTTTAATATTGACAATAAATTTATTTTGATATTGTAAATGAAATACATACTACACTATTGAGTGAACATGTAAATAATATTTTTACTTAGATTTAAGAATACATGTAAATTGATGGTTGGTCATTTGTGACCAGTTTCAATCTTTGACGCTCTGGAGTATTAAGAAAAAAAATGAAAATTGAGTAATGCGTATGTTATAGAAAATATTTGTTACAAATTTAGTTACTGAGGGCTTACACTGTATTTCTGAAACATGTCATAGTTTTTCAATTCTCTAAACACTTTACGGGTTCTGTTTTGTAAAACGAATCTGTTTTAATGCTGTAAATCTCATTGAAGGGGAAGATGAAGGTGCTCAACCAAATGAAGAAAATATACATATGAGAATCAGCAGTGTACGTAACGAAGGCCTGACAAATTATATAAGAATGTACTGTGCACAAAATATCTTACAGGAGAAAAATTATTAGAATAATACTTAGAAATTATTCTTAGAATAATTAGTCATGCTACTTTTTAATGGGAATAATGTAAACAATAACGTCGAAATATACTGAGGTTTTAATGTGTGAAGATTATTTATATATTTTTCAAACATTTCTAATACAGAAGATGTAGCTAGCTCTTCCTATTTTGAGGAAGAAAATGTAATTCGATATTTAGAACGAATTTAACGACTCTTACTGGATTTTGATGGTACAAGCAAATTGTCCGACACGTGTTCACACAGTCTGGAAGACAAATGAACCAATTTTAAAAAATTGTAAAAGAGAGTTACCTAAAATTCTAATCTGGGTCAAGTTGCTGGTCGCACATTCATTACTTATATCTGTGCATATCGCAAAATGCTTCCTTACATCTAGAGTTTTTCATAATTTTTCGACCTTACATAATCTCTGTTCTAAAGATTAGAACATATAAATCCTATTATCTGAGCTCAATATCCATTTCATTTCACGTTTTCGTGGACAATATTAGTGTCGTCGTTGCTGTCATCGTTACAGTTCTTATGGCAGCACATCTCTACGTTTTTAAATAATGTTTTTAGGCGAAGACCCACGCTACTTACATTCTTGTGAGCATTTCGGATCACAGGGCAGAACACACTGCGCTTAGGGAGTCAATATGCGCGAATGACAATGAACGAACTTCCAAAGCCAGCGAGGAATTGAACTTGTGACCTTGAGATAAAATATCTTTATAGACACTCAAACCCTTACATAAGGAATTCAGAAGCCAAGCCGACTGAACCCATCAAACGAAAATGTTCACTATGAACAGTTAAAGTTTTTTATTTATAAAAATGTCTGTAATTGTTCCAGCGTATTTCGAATAAACTCATTCATTTTTTATAATTAAAGGAATGTTTTTAGCACTTTATAAATATGTTTAAAAAACTCAGTGTCTCTCTATCCCGTAAAAAAAGCCACTTTATATTGAGTTAGTCACATTGCCAACTGAAAGGTACATTGACGAAATCTGAATTGTATTGATATACTATTCTGAATGGTTTCTAAACAAGTCATTTTATTAAAGAAATACGCCCAGAACAAAACACTTTTACTAGAGAAAGTTACCGGTTTTATTGTAAGTAATTAAACAATACTTAAAATAAAAATTGCATGAAATACAAATAAAAACTTGTTCATTGTTTCTACTCTGCGTGATGCAGTCGACATCACTGGCAGGTTCTTCCAAATGTTATTTCTGGTAAAAATGTAGTTTTATATTGATAGCAAATGGTTCAGCCTTCTCAATCCGGATACATCTCATGGTCAGCCAGTTAACTGGTTCAAATTCGACACATTTCGCTAAGTTTTCTTTGGAATGGAAGTCGTCGTGGTTAATTTCTGTGAGGAAATACTTGTTTTGTTTTCCTGCAGCTAGGAATGATATCGTACCAAACCCACAGAGAAAAGATATGGCTACTAATTTTTTATCTTTTCTCAATGAGGGAAAAATATGATTAATTTGGATGGTACCTGTGTCTTAGTACAAGGAAATTTAAGTCAATAGTTTCAGTGTTACCATTCTTATTTTGCAGATATTTTGAGCAGGAGTACATGACTTCATGTTTGATATTATTACTATCTCTTGATTGAAATAAGAAAGTAAACACAAGAAATTCCACTTACACAAACACTGTGAAGTTGGAAAACGCGAATCTGTTCAGTTCAAAACAGTTCGGTTAAACATCTGCTGTCATGGAACCAAGGAATTAATCACACTGGCCACCGAAACAACTGATAAAATGTTCATTTGCCATAGCAGTTAGCACATTCTAGCGTCAAACCAGTTAAATGTGGAGTTCGTCGTCTTGGCCACTGACAAATATTAAACTTATGGAACACAACCATGTTATTATTCACAGTTTTTTTAAAATTTGAGTTAGTCAGATTGGCTTCTGAACGCCTCACATATTAAAAATTAAAACATTTTTAAATACCAAAAAAATACCAAAAATAAAAATATTTAAAATACAAATTGGTAATGCCCACAAATAAAAATGCACAATCACAAGATGTCTAAATAAGAAAAGTCCACTTATCAGACGTTAAATGACAAGACGTGCCGCTAATATTCGTCCAGAAACAAAAATTTCGTGATTTTGATTTCTAACCGATCGAACATTTTAAGCAGTCGTTTGATAAATACGAGGTCTTCAATACTTTATAAATTCTTCATAAGACTGTCTCTTGTTTTTCGGAACTATGATGTAAGTTTATGTGTAATATTCAATTTTATTCAATTTATCTCATTATTCAGCTGTTGACAATTGTACTTTTTACGTTTTATTTATTGTTAATATTTGTGTATTACAGTATGTGTACCTGATGATGAAGCCATAAAGAGTTGCCCGAGAGATTGTAAATGTTTAAGTTAAGTATTGTCTATCTGAAAATTTTGAGGTGCAAATAAATAATTGGTGAATACTTCATTGGTGCGTTGTCGAGAAAGTGAAAAGCGCGCGGGTGAGTGGCGTATTGTAATGAGGCGGAAGAGCAGAGTGTCATGTCGCTGAAGGCTGCGGAAGGCCGCGCGCTGCGGGAACTGCTTGGGTGCCGGAGGTGGAGAACGAGGCGGCGACGAAGAGGGAAGAAGGACGGGGGCAGCGCTTTCCCCAGCCGACAGGATGCCACTGCTCGGCGCCCGTGTGACCGCACACAAAGACTCAGAAATGTTATTGAGCTATATTGCAGTCGAGGCCACAGCATATGAAGTTCGGGATGACCCTAAACGTTTTTCCAGGAAGTTCCCCGCGGGGGAAGTAGGGCCTTGTCACAGGATAGGCTTTTAAAGGGGTGGCAAATAGAGCTTTGCCATCCGGTAAAATATTCTTAGGTAATGTAGTCAACTACTGCGATTTTCTTCGCGTAGAATCCCATCAAAAATGGGCTGAGTGTAACGGCCACACATTGGAAACACTTTCTAGAACATATATCCTTAGATAGAACGCATTCGTATCCCAAACAGCTAAAATGTCTGGAGCCTCGAAGTAAGTGAAGTGACTGAAGGTATCTTCACTGACTCCGGCTCTGAAGAAAGCCTTCCTCTGTAAGTGGGGGAGAAGGTAGTTTATTAGGATTGGGGGGAAGGCGAGGGGAAGTGTAATAGGAAGAGGAGATTGATGGTTAGGACATACATTACTCTATGGTTAGGAGAAGAAGAAGAAGAAGAAGAAGAAGAAGAGACGAAAAAGGAGGAGGAAGAGGAGGAGGCGGATGAGGGGGAGGAGGAGGAAGAGGAAGTGGAGGAGGGGGAGAAGGAAGATGATGAAGAAAATAGTAAGAGGAGGAAAAAAGAGAAAAGGAGAGCCGCATTTTCCTCGTGAGGAAAAGAACGGTAAAACTAGTTTTTAGCCACATGCACTATGTGATTAAATAATAAGAAGGATGGCATAGTTGCAAGTTGTGCCAGCAGAAACATCAACACCAAAAGTGTTCACATTTGTCTGACGCTTCGTGGACAACCAACATTGGTGCGACGAATGTTGAGTTATGCTTCACATTTGTGTGAAATAAATTTCACAACTTCATTACATTCACAAAAGCACTCCGTACTATAATGACTTAACTCTTAAACAAATACTTACAAAAACTTCTTAAACTATGAACGTCCTCATTCATTTTTCAATTTTTGAATATTGTAATTTAAGTGTCGCCTGATAAAGTGGTTGCAACTGGCCTCGAATCGTTGTGTTCCTTTAAAACAGTTGTCAAGGTCGATGCCACGAACGGGAGTCCGTGGCACGAGTGCCACCACGAAATCGCCCCTCCACGCAGTTCATCTCCCCGCTACAAGAGACAAAGACATTACTATTGTAAAACGGCGGGGTTATTAATAGTTTCCTTTCCCGCCGCTGGTTGCGCAGAGGAGCTCGTGGTATGCTACGATGCCACAAGGTCACAGGTTGACAACACTGCTTTAAACCTTACGCCAGTGTTGTCAAGGTCGATGCCATAAGCGGGAGTCCTTGGCATGAGGGCCATGACGAAATTGCCTCTCCATGCAGTTCATAACCCCGTCGCAAGAGACAATGCCATCGCTATTGTAAAACGGTGGGATTACTAATAGTTTCCTCTCCCGACGCCAGTGGCGCAGAGAAGCTGGTGGCATGGCACGGTGCCGCGAGGCGTGCCATTGCCCCCAGTAGGAGACCTTAACACCACTGTCTTACGCCATAAACGTAAACTTACAATACTATCCCTGAAGTTATTGCCTTTAATCCGAAAGGAAGTTTTTATCAATAGTTTAAAAAAATATAATCTCCGTTGATAAACTATATAATTAAAATATTTAAAAGGTTCATTTTCCTAAGTATTATACAGGGAACTATTATGCAGAGTTGCGTTTTCTGGATTAGTAACTTACCTAAGTAGGGAAGCTTACATTGTTCTCCTTAATGAAATCAACCACTCTTTGTTTTTGCTTGGCCAATTCCCATTTCGGTCTCCCTAGTCTAACTGCAACTCCAGAGAATAACAGCATAAAAACCAGGAACTTGTATTAGTTTTCATTTATTTTGTAGGCCTAACAGTGAATTACTTTTTTCATAGCATTTAGAGCAAAGAACAAGAAACTTCAATTACAAGAATGGATTTTTGTTTCACACAATATTCATAAACAAATAAATCGATTCAAGTTAACTTTATGAAACGGTTTTAGAGTAAACTGTTAATAGTCTCTTGGTTTCTATGTTGATATTGTCATCAAGGTTTGAGGGCTTGAAATTGACGTTCTCTTATGTTCTAGGATCCTAGACGTCTTTCTATTACTTAAAGCGTGACTACACTGAAAAGCTCTTGAAAGTTTATACGCGCTTTTCTTTGTGATGGAAAAGACATTTGTCGCCTCCTTTTATCTGATCTACAGAATAATCCTTACTGAATTTTTATACTCTGCATAATTTGCGCAGTTATTAATATAGTTATATTATGACTCTTTAAATTCGAAAACTGCATATTTCTTCTCTTCGCGAGAAAGGATTTACAATAACCTTCGCCACCACAAACGGATTTTGCCTTTTTTTGTCTTCTCCTAATTTTTCTTCTATGGGTCATATACGAATCATCACGATTCTCTATTTTAAATTCATTTTGCAAATATTTATCTTGCATTAACTTGAACTATCACTGTTAGACCTATTGTTCACAATTAATAACTATCTTTTCACGCACTTCAGTTGATGAATGATCTTTTAATTGTCAACAAATAACAGTGCCTACTTCAAACAGAAACAAATCCATACGTTTCCGTTATATACTTAAATTGTTTGGCTCTATTGTGATTTTATTTTGTTATTTAAGGTCGTATATACATCTAGGTCATTAGAGACCACTATTGGATTTAACGTTATGGTAACTGTGAAACTAAAAATGACATGATATGGTGATGATAGGGGGTGAAAGGACGAACACAAGTACGCCCATGCTCGAGGCGGGACTCGACCCCGCGATCCTTCGGTCCGAGCACTACTGCCTTAGCAATCTCGGCCACCGGATCGGCATTTTTATCTTTGTTAGCCAAGCAGTAAAAAGAAGTTCAGTGTGGTCATTTAGAACACATCTGCCATTCCATTTAAGAGAAACCGCGATGCCTCATTCGGTAATGTTATAATGTTTGTTGGTCTGCTAAGAACACAATGACATATGCGGACAAGCAAACGGGCGGACAATCGGATGAACAAGCGGACGGTTAGACAGAGGGAGCATAGACTAAGGATCATTTTTCCGTGCTTGGGGGAACAAGCGAACGGGTGGGGAAAGGGACAAATAAGCGAAAGGATGGGCAGCAAATAGGCGGGCCAGCGAGTGGGCGCGCCGATGTGATGGACATCTAAGTGACACAGCTGTCCTTTCTCTGGGCGTGTCGCCGTCTTCGTCTGTCGCTGTTGGGCTCTTGCGAGAGCGGAGCCTGCGAGCGACGTGGAGGAGGGAGTTCTGGCGGATATCAGCACATTGTTGCTCACACCAATTCCCACCTAGCGCGATATTAAAGAACCAGACCAGGCTGTAGCACGAAGAGGCAAATTGCGCTCATGTTGGAATTCAGGGGATTTGAAATCCTGATTAACAAAGAACATTTTGATGTGTTAATTCAACTAGTGTAATACTGACAAAATTTGAAAATAACTGAGCGGAAAACCACATAGGTGATAGTTTTGCAAATCCTCGAATTTTACATATTTTCCGTCTACCAACAACTATTACCTTTGTCCCAAACCTAATGAACCAATTGTTTCAGGATACTTTAGGTTTTAAAATATTTGTTTAAATTAAAACAAGTAGTGAGTTAGATGCATTTTGAAGTACTTGTAGCAATGTTTCACAAGCATTGACTTCACTAAAATGAATAAAGGGAGACTAATTCGCAAAGGATCACACAAGGTAGTGCTCAGGTGAATTGTAGGCAAAAATTCTGTTGCAAGGTTCACAAAAGCTCTCATACCTAATCATTAAAAAGATCGAGATCTCATCGCGAATATAAATCCATTTTCTGGTGTAATGCATGTTTTTGCACAGTCATGGCCTTCGTAAACACAAATCAAAAGTCACAGTCATACGCTCGCCCACACACTGCAACCAGAGAGTTCAGAAGGCACGCTATCGTGAGACGAAAGTGCGATTGCATTTGGCAGAAGAAAATGATAAACAAATAAAAGCAGATAAGTGTTTATTCTATTAATTTTGAGACATGATCAACATTCAGTATTTTATTATAAAACCAGTTAATATCAGGAGAGAATATCATTTTTGGGATACCTTACCTTTCATTTAAAGCAAAAATCAGAAAATTAAGTTCTGTAGAATGTTGAAATTTCTTTCTAAACAAAAAATATGTTTTAAATATAAACACTTTACACATTACGAATTGTAACAACAAAGTATTTGTCGTATTTTGCTTCTTAAATCCCCGCAGTTAACATTCAGTTCCATGTCACTACGGTCCCTCTGACCGGGAGGTCCTATGTTAGAGTCCCGAAGGCGGCAGGATTTTCGACACTAGCTTGTCAGCTAGGTCGAATTCAGTCACTGTCTGGAGGAGAATTCTAGCGGCCGGCTGCTCTTATCGATAGTTTTCCTCGGTTTCTTCGATCAACACCAGGCGAATGCCGGAGCAGTACCCTAACAAACAGGCCGCGCGCGATCTTTCCTTCCTCTTCCTTTTCCTATCCTCTCCTCTTACACACACACACACACACTAACATGCACTACACATGTCGGGAGACCGATCAGGAAGCGATGTCAGAGTGGACGTGATTGATTAGCGATTCAGGGCACGACAACTGCTAAGGTCATTAGTACCGTAAGTGTAGTGCGTGTTTTTCGTCGGGAGGTGGCTGTGATGTTCCTCCACTAGATGGCGACATAAACGCTGACCTACGTCGGCTTGCAGGGATTTTCCTCATTCAGGTATCTCCCACCAGCGGCGCACCGTCCTAGCCGGGACAAGCTCAAAACTCCCGACCGGTCCCCCGGCATGTGTGGTAGTGTAATGCATATTAGTGTAAGTGTGTGTGTAAGAGGAGAGGATAGGACCAGGAAGAGGAAGGAAAGATCGCGCGCAAGCCCTCACCGGTTTGTAAGGGTACTGCTTCGGCAATTACCTGATGTTTATCGGAGAAACCACGGAAAACAACCGATCAGAGCAGCCGGCCGATGGAGTTCTCGTCTATACGGCGGCTGAATTGAACCCATCTGACCTGTGTCGAAAATCCTGCCGCCATCGGGAATCAAATCCTAGAACCTTCCGGCCAGAGACACTGCAGGGTAGCCCTGAGCCACCGTTAGCGGCGTAGTGGGCGTGGATGGTGCCCGAACGAGAGGAAAAGCGGCCCGTGGCGGAGGAGCGCTGAGCGACGAGGCGGAGAGAGCGCCGCCTGTCAAACGCGGAGGCGCCGTCGAAGAGAAACGCGGCGGAGATCGAAGGCGAGACGTTGACGCGAGCGCCGGAGGAAAGCAGCGGCGCCAGGACACGGCTGCACCTCCGGATTTCAGGCACAAAAACGTGGTATTTTGAGCACCTATAATATAGTACGATTTTTATAACTTTGCCTCTCAAACCCCTATGGCAGCGATGGAATATCACACGGCATTTCGCGTCTTTATCGGTGTTGCCGCTAGTTTCAGTATGGAATATGTCATGGTGTTTTGTGTCTTTCTCAGTCGTGCCGCTAGATATCTCATGATCGCGACAAGCAGTGCTTGCGATCATGCGACATCTAGCGGCACGACTGAGAAAGACGCGTAATACCGTGACATAATCCATCGTGAAGACAGGTCTTGAGAGGCAAAGTTAATAAAATCGCTATGTATGTAACACAATTATGAAATTAGGCACTATTAGGCACAATAAATGGCGTTTTAGGTACTTAAAATATATTACACAGTTACCAAAACACATATTTAAAACATTAGACGCGATACGCTATGTTGCTGGCATCTAAAACAGATTCCAAGGGATTAAATTAGCCACTTTTTATTATTGAGAAAATTCAAGTACTTTTACATTTTTGAGAATGACTACAAGCATATTATTTTATTCACTTACATTTTTTGTCAGTTCTTTCATTCTATCACACTTTTCAATCCCCACCTGTCAACAGCGTAGGTACTCCGGGAATGGATGCAATTGCCTAGGAAATGCGTGCTGATCGAAGACGAGAGGGAAACATCTTTACATTGACTTGTAGAAAAATAGGTATGTTCGGTGTGCTGGTAGATTGATTGAGTTGAAAGATTTCAGTGCGTATTCGATCACGAAGTATTCGCGTTTAATTTACAATTTTCAGTATTTATACAAGCCTAGTTAATCTTCAAAAATGTAACAAAAATCAATGCTTTACGCCATTCATGAGGGACTCAGCCCTACCCACCCGCACTCCAGCTCGAGTGTTTTTGTCTGCTTTGAGGTATCCTTAAAGTCTATCGGACGCCTATTTTTGTAAACATCAATGCATAATTCTGTGAAACAGCAACTCTGAAGTCAGAAGCCGCCAGTGACACACAAAAATATCAAGTTTCAGTTTTCATTATTTCTTTTATTATAGAATAATTTGAAAACATGATCAGACCCTTTCAAGGTAACGCATACAACTAACACATTTGGTATGTCCTATGTTTAAATATGAATGGTTTAATTATAACGTATACGTTTTATTATGTCTCTTTATGAAATGCCGCGCCTGTCGCGCCGAATTAGCAGCTTTCTCATGGAGTTTGCTGACCACCGCCTCCCCCCCCGGGAACTTGCCAACCGCTCGCGGAACACGCAGGGTGCGCAAAAGCGTTTAGAAGGTTAATCGCGAGACCCTTCGCCTGACCGCTCTGGACTACGATTCGAATGAAGCTGACGCGCCAGAGATAGACCTCGGATTTTGGACAAATGGCTATTAAGTTCCTTTACGACATTGTGGAAAATAATTGCAAATGTTTACGAATCATGAAAAAATAGTCCTACTGGAAGTATCTAATAGTGCCTAAAATGTCCTTAAAGGGCGGTTGATGCTATTTTAATATTTTTTGCCTCAAACTGTCTAGACTAAGTAATTTTGAAGTATTATTATATTTTAATTACTCAAGTTTTAAAATATCTTACAATGAAACCCAAATGCTGTCCCGAATTTCCTTCCCGAGCTTTAGCACTCAATGCGCCCGAAAACGCTAATCAATCAATCAATCAAACCAACGCGTTTGCTGCGCCCGGAAACGCCAATCAATCAAACAAAGGCGTTCGCTGCGCTCGACGCGCAGCACTTGCAAGCCGCCTACTCACCTCTGCCGCCTCTGGGCGCCCCTGCTCCCACCGAGGTCTTGCCATCAACCAGCAGAACACTTTGCGAGTGCGAAGGTCGGAAGGTCATTCGAGTGTTTCCCAAGATCTTTGACATGATTCACCAACATCTTGGAGCTACACACCCTCAACGCCCAACGACCAGCCAACGGTTTGGCATCGCTAACGCACTGTGGTGCCTGGGTAGCTTCCCTGAGTTAAATACAAGGGTTGCGCGGATCATTCTCTCCAATGTGATTGGCAGTTCAAGAAAGCAAACAGTGATGCGATTATGGCGCACGAGCGTAATTACACAAATGAAGCAAACATTGTAGCTAATTATATTTAAATAAATAGATTTTTTGTTTTAATGCAAACATTTTAAAATTTGCGCAAATAGCAATTACAATGTAATCGTTTGTGATTTACATTTCTTATCTACGCTCACATTTGACGAACTTCTACGGGGAGGAAACATTTAAAGTCAGTCGTGATTTCTCCGGCATTTCATCCTGAGGAAGGCCGCAGAATTGCGACCGAAACTTTGGCACCTGTGCTTAGGACGCGGCGTCACCCGGGCAGCCAAATTGTTGGAAGCGAATGTTAAAAGTAACTAGACTTTATCTATTACGACAGAACAGTCACTAGGCATCAGATGTGCCACCTGAGTTGTGCTACCTGCGGCAATTGGGCTTTGTACCGTGGCCATGAGGGCTTGAGAGACGGAGATATCGAAAAAATTGCACTATAGCGAGAGATACTATTAGAGCTCCGTGTTGGAGTTTAATGCCTTGATTACAAATTCTCGCAGTTGTCTCTGGCATTCGTGGTGACGCTACGTGACCACGGACCTCTTCTGTAAGATGATAGGACGCAACTTACAAAAACTGAAATGTTCATGTTCTCCAATACTGAAAAAACTGTGATTACCAATAAACCAGTCAATGACGACACATGTGGTCCTGTATGCTTCTCATCAGTTTATGTTGTGGACTGAATTTTTTTCGCGAAATGGTTCGTTTTGTGTTTTGTTTTAATGGGTTTAAGATTCAATTGTCATTAATTTTAGATAATT
Organism: Acheta domesticus; assembly: GCA_031308135.1. Classification (NCBI taxonomy): domain Eukaryota; kingdom Metazoa; phylum Arthropoda; class Insecta; order Orthoptera; family Gryllidae; genus Acheta; species Acheta domesticus. Next base: position 157,637,088 of record JAHLJT010009436.1, read on the forward strand.
TTACATTTTACATATTTAAATATTATAAGGAAGGTAGGAAAAACGGCTATAGGCATAATCCGAGTACGTTTTATATGCTATGATTTCGCTAGATGCATGAAGAATAGGGGGTTGTAGGGGGTTGGATTGCAGTTATTATTGATGAAATCTGAAACTCGTATATTGATGCAAATAAATTCTATTGGTGAGAAAATTTCTTGTTATTCAATGAGAGCAGCAACGTTCAATGCTATATTTATTCATACTTTAACTATGTTAATAAACGCGAGAGGGTACTGATTTCAAATCTCAAGGAAATGCCCCCTTATAGTGATCACAAAGGAGAAAAAATGTGCACATGTTAAGATTGAGTATAAATTAATGCTATAAATGTAGCGGTTGCACACAATGTTTTAATTATATTTACTATATACGGAACTTGTTTAACCTCTTTATAGTTACGTATACAATAATTTAAAAAATGTTTTACAATATTACCAAATTGTAGAGCAGTTTTACTCATTTCCGTGGATCTGCCATTTTAAATGTTCCTGCAGAGATGATTTTTCAAATTAATTTTACTGTGTTAAAACTCGCCGGTGAAAATGTGCCGAAATTTCTTCGCTACCGACGATTCTTGCTTTCATCACTGGCTGTGACTATTATTAATGTGTTCTATCGAGTTTTAAGTGGAGATCACGGAGTCGGCGAGTGGTTGCGGTGCGACGAAATTTCCCGAACCTTTTAGACGGCGCAGCGTTGGTGGTCCCGTGGGGCAGGGGACTAACAGGCTCATGACCGCTCCTCCGAAACGATTGCTAAATGTGTGTTAAGCCTTGCGAATATTTCTTTCACAAGAGAGAAAAATTATGTCTCTTGGGGAAGAAAGAGTCGGAGAAACTACAAGAATATTTATCACTCGGACAACCACGATGTTGAAAAAGAACGCATGAACAATAAGGCACAAAACTGTGCAGAGAAAACAGAAAAGTATACTGTGATTTTTCTAACTTTGCCTCTCAAGGCCTGTCTTCGCGATGAAATGTCACGGTATTTCGCGTCTTTATCAGTCGTGCCGCTAGATACAGCACGATCGCGACTGAATCAAGCAGTGCTTGCGATCATGCAAACTTCTAGTGGCACGACCGAGAAAGACCGTGAAATGCCTTGTGATATTCCATCGTGACCATAAGGGCTTGAGAGGCGGAGTTATCGGAAAAATCGCCCTCTAATAAGAGATACTATTATACTGCTCCGTGTTGAAGTAGGTTTCCTTTAATGGAATATGAACATCACAGACTCACTGTACACGACTGTTTGAAATAAATGCATTCAATGTAAGCCCTTCATCACGTTGTAGATCAACTATTCAGCATATAGGGAGAGAAAGCGTGTATTACTGATATTGGGAGTTCACAATGTACGCTGTTTGCGGCGTTCTGATGTGATACCTGTTTTACCTACAGCAGCTTCCTCTTCGTCTCCGCCGACCTCCCTCCCTCGCCTCCCCCACGCCACCTGCCAACACTTTCTCCGCTGACCACGTTATCAAACAGCAACCGCGACTTGCATTGTTATACCTGCTATCGCGACTAACACCACGTATTTCAGAGCCGTTTCGCCCACTCCCAGAGCAGATCTTGGGTTGCAGCCAACACACTCTACGGACTCGCTCTCATCATCCGTTGCTTGTCGACGGCGCAATCGACTTACACCATTCTCTCGCATGTCTACAAGGCAATCAATCCGCTGTTTCTCTGATCGCTAAAACCAGTGCCGTGCTCTACATTGACCATTCAGTCCCTCGTGTCTCCTCTGATCGTGCATATGACATCGTCGCCTCAATTTCTTTAGCGTCCATCGCCACCTGCTGTACCCTCTCACCGCCACGCAGCCATTTCCTTCGTAACCTTCGTGGCCGCTAGGCGCCGCTTTCTACGCCGCCGCAGCCACGGTGCCCGGCGTGCCCCGCGTGGACAAAGGGCGGTGCTGGAGGGAGAGGAGGGGAGGGAGAGCGGGAGCGTGCGTTTGCGGTTATCGAGCATCTACTGGCGGGGGATGCGGAGGTGGTGATGGTGAAGATCAGGGAGAGGATTTTTATGCCCTAAAATGCTTATGCATAAATGCATGCTTTTAAAAACATGCATTTATGACCTAAAAATTCTTAAGGGGTCATCCATAAATTACGTAACGCTAAAGGGGGAGGGAGGGGGTCTCAGGCAGTGTTACGCTGCGTTACATAGTGATAGGGAAGTGCGTTACAAGGGGGGAGAGGATGTATTGAAAATACTCGAAATTTGCGTTACGTAATTTATGGACGGCCCTTGAATATGCACTTTAATATGCAATTAAAATGATTACAATTCCATTTCCTCTATAAATCTTTCTTGATAAATTTCAGGAGAGGCTTGCTTGGAATGAAAAACTATACTGTTTTTGAGCTAACATAATATAATTTAGCATTCTTCGCGAGAGAAATAACCGAAGTAAATATTCACCTTAGTGAAGTTATGACTTGTATTTCTTCTGACTGGTTTAAAATAGTACATTATGAAACGATGATGTAATATTGGGTATTAATACACGAGTGTGATATTACGATACGAGCGAGGAACGAGCGAGAATCGTAAACTTCACTCGAGTGTATTAATACCCATTACATCGAGTTTCATACGGTACTTTTTCTACCACTTATGGTAACTTTTATAAGTAAAACTTCACCACTGAATCGTTTAGTGGCAGTCGACATGCAAGATTCAGCCAAGGCCACCTAGCGGACACCTCTCTACCCTACACCCGCAGGTGGCTTTGTTTTACCAGAGTTCCTGCGAGGGACTACAAAAGTTAGGGCAATAATATTCCGACGTCATCATTTTCGCATTTTCTCTCATATCTGGAAACGTCAACACCACCAGAAAGAACCACCATTCACTAAATATTTTAAACTAAAGAATTGCCCGGTTTTTAAGGGCAACCACAGGGCAGCAGCAAATAACAAAATGGTTTGCGTTCAGATCTTAACGTCACTCAAATGTTCTCCGCAATAACTACCACTTCGCTAGTCAAATAGGATCAAAGTGATATTACGATCCAATTTATTTTAAATAATATTTCACGTAAAAAATACTACTAATAAAAGAAATTAAAACTGAGAAGCATAATATAATATTAAATGCAATTTTAATATACACACTGGAACGAAATATTTACTGCAACAATTCTCAATGATTAATGAAGTGACAATACTTGGTTTGTAAGCGTATCTGTGATTGGTCATGAATCTGTATCATAATGAAAACTGTATCGAAATGACTATCATTATGGAACTGATTGCAATGACAGCATTATACAATGGGAGTAGGAAAAAAATATCAAGAAATATCGTACATTTGCACAAGTATTTTATCTATAAAAACGCAAACTGTGACAAGCTCTTTCGGATCAATGAACGCTCACAAATAGATTATATGAAAAGATTAAACGTTTTATAGATAAGTCTCTATTTTAACGAAATATGCAAATTATGCTCCTAACATTACACGAACCAACAGGAAAAATCGGTGAGATATATACAAATATGCACTAACTATTAATCAATACAGCATCATATTCTAATCAAATGTCATGAAATTTCACTTAGCACTGCCCTGAAGCAACGGAAAAAATATGCAAAATCATAGAAATCCGCTCCGGAGTGCTGATAATGACAGATTGGTGAGCGTGGAGAGGATGGGGGCGTTGGTGGTTACGGGGTAGAGAGATGGAGGAAGGCTGTGATGGTAGTGATGGTGTTGTTGAAGAAGGCGCCCTGAACGTTTAGTGAGAAGCAACGCCACCTGCGATGACGACGATACCATTCCCGACGACGATGCTTGTGAACGTAGTATTTTACTCGCTTTTTTACAGAAATGTTCACAGAAATTCTTTTCGTAAACAAAACTAGATAATCTGATAAAAAATTATTAGGAACTTTTATGTAATAATAACTGTGGAGCGCTGTTATGAGTTTCGAATCTGACTCGCAGTTTGACACAAAAATGTCCCTGGCCGCTCTGCGAAGTATTACCAATCTGTTTCTTTTCACGCTGTGTAGTTATTCCTAGTTGAATATATACGCAATATGTAGTAAAGTGTTGAAAGGAGGTTGCTAGATAAAAGTGTTAAATCAATCTAGGCCGATGGGCTTTTTAGGAGTTGATTATATAAGAATGAAAGCAACTTCTAATGGCGAGGTGAATTTTATGAGATGTACAGTGATTTGTGTGTTTTCATTTCATTCCATTGACTGATTAAGTACTGGGTCTATGTGCGGGCGAGGAGCAAAAACGGATGTAAATTAGCCTTCTCAAGCGTTGGCTTTTTCGATGGGAGAGAAGGCGACGGCGGAGGGTGTTTGGAGGGAGGGGATGTGGTTGCGTTTCCTTAGCGCACGGCGTGTGTGGTTCCATAGTGAGAAGTCACTTGGATGTGTAGTTGGAAGTTTTTGTGAAAATATTGTCCGTGGACAAAGGAATGGAGTCTCTGTAATATTCTGTTTCAGAGGTTTAAGTAAGACTTCAGAAATAGAGTTCCATGGCGATGATAATAATTTCAAATGGTTATGATATATAAGTTTTGGACGCATTATTGATATGGGAGAAAGAGGTTTTGAATTTTGGATGATGGTGAGATTTAATATAAAGAGTCGAGAATCGGACGGATTACTAGAGATAAGACTTTATCAATTCCTTTTTGAATAGGTAAGATTTTAATTGGAAGAAGCGATTGAATTAATAGAGATTGAAAGAAGGACCAGTCGATTTCTTTGAAACGATAGTCACTATGTGCGAAGCATGAGTTCGGACGTATGAACCATGGTTCTAGCGGCAATCCAACGAAATCCATTGAGTCCAAACTAAACACGAGACCTTCCCTCCCACAGAATGCGAGCCATGTACAAGCAGAGATGAACATTATTTTTATTGTGGCCTACGTTTTCCAGGGGATAATCATTCATAATGCGTACCGCACAAGGAATGAGCCAACGCAGTCTACTTCTACAACAACTTCCTGCTTCATCAGTTTCGTTCCCCTTTAGACAGAAGTCACTGCGCGTTCTGGTACGGATTCCCATCAGCCCTCTCGTTAATTCACGGCGTCAAACAGCTAACACTCCTGTACACGAAACTCTAACATAAATATAGGTGGGAGACCCTGGAATTTCCAACATATTCACCCGATATGAGCCCGTGCAATGACGACCTGCACTTCGACACAAGAGCAGCAACCATTCGCAAATAGGATGGATCCTGCGGGACGTCGAGAAATAAGGTCGCGCTAACAGTGTGCAATGCCTTCAAGGCAGAGGATGATTACTTTGAAGAAATGTAATAAATTGTCTTCTTAGAATAAAGCCGCATATCAATTACGAAAGTTCTCCCTCTACGTTGTAGACAACTGCATACTGAGTACTGAGTGTGGCTTAAGCATACTTGCACAACTGATGCAACAGTGGTGAATTTCACATATAATGTAACTTAAAGTGAAGTGTCGAGTAAGAGAAAAAATAAATAAACTATTTGAACAAAAAATGTAAGTCTTTTATCACAAAGCTTTATGCATAATAGCGACAAATGAACAATATAATTGTTTTAGTTTATAATATATCTTACTCTAAAGTAATACATTATTTACATTCTAGTAACTTTCCAAATACAAACAAAATAAATTTCATGGAGCAAGGGCTTATTTTTTAGACATTTCAAAGACCCGAGTCACTCTACATTCTTTATAACGTAAAAGTAGCACAAAATAATATCCACATGCATGTTTACTGGTTTATGTAATCATGTAATAATTGGATAAACTGTACTGACTCAACTGAACTCCCCAGCATCTGAAGTATATCACACTTTTCTCGGCAGATAATTTTTCCACAAGAAGAAACGCATCACACGTGTTAACACAAATTATTACGTTCATTGTGTTGAAAGTCAGAGTCAGTTTCGCTGCGCGGTTCAGTTGATTTACGAATGCTCCAGAGTGGGTACGCGAAAGAAATATTAAATTGAACACTTGAGCTGATTCTCGGATACGACAGCTGCGAAGTGCAAAATATTTCAAATCCGACGAACCAGTATTGTCCACGACCAACGACCCACGTTGCGGATACTCACAGAGAGATTTCATAACATTCTAAACTGAGGAAGGTCAAAATCGTCTCAGCATCTGCTTTTCCTTCAGAGAATGTCACGTAGGATTCAAATGCTTTTGATGGTAAATAAATAAAGAATAATATCTTAGTAAGGTAGAGTGTGAGTTAAATTTTGTCTAAGTTTGAATGTTAAAATTAATAGAGGACTGGTGCAGAAAACGATGTAACCAGAGCGCACTTTAAAAATTATACAAAAGAGCATGCACTGGAAATGATACTAGAAATCATTGATTGAATATTGTATTATAGAACGCGTGTTAAAAATCTCGCAGCGCGCGTCTGGCAGGGGCGTTCCTGGCGCGAGGGCGCGGCCGCTCCAGGCAATGAACGGAGAGCGCGTTGGCGCTGGAAACATCAGGCAGCGAGCGGCACTGCGCTAGAGCACGGACGTTATGAGAGAGTGAATGTAGCCACCCGGGGTAGTGAAAAACAATCATTCGTACTAGGAAAACCCGGCAGACGTTGTTCTGCCCTTCATCTCCCTCTTTCCCCTCCCATCACCCTTTCTCACTGTCTCGCCCTCATTCCCTCACCATGTCCCTTGTCTGTCTCTGTCTCTGCCGCTCTCCTGTCCATCTCATTCACATTTACTTGCAGATTCTGCACGTCTCTGAGCAGGTGAGGTAATATCGAGGACGCGCCGGACCAACAAAAATGTAATAGAATGTTCGAGAAGGTTTCATCCTTTAGATTACGGTGGGAGGAACGTTTCTTTGAGTCTTTTGGCCTCAAAATTTTAGTTTTTAAGGCCATAGAACGCATTGTTAAGGAGTTCTTTAACGATATAGATTCAAAATCTTACCGAATGGTTTGCAGGTTGTACTTGACGTAAATATTTAGTTTTGTTCTACAGCGCAATGTAGTGAATTTACAACAGAATTAAACAGCACCTAAACCTCGGTGGGGAAAAAAAGTGCCAACTTTCGTGGAGACTGGTCACACGGTGTCGGAGTTTAGCTCTGATATATATATCAGAGCTAAACTATATATGATATATTATATATATATATATATATATATATATATATATATATATATATATATATATATATCATACCAACATCATATATATAGATGAACAGAAAAGAAATCCAGACCGAGTGCGAGACGTGCATTTGACGCACGTGGGCTGAAGGCGCTGACCTGGGCGCCGCGGCCGCGCCGCGTGGGGCTGAAAGGGAAGCGTGCTCGAGGAGCGCGTGCGTGTGGCGACAGAGCGCGCGTGCGGAAAATAACGATAAAGAGCCCGCACATAAGCCGACGGCACCTGTTGATATTTGCATTACAGATACGCCTTGAAAACGAATTTAAATAAAATACGTGATGGAATTATTGCAGTGCCCGTTTTGAAGTGGAGCGAAAGTGGCAATTAATTTTATTCTGAGAGTGTTAATAAAGATTGCTTGAGTGATTATTTAGGGTTTCTGAGCGCTTCAACCAGGATGGTGATTAGTCCCATAAGTGTAGAGCTAGTTTTATCTTGGAAGGTACCTCTCACACAGAGGAGCACGAGATCCGCCACCAACGTCAACTAGCAGTGTTTCCCTCTTCACGTGTTTCCGCCAGCGGGTCACCGCGCCGATCAGAGCAAAGCTAGAAATCTCCTTCAGACAGCGGCTGCTCTCCAGATACGCTGAAAATCCTCCATCGTAGGTACTCGAATTCTTTCAGCAACGCTGAACATGCAAAGGTAATGCTGTGGCTGAGCCATTCCGTTAGGCTTATGGATACAGCCAAGAACTGAGGATTTTAAGCACAGAGCGTTTTCCACATCGCGAGTGCCCGATTGATGGACTGGTTAGTGATTCGGCGTGCGTCAGCTGCTGAGGTCCCGTAAGTGTAGTCCCGTAAGTGTAATGTTCTTATCGCGGCGGTGTTCTTCGCCGCTGTCTGGCAAGATCCGGCGCCAACCTACATCGGCCTGCGGATATTTTCCCCAACCCGTTGCCTCCCACCCTCGTCGCACTGCCCCAACCGGAACAAGCTCTAACCTCCGGACTGGTCTTCCGACATGTGTGTAGTGTAGTGCATGTAAGTGTAAGTGTGTGTAAGTAAAAGGATAAAGACAGGACGAGGAAGAGGAAGTAAAATCGTGCGCGGTTCGTGGCCCGTTCCTTAGAGTACTGCTCCGGCATTCGCCTAGTGTTGATGGGATAAACGACGGAATTGTCCTCCAGCCAGCGAGCGGAGGCCAAAAGAGGCGCGTTTGGCCCACGCGCACCGGGCGGGCGGTGCACTGCGCGTGCGCTGGCAGGGTGCAGTTGGGTCGCGCTGGCGCTGGCAGGGGGAGGGGGAGGGGCGGCAGCTGCCGCCGACCGCAGCTCTGCGTGGGGCGCCCGCCCGCCCGCCGACTTTCTCGCGCCGCCCCGCCGCTGGCACCGCGCGTGCATTTCGCGCACGCCGCGCCGCGCCGCGCCGCGCAGCACCCGGCGTGCCAACCGGCGGGCGATGCGTCGCGTCGCGTCGCATCGCATCGCGTCGCGTTGCACCGCTGCGCTGCGCTGCGGTCGCCCTCCGAATTCCTCGCTGGAGGCCTCCGCAGCCGCGCAGCTTTCCAAACGCGGACGACACAACGGCCGCACTGGCGCTCTGAATTGCAAGCAGGGTGCCACTCCTCCTACCCAAACGCTCTCCTTCCCTCACCATGTCCCTGTCTGTCTCTGTCTCTGCCGCTCTCTGTCCGTCTCATTCACATTTACTTGCAGATTCTGCACGTCTCTGAGTAGGTGAGGTAATATCGAGACGCGCCGGACCAACAAAAATGTAATAGAATGTTCGAGAAGGTTTCATCCTTTAGATTCCGGTGTGACGAATGTTTTTTGAGGCGTTCATTTTGATTTGTTATAGCTACATGTCTGTTCCGTCAAACCATCTGATTGCCGGTAGTCGACAGTTAAGTGGGCGCTGGATCTCACCGCCCAGGAAGATCACCGCAACCTCCGAGGAAAAACATGCACTGCACTTACGAAACCAAAGACCGTAGCCCGGAGTCACCAATCAATCAGTCAATCAACCGTAAGGCCGTGATGCTGACACTTTCATATGCCACACACCTGGTTCCTCGTTCTCGAAAACATCTGGCAGAAGACCCTCGAGAAAGATCCGAAGTTTGTCGAGGTACGAACTGTAGGAAGGCAAAAGCTCTTGCAGTAGACAGGCAACTGTGTAGAAACTTCGTCAACGATGCGCAAATAAACACGGGAGGAAATGGTATCCTACGTACAGCAGTCTGGTACTGTGCCTGTATCCGTCCGTCCGTTACGGTAGGCCCCACCCGGCCCACCATTCAGCGAGCACGAAGCGTCGTTCGACGCGGTTCGGCTCCTGCTGGCGTTCCGAACGTTCATCTAATCAGGGGTGCCCAACGAGCGAGGCCTCAAGAGTCACAACTAAAACCTTCAGTATGGTTGCCGGCCATATTTTCGTTACACGGGTGATCGACACTTGACTCCCCGTATTGTTGATAACTTTGTCCGGCTGATCTGAAACTGGGCGGGAGAGAGACGGAACCATACGTGAGGACAGTCCTTGCCATGCACAAAGCAGTGAAACACACAGGGATCATTTCGAATTTCTGAATTTACTAGAACAATAATTCTTTAACTTTAAACCTTATCAATTTTTGCATTAAAAGCGGCTTCAATCCTGCAGAACGCGGGCGCTAAGCGGACAATGTTGTCGCTCGACGTGGGTGAAAAGGAATTTCTTTCTTTTGACTAATAGCTTTTCACGGCCACAATAAATGACATCACGAGCCGCCAGTTGGACAACCCTGATCTAGATGTTCGTTTCAGATGCAGTTTTGTGGTCGCGAATCGGTCATCTTAGGACCAAGCGAACGCAACTGTACCCGCCGATACTCAGTCATATTTTCTCTGAGGTAAGTGCACGTGACTTTTTTGGGGAGATCAGCACTTCTATGCTGAATCCATTTTACACGCCAAGGTTGTTATCTCTGGGGGATGAGGAATGAAATGAAGAATGAATGGACAATTACAAACATATGAACATCTTTGCCCCGAACGGGATTGGAATCCGTGACCTTTCAGGCATAAGGCAGCTGCGGCTCTTCAGCCTTAGCGAACTCATGCTGGCTGCAAATGCGGTTTGTTGTTATGTTGTTGTTATCATCATTTTTATTATTATTTGCGTATAGGTCATTTCTGACCATGCTATACGTTCTCTTTTGTGGTATTGTCATACTGTATCCCGGAGAGAGATTAACGTGTGTCATTATTGGGATCAGCATTCCGGCTGCATCCCTTGGTAAGGCAAGGTTATTAAGCCTTGAATTATGAGGTGATAGGATGATGAGAGGTGATCGTGGCCTTTTAAACCATCCAGCATTCGCCTGTACGACCGAGGGGAACCACGAAAACCCTGATGAGATCGCCGGCCTCCCGACAGCGACGTCAGCGCGCAACGCCCTGAGCCACTTCGCTAGGTTGTTGTTGTTGTTATTATTATTTTTATTATTATTATCATTATTATTCCTCTAAATCACGACTAAAGATGTTATGTGTCGGCTGAATATAAAATCTACTTCAGGTTGCAACCAGCTACCTAAGGAGTAGATCTAGGGACTGTCGGTGCCTCTACAATACTTTGCGCAAAATGTGGGCTGTTCCAAATAAAGCGATTTCTTGCACTTCCTAGTATTTTGAATTACCTGGGAGTTTAGACAAGTTCTTACACAAATTTTGCGGAACAAATCCCAGAGCTCCGATAACTATCGGGGCGACCTGTGCTTTTACGCCCCACGTTCGGCTGATCTCGATTTCCAAACTCTTGTATTTAAGACGTTTCTCTGCCTCCTTGGTAACGACGTTTTGATCGCAAGGTACAGCATCATCGACAAGTATTATTATTATTAGTAGTAGTAGTATTAGTATTATTATTATTAGTATTAGTATTATTACCTATTGTCAATATTACACCAAAACAATTCTAAAAAAGGTTGTGGAATACAGTTCCTAGAGGATGGTGAAGCATGTGAAGATACTAATACGACAGGCAAGATAGATCGCGATAGCAACAACGCAAAACAGGCACAGAACTGCACAGCAAATTGTGAGAACACTACTGAGCCGCCCACGACTTCAATGCTCCGTGTTCCCGACGCCTCCCCACAATCCCAAGAAAGAAAGTTCTCTTCTGGACAAGTTCTCGGCCGGCACTTGAGGCTTTCCAACGTCATAAGATGGGAATGGTTGAACAGCTAATCAAGCAACACACTAAGTTGCAAAGAATGTGTGTGTGTGTGTGTGTGTGTGTGTTGGGGAGGGGATCCAAAACATTTACAGAGGTTGAACGCTGTGAATTACTACATTTTCTCACCGTTATAAGACCGATCAAACCACCGTCAAACTGGGTACATCAATCTATTAAACTGTGACAATAATGTATACAAAAATATTACAACTGTATAATTGTGATATCAAGCTATTACAACTTAGATGATATATTCACGTTGTTCAACTAATGTAATGAATCAACTACATTACCAACTCATGTGCCAAATGATATTCATTGCAGTTCGTGATTTGTTTGACAATCTTGTCAGGACAAAAGAGAGAAGTTATTGATGCAAATTCGAGATTAATATATACGGAGAAGAAACTTTTTACCATTTCAAAAACTTTCAAGCTCCTAAGTAATGTAATTAATTTTGTCTTTTGTTTATGTCTCGTTTTTTTACCAATTTGTACATATTTCACGGAAATAAAAAGTTTGTTTTGAATCTATATTTTATTTCATAATATTCAAATTGCTTTTCCTTGATTCAACGCTGTCTTCTTGAGTTATTAACTATCTCTTGTGAATTTATGTGCACGTGAAATTTCCTTAAAGTCTGCTATTTATGCATTCTGCACACTCGTCTCTTTGTAAAACGTGCTTTGGGATATTTCTTTACATTATTTAGTATTACTGAATGATAACGTGTTTGGTATGAAAAAATCAAGAGATACCCAAAGGTTAGGAGTTTTGATATTTTCTGAGCATAAGCATCGTCCTATTTAAAATGGAAAAACATCCTTCACTATTCAAAAGCTTTTAACGATGAACGCAATATATAGCTTGATCATTGTGAAACTGTGAAGACATATTTCTCAACCACTTCTCTCTTAGCGGCTTCTTTTTAGGAAATTTAAACTCTGGGGGAGGTATGAGACGAGTTGGGATATTTTATTTTGCAAGTAAAAACACTAAAAGAACCCATTTCAGTTATAAAACGATTTCAATTAATGCACATGAAATACAGTCGCTATGTTGAGGACGAGGAAAAATACACCGTAGTATACTATTCTTTCAAATGAACACATTGTTCATCTCAAATTCTTGCCAGGTTCTTGGCATTTCAGTTGCCCATTAAAGCGCGAAGACACAAAATGCACATTTTGCTTAATTTTTCCAGACCTCTCACAAAATGTTACAACACCAATATTTAAATAATTTCAATTAACAGCATAGTTTAATTTTCGGATACGTAAAGGGCTAAGGCAAGGGTGTTATATTGCACAAATCACTTTCAAAAAATATCTAGGGGAAACTCTAAAAAATTGAAGAAAAATATGTGATATGATAGGATTAAAATAAAACGACGATGTGTTATATTCATGAACGACGTAGTGAAATTTTGTAGATGAACAAGTGGTAGTTGTAAGTAAAACGATGCCCATTATATGTAAATGAAATTAAATGAGGAATAAGGAAAATGGGGTTTGAAAATAAATTTCAAAGATACAGAGTTCATGGTGATAGGAGGCACAGGAAAAGATTTAATAATGCAAGATGGCTCGGTTGTTAATTGCTGTCAGACGTATAAATATTAGGAACAATGTCAACTGACCAAGGGAGCAGTGAAGAGGAAATTAAACATCGTATTCGGCAAAGAAAATCTACTATTCGGAAATTGCGGGATAAAAAACGGAATAAAAATAGTGCTAATACAATTAAAATGATTCGAGAATCATAGAAGAAAGTCGGAAGTAAGATGGCCATTAAAAACTTGGAGGTGGCAGGTACCAATGCACAGGAAGAGTAGTAGACCAAGAGTTACATGGTCTGATGGCGTGGGACAGTCAATGAGAGATCGGCACATCAAAGAAGTTGATTGGTTAGATAGAAAAACATGGAAGCTTGGGTGCAAGAGACGCCGCATGGTGTAGTTCCAGTCGCAGAGGAAGTTTAATTTTCGTTTCTATACCATCACCATTTGTTATACTTCATTTGATTAAAAATACCTACATTTTTCAATGTATTTTTGGGACACAAATATCTTAATAGAAATCAAAATTTGGAGATATAAAAGAAAATTAATATCTGTTGAGTACGGAGATATCTGAGAAAAGATGCAGCGGTGTTTGAGAAAATTTCGAATTTGAATGGTTTCGAAAATATTACGTAATTTTTGGTTCCAGAATCATAAAAATCATAAGAAAGAGGAAAATAGGGAGGAATATAACATCAAACGAAATAGAGTTAGAAACATGATAACAAAAGAAAAACAAAAATCATGGGAGCGTAAATGCCAAGAAAGTGCGAAAATGTACATAAGTGGACAAAAACAAGCGAGATTTGGAAGTTCATAAAACAGGTCAAATCTCCCCAAATGGAAAAAGTCCGCATACAAAGTATATCTGTAAGTAAATGGGAAGACTATTTTACAACATTATTGAATGCAGCAAGATCAGATTTTCTTGGAACTACAGAAAGGGAAAAGATATCTCCGGGCAGAGAAATTACAGTAACAGAAGAAAGGGTCAAGAGATGTATCAAAGAAATGAAAGGCGGTAAGGCTTCGGGTGCAGGAGAAAACCCAAGCGAATTGATAAAGAATGGAACACCAAAGTTAGTACTGATGATGACGAAGCTAATTAATAGCTGCATCAATAAAGGCGATATACCCGAAGACTGGAAAATGGCTTCTATAAATTATGGCTTATGGAAAATTGCTTATATAACCAATATATAAGAAAAGAAGGGAAGACATATGTGAAAATAATAGAGGAATAGCAATGACAAACACGTTCAGTAAGATATATGGAAGAATGTTGAGAGAATTAATAGAAGAGGGATACAAGGAGTACGAAGAAGAAGAACAAAGTGGTTTTAGAGCAGGTCGTTGTTGCATAGATAACCTGTTTTGTTTGAAGAAAGAAATGGCAAACAGGGAGAGAACTTCATATGGTCTTCCTTGATTTGGAAAAGGCCTATGATAGTGGGCCAGTCATAAAGTTATGGGAAGTTATGAATGAAAGTAATGTAAATAAAATTTTAATAAATGCGGTGAAGGAATTGTACATAGATCAAAAAGGAAAAGGAAAAGTTGGAAAACAGATGACCAAAGCATTTCCTATATCAAAAGGACTACGGCAAGGATGTTGTCTGTCACCTACCCTCTTTAAAAGATATGTTAATGCGGTGTTACAAGTATGGAAAAGAAAATGTGTTGGGATGGGAATAACACTTGATGATAATATAACACTTTTATACCCTACAATTCTCTGATGATCAGGTACTGATGGCGCAAGGCCAGGAAGATATTGAATATATGACTAGGAAGATAAAGCAAGATTATGAGAAATGGAGACTAAGCCTCAATCTAAAGAAAACAGTGTATTGGACACTAGGCAATACACATGATATATTGAGTATGGAAACTGGAGAAATGAGAACAGCAGAGGACATAAAGTACTTGGGAACAACGATAGGGAAACAAGGTTTTTATGAAAAGGAATGTGAAACTCGAATAATTAAAAGAAGGAAAATTTTAGGAGCCCTGAATCCAGTGATCTGGGATCCAAATATTAGCAGAAAAACGAAATTTAGAATATATAAAAGTATGATTGAAAGTGTTGCATTATACGGAGCAGAAATATGGCAACTTCCAGAAAAACAGAAAAGAAAATTGAGAGCCCTGGAAATGGATTTCCTCAGACGAGCTGCAACAATATCTAGAATGGAAAAAATAGAAATGAAAGAGTTAAGGAAATAATGAATTTACATCATGATATTACAGAGGAAATTGAAAAGAAACAACTCACTTGGTTTGGACATGTACAGCGAATGGAGGAGAAAAGACTCCCCAAAAGATCATTAGAATGGCAACCAAGTGAAAGGAGAAAACGAGGAAGACCAAGACCAGGGTGGAACGACCAGATCAGAAAGACAATCGAGAAGTGGAAATTACCTCCTGATGCCTGGAAGAACAGAGAAGACTGGAGAACAAGATTAGGCGCAGGAAGACCGAAGTAGCGGTTAAGAAAACGGCAAGAAGAAGAAGAATCATAAAAATGTCGAGTTTGTGAAAAGACATCATTAGAGATTCTTGAAGCTTCTGTGTTAACAAATGCATGAAACTACGGCATACATTGATAAAGTAAATTTTAACATAAGAGCCATGTACAATTGTACATAAGTGTTTTTTTTTTGAAAAATTAAAATCAGACTTATGACTTGTGATTATGTGCATTTCGCTCTATTCGACCAAGAAGTCTAAAGGAACAATTTGCAGACTTGTCGAGAAAATATTGTATTTTAAAATACACATATTACACTTAAAATTGCATTAAAATTATAAACATTCTCGACACAATGTATATGACATTTTTTGGTATCGAGAAGCGACAATATGTGAATTTTAACTACTCAGCATGATAGAGGAAGTAATTACTACAAATTTAAACAAAATTAATTCGTTTTTAGATTTTGGGAACGACATAAAGAATTTTTCTGTTGAAACATTGCGTTTTTTGGCAGCATTACAATACTTTCTCTGCACTATGTAACTAATAGAATAATGTGAATAAAATCCTATCTCCATTGATGCAATTGATTGATTCGATTGATTGAATAAATATTCTTGATTTTATGTTAATCCACTTTCAAGGATGTCACTCCATCGCGTTCCAATGACTACTAATGGCGAATTACTGTGCTCTGAACTCTCATACGTCGATGGTTTAATATTTTTCCTTCCAAGGGCATTTGCGTTCTGTAAATAATACCATGGTTGTACACATCAAATGTTTCATCAGAATTGACACGTATTTATCTCATTGTAAAACCAATGACAATAAGATTGTATCTCTCGATCACCTGATATTTTCTCGCAATTCTTGCCATTTTCTTAAATAATTAACATGTACATTTTAAATGTCACCAGCTTCTTACGACATGTTGTTGTCACCACAAACTTGTTACTATGTGATCAGATAACATGGTTGCCTCGACGGGAGAGTTCGACATTCCTCACCTGTTAAAAAGCACCGTTCTGGTCGCGGTAGAGAAGCTTGTATACATCTGATGCCCGACTACGCAAAGGCAGACCTTCGCGACCTGTCTTGCGCACTTTGTGAACAAATCAATGAATTTTGATGATCGAAAAATCAAACGATTCATGAAATTCGGTCTTAATAATCTCTTTCTTTTACCTGCGATGCGATGACTTGACATTTGGTAATGCGAAACGTATCGGCACTTGTTAAGTGCGTAAATAAATATTTCCAGAATTTCAAATGACCTATTGTCATTACATGCAAATAGTTTAGGGATTTATTTTCAGCGTGAGAGAAGTTGTGTAAGCTTGAAATAAATGTAAGGAACATTAATAAGGAACGTTGAACGGGTTAATTAAACGGATAAGAAAGAAATGTATTATGATGATTCTATTTTGATTATTAAAAAGATGCTTCATTTTATTTTCAAATACTGATATTTTAAACATCAATGCTTTCATCGACGTCGAAAACCTTTCGTTGGTGTAACGAAGTATCGATATTTTGCTAAAATTTGCCAACACTAGACCATCACTGCCATCATCCAGAACTACGTAAGGGGGGCGACAAGAAGTGACAGCAAGTGATTGTTTTTAGAAAAATCAAAATAGTTATCATTTTAAACGATAACTAATAAGCATAATTACAAAATATTAAGGTTTTAAGATAATCACAGTATGTGCATATGATACGCTCTGTTGTGCCTGCGATTGATCAATTTTGTTGTTGGTCAAAGACGCCGAAAAATTTCAAACTTTCACAATTTTCGAAAATTCAGAGTTATCCGTGAAAATCGGACCTATGCCGTGTTAATAAGTGTATTTTACTCTATTCATACAACAAATTTAAAGAAAAAAAATGGAGCCGTTTTTGAGAAAAGTTTGAAAATGTCGGGGGGGGACTTCATGTAAATTACCCCCAAATTTTGAAGAATATTTTTCAAAATCTCAAAGCTTTGACTAGAACCAGATCGACCGGGGAATATCCATTTCGGAAGAAAGCGTATGTATGGTTTAGGCGCTAGCAGTGTTCTCAGGCGGACAGACGGACAGACGGACGTTTTCCTTTCAATTGGGTTTTCGGTATCAAGGACCCACAAAAGAGGGTTTCTGGCTACAGCACGTGTTAGGGGATTTTTTTCTTAATTTAGCAACTGGTTTCATCCACTTTTTCGTTATCATGGCCCGGCAATGAAATTTTTTCCGCCGAAAATTGGCTATTTTTTCGCGGAGCATTACATAACTTTCCCTATACTACGTATAACCCTCCGTGTATACGTACGTATACGGGAAAGTAAGAAGACACACGATGTTGCTATTACGTTTTCTCAAAGTGACAATGTATTGTATATTTAACGGAGGAAATGTTTTTATCTTTGGTGAGTGTGGTTTAACACCGTGCTAAAACTCGCTGGTGATTGAAAGGTCGACGCGTAGCGGCGAGGCGTGCGACAGATCTCGACTCGATTTACGCGTTGCGCCGAGCGTGCACCTGCACGAGACATGCACCTGCATCTCGCGACCCTGCACGAGACAGCGCGACGCAAGGCGACCATGGTTTTAATACTTTTCGATCGAAAAGTATCGACCCAGCTTTTAAATACATTTTCAAACTGTTTATTTCATTACAAACACGAATCTCACGTCAAATCAATTATCAGTCTGTATGTACTACGAACCAAATAAAATAAAAAAACACTGTATCTATCACCATGAAATTTAAACATTTTATTGTTAATGTTCATGCAGTATTGATTGTTTCCGGGCGCGTGAACTACTAAGGTCATTAGCCCCGTAAGTGTAGTGCGTGTTTTTCTCGGGAGGTGGCGATGATTTTTTCCTCGCTGGATGGCGAGATCTGGCGCCGACCTATCGTCGACTACCGGGGTTTACCCCTCAACCAGGCATCTCCCATCAGCGGGGCACCGCCCCAGCCTGGACAAGCTGCAAGCTCCCGACCGCTCTCCCGGTATGTGTGGTAGTGTAGTGCATGTTAGTGTAAGTGTGTGTAAGAGGGAGAGGAGAGGACAAGGAAGAGGAAGAAAAGATCGCGTGCGGTCCGTGGCCCGTTTTTTAGGGTACTGCTCTGGCATTCGCCTGGTGTTGATCGGAGAAACAACGGAAAACTACCGATCAGAGCAGCCGGTCGCTAGAATTCTCCTCCAGACAGCGACTGAATTCACCCTAGCTGACAATCTAGTATCGAAAATCGGGACTCTAACCTAGGACCTCCCGGTCAGAGGGACTGCAGTGACATCAGGTTGATGCACTGAGCCATCTCTCCCGGTGTACATGTAGTGAGTTTTGTTTGAACGTGATATTCCAATAGTTTTGAAGATACGATTTCTTTGTTCCTCCTCCATCCGCACCATCTTGTTTGCAGCATCCGGGAGGTTTTCGAGGGACCTGAGTCACCTGGTGCGGGCGCCTGACCGGAGTCACATAAATTTGTCTACGCGTTGTACCCGTGTTGCTAAGCCTGGGGGACGGTACTCAAATTCTTATATGAGAAAAAAGGTTTGTATGAAAGACGAGGAAAACACGTATATAATCCTGCTTCTAAGAAGAGAGCGATGCCTTCGCTGCCCATGCATCTACTGAAGTCCGTGTCTCTATGCGGGCACTCAGATGTGCAGTCGACTCAACGCTGACTTCACAATCTACCCTACTACCAACACACAGAAAGGCATCGAGAAGACGGTGTGGATGGGGGATCAGGAGATATAATATAAGGAGTGATACATGCCTGTGATGAATTTCACCCTCTGAATGGTGAGATCCGACACCGAACTGCCAGTCGACAAGCGGGGTTTTCCCCAACCTGGTATCTCCCACCAGCGGGGCACCGCCCTAGTGGACAAGCTCTAAGCTCCCAACTGGTCTCCCGGCATTTATGGTGGTTAGTGCATGTAAGTGTAAGTGTGTGTGTAAGGGGAGAGGTTAGGAAAAGGAAGAGGTAGGAGAGTTCGCGCGCGGTCCGTGGCCTGTTTGTTAGGGTACTACTCCGGCATTGGCATAGTATTGATCGGAGAAATCACGGAAAACTACCGATCAGAGCTGTCGTCCGCTAGAGTTTTCCTCCAAGCAGCGACTGAATTCGCCCTAGTTTTATAGCTAGTGTAAAAGAAAATCAGCAGTCCGGAATCGAACAAAGGACCTCCGGGCCAGAGGCACTGCACTGACATTAGTTGATGCCCTTGACATTTTCATACTTTTTCGTGTTCTTAATGGTAGAACGGAAATATTAATTTAAGAATATTAAGAGAACAGTAAAACTTCGTCTTAAATGACAATTTTATTTTAAAAAATTTGGAGACTTTTTAAGAAAATGGCGTTTAAGCGCTACTAAAAACCCGAAATTTGAAGCTCTTTTTCACAGAAAATTTAAAAAAAACAGCGTTTTCAAAAAACTTCATTTGAAGTCATTTGAAGCACCTTAACTTACAAATATAATAATGTTTACAAATTGCTGCTAATGTGCATATTGAAGATGTGAGAGATCTTTCAAAAAAATACATTTGTGTAGTTTTTGGAAAAAAATAACTCAATGAACATTACGTCATATTAAAAAGTGCAATTTACACTATCCTTTCAAAAAATTTAAAAGAAACAATTTGGAGCCATTTATGAGAAAATGGCGTTTGAGCGTTTCTGAAAATGCGAAATTTTCAGCTAGTTTTCATAGAAAACGTTTATATTTTCGAAAAACTTTATGTGTCATTATTTAAAGAAAACGTACTCATAAATTTCATAATGTGAACAAATCGCCGCTAATGTTAATATTAACGACATGAATGACAAGTCAAAAAATTCATTTTTTAATTAAAAAAACAAAAGAATAGAGTAATTTGGCGTTTATGTCATCTCATAGAGTACATTAGGCACTATCCCTACGAAACGATTAAAGAAAAATGTTGGAGCCGTTTTTGGGAAAATCTTGTTTTTGTATTTTTTTTAAATTGCACATATTGCAGGCAATATTGCCCGAAAAGTACTTAAAGTTTGAAAAAAAATTTACGTGACCTTAATGAAAGACCTCACTTGGGGGAAAAAATTTTATTGGGAAGAAAAGTTTCTATCTTCAATTTTGTAGTTGTAGGAAGACGCCGAAAAAATTGAAATTTTAGGAATTTGCGAAAATTCAGATTTAACCATGAAAATCAACCCTATGACTCCTATTTAAATGTATTTTTCTCTATTCTTACAAAACATTTAAAGAAAAAATTGGGAGCTGTTTTTGAGAAAATGGCCGGGGGGGCCTCATGTAAAACATACAAAAAAATTAATGAATGTTTTTCAAAATCTCAGAGCTTCGACTCAGGCCAGTTGAACAGGGATTTCTTCAATTTGGAAGAAATCGTACGCATAGTTTAAGCGCTAGTGTTGTTGACATACACCGGACATACAGACCGACAGATAGACAAACGGATGGACAGGCGGACGGACGGATGGACGTTTTGCTTTCAATTGATTTTTCGGTATCAAGGATCCACAAAACATGGATTCTGGCTACACCACGTGTTACGGGAGTTTTTGCTTTCCCGAATACGTAGGTATATATACGAAGTAATATACTTAGTATAGGGAAAGTTATGTAGTGCTGCGGAAAATAGATTTCGAGATTTAAAGAGAAATATACGTTTTGAAAAAGTGTTTTTTTTAAACGCCCGTCCGTCTGTGCGTCAGTTTGTGAACAATACTAGCTCTTAAACCATACGTGCAATTTTTTTCAAAATGGATATTCCCTTGTCAATCTGATACCACTCAAGGCGCCGCGCCGAGATTTTTAAAATCTTTCTTCAAAATTTGGGGGTTCTTTACATGAAGCCCTCCGGACTTCAATTTCGAAATTTCCTCAAAAACGGCTTCATATTTTTTCTTTAAATTTCTTATAAGAATAGAGTACAATATACTTATTAAAGTGGCATATGTCCAATTTTCACGGCTAACTCTGAATTTTCGAAAATTGCATAAGTTTGAATTTTATTCCCCATCTTCCTACAGCTCCAAAATTGAAGATAGAGAATTTTCCAGCAAATACATTTTGTTCTCCAAAGTGACTTCTTTCATTCAGATCACGTACAGTTTTTTTGATAATTTTTAGTAGTTTTCGCGCAATATTACTCTCAATATTTGCAATTTTCAAAAATTAGATTTTCTCAAAAACGGGTCCAATTTTTTTTTGAAGTTTTGGTAGAGATTGTTCTAAATGTGCTCTATGAGAAAGATAGTTCTAAATGTGCTCTATACGGCATATTGCTCTATTCTTTTGTTGTTTTTTAAAAAAAATACAATAATTTAATCTTTTGACTTGTATCTCACGTCGTTAATATTTTCAGTAGCGACAATTTGTTCACATTATTACATTTACGAGTACATGTGCTTTAAATAAGGTCAAGTAATGTTTCTGGGGAACTCTGCCGTTTTCTGTGAAAACTAGCTCAAAATTCCGCCTTTTCAGAAACGCTGAAACGCCATTTTCTCCTAATAAGCTCAATTTTTCTCTTAAAATTTTTCGAATTGATGGTGCTAATGACGCTCTTTGATATGACGTTAAGTTCAATTTGTGGTATTTTTTGGGTTTTTGCAAAAATTACTCAAATATAATTTTTGTGAAAGATCTCGCACACCTTCAATATAAACATTACCAGCAATTTGAAAACATGATTGTATTTGTGAGTTGACGTGCTTAAAATCATTCAAATGAAGATTTTTCAAAACTTAAAAATGTTCTGTGAAAAAGAGCTTCAAATGTCGCAATTTTAGTAGCACTTAAACCCCATTTTCTTAAAATGGCTCCAAATTTTTTCAAACAAAATTGCCATTTAGGACGAGGTTTTAGTGTTCTCCAGCAGTCTAATTTTTTTTATTTCCGTTATACCATTAGGAAACCAAAAAATTGAGAAAATGTCAAAAAAATGTACTTTTGGTGGCGATGGCAGCTGGCACGAGTATATTGCAATTCCAAATAGCTAGCCCAGACCCAAGGAAATTGAAAAATAATACGGGAAAGTTTGTGCCATTGTGTAGTACCATTTATTTTTCTTAATTTAGCATCTGATTTTATCCACTTTTTCGTTATCAGGGCTCAGCAGTGAATTTTTTTCTGCCGAAAATTTGCCATTTTTTTGTGCAGCATTGCGTAACCTTCCCTCTACTACGTATATTATTCCGTATATATTTACGTAAAGGGGAAGGTAAAAATGACGCGTTCCAAGGTGTCAAGGCTTTCAAAACGCACAAGAGGACACCAGTTTGGCGGTGCGGGGGAAATCTTCCATAGCAAAGCGATGACCCTGGGCTAACGAGAGAGGTGACGAGCTTAGCGTAGAATTTCAATATAATTTTTTTTTGATAGTTTCAAAACGGCGACGCGTCATACATTTAGTTGCCAATAAATATATCAAGGATAACAACACTCCCACGTCTCGGGTCCATATGTAGGAATTACATTCCCTGAATAAAAGTCGACCAAACAATCATTTTATTGACCTAAAAACAATAAAACTCCCCAATTGTACTATGTTTAGACCCATTTTTGGGGCCATCCTCACATACGAAATTAACACTTGAGTAAGCCAAAATCTTGATTACAAGAAAAATTAAAAAGGAAAATCTATATATACAAATTATAAGTGTGGCAAACAATATTAAGCTTACCTCAGCACGACGATGTACAATTTACTCGAATATAACATCGTGCATTGCATATTGGTGATGTATCCATAACCTGGTGAAGACGGATGCTATCAGCGATAATTGTTTGATTGAAAAGAGATTTATTATTATGTGAGTTATTAGGGCTCCAATAAGCTATATTTTATTCCTAATAGATACTACACATATTGTGACGAACGTGAGTACAGAGGTTCGTCACAGGTGCCCGCGCACCATAAAACACCTTAATAGAACGGGGAAGAGAGCGCGGCGCAGTTTGAAAAGGGCGCGCCCGCGGACTAGGAAATTGTCGCCCGCGGCGTCCGCCGAAAGTCGCGAGGAAATGACGCGCATCAACTGGAGAGGGGAGGAGGAGGCGCCGCGTTACCCCTACAAGCAGAAGGCATAAAACGCGAGTCCGCAAGCGGAAGCGTTCTCTTTGGTTTACGTCCGCCGCAGCAACACCACTTTTTGGTTCCGGAGCCGGGAGCAGAAGACAGAAGAGGGTAGGAGCCGGGAGCAGAAGATAGAAGACGGACGGAGTCGGGAGAAGAAGACAGAAGAAAAGGGAAGGAGCCGGGAGAGGAAGAGAGAGAAGACGGGGGCGCGAAGGCAGCGAGTCGCCAGACACGTGGCCGCGACTTGCGTTGCACGTGCCGGTAGCGTTCGCGCGGCAGCCAGCGACCAGACGCAAGGCCAGCTCAACGCGAGGGGCGAGGTAACGGTGCAAGCAAAATCTAGGTCAAGTTTGCGCCGCGTTAAAAGAAAAATGTTAAGAGAAGTTATACGGGGAGGTACTGGACTATGAAGGCGAGATAACTTTCAGTCGCAATTAGAAATGCACTAGCCATTTTGACCCCTGATTACCTGTTAGATTTGTCAATGCAATGAAGTAAATTTATGCAGTAATAATTGCATTGAAGTGTGGAGGAAGTCGTGCCACAGAGCACGTTAATTGTTGATGTAATTTTAGGAAAAACAAATGTAAAATAAGAATGGTAAAGAGTACGCAGTTATTGAGTTAAGAGTGGAAGTAAATTTAATCAGTTTCATTTCAAAGGAATTCCTTAATTATTTGAACAGTAATTCAGTGTGTAGAATTTTGGAGGGCTTTGGTTATTTTTGATTTAACGAGAATATTGTGTGTGTTGATGGTACGTTGAAAATTTTAAGGATGATGATGATGATTTGTGTGTAGTGGATTTGGTTATTATTTTTTGAAGTCATTAAACTTTGTTTTACTGTTATTTGTGTTCCTGTGTTTTGGATTGCTCTCTACACCCCAAAAGATCCCACTGCCCTGAGATAAAAAGTAAACTCGCAAGAACAGATATCTGCGCACCCGCCCAGACGCTCAACGATTGTCGAGAATTAGTTAAATTAAATTTGGGTGTTCGGGGTGGGTTTGCGTCAGAATATACTAAATCCCAACCTCAAACAAAACGTGACTTAATTGAATAGAGATTTATAAATATTATATGGGTTATAAATTTCCGTCTGCATATTCAAAGTACCATTGGTTCTGCAAGTACTTCCAAAAGTAATCTTTTTTGGTAGTTATGTTCTATTTCAGGGATCTGGATAATATCCCAATCCATATTGTTGTTATACTCAATTCTAATTTTAATAACCACTTTATGTTTGTCAACTCTTAATCTTTGTTACTGTCTTTCCGTTATTTCAATCTCTGTTTTAGTGTGCGTTTGGTAGTACCAATATATGTAGAATTACACACAGTGGTGGCCGGCTGCTGTGACTGGCAGCATTTGATGGTTTCTCCGATCTTCACCAGGTGATGCTACAGAGTACACTAACGGGCCACGGACCGCGCGCGATCTTTCCTTCCTCTTCCTTGTCCTATCCTCACCCCTTACACGTACTTACACTTATATGCACTACAGTACCACGAACGTCCGGAGACCAGATGGGAGCTTAGAGCTTGACCCGGATGGGGCGTTCTCCGCTGATGGGAGATGCCTGGTTGGGGAAAACCCCTCACGCTGACTGGTAGTTCGCCAACGGATCTCACTACCCAGAGGGGGAAGGAATCTCCGCTACCTCCCACAATATAAACATACACTACATTTACGGGACTAATTACCTGATGACACACCCGGAATCACTAACCAGTCAATCGAAATGGAATTAATTTTCGTTCGGAGAAACAATATTTTAATTATACGCCTATTTCATAACTCTAAATGTTATGTCGTGTGAGACTTTTTCTGCA
Organism: Acheta domesticus; assembly: GCA_031308135.1. NCBI lineage: Eukaryota > Metazoa > Arthropoda > Insecta > Orthoptera > Gryllidae > Acheta > Acheta domesticus. The sequence continues at coordinate 157,662,426 of JAHLJT010009436.1, forward strand.
AGGCTTTGCAAACGTTCTACAGATGGCATTGCAGAAGCTCGCACTTGTCAATAAGCGTCAACTTCGTAATCAATGTTCTGGTCTGTGAATAAGATCGTATTGCAGACCGGACATTTGAACTGGACCTCAACCGAACATTTGAATTCCAGAGCAGAGCAGTGAACTTCCGTCGGGCCGTAAGATGTCACGACGGCGTCGACCCCGTTGGTCATGGAGATGCTCCGAGAGAGAAATCCCAAGAGTTGACCCCGACATCGAGGAATGGTAATCACTCGCTAATGGCGCCGTCTGCAGAGCTTTCCCAACCTGCTGCAGGGAGGGGGCTCGAGTGCAGCTCCGGGGTCCATGGTGAACATGACCTCCCACGGCGAAATTTTGTACAATTTGTAGCGGGGACGAGCCTCTGTCTCGGGAACCCGCTGCTAGAGCGCCTTGCATATCGGCGAGGGCATGGCACTACAAGCTCATCCAGGTGTGTCCTGATCTAAAAATGTGTGCATAGTTACACATTCGTATAGTTTGCTTACTGCTGCGATAATATAGCAAAGACTGATGCAGTAACTCTGGAGGTAAAATTTTCTTCGTTCTCACACAAACTACTACGAAAGAGGAAAATTACAAATTTCTAAAGTTGAAGTGCATGTAATAATGCACATCAAATGATGTCGTAGGCAGCCAGAGTCATGATCTGGGCTGTCCGGGTGACGCCGCGATGAAGGCTTAGTTGCCGACGTTTCGACCAACATATCGCGGTCTTCTTCAGGGCTGTTTGGCTCTACTGCCCTAAAGGAGACCGCGATGTGTTGGTCGAAACGTCTGCATTTCAGCCTTCGGCGCGGCATCACCCGGACAGCCCAGATCAACGCACATGAAATAACGCTTTCTGTGCAAGAGTTGGTAAGGTCATCCCGGACGGCAGAAATTCTTGCAACGTCATTGGGGCAAGGAGGTATGCATTCTTCGATTGCTAACTGTCAATTTCCTTCAAATTGTTTGTTGAAATTTTCATTTCAAATTTTTAGAGAGCGCCTTTTGACGCCAAACAATATAATGGTAATTCACTTTCAGTGCAAACAATGCGGTTGGATATTTAACGCAGAAAAAAAGAAAAGTGCGGAAGCCGAAGTCAACCTAATCTTTGTTAGTATTGCCAACTGATGAAAAGGAAAAATCATACTATCATGATACTAAATTTAATAACATTCTTTTCCTTGAGCTACAATTCAATTCTTCTCATTTAAATTTTTACACACAATTATTTAAATCCTCAAAACACATTGAGAAACAGCTATTGTTAATTTTGTAGATGTAATAAATGGTTTTACTAGCTACTGCACGAACATACTACCTTAAAAGCGGGTGTACAAGAAATCGACCTCATTACCTACTCAACATAGTGAAAACACAATGTTTTATAGAGATCTATGATAATTTATGATTAACTGCTCGCTTTAGCCATTAAAGATGTGACGCAAGTATAGAAATAATTTTGTACTGAAATATTTGCTAATTGCGTTTTCCGTTTTGCCTCAACACTTTTCATCGTTCTGTCAACTTTCGTCTACTATACTTTTAATTTAATTCAACAATTCCAAGTCATATAGGAACGAATCAAGTAATTTAGTGCGACTTTCGTTCCAGAATTCTAAAGAGAAATTAACATGCCTGTCCACATGCAAGTGCTAAAGCTTTGTGTTGGCAGTAGTTTACCTTAACACCAGGAAAGGAAGGCACTTTCTCTTCTTTCCAATTCATGTCGCCAAATAATTACGAGCGTGGCGTAAAGGAAGGTTGTAAAGCGTATGTGCATGTCACTTTGACATGTAAGGAATTTATTCTGAGGTACATTAATTATAAAATCAAGAGAAACAAAGGGAGAGATTCTAATAATATTTTATATATACAAATAATCACTGCTGCGTTCATCATCGACGTAATATTACTGTTAATTCATTTGTAATTTGTATTCCTCCCTCCTCTTTCTCTAATGTTGCTCCTCTATTTCATTTTGCGGCTATTTAGCGCGAACACGGTATGTAGAGCAACATATGAAACAAAGAAAGTCAGGTTACACATCACAAAATTTAAAAAATCTTAAATCTTCGTTCATAAAATCCTACTAATAACAACTTAAATCTTGCCTTAAACTATTACAGAAGCCAGCTGTTTGCTCAGAAACCTGTTTACTTATGTTACATTACAAATGAAACAGTCAGAAATGTCATTAAATTTAATTTAGTTTAATGCATTAATTTACATGAAGCTTGAGTTTCTTGTACATTGAAAAGAGCTTATTGTATTTATATATTAAATTTAATGCTTGAACTAAAATCAGTGTAGATTAAATGAAGAGGTTCTTTTGTTTCTCCTGTCCCTCATCATTCATATCATATGGAGGCGTTATTTCAATAGTGGTACAACTCTACTGACTCTCAGTTCGAGATAATGAGCTCTAAAGTTAAATGATTATAAAAAAATCGGGGATGGAGTTACAAAAAAATTGTGTTTTTCTCTATAAGATATTTACTTGTTCGTCTGAAGACGATATGAATAAGCATAATGTAAGCTTCAAGGAATATTATGGGTGTAAAGGAATTACTATACCACCGTAAAAATGAGGTTGGTGGGCCAAATCGGTTATGTCATGAAAAGTTGGAAATGAAGACAATATCGATTTATTAAAATAGTTCAAATATTAATTTAATGTTACTGTGTAGACACATTCAGTTTTCTTCATCTTCTTGAAATCGACCGGTTCCTGCCTGCAGATCAGTGAAATAAGCGTGATTAACGCCTAAAACGAATGAAAATAAATCAAGCATATCCAGTTTCTTCTCATTAACTTTCCTTTGCTGTGATTAAACGGGGTACTTAAGATCTTGAAAACTTTAGTTCCTGTTCATCCACTGGTGGTTTGAATGTTTACTTTGTAGAAACAATATCTTAATTTAATGTTTACTGCACATAATTATAAAATACGTCTTTTTGACAAATCTAATTTGAATAATCTAATTTTTAGCCAATTACAGACATAAGATTGTTCATTTTTCTCCCTTTCTTCAGTCTTTTCTCCCTTTGAAAGTCTTTTAACACATAGAACTTTAAGTTTAATTTCTGTGTTAAATAAAAATGTGCGATATAATTAGCCTATATTATTTTTGTTGTTACTTAGCTCTTTATCATCATATCGCTGCAAACACTAAAAATATCTCGAAAATCACTCGACAGGTGACTTGTAGAAAACCACGCAATCGTACCACTGGAGTTGTACCACTATCAAAATAAATATATTGCAATCTCCTCCGTTGATTCACTTTTATTGTGATACGCTATGTCCTTCACAGGAAGAACTTGAAGTTCTGAATAAATGTTTCACACTTGCCCGCACCTAAAAAGGAAGTTAACTAAATTTCTTAAAAAAGGAGAGTTGTACCACTATTAAAATAACGTCTCCATATATTCACAAGCATCAAGATCATTCATGCGTTCCTTCAAGATATGATCATACCGCTTTGACTCTCGCATCGTAATGTACAAGTGTGTAGATTAAGTTTAATGTGCGTTCATGACGTAATGTATTTTAAAATAATGAATGTATTTCCGAAGACAGTGTACATTGAGCTTTCACGTCGAACAGCGGCGCCCGCCCAACGCCGCCAGCGCATCCAGGGCTGCGCCTGCGCCGGCCGCTGGCCACTGCGCGGGGCGCCGACGGGCGCTTCCGGTTCCGGAGTTCCCAGGGGGCGGGGGCGGCAGGACTTCCTCCTGGTGAAAGGCAGAGCGCTTGCCCCCGCCCTCCCCCCCCGCGCAGTGGGAACGTTTCCAAGCGCCTGCCTCCCGCCCGCCCGCGTTTCGTCACGCGCCGCGCAGATGGAGGCGCCGCCGACTCACGGCGCTCGTGGGCTGCAGCTCAGAGCATCAGGGCTCATCTGCACCCTCAGTACCCTCGTCCACGCTGTGACTCGAAGTCTATTCAACGCCTAATTAAGACGTCTAATAACACACAAAATATAAGAATACACCGTCTTACGCCTTTCATATCAAAACTATCATACTATCGGGTGTATCACAGGGCTTTTATCTAAGACCGGTACCTTCTAAAATATTTATAAACAACATCACAGCGTTCAATATCTTCTCTTTGCAGATCACCTGAAAGTGTTTAAATGTATAAAATCTGAGAATGATGTTGTTGAGCTTCAAGATTGCTTGAATAAAATAATTCAATGGAATGAGAGCAACATTTCGGTGTTTTCTTTATTAAAAAGAGATACCAACGTCATATTTTTTATTAGTTCAAAAATAAAAATAAAATGATTTGATTTTATTCATATGGTTATATATTCGAAATACTCTGTAATTGCTGTCTAAAGTTTAGTTTACACACCTACGAAAATATAATTGCAATCAATAAAATACAAAATTATTTTGAAATGTTAATAACGAAAATAAAATGTAATAAACGTTTAATGGGATCCACATTTACCGTCATGAAGCTCCACAGACGGCTCTCGATTCCGCATTTGTACACCGTTGGGATTCATTGCCCGATTTTATGGATCAAGTTATACACCAATTTTAAACTAAATAGTCAAAAGCGTTTCAGATATTACAAAGATTCTCATGAAACTTAGTTTGTTTTATTAGGTTCTCAACATATATAATTCAGAATACTTATAAACGTTAACTGAATTAATTATTACATCACAATACACAGTCATTTTATTGATTTTAATCCTCTGGATTCGTGACCTACCAAAAAATCTAAGAATTCCAGAGGTACTACCTAAGAAGCTTGTGAGAATTTCCGAGACACTTGCCTAGATTCGCGTTAATATCTAGGGTTCTCAGGTGTTTTATCAGGTCTCTGGATGAGGTCCCTAGATACCCTATTACTGGAACAATTGTGATTCTCCTTTTTCTAGTCTCTACAGCTCTATCGGGAGATTACGATATTTCATTATTTTTAGTATCATCTTCTGACCTTCTCTGGTATTTGCTGGGATTACCATGTTCACTATCCATACATGCTTTTCTTCATTGACGGCGAGATCTGGCATGTTATGATTAGAAACTGGATTACATCCAAGCTCCATATGTAGTGCTTTAATATTTTGCTAATTTTTTTACATAATCCGTGATTTTGAAAATCGGTAATAAAGCAACATGTTATTGCATGTATGCCAGATTATTAAAATCATGGATTATGTTAAAAAAACAAGCAAAATATGAATGCACTGCATACAATTTTACATATAATCCGGTCGGTAGATATGATCTACAGGATGACCGATCTGCATTTTGAAATCCCAGAGAAGTTTCGTTTTGATGTTTCGACCACCTTATAAGTCTTGCGTCTGTGACATTGATCAGTTGGAATAAATCGCAATCAGAATTATGGGTTGCATCAGCCCGCAAGCCATAATTTTGCACAGGTTCTAGGCCCCTATGTCATGGCGTTGCTTGTAACCTGTCAGTGCAGCTTTGCATGCACTGATTAGGTTTCGTCGCACAGTTTGCACTTGGCGTCGTTGATCTAATTTTCCTCGGCTTGAAGGACCTTAGTCCTTAGGACCTATTCTTGGGTCGCTAGGACCAGACCGTTGGTCTCTTTCTGAAGGGAGCCATCCCCTGAAGCGAGCATCTGAAGGGAGTAGGTCCACCTTCCCTCCAATTTCCTGGAAGTGACCGTGAAGCGGCTTGTCACGTCACCTTGCGCTCCCCTTGTTTTATCTCTGTGTTGAATCAGACGCTTCTTGGCTACAAGATAATACGTTTTTTGATGAATCACGTCTCACTAAAATTTTGGTCCAATTTGCCAGTGCTTGCTCTTTTATTTGAACTGTCTCTGCTGAAGTATGTTATCTGCTGAAGTATGCGGTCACCCGGAGAAACAAGAGAATGTCGCAGGAGCAAAAAGCTGGTCTGAGGGAGAAACAACAGAATATCGACATGACTGCACGCCAGTGAAGAGCGCTGTGAGCTGTCATTAGTTTTCTGGCTTAACGAACAGTTGATGATCCAGATTATCCAGCTCTGTTTGGGTCCAGTCTATTATTCCAACACAGGCCGTGATCACAGGGTAATTTTAATCCTACATGGTGACCTAGGAAACCCAAAGGTACCTTTTAAATTCATATCATCATTATGTGTATGTATTATTATTATTATTATTATTATTATTAATATTAATATTATTGATAGATTGAATGATTGAAGGGAGCTTGGTGTGTCTTGGTGTGTCGCACGTGCGGCGTGATTCGGCTGAGGCCCGTCCGAGCGCGCGTGCAGGCGCTGGCGGGAGAGCGAATGAAGGGAGTGGGGGATGAAGGGCGCGACACAATGTGCAGGGGCCCCGGGCACCGCCTCTCCCACCCCCCGCACCGCGCGCATCAAAGGAGTGGCCCCGGCCGGCGCGGCGCGGCGCGGCGCGGTGCGCAGTGGGCGGGATAGATCGAAAACGCGCACGCCAACAGGACTGAGTGCCCATGAGACTCTGGTTTATTTGGCTTTTCTGCCTGGTATGGTACACAATTTATGATTGTGTGTATTAATTTGCCGCCCTGAGCTTGAGCATGAGCATTGGCATAATTTGGCATGAGCTTGAGGAACTATGCCAGTGTACGCGTTACACCGAAGCTGTGGGTTCGAGTTGAATCTTAGATGTGGATATTTTCAGTGACGTGGCACGGCATTATTTTTGTGGTACATGTTTCAGCTCTGAACTTCATTCCTTCTTCTAACTACAGGGAACTAGTGTGAGGAATGGTTAGTGACGTGCGACGCAATGGGCTACCGAGACTTGCACGATCGAAAGTCAATTTGACTCCCAACAACTGAACCGGTCCGAAAGGCTCACGAACCACATTGGAAACTGTAAAAGTAGTTACTATGAGCAAAACGAGCTCTTGGGGAAACAGGTGATAAAACCAACTGATTGTGATCGGAATTACTTCGCAACCGGAATGGAAACGTCCAAAAACACCCACTAATATCAAAAAGAATACAGTAATCCCTCAACATTCGCGAGAGTTAGGTTCCTAAAAAACATCGCGAATGTTAAATACGCGAATGTTAAGTCTATCTTTTAATGCAGAAAGATCGGTTAGGTTCCTGGATATCGAAAAACTGTTTAAAAAACAAAGAAAAAATCTGACAATTACAGTAGAACTGATTAAACGCTACTACAGACAGAATTTACAATTAACATTCCAAAATGATAAAATAAAATAATGTTTGAAACTTATTTAAAAGTTGAAAATGATTGGGTATAGGATTTACTAATTTTTTTGTTTTATCACATTTCTCGCTGTTCTAATATCCAAATATGGAAGAGTTCCTGCTTCAATTCTCTCTTAAATTTCGAAGTTATTTCCATGTTTGGATCACATTCGAATGCCAGTTTCACCAGAGCTTATTGATTTTAGAATGCCATCAACAGTTTTGACATTGAAGTTGTTCCAGGACGCAGTTTTGTTTCCGTTACTTTATCATTGCTGTCGATGAGGTTTTCCTCACTGATGATTTCCCGAAGCTCCTCTACAATGAGCTCATTTAATGAGAGTTGCACAGATCCTGAATGGCTTTTCTGTTCATTTGGCCAAAACTCTTACCTCCAATTTGACACAACTGAATTTAATTATTTTACAATTGTGTTATTCTATAAATGTGAATTGACATTTCATCTGTGAAATTTTTGAAGAAAGTTATACTGCGAGCTCCGAAGTCTGCCGAGTTCGTTTCCCAGATGATGATGATGATGATGATGATAAGGAAATGAATTGTGCTCGCTTTCAAAGAAAATGTAGTACGACTAAAAGACGCACTCGCGAATGTCGAAGTCGCGAATGTTAAAACCGGGAGCATTTCTCTAATAGCGAATGTTCGGAACTCGCGAAAAGCGAATCCGCGGATGTCGAGGGATTACTGTATCGAATCCCTCTAATAAAAATATATTTTTTATTTAACGTCAAAAAGAGAGTGAAAATGTGATGGTTATGTGCGAGAAAAACTTTATTTATTAAATGGGATCGTGTGTCAAAGGAAACTGAACGAAACACGAGGCAAAGGTTATTTGCCGGGCGTCTACAATAGTGTTTTTTGTGACTGTGTGAAATTAGAAATCGTGGTAAAATATGCCGATATACAGAAAGGAAAAATCTGATGAATATAGAGAAAAAATCAAATGAATAAAATAGTGGAGTTTGCAAAAAGGCTTTTGATCCATTTACAAAAAAACGTGTTTGCCAACAAGAAAATCGACTAGATGTAGTGGATTACAATCAAAGTGAATAAAATGGTACATAAATAAATAGAAAATAATATTTTAGAATAATAATATTTACAGTTTAGATGAGAAAATAAACGGGAAAATATTCACAATAAGCAAATGAACAAAGAATTTTGTATGAGAAAGTCCAGGAAAGGGAAAAGAAAAAAGAAATATTATGAACCGCAATTCGGACCGGTTCAGTGGTGTGCTTTTTAAAAAAACAGATCATTACATGAGAATAATAGTAAGACGTGATACACGAAATTTCCACCAGGCACACGACGACGAGAACATTTTAATGAACTATGTATTTCCTGTCAATTTTCTCCAAGGGAAGAAGTCATGTAATGTCTCGAATCGTTCGGTTAATAAATGAAAAGCGTGCTAACAATATCATTTGGGCCCACAGTGCGGCGCGATGCAGCGCGGTGCATGGCCAGGGGCGGGGCGGGGCGGGGCGGGGCGGGGCGGGGCGGGGCGGGGCGGGGCGAGGGCGGGGCGGGGCGGGGCGGGGGCGGGGAGGGGCGGGGGTTCAATAGAACAGGTGGGACGCGGGTCTTTGTTCCCGCGCGCCCTGGCCCCGCGCGAGTCGGAAACGAACTGCAGCGCTCCGTGCCGCGCGGCCCCGGCGCACGTGGCACATGGCACGTGGTGCTCGCGAGCTGCGGGGCTGCGCACTGCCCCTCAGTGGAGGCGAAGAACGTTGACATCGCGCGACAAATGCAATTTCAGAATCATTGGTATTTGTGCGCGTCGCGGTACATTGTTACTTTGTGTCGTTATTGTGCGTGTCATGTCCATTTACATAAATGGAATAAACGGTATTTGTCTCTAACACTTTTTTCCTTCACCTTTTTCACTATTGTGATAGTTTCCCTTACTTTCACACGAGTTTGGTATCACTGATGAGACTTGATGTTTTTGTGATCCTAATTTTATACACTAAAAGTACGAGTAAATATCGCTATTTTATGACAAAAGTGAGTGCACATGTACTCGCAGTGCGATTCGGTTGAACATATACATTCAAATAATATATGGAATAAAATCCATAATATTACAAAATACAAAATCAAAAGAAATCTTTGATCGTCAAAGTATATTCACAAGGAAAACAAAACAAAAATCATGAAACTATGTATTGGAGTAATTAATTTGGATTGTTATAAAGCGATCGAATTCATTCCTTTACGACTGTGCTTCTTACAATTAGTCTTCGCGAAATGGTGAGTGTTGAGACATTACTTTCTTAAAAAATGTATTTGCTACATTGCGGGAGGCTTAGAATACTAATACAAGTTTTTAATACAGGGACTGAATTTAAATGAATAACGAGATGGTCATTATCGATTGCATATATTTTGACATAGGTTGAGCACAATTTTGAGAGTAGACCAATATGATTAAGATAATACTCATATTTATCTGACAAAGTAAGATCAATACAGTTTAGAGGTTGTAACGATTGGCAATAGATGAATGAAAACGAAGAATGTTCAATAGTGCAAGCGCCCGAATCACTTTCAAATAACAAAATGTGCACGCTGCTATCACTTCAGATTCCTCTCTTCTTCATACGAGTACTATTACTTTCTCCAAATGATGTAAATATAGACAATAACGAACTCTATTATTTTCTAGCAAAAAATACTGAGATGGAATGATTTTTTTAATAATGAAAAGTTTCAATGGATCTATAAAGAAAATTCTAAAAGTTAGAATAATACAATAAATTATTTGGATAAAAAACACAAAAATACTGGGAATTAGGACAATTGGGCAACCGCTAATAAATCAAATCAGCAAATACGTCACGATATAATATTCTGAACTACAATACCTACGGGTATAATACTAACACAAGCATTTACGATCTACAAATAATCACTTGTTATGAACCAGAAACAACAATTTCACGACTACTTTTAAACTTTTCACATGCCATCCCACATTGTAATAAATATTCAGCAGATTACTTTTCATGGCTTTTATTTGAATACTGACGAACTCCATCAGAGAAACTCGTAATATTCTACATTATAAAAATCAACCACGAAAAAAAAACATTCTTCGTTGCACTTCTGCGTCGCAACCGCCGCCGCGTCTATTTCGCTGCCTAACGGCCGATGCCAACACCACCCAGCCCATTCATCCCAGGGAGTAAGGAACCAGCGGGCGCTGGAGGGCGGCGGAGGGCGGCGTTGGTGGGACGCAGCAGTGCAGCGGAGAGGAGCGGGGCGGGACACAGGCGGAATATGCTGGAGGTCTTAGTTCGAGGCCAGGACAAGGTGGCTGAAGGGGACGCGACGACGGCGGTGCAACCGGAACTGAGCGGTGCAGGACGAGGTGGGGGGATGGGGAGGCGGGGAGGGGAGGGGAAGGCGGGGCGACGCGGGGGAACGGGAAGGGAAGAGACGAGACGGGGCCTAACTTGACGAGATGGGGCGGGGCGGGGCGGGGCGTGGCGTAATTCATTAGGTGCCGAATATGTTTTTGCCAAACAGTTGTAGCAAACGGATAATGGGACACTTATGGAATGCGCTGCATAATGAGTGGTGTCTCAAAAAGTCATAGTATACTACTTCTTTCGGTACGTTGTTTGGTAAAATGGTAGCAATAAAAAGTAAAATGGTAGCAAAAACGTAGCAATAAAAAAGGAATTACTCGACCGATTAACTCGCTTCGCTTGTTTGTCGATGACATGGCTGCGGAGTTGGGCTTCCTCTACATTAACATAAAACAATCTGTCCAACCAAAGCAATACTCATTTTATGTGCAAATAAAGAAATGGTTTGTGTTGCCTCTCTTCCTTCCAACCACTAAAGTACTTTCTATTTACTAAAAAACCTGGAAACCACCGCTATTTCATTCATCCACATTAGGCTTTAGCTGTGTTTCAACAAAATCCTCGCGAGTGATCCGGAATTGGCGGGCTCGGAGGGACGGGCCGAGCTGGCCGCAGACGAGCGGACGGGGTGGGTGAGTCACAGAGTCCGTTGCGCTCGGTTCGAGGCCCGGAGGCCATGACTTCGCGGCGGCGGAACAAGGCAGGGGAGGGGGAGCGGGGCGGAGCGGAGCGGTGGAGGAGCCCGTTGAGGGCCTGGGTTCGAATCCAGGATCCGGAGACCTATGATGTCACGGCGGCGTAGCAAGGCAGGAGACGAGGCTGAGCCGGGGCGAGGCGAGGCGGGGCTGAGTGGGGTTGGGAGGGGCTGGGAGGGGCAGGGCGGGGCGGAGAGGGTCCGTTGAGAGCGTGGGTTCGAACCCAGGATCCGGAGACCACGACGCCGCGGCGGCGGAGCAAACGGGGCGGGGAGGAGCGGGACGGGACGAGGCGGGGCGCTGAGCGTCCGTTGAGGGCCTGGGTTCGAGCCGAGGGGCCCGCCGCGGCGGCGGCGAAGGCGGCGCGGGCGCTAACGGCTGCCGGCGCGGATGCGCAGCTGCGCCCGGCTGCACCTGCCGCCCCCGACCGCCGTGGCGCCGCCCCGCCCCCTGCAGATCCAGCCGGCCCGCCAACCGCCGCCGCCCGCCGCACGGGGCAGCCGCCGGCGAAAAGTATCAAGCGTTCGGCAATTAGGGCGGAGGAAAATACCTGTGCACAATAATTGAGTTTTCGTTCTAACCACGCACGTAGAATGGGGAAAGGTGTTTGGTACGTTAGCGGAGCTGTTGGTGGAGGAATCTCGTTACTTCACCTCTCAACACGTGGCAGTGCCCATATTGGCGGCGGAAGGGGGATTCAGAGGAACCGCTCTGTCAAAATCATAAAAAATGATTTAAATGTAGCGGCTGCATCATTGTGCAAGGGGTCCGCATTTTTTACGTACTAACAGAAAATTGGTACTTTGTTCAAAATCTTTAACAATAGTATTTTTGTACAATAGTAAAATTATTGCGAACAATTTTGTATCAATATCATAAACGCTATTGGTTTACTAAATCTGATTGGGAAGAACTGAAACCTGAAATTCTCAAAGGAGTAAAAGCACTAAAGTGCTCCTTGCTCTGATCAAAATATTCTGTAATTATTTTTTGTTAGGATTCTTGAGTAAGATCTTATTTCCCCATACTTAATTCCTTCAAATCTTTAGATCGATCTGAACGAACTCAAATTTGAAACCGAGTAACTAAGACTCCACGTTCTTAAACATCACCTACCAAGTCCCTGCACTGCGGAGGCCACCTCTTGGGAATTGGGGTGTGCCATTTTCTTTCCCGTGCTCATGATGCGATGTTTGCGGAGGCCACCTTGAGGGCCCTTGAAGCAGGCTTGCCAACTGCCGCCTTGCTTGCGAGCGTCTATTCCTTCGATGGCTTGAGGCGGAAGTGGTAGGTGGTGCAGATGCAGGCCAAAGGAGGAGGACTGGAAGGGGAGGAGAGGCGGGCTTCCGGCCGACAGCCACGGCGCACTCCGGCTCTTCAGGGAGAAGTGGTCTTCCAGAGGCAGTTTTCAATTGAAAGAGATACATATTCGAATCTCAAGAATATCAAAGAGGAAAAGATCGATTCCTCTTCCAATTATTACATCGAAATAAATGGGAAGACAAAGAAATATCAGTTGTTTTAATATAATTTTTCATTAATTTACGGAAAATTGATAATTAAAAGATTAATCCAAAATGGAAACTGTAAATAAATATTTATTTTAATCTTGAAACACTGTTGTGAAGAAACATGTAAAAGGCTTTGAAGGGAACATAACGCTTGATTGCACCAAATACGGTATGGGAATAATGCTTTTTGGCTGATGAAGCCTGGACGTAGTCACCGCAACAATAAGTGTCAACTGGAAGAATCAAATGAGACGAATAAAAGCATAAAAACGGAATCTATTCCAAAATACTAGCATTCATAACAAACGTATCGTTAGGCATTGGCATAGGTATCAAGCCGTAGTTTCACAGCATGAAAATTGCCAAATGACTCAAATGAAATGTATAAGTGTTTCAAAGGCAGCTATTTATGATTTTCATGAGTTCCATGAAAATCATAGGTGGCTGCCTTTCTCAAAAGCTTTTACCCTTGCCATTTCAACACGAGGGGAAAATGTTAATTTTGGGCTTGTTTCCGTTAAGGATTCCAAATTTCGATATGGCTTGAGTGCCAGCGAAAACCCGCAAAGCACAGCCAGTAACGAATTCTTGGATAGCAAAAGATAGAGCACTTCTCATGAAAACTTACAATCTTTAACTGATATTTCTACTTGTATTTAAACAATATTTTCTAAAAATATTGGTACCAAACCGTAGGATGTAATGTGGCTGCGCGAGACCTTGTGTATTTGCTCCATTGGGTCCAAGACTGAGTGGCTGGCGCTTGGCGCGGGGGCGTCGGGGGCCCGCGCTGGGCCGCCATCTGTCGCCCGCACGCGCAGCTGGCGGACGTGCTCCCCGCCAGGTCCCCGCCCCTCCCCCCCTCCCACTACTATTCCGCCGCGCCCCGATCGCCATCGCCGTGCCCTTCGTCTCACCTATTCCGTCTCGTCCCATCTACCCGGACTCGCCACCAGACGCTTGTCACCAAGTCTCATTCATTAAATTTTTTATCTATTTCTTTACATAGTCATATATTTATGTATTTATAAATTTTTATATTTATATATTTATGTATTTATGTGTTTATATATTTTTATATTTATGTATTTATATATTTTTATATTTGACAGCTGTGTGTTACCTGTCCTCATTTATGGAGCACAAATATGGTCTCTTAATGTAAAGGAGCGAAATATGATGGAGATTTGCCAAAGGAAAATGGAGAGGAAAATGCTAAACATCACTCTAAGAGATAGGATCAAGAATGTTGACATTAGAAGACAAAATTAAAAGATGCAGCACAAGAGGCAAAAAGATTAAAATGGAAATGGGGAGGACATATCAGCCGACATGACACGTAAAGATGGACAAACGCAGTCACCCAGTGGGACACAAAAGTAGGATGGAGACGTGTAGGAAGACAAAGAAAGAGGTAGTAAGACGAATTTGTTAGCGAATCAGGTAATTTATGGGACCGCATAACTAGAGACAGGATAAAGTGGAAAGAAGTGACAAAAGAACTACAGAAAGAGCAAATTTGTAAGTGTGTGTGTTTGTGTGTGTGTATATATATGTGTGTGTGTGTGTGTGTGTGTGTATATTAGGGTGTCCCTTATTTTCCGACTTTCTAATTTTTGACCGCTCACACTCCACTTTTGTTCCAATGACCTTAAAACATGCCTATACAAAATTTTGTTGAGATCGGAGCATTCTAACCCGTGCCGACTTGAGCGCGAATTCGCGTGACGGACATGTCCAGAGCTATCACCAACCCCTGAGTCAGGCCCGAGTACAACAATACATGAATTTTAATCGATAGTGTCACTCGTGTTTAATGGTTGCTAATCTAACATAATGTCATATGTAAGTGCCATATACAGTGCCGAAGAACGTGTGTTTTTAATAGGAGATAGTATTAATTATTTATATAAAACTCCAAATAACTGGACACAATTTACCATGAAATAAACAAGTGCTTGAAGTTTTATTTTATAACATACAGGAAGTAAAATGAACAGTTAGTGCAAGCGCTAAACTTGTGGTTCGTGAGTGCATGATATTTTGGAAGAAAGCAAGAATTCCGACACGAGCTAATCAGCATGCTCTGCAAAACTTAACTTGTACTATTCGGAGTGAAGAAAATTACCAAAAACGCAAACACGTTTGAAGATATTTCGAAGCACAGTGGAAAGTTTAGAAATAATTTTTACAATCTATTTGATATAGCACATCCGAATGCTTTACAAATGATTACGTTGGAAGAAGACAGGATATTTTTATTTCGGCAGAAAGAGTTAGGATGTAAAAGCAATCTTGCAGGACTAGACGAACATCTCGCGTATAGAGAAGAAAAGGCGCAACAAAGATCAATACAATAAGAAAAAAGATTACAAATTCTTTGCTGTGATAAAACTGCAACAAACACTTGGCGTTTTGAAGGAGTATACGTCTTTCTTGAAGAAAATTTGGACAGAGCATCGTTCTTTCCATGCCGTCATCGCATATTCAGACTTATTTTACAATGTGTGTTTGAATGTAAAATACGTAATGAGCAAGCAATCCTGACACCACTTTTTCAGCATTTTAAGGAAATCTAGCCATTTAATGCCATTAATTTTAAAAGTGGCAAAGAGAATATGGGAATGTTCTTTAATGAGTCCGAAATTAAAGAAATGTTGGACTGTTATGAAAGTAACAAACTAAAGATACATTATCCCGGGGTAATGCAACTAGCCCGATAGATGGCAAGAGATATTTAATATTTGAAATGTTTCTGCTAAGATCAGAATCTAAACTATCTTGTGTAATTAAAAATTCCTTAAATAATATCTCTCTTTTGATTGTAACTATTTGTGTAAAACTGTGGCTTTAGGACAGTGAGCTGTAAAACTCCTCATCGAGATGCTTTATAAAATTTCTAAACGCGCTTGAAAGGATAGATTCCATAATTTCAAAAGCATTTAAAAATGTATACACCGTATGTAGTATTTCTTAGAATAATTGTCCGTCGTACCGCTTTCTGATGATGAAGTAGACGTTAAGAATCAAAATCAAAATGGTAGTGAATTTAGCCTGAGTAAATCTACACATGGAAGAATGTTATATTGCTTTTTTTCTACTCCCATTGTATAACGCTGTCTTTGGATGGCTGCAACCAGTTGCATAATGATGGTCATTTCGATACAGATTTCATTATGATACAGGTTCTTGGCCAATCACAGAGACGCTTACAAATCAAGTATTGTCACTTCATTAATCGTTGAGAATTGTTGCAGTAAATGTTTCGTTCGAGTGTGTATGTTAAAATTGCATTTAATATTATATTAAGCTTCTCAGTTTTAATTTTATTTTATTAGTAGTAATTTTTACGTGAAATATTATTAAAAATAAATTGGATCGTCATTTCACTTTTATCCTATTTGACTAGCGCAGTGGTAGTCATTGAAGAGAACTTTCAGTGAGGTTAAGATCTGAACGCAAGTCATTTTGTGTTATTTGCTGCTTCTGTGTGGTTGTCCTTAAAAAACCGACCAATTCTTTAGTTTAAAATATTTAGTGAATGGTGGTTCTTTCTGATGGTGTTGACGTTTCCAGAAATGAGAGCAAATGCGAAAATACGGAAGTCGGAATATTATTGCCGCAACTTTTGTAGTCCCTCGCCGGCGCTCTGGTAAAGCACAGCCACCTGTGGGTGTAGGGTAGTGAGGTGTCCGCTAGGTGGCCTTGGCTGAATCTTGCATGTCGGCTGCCAGGAAACGATTCAGTGGAGAAGTTTAACTTATAAAAGTTACCATAAGTCGTAGAAAAAGTACCGTATGAAACTCGATGTAATGGGTATTAATACACTCGTGTGAAGTTTACGATACTCGCTCGTACCTCGCTCGTATCGTAATGTCACACTCGTGTATTAATACCCACTATTACATCATCGTTTCATAATGTACTATTGTGAAAAATTGGATGGAGAACAATATGGTAAGCTCAACTGTATCCCGATGACCGTTGTTTAATTTTTATTTCGAGCAGGCCACTTCGGACCACGCAGGAATGCTGAGAATACAGTTAATCAGGGGGGAAATCAGCATTACCCTGGATCCGATTGTTACTTCCCAGGGTTATTAGCTCTAGATACGGAAAATGAATGATTATGATAGTGAGGGGTGAAAGGACACACATATGACATACACAAGTACATCCATGCCCGAGGCGGGACTCGAACCCACGACCCTGCGGTGCAAGACCGCCACAACACTACTGTTTAACGATTTCGGCCAAGGGGTCGGCCAGTTCTTTAATTATTAATTCGTCAATATACAATATATCTCCTAATTCACGTTAATCTTCATTTCAATAAAAACAATAGCCAAATTTGTGTCAACCGAAAGCAGATATGTTCTCTTGCTTGAAGATGGATACTAGTTTTATTCAAAACTATCCTTTGACCTGGTAATGCAACTTTTCATATTTAGAAGCTAAAAGGTTATTTATAAAGTTGAAAGCTGTGAATGTCTGCGCTGAAAGGCCTATTGAATTAATGTAAGGTTTTCATGAACTACTGGACGACTTTCATGAGTACGATTGTCAGCGGTAGCCTTTTAAGGAAGATGAAAGGATTATTGTAGATGGTTTAACAAACGCAAAACAACTTGTGCATGAGATGGAACTCAAACCCCATATAAATAAATATATAAATACATAAATATAAAAATACAAAATTATTATTATTATTATTATTATTATTATTATTATTGTGTTGGCATCTCAGCCAACGAAGCGGCGTCACCCGGACAGCCGAGAAGTTATGAACTCGAGCCGCGGAAGCTTACGTGTACATAAGACTGTGTCTAACAGTGTGTCTAACAAAACTATTATTTAACTGTGAAAATAGTGCTACAGGAAAATCATATGTATCGCTAAGAACTTGTGTCTTTAAAACAGAATGGAAAATAATTCTACTTCGCCAGGTTTCAGCTCACCTGGTAAGTTCGTATTTGTGAGCTACCCCACCAGAGAGTGGGAGACTTTTAACCTAGATAGGGATATTATAGCTTAAATAATAATTTTATATTTATATATTTTTATATTTATGTATTTATATATTTATTTATTTGGGTTTGAGTTCCATCTCATGCACAAGTTTTTTTGCGTTTGTTAAACCATCTACAATAATCCTTTCATCTCCCTTAAAAGGCTACCGCTAACAATCGTACTCCTGAACTCAGAAGTTACTCCCCCTGGAATTCTGACACAATCACCCGCGTTGAGTGATTTGGAGAAAGAGTATGTGCCAGACTCAGCAGCGCCTTTGGAGGCATTAGTCACGTGGTCTAAAGTGATGGAAATGAAACAAAAATTCCTGCTGATCTGCGATTCGTCTCAGTGGCACAGGGCTCGATGCTGAGTGCAAGGACGCAGGGTCGCAGGCTGAGAGCGCGAATTCTGCCCAAGATATGCCTGCTTTGACCATTGATCAGCATGGATGACATCTCACACTACCCTCTGATCATCGCAACCAAACCATCACTCCTTCCACCGTCCTCCTACTCTGATTGTCATTCCCGCTCATGATCACATTTTCTATAATTTTACAGTGAAAGACGAAAGCAAGGCATCTCCTGTGCGGGATCCGGCCTCGCCCACGCTGAGTAGGGCACTCGCTGGCGGCGTGGGCTTGTCTGGGAGCGAGCCATTTCTGGTTCAGCAACCTGTGCGGCGCGCCAGGCCAATGCCCCCGGGCCCGGTTTTCGGGGCCTGCCCCCTGGCAACACGATGCCCGCTGGGCGCCCTCACCCTTCCATCCCTTCCCGTCCCTTCCGCGACCTTCGCCGCCGCCCCTCTCCTTCGCGGGAACCGGTTTTTATCCAATAAACTTACGCTTCCCGACCCCGGTCGTACAAGGACTAGGGGATGTCCTAATGCGGGGGACGAATTTTCACCAGGACCGCGCGGGACCCGATATCGTCGGTGCACATAAAAAGTGACACCTTACGAAAATCGACAGTTTTCAATGTAGTGAAGAAATGTGTTGTTACGAAAAAACATTTTTATTCCTAAAAATGTAATGAATATAATCAGTAAAGCAGCTGAGATAAAGAGCAAAATTTCATTTTTGCGAAGTTAAACTTCTCTCACATTAAAACTGTTGTCTTATAATAAGAGTATGTTTAAAATATATCAATTTTCCTGTGTGCCGACAATTCGTGTTCAGCCACATAGTTAATTCAAAGGGTTAATTGGATGGCAATATAATTATTATTTTTCTACAATGAAAGTGTTGTGGTCCGTCCAAGAAATCCCGACTGAAACACATACACACAGTTATAAAACATACAGGCATAATACACGACGAAGATATACAATCTCTTAAGGTCGCTAACAAGTCATCAAGACAGGTAACGTACTATAACACGTACCACCAATTAACAACGAATAATGCCGTTTTTTTTTCGTTCTGTATCAACTGAATGTGAGTTCTGCGGTGCTCTGCATTTTCCATGACAGGGGTATTCGGCAAATAATGTTCAGTCTGTATTGTTTAAAATGGAAAATAAATTTACATTCAAGTAGTACTCCAGAAGAAACTAAAAACTGTCTTTTTTCTACTTTGATTTCATGTTGCATAGGATTCAGTCTTCTTGCTAGTGAAACGTGACGGATAATGCTGAGTTTGTAAATCAGAATGCACATGAAAAGAGTTGTTAACGCTTGTATACTTGACTGCCCAAGAGACACCGCATCCTATGCACAATTGCCAACATTTCGACCTTCAGACTGCATCTTTCCTCAGGGCGAAATGCAACCTTCCTCAAGGAGGAAACATTCCTATACTATATTGACTCCGGTTGCGGAAGCCTAAGCTCTTTGTTAGCTCTTGCTTTCTTTTACTACAAAGGTTGCAGTGTGAATGTGTGTCTAGTAACAGAGGTGTATCTTTTTTGTCAAGGTTTTAAGGAGTTCCCATTAACTTAGTTTTTAAAAAATGTTCCCGATTTCGTACTTAAGCGTTGCAATTAAAGTGTAATATCATTACTCACATGCTTCGCGACTGTTTGTAGTGTGAAATACTCGGTGGGAACGTTACATCCTTTTTGAATTAAGACCCAGTCACAAGCGCACAAGCAGAACTAGGCTCCTCATCTACAGATGTTGCAATCATCTCGAGTTGAATCTCTATCTTTTATTGAAACACTGAAACTTTCGTTTTCATAACAATAGTTACGCAGCGATTTCAATACCATAGTATGTGCATTTCCTTTTCTGTGCTGTAGTTGCGTAGGTACTTTTGAAGTAGCGAGAAAACATTGAATCAACATCTTTATCTTTCCCTTGGTGGAATTCGAAATTGAGGACCAAGCGCTCAATCAGCGAGGCTGGTGGGTATGCATTATCGCGCTTCGTTCATTGAGGAATAAGCCTTACAAGTATCATACTTTCACTTTTACACAGATTCCAATAAAGAGGTGACTGTTAGGGTAAGTAGAGCGTGCTGAAAGTTCACGTTCTAGCACCCACGCTAATTCAGAATTGTGCAAGTATAATAATGTCAATATACCACATTGCGAACAACGGTTGTTCACTTTAAAATAATTAGTTCTGGAATAAATGAAAAACTCGAGTTAAAATCATAGTTTAAGAACGATCGCTTTTAAACTATGATTTTAAATGGATGAATTGTTAAGAAAATTACATACGCGTCATGTGTATCACACAAAGATACTCTCCATTCATCATGGTATATCAAAACCAATATTGATCTTGTACTAGTATAATTTCTACATAACGTATGCATTCTCTTATTCCAATGGTAATAATTGTTAATTCATCTTAAGAATATTTCGTATGAACACGCTGATATCGTGATACATGTGAAATAAAGGTTGCAAGGAAATTTCGTGTTTTGTTATTATTAGGTTCTGAAACAAGGAATCAATACAATTCACTGTTATGTGATTTTGCATAAAGCAATTTAAAACTGAATGTTTTGTAAAACTGTTATTAATTGAAGAAAAACATCTAAAGAAAATCTGTATTATATATCAAAATAATGACCTCAAAGATGTGAATTTAAATTCTGGGAGGAAGAAGAACTTAGGAAGACAGAAAAATCCGAGATCAAGGCGTTTACCACACCAAAATTAAGACATATCAGACGATTAAAATAAAATAAACGTCATAGAATAAAAGAAAATAGAAATCAGGAGGTTTAATAGATGTTGCTCGATAGAGATATACATTTTTATTCAATATATTCCAGAAATACCAAACCAATATAGGATTAAAAATCAATGCAAGATTGGAAACATTTATTTTGAAAAAAGTCTATAGCAGACTTACTAGCAGAAGACTGCAGAAATTTGACATGTTGACAAGTTGAAGGCAGAACCAGATATGAATTCAATTATCCAATATTAAGCGTAATTTTCAAGTGTAATGGAGTCAAGAAACAAATACATGATGAAACTTTTATAATTTTCAATATTTACTCATGTATTCTACATTTTCCACAATAAGTATAACATTGTTAGTGTTTTACCTTAATTTTAATTATTACATGACACACATTTTAATTGTGTTCTAAAACTTGAGTCAGTGATTTTTTGTGCGAGGCCGAAGGGATCCACGACCAGAAAGGTTGGGGAGCCTGTGCACTAGAAGAACGAGAACCGATCCATTAACAACTGATTCATTTCTGCCCCCCCCCTCTAACCTCGAGCGCGGTATCTACACACGAGGAATGACGCCCGGAACCTGTTCGCGGGAGCGGCGGGCGCTGTTCTGTTGCTGTTCTGTCGCAGATCGCCAGCGCTGGCAGGGCGCCTTTGCTCCACTCCATGCGGAGGGATAACGAACGACGCACAGTGGGCCTGAACGAAGTGCTGCGGGCACTCCCTCAAGCGAGCATTTCGACCCGCGTAAACTAACCCTATTCGTAAAACGTTCGTTTCAATGAGTGGATTCAGTTCAATGAATGGTTAGCGCTAATTTACATTGTAAGACATGAAAATGAATGTTCCCATGGCTAGGCGGGAAAGTCTCCGGAGAAGGTCGAATGCTCGCGTTTAAGTATCCCGTAGGGTCACGAAAAGTCAGTTTTTCCATGTGATGTACAATATTCTATTCGAGGCCCCAATTTTATAACAAATGTTCATGTGATTTATAAATTTAATTGATGATCGCGAGAACAAACTACATATCGTGGCTGGTATGTTTTGTTTATTGTTTTCTAGTTGTTCTTTCTGTTTTAGTCCGGAAAGCACTTTAGGTACCTTTCGAGACTGGTGTTGAAAAAAGTTGATCTACCATATCCAAATACTTTGTAAGTGCACGTCATTTCTAGATGGACTTGAATAAAAATGAAGTCTATAGTTTCATTTAACGTCACATTCCTGAAAAGTTTGTGTACAAATCCTTTCAACGTTTATTTCCATGATGAGGAATGTCCAATACAGCTGTAGCAATATTTTTTACACAAAATACATATAAATTGTAAATATCGATTTCCTTTGGTGGTGAAAAGCAACACTCGATGTTTTAGCCATCATCTTG
Source organism: Acheta domesticus (assembly GCA_031308135.1). Taxonomy (NCBI): domain Eukaryota; kingdom Metazoa; phylum Arthropoda; class Insecta; order Orthoptera; family Gryllidae; genus Acheta; species Acheta domesticus. Next base: position 157,684,779 of record JAHLJT010009436.1, read on the forward strand.
AGTTCTTTCACAGCCACAATTGGCCTGGTAGTTGTTTACTACTTTTCGTTCTCACAGTAAGTTTCAGTTCAGATGATTCAGTTCTCTACATAAGGTGTCATATAAGTTGATTTTGCAGAATTTATCAATCAGCGTTTTTTTGGCGCGCCCTTCTGTTCGCTTCGGACCAGTGTATCGAACTGGAATTTCGCGCAACATTACCTTCCGCTGTGGCCGGTTACACCGGGTTTCCTTGTTCATTCTGCGACATCATTAGCATGCGAATGCCCAACCTGACCCCTGGGCAGAATTCGCACAACCTCACCTCTTTTGCGGATTCACTCACTCACACACATACACATACACACATACACACACACACACACGATAGCGCGTCATCTGCTGTTCTCAACATGTGTGTGCGCGATTGCATTATGCAAAGATGTAACGGAAAATTTCGCAACAAGTCTTGTTTTTGAATTTACTCGCACAGAACATGTTCAGGCAAAGATCGTCAACGAATCGCAAAGTTTAGCTGGAAACGGTTGCGTCAGCATCAAGAAAAATACTGTGATTATGCAGGATAACCTTTGTGCTTTGCTGTTGTAAAATAATGTGAATTACGTACTCTGTATTCATTGATTTACCGATAATAAGCTTGGATTCTAAACGAACTTACGGGCAGTTCTTCTCAACATAAACGTACTACGAACAATGATTTGTGCAATCCACTTTCAATTGCAAAACATTAAATTTAACTATGATCCGATTAAAATAAATTGGTGATTGACAGTTGCGAATGGAAAGAAGCGACGTTGGCAGGTTGCGTACCATTGAGCTCGCGTTTCCAGGACACGAAAATAAACACTTCAAGTAAATGCTTCTAAAAGCAACCAAATCATACACTCACATTGTGTGAAGCAACAGCTTCAGAAACACAACTGTCAATCACCAACTTATTTTAATCACACCATAATTGTATGAGAAAAAGGATATTATTTTAAGAATGATATTTTACCATATTAAAATAATATGCACTTCTGGGAAAGACTAGGTAGAATTTCGAGAAAACGTTGGCTACAATTCATAGAAGGGCTACGCGATATCTAAAGTAGTTCATAAAACACGAAAGTTTTTGAAATTACACTTTGCATGTCACGGTATTCGAAAAAGTGAACTTTAAATCTGAAGTTTAAATTATTTACAAAGTTAATACATTTAATATTAGGCACATTCTAACATTATACGGCGGTTTTAACTATTTCCATTCTTAACGCCACTTTTTTCATTACCAAAAACTTGTAACATCTGAAGGATAAATTAGAAACCTGTAGCATCTGAAGGACTTATTTTCCAGTCATCGTACAACAAAGCATATATTCTATTGAGCGAGAAAATTGTAATATTACAAGACTGGAGTGTTAATTTAACATTTAGACGTCAATTTTACTATTCTCAGAGAAAAAATATAAATATATTGTTTTCTGTGTATTTTACACTAATAACCGGAAAATGGCAGTAATAGTATTCATTAACGTATTCTAAATTTCAATGAAATGTAAACTTTGAGTTAAACAAAAGTCGAGTAAAATAAAATAAGTCGCGTAGGGTAAAAATGATACAAGCAGGTCTTTTATTCCATCGTATTTCTTAGTGCTACTGTTCTTTTTTTATTATTGATTTATGTTGGTTGTACGTAGTTCAGTATAATTTCTACTTTTACCTATGTTTGAAGGCTTCCGTGCTAACTTACATTTAAAACTTACTTCTAACTCTTAAATCTAACATAAGGGTGAGGATGCCCTTTTGGGTCCTCTGTTCTGGTTCGAATTCGGAGAAGGTTTTCAGGAATATGTTGTAAGGATATCTGTTTTTTTATTCTGGTGTGGTTAGGTTTTATTGCGAGTCTGAAGGTTGCAAGGGAAGGGATTTGGGGTAAATAATGGTAGAAGTTAGTGGCTAGGTATGTGATGTTATGTTCAATGGGTTCTAGACTGAGTTCTTTATGAAGCTGATGATTGGTGACCAACCATGGTGCATTAGATATTGTTCTGAGATATTGATTCTGTATGATTTGTAATTTTTTTACATTGGTTTTTGAGGCATTTACCCAGATGGGATAGGCACATAGTAGTAATTGTCTTATGATGGATTTATATATAGCAAATGAAGAATGATATGGTAATGGGCTGTTTCTGTAGATTAGAGGTTTTAATTGCAGTAGTTTTATTTTGGCTTGTTTAACTTTTTCGTCTATGTGCTGTTTCCAATTCAGTTGAGTGTCCAAGTTTAATCCCAGGTATTTAATAGGTTTGTTAGGGGGGTACCAGTTTATTGAATTGCTATTTATTGTTAGGGGGTAGGAGAGGTATAGGATCTTAGCGTAAATATTTTTGCCGCGGTTTTGGTTGGATTTAGTTGGATTTTGAGTTTGGATGACCAACTATCGAGTAAGTTGAGATATATCTGTGTTCTATTTCTGATTTCAATGATAGAGTTGCCAGAAGAGAATATTGCTGTGTCATCAACAAATTGGGCTGTGTGAATGTTCATTAATTTAGGAAGATCTGCAACGTATAGGTTGAATAGTGTGGGTGAAAGTGGTGAGCCTTGGGGAAGTCCTGCGTTAATTAGTTTAGGGTTGGAATGATGATTATTGACGTTAATGGAAAAAGTAGTATGGGGTGCCAACTTGTTTTATCTTGTACATTAAGACTTGGTGCCATGTCCGGTCAAATGCCTGAGTGATGCCTATGAATACCCCTATTGTGTGATTTTTTTTTGAAACGCTGTGTACATATGTTCCGATATTCTTAGTAACTGATGCTGTGTAGATAATTTTTCGGTAAATACAAACTGTTCTTTAGGGATTATTTTTGTTATGTGTAGGTGACAGTTAAATCTTTTTAGTATAATTTTCTCAAAAAAATTTGATAGCGATGGCAATAGACTGATCGGACGATAGCTGTCAGTATTTGCAGGAGTTTTACTTGGTTTACAAATGGGTATTATGATAGCATGTTTCCAGGTGTGCGGAAAGTAATTTGTTCTGAAACACGAATTATATGTTTGTTAGGGTGGCTATTGCTGATGCAGGTAAATGTTTTAATACGACATTATATTGTCGTGCCCGGGCGATTTTTTGAGGGGTAGTTTATTAATATTTTTTTTTAATTTCGGAGGGTGATGTGTAATGTATTTTTTGGTGCGGTCCATATTCTTTTTCTAATGTTGATTTGGTTATGGTGATGTGTCCAGGATGAAAATTAGTGTTATTAACAATAAAAGTTGAGGCAAGATTCTTCTTGTTCTGATTTTTGGAAGGATGTGTAAGCTTTATCTGTTGCTGTGTTTATAGGAGGTATCGTGTTTTTCTTCTTCAGTATTTTTCTTGTGAATTGCCACAGAGAGTTATTATCTGCGCTCAGTGATTGGATTAAGTTATGGTAATATTGGTTATTGAAGGTAGTTATAAGTCTTTTTACGATATTTGTTATTAGGTTTAGTTCTCTCTTTAGTTCAGGTGTTCTTAATCGGTACCGAAGTGTTCTAATTTTATTTTTTATCGAAATTGCTTTTAATATTTCTTTGGGTAATATTTTATGTCTGGTTGTTTTTGGATTGGTTGGAATGGTTAATTGTGTATTTTTTAGCGTGGAGTGTATTAATTCGTTGAAACGAGAGATGGATTGATATATGTCCAACGGGGTTTCTAATATTTTTATTTTGAGCAGAGAATTTCTTAAAGTTTCTTGAAATTTTTGCCAATTAATTTTGAATGAAGTTGGTTTTGGGGCGGGGGCGTGTGGCGGAGTGAGTTGGTGTGTAGTAAGAATTACCGGGATATGGTCGGAGTCGAGTTCGAAAATAGGTGTTGAGTAGAATTTAATGTTAGTATTTGTGATGCCTATGTCAAGGATGTCCGGTTTCCGAGTGCGATCCCGAGGGTGATATGTTGGTTCCGAGGGAGTGAGTATCCTTAGGTTTGTAATGTTCAATAGTTGTGCTAGTATTTTTCCGTTATGATCATTTGTTTGACATCCAAAGCTTAAGTGATTACAATTGAGGTCACCTAGCAGCAAGGTTTTCTCGTTAGGGTGAAATAAATTTAAAAAATTTGCATTTAGAATTTTGGCTGTTGGGGGCTTATAACCTGTTATTATTTTCCATGGTTGGCCGTTAATATAGATTTGAATAGCGACAGATTCGATGCCTGGCGTGACGGGCACGTTAATTTGGAGGTGATTGAGGTAACTTTTCACCGCGATAAGTACACCTCCTCCTTTATTTTCCGTTCTATCTGTTCTATATTAAACTTGGGATAAATAGTTTATTTTTTATATTGAGGTGTGTTTCGGTTATACAAGCCACGTCGATTTTATGATGGTGCAAGAAATGAAGTTCTGTTTTTTTATTATTGATTGAGTTAGAATTCCAATTCATGAAGGATATATTATTACTGGGTTGTGTTGGTATTGTTATTCCTTAAATATGCAGTGACTGAATTTTGAATGGTGTTGATGATGGAAGGGATTAAAGAATTTATAAAAATTAATTATACAAGAGGTGATTGAATTAATTATTGTATTCAGAATAGGGTTATTGGATTTAGAATCTTGTGGATGAGTAGTTGGCTGGGAGTGTGTGCGAGAATTTTGAAAGTTGGATTGGATTATATTATTCACATTTGAGATATGGGTGAAGTTTCGGAGATTGCTAGTTTGGGGTAATCCTGGGAAAGGTTCTCTGGATTGGTTTGGAGGAGAGGGTGGTGGAGGGGATTGACTGTTTTGACGGTTTACATTACTAAGATTTTTGTTCCGAACATAGTTTTTTCTTTCAAGGATTTCTTTAAAATAGTTGCAGTTTGGGTTTCGTATGTCCGCACGGTGGTTTCCGTTGCAGTTCGCACAAAGAGGAGTTTCATTTTGGGGGGGGGGGGCACGTCACAGAATAGTGATTTACGGCACAGAAAGCGCACTTGATGACATGATTGCAGTTATTCTTCGTGTGACCGTGATCTAAACATCTTTGACACTGCAAGGGACCTTGAGGTTTTCTACGTCTTTCTGTTTTCACACGGTGATTACATATTTGCTAGAATTGTTTCTGTTTGGCTCGGCTCCGTTGAACTCAGCGGCCACAACCATGATAAGGTTATTGTCTTTTAATAGTCTTTTAACTTTGATAATTGACGGATGACGCTGTTTTAAATCTGAAAATATCTCTAGTTCCGAAATAGTCTGATGAACATTTTTAAAAACAACTGAATATTTTCTATTGGATAGATCTTTAACCTAACGAAAACTTCTCTGTGTTTGTATTAAATATTTAATTATGCTACGAAAGTCTGTGTATGTATTAGGACTGATTTTAACTTTGTTGTTTTTTATGGCTGCTACAAAATTTGGTGTAACTTTTGATTTTAGTTCTTTGATGAAATTATTGACTTGAACGATGTGGGCAACAAATATTGGTGGGATTGTATTTGGCACACTTATTTGATCTTGATGATTTTTTAGATACTCGAAACTTGTGTCCTCGGGCATGGTATCTTTATCAGCAAGCGGACCAAAGCTGTTTCCAACTGGCAAGTTATATTGTAGGTCACCATTATGTTCACCATCATGGATTCCGCACTTTTCTTTTTATTCTGAAAGTCAAGTTCACCGACTGACCTTTTTCTGTTCACCGCACCTGGCAGTGGGAGATGTTGCTCCGTGCTGAGTAAAGCTCCAGTTGACTGGGTAGCCTCCGTGCTACCTTCAATGCTGTTCTGGGTCGGGGCCATGCCGAATCCCACTTCCATGGCGATCTCTGATAATAGAATTTGCGGCGTCGAATTTTCGTCGCCGTTGATGTAATTGTTGATGTCACTGTTGTGAAGCGTTATCAGGGCTTGACTAATAGCATGCCCTGTTGATGGGTCAGTGCCACATGACATAGACTGGTCACTCGTTTGCGTGAAACGTTCACTGCGATCACCAGTCTCTGTTACTTCGCACTGCGGGAACACAAACACTAGTCACGAAGTTCACTGGCAGACCAACCAAGCGCTACTGAGCGCTAGCTAGGAATGAGCAGTGGAGCTGGGCACGTCCGCACACCACCACTGCTGAGCTACGAGTGCTACTGCTCTAGAAAACAAATGCTTGTAACTTATCTCCTCCGACGCCAAAACGTTTCCAGAAAGGAGTTAACGTTGCCTCTCTTAATGTACAGTATTGCGCTGAATTTGATGTTTTGACCAGAAGCGAATGACTTCTCGTTGATTCACAGGCTTTTAAGACTACGAACAGACTCTCGATCTTCGTATTTATTGCATTTTTCTGGTAACTAAAAGGAATTCAAAATTTTTCAACGTTCAGTTCATTTGCTAATATTAGTCGTATATTAAGAATCTAAATGATCATGCCATGTTTTTACGATAAACGCGAAGGTACTTCATTTACCAAGCAATTCCTACAATCAGAAAACAGACGTATATTTTGAAGTATTTATAAAAAAATCGTAATATATTATAATTGAAATGTACGTCTACGACATTTTCTTTATTGCTTAAATTAGTTCAGCATTTACTGAAATTTATAAATGTCCCCATATGCTGTATTGTGGCTTGGATAAGCGTCATACGACGAGAGTGAATGTGTTACGTTCTTTGCAAATAGTTACGGGTTTAAAAAATTGACAAGAACTCTTAATTGTTTCCAAATTATTGTATAAAAAGGGCGAATTCTGAGCAGTGTTCAGCGTACGTCAAGGTAATTTTTAATATCTATTCGAAAGAGACTTATCAAGACAACTGTCTTGTTTAAAGTGAAAAAAAGTACTTCATGCATGGAAATATAACGAAATAAATAGATGTAAAGCTTGTGCGTTTATGGATTTGCGTAACATACTGCTATTCCCCAAGATATTCACCTTATTCAAAAATAAAATTACCAACTTCTTTCAAATATAATTGTTATAAAGATGAAAAATGTTCGTATTTCGTGAGCCGAGAGGGTGTGTTTTTCACAGTCGATATTCAATTTTTTCCGAGACCGTAGATCGAGGCAAAGAAATCAATCGAGTGGACTCAATATGAAATTGTGTATTATGTTCTAATAAAGAAAAAGGAACTGCTTTGTCCTCTTATTTAAAACCATGCTTTCATTTCTGTTGTCTCACATTTTTTCCGCCCTACAGTTCCGAGTTGGAAACATACACGGGAGTAGAGCAGACAAATGAGGTACAGTTTCATCATACTCTCTTCCTAATGGATGTTTTGGTCTGAGTGTTGCATCATAACGGAAATGAGAGAGAGAAAAAGAGAGAGAGGGAGAGAAAAGAGAAAGACTCGTAACACCTGAATCACGAGCCAGTTGCAAAGTCCGTCGCAAAGACGCAACATCTCGTCGGTTCCCTGCGTTTAGTGCAACTACTTTCCGCTGCGGTTCTCACAGGAATTGGCTCGGCGAAACAATTGAAGTGGCGAACGCGAACGGCAAAGAACGAAGACGGAGCTCGGTCATTAATCCCGTGTTAGAGTCATTTTTTCGAGATTTTTCTGTACAGAAAATGGATGGAAATGGGAGTTCGTTTCTACGCTGTTTCGGTAACGAAACTTGATGAAAGAGATCGATTGTTTTACATGGGCATTTCATTTTCTGCACGTAATCAGGATGAAAATATTCTCTTTGGACGCTGCAAAAAGCGCTGAATGTCAAACAGTTGAATAGAGTATCTATGGTAACAAATTAAATTACTTTGTTTTACGACAGCACTGAAGGAGAAACATGAAAAATGAAGCATACGTCATTTTTCTGTACAAATTACATCTGGCCTGGCCCTTGCTGTATCGATGAAAACGTATGAAATTATAACCGTGTAAAACGGGCTTCACACATGGAGCCAAAATATCTCACATAGCGATTAAAAGTGCCAAAACAGCAGTCTCAGAAATAAACTTAAGAATGACAATGCACGACGTTTGTAAGTGTTTTTGATAATGCAACAATGACGTAACGATACAATTCTCCACCCGAAGCGTAAAAAGTTGCTTCAGGCGGTGTGCGGTAGTGCCGGTTTTTTTGACGGACCCCTTTAAATAATAATTGTCAGAAATAATTTTGAGATTTTCGAAATAAATATACGACAATGCTGAGTAACCAGCCTGCCATTCAGCATGACATATTCCCATTTTCTATTCAAATGGAAATTCAAGATAACAACTCAGTGATTGTCTTGGCCCTCTATTGATTTACATGTTCGCCCAACATTAAACGAGCCGTAACTCATAAGGGCAAGAGTATAGAGTATGATGCTCTCTCATTGACCGCTTCACTTTCCTTCGCTCATTCTCATACCTTGCAGGGCCAAGTGTCTTGGTTGAAGCATGAGCTCTGGCAAATCAGCGAAGTTTCTTAGACTTCAAGCAAGACAATTTTCTGTATTTCCTGTATTCTTTCTTATACAGCATTGTTCCTATTATTTTTACGTGTATTGTCTCGAAGAATGGTCGTGGGTGTTTTTTTAAATTTTAATAATGAAAAATAAGACACCAAAATAGCATTTATTTACAAAATAAATCATATGACATAACGAGTGTGAGTATTTCGTCTCTCCGAATACATTCCTTCGGAGAGTAGCCCCTTACGTATAGTGCATTTTATAGTTATTGAGGAGGCGTTGTTTCTTCTCCACTTGGACTTGAGATCCGGTGCCAGCCTACACGTCCCACGTCGGGGCGGCGCCTCTGCCGGGACACGCTCTAAGCTCCCCACTGCTCTTCCTATGTTTGTGGCAGTGCGGTAGTGTGCATGCAAGTTGTGTGTGTGTGTGTGTGTGTGTATGAAGGGGGAAAAGAGCACAAGGATGATGAAAGGAAGACCGCGGTCGCTCTATGCAAATGCTGCAGCATTCGCCTGGTATTCACCGGGAGAAACCACGAAACACTATGGATCAGAGCAGCTGGTAACTAGAATTCTCCAGTCAGCGACTGAATTAGACATATCTAGCGAGTAACATATAACACATTCAGATACTAATAAACTCTCTACTCAGATACTAATAATATCTGCAAAGTCTACCAGTAGTAATCATGGCGTGTGTTGATGTAGTGAAGTTACGTTACTCACATCCCTTGAGGTGTCCCATCTGCAGGAACATGTAGATCCTTGTTTGAGTGGGTAGTCTTCCGGTCGTTGCATGGTATGGCAATCTTGTTGTATTAATTCTTTCTAAATTGTTTTCACTTGAATTGTATCTAGATAGTTTACTAGTGTCTGACACGGTGTATATGACCTTATATTTCTCTTGTTTTTTCTCATCCTTTGTAGTCCTGATGAAGGAAATTCATTTTCGAAAACGTTAGCAAACAACCATGTGTTAAAAGTTGTTGCTCCTATTAACGAAGCCCCGTAAGCCTGCCTTCAGTTCACAGAATATATTTATTTTTAAGTGATTTAAGAGACAATTTTGTATAAGGAAACCGTGAGGACTCTACTTCAATTTCCACTTAACCTTCAAAGCTGAAGATTTAAGGGAAAAATATGTACTCGTATGCAGTCAGATACTAAGAAATTCCGCAAACTCTACCAGTGATAATCATGGAGTGTGTTGATGTAGTTACATTTCCTACCCTTCTGGTCGTTGCAAAGTATGGCAATCTCGTACTAATTCGTTCTAAATTGAGTGTTAGGAAGGCCCGAGCCCTACTGACAAGCGTCTGCGCCTACTGTGCTGCGCGGGCGGAGGCGCGTCGACCTGCGGGGCGCTTATATTCTAATGGACGTAGAAAGTGCGCGGAGGCGGCGGCGGCGCTTACGTAAAGGTTTCTCCGCGGAAGCCCCGTCCTCCGAGAGAGGAGAGTTCACAGACGACCCTGCAAAAAGGGGGATCCTCTCCCCCGCCCCCCAACCAGTCCCCGCGCGCTCACACAAATGCGGGTGGCTCTGTGTGTGTATGTGTGTCCTGCGGCGTGTGGGAAATTCCTTCTTGAACCGAGATGTTGACATGCATGGCAAAACTGCAGATGGCACCGGAGGGCGAAAAGGTGAACTTAATGTGTTGACAAAGGGTTACAAAATTTGATATGGTGCAAAGCAGTCAAACACAATTCAAAGTCACTCTTGTTACGTATGAAACCAATTGGTTGTTATCAATCCAATATCAAACAATTAGTTGTTAAACAATTATCAAAATAACGACACTATTAAATCATAACGTAACTTTTATTCCTGTATGTTTTGCATTCGTAAACTAGTTGTGTTACAGAATGGCACAGACTTTCTCGTAGTAGTTCTCTATTTCCTTGTGTCTGGGCTACCTATTTGGAATTGCCACTCACTTGTGCCAGCTGCCATCTATCGCCGCCTAAAGTACATTTTTTGACATTTTCTTAATTTTTCTGTTTTATAATGGAAGAACGGAAATATTGATTTTAGAATATTAAAAAACACAAAAACCTCGTCCTAAATGGCAATTTTCTTTTAAAAATTTGAAGCTGTTTTTAAGAAAATGGCGTTTAAGCGCAACTAAAAATGCGAAATTTGAAGCTCTTTTTCGCAAAAAGTTTTTGAGTTTTCAAAAAACTTCATTTGAAGTCATTTGAAGCACCTACACCCACAATTATAATAATGTTTACAAAATGCAGGTAATGTGCATTTTAAAGATGTGAGAGAACTTGCAAAAAAATTACATTTGTGTAATTTTTCAAGAAAAACAAAAAACATGTCTCAAAATAAACTTTATATCATATTAAAGAGTGCAATTATCCGTTTCAAACATTCCAAACCTTTCCGTTCCAAATGTTTGAAAAAAAGTTGGAGCCATTTATGAGAAAATGGCGTTTGAGCGCTTCTGAAACTGCGGAATTTTGAGCTAATTTTCACAGAAAACGGTGTTTTCGACAAACTTTACTTGACATTATTTAAAGCACATTTACCCATTAATATAATAATGTGAACAAATCGCCGCTAATGTAAATATTAATGACGTGATAGATAAGTCAAAACAATAATTTTTTGTAATGTTTGAAAAAGAATAGAGCAATATGGCGTTTATGTCATCTAATAGAGTACATTTATCACTATCCCTACCAAAGGTTAAATAAAAAATTTGGAGGCTTTTTGAGAAAATCTTGTTCTTGTAATTTTTTAAAAGTACTAAGACGCGAAAAGTACTAAAAGTTTTAAAAAAATTGCATGTCCTTAAAGAAAGTACTCGCTATGAAGAACAAATTTTATTTGAAGGAGAAACCTCTCTCTGCAATTTTGTAGTTGGAGGAAGACGCCGAATAAAATTCCGTGAAAATCGGACCTATTCCACCATAATAAGTGTATTTTACACTATTCTTACAAGAAATTTAAAAAAGAAATTTGGAGTCTTTTTCGAGAAAATTTTGAAAATGTGCGGGAGGCTTCATGTAAAGTCTCCAAAAATAAATAAATATTTTTCAAAATCACAGATCTTCGACTCACGTCAGATGCTCAGGGTTTCTTCAATTTGGAAAAAATCGCATAGTTTAGGCGCTAGTGTTGTTGACAAACACCGGACAGACGGGCGGACGGACAGACGGACGTTTTCCTTTCAATTGGTTTTTCGGTATCAAGGAGTTACAAAACAGAGATTCTGGCTACACCACGTGTTAGGGGATTTTTGTCTTAATTTAGCAACTGGATTTATCAACTTTTTCGTTATCATGTCGCAGGAACGAATTTTTTCTGCCGAAAATTCGCTTTTTTTTCGCGCAGCATTACATAACTTTCCCTATATTATGTATTTTACTCCGTTTATACGTACGTACGGGAAAGTAAAAATAAACTGGAACATTGCTTATGTTGCAAACTTTCCAGTGTGTCCAAGTGTTAATGTATTGATATTTATGTATCATTCTGAATGTGTGCCCTTTGCATAGCAGGCATGCTTCCACCAGTGTGGAGAAAATCAGTGCAACAGTATAATTATACACTACAGGTAATAAAAAGAAGAAATCTATTTAGAATAAAGAAAATCTATGCATATAATTCCGGAAACGGGTAAACATTGTATTAGCTGTAGCCACTTAGCACCTCCAAATCTGCAAAATGTCTCGTTCTCACTCGATCTTTTATTACTCCGATACCAGGAAAAATAAGAAATTAATATTTATATAAATGATTTATTACCGGCTGGGATAAATTTGCAGTTCAATATCCCGGGAGGGCTTGGTTTCGAATGCTGACGGTAGCGGATTTTCGACCGATTTAAGGAAATGGCCCAGGCTTACCACTGGAACCGAACAAATCGCGTTCTATCGACGATTGTTCTTTCTGGCTTCCTCACGCGCCCTTGGAGGTTGCGCACGGTCCTTAAATCCCTGTGAATACAAACTATCGGCACCGCTCGTCCTCAGTTGTTCTCGCCCGTATCGGCGGAGAGCGCTCAGTGCGCAGTTGCCTGGTAATCTACGCTTCGCTTATGAGAAGAACAATCAGCTCTCTTGCAAAGAGAAAATAATGAAATATAAAATTATGGGGAAAACATTTTTTAAATTAAGAAATTTCATTTTTCAATTAAAAAATTTTAAATTTAAATTTAAATTGGAGATAAGTTAACTGGAAGCTTTCTGATAAACAGGGGTCTAAAACAAGGATGTGGGTTATCTCCTATTTTGTTCAATATCTACCTAGAACAAGTCCTCCATAACTGGACACCGGAAATGCTTAGGCATGGGAATAAAAATTGGAGACGACACTTCCCTTACTTCTATTTGCTGACAACCAGGTAATCTTTGCCCAAGATGAAAAGGATATGGTGTATATGCTAAGAAAGCAAATCGAAGAATATAATAAATGGGGAATGGAAATAAAGTTTAATAAAACCGAATGTATGTGTATTGGACAAGAAATAACGGATATAGACGTGAATGGTAAAAAAATTAAAAGCTGTAACACCTTCAAATATCTTGGATCTATAATAAACAACTCGAGTACATGTGCCACAGATATAAACTCAAGAATAATTATCTGGAAGAAAACAGCCAAAGCTTTACACGGTGTATTATGGAATAACAATATCCACCAAGAGCTCAAAAGAAGGATATTTCCTTGTGTAGTAGAAAATATAAAACTATACGGAGCGGAAATGTGACCACTAACACAAAAAATAAGGGATAAGATTAGGACAGTAGAAATGGACTACATGCGGCGAAGCCTAGAACTTGCTTCGAGGGATAGAGTGCAAAATGAAGTATGGAGAACGATGAATATAATTCGTTCTATTACGAAGACCTTGGAAACTAGAGCACTACGATGGTATGGGCATATTTAGGGAATGTCGGAAAACAGATGACCACAGATCTTAAAGTGGCAACCACCTGAGAAGAGGAGGAAGATCAGTTTAAGGATGTGAAAAGTACATCCAGGAAGCTATGGAGGATAGAGGTCTCAAATCACGAAATTGGGAGGATCGAGAGTTGTGGAGGGTGAAAACTGCAAGCTCCTAAGGGGAAAATGCCGAAGAAGAAGAAGAAGAAATTTCATCACTTCCTTGTTCGCGCAGTTTCAACTGAACTCTGATGCAGAGATTCGGAACGTACCTTTTACGATCGAATTTTGTTTTCGTCGAATATCTCTCCATACTAGCTCCATACACATAGTTCACTTACCCCATCCACTGAAAGTGGGATAAATAATGCGTATAGATCTTCAATAGAAACGCATGTGAGATAAATGATGAGGTTGAAATGTCCGGTGTCGCCTCGAGGATTCGTTATCCATCGTTGCCCGTTTGCCTACCGATGGCGCATCCCGGTAACAGGACTCGTATCGCTATTGTTCGTCCTCGATAGTGGCTGTGCCGAAACTAGCATTCTCGGACATAGCGATCTCACGCGCTGGTCTCGTCATAGAAAACGATCGGAACTGAGTATTTTTGAGTTCGGCTCTACCTGTCACAGCCTGAATGAGAATTATAGAGAGTGCTGATCTAACTGGTTCTTTATGAGTAGGGAACAGATTTATATTCTTCTTTTTCTTTTTCCTTTTTCCCGTTACTACGGGGTCGGCACAAATGGGTGCGGGCTCAATAAAAATTTTTTCCGCCACTCCATTTTTATACAGATTCAAATTTGTACGACCAGATGCCCTTCCTGACAGAAAGCGGATTTCTATGGTTTTGCGTATTTTTGCCCGTTGCTTCAGTGCATTGCAAAGTAAAATTTCTTGGCATTTTGCTAGAATATGATGCTTAACATTAATATGTTAGTCCATATTTGGCAGATTTCACCTGTTGGTATATATTCGTGTAATTATAGGCGCATATTTCATTAAAATTACAGGCGCGTATTTCGCTAAAAAATTATTAAAACGTTCATATTTTTATAGAATCTAATCATTTCTAGCATTTTAAACATCAATTAATAGAATAAAAAATGGTTAAAATGAGAAATCATCTGAGTCCCAAGTTTGTCTCATTTTTCTTTTTTGTACTTGTCCGAAATAAACCTCTTCTCCTAGACAGTCAACAGCATTCAGAGGAGGTTTAAGGTTCGATTCGCTCAGTCGAAGGGTATGTTGGCGACGTTCCCCTAATAATGACTCCTGCCTTCTTCAGGGCTGGAGAGCCTTTTACTTTCTCGCGACCGCGTACGTAATAGAGAGAAAGTTAAGTAATGCTGCGTGAAAAAAAACCGGCGAATTTTCGGCAGAAAACTTATTACAGGCTCCTGGTAACGAAAAATGTGTGAAATCCAGTTGCTAAATTTAGAAAAAAAATCTCTAATAGGTGGTGTAGCCGGAATCCACGTTTTGTGGATCCTTGATAGCAAAAAATCGAATGACAGCAAAAGTTTGTCCGTCCGTCCTTCTGCCTGTTCGTCTTTCAGTCCGTCTGAGAACAACGCTATCGGCCAAACCTTTTAGCTGATTTTCTCCAAATTTGATATTTCTGAATCGATCTGTCTGATGTCAAGGCCTCTTTAATTTGAAACCGATTTTTTAATTTTGGAATTTTGGGGGATACTTTACATGCAGACCCTGAAATATTTTCAAGATTTTCAAAAAAATGGCTCCATCGTTTTTTATTAAATTTTGTTGTTGAATAGCGTGAAGAAAGCTTAAGAGAATAGTGCAGGTCTCATTTTCGTTGAAAAATCTAATTTTTCGAAAATTTCAAAAAAATTTTGGCCTCTCCCTACAACTACAATTATGAAGTTAGAGATATTTTCTCTTAATTAAATCCGTTCCTTAAAGAGTTTGAAATAAGGTCATGTATAATTTTTGGAAAATTTGAGTACTTTTCGCGTAATTTTGCGTCAAAATGCGGACGAGAAAGTACGTGCTGTTTTAGCGCCACTACTAGTTTGCCTTGTCCAACGCCACTTGAGCGACGCATCTGGTGCAGGCTGAGCAGCCGCTGGCGCGGGCACGGGGCGAAGTGCTTGGGAAAGGAGCTGTGGGAAAGAGAGCGGCGCCGGGAGACGCAGCGTAGGAGCAGGGAAGCGACGGGACGGGCGGCGCAGGGGCGTGGGACGCCGCAGCGGGGCCGGCGGCGGCACGAGCGCCGAACAATTTCAACAGAGAAAGAAGAAGACGAGAAAGATCAAAAAAGTAGAAGAAATGGAGGCAGTAAAGGAATGGGAATTAAAAGGAACGAAAGAAAATATTGGAAACAGAGACAGGAAGAAAAAAAGAGGGATGGAACGGCTACAGAAAGATATAAGAAACTAATGGTGCTACTTTCTCGCTTTAACATTGTAATTTTCGAAATTCTTTTTCTCTATTCGTGAAGAAATAAAGAAGAAAATTAGAAAAAGCCCTTTTGGAGTATTTTTTTATGTGCGTCAATTGCCAGAAATTTGTAAGCAAAATTTCTTGATTTTTCAAAACATTGAACATGATTTTTAATCTATTTTTATGCATATTTTATTTGAGAAAGATACTTCTATCGTTCTTTACTACATACAAGGAAAAACAAAGAAAAAAATTTGGGCCATTTTTGAGAAAATAATTGTTTCAAAATTGTTTATAATTCACGCAGAAATCCGCAAAAACGATTCACATTTTTTTTAAATTGCACATGGCCTTATTTCAAGATTTATAACTGAAAAATAGATATTATTAGAGAAAAAATCTGTAACTTCAATATTGTAGTTGTAGAAAGACGCCGAAAAAATGTTGAACTTTTGCAATTTTTGAAAATTCAGAGATATCAACAAAAAGGAGACGTGAGCCAGATTTCTACAAGCTATCCAAGGACAAATTTTAATGAACAAATATGGAGCAATTTTTGAGGAAATTTAGAATACGATGTTTAAGCTTCACGTAAATTACCTCAAAAATAAAAAAAAAAACGTTTCAAACTAGGAAAGCTTTGAGGTCGCCTACATCGATAGGGGAAAATGAATTTCGGAGAAAATTGTGTGAACGGTGTAGGCACTAACGTTTATTATAATAGAAACGGTCGGGAAGACAGACTGACGTTTTCCGCTATTCGATTTTTCGGACCCATAAAACGTGGAATATAATTATACAACGTGTTAGTGAAAGTAATTTACTGCATACAGGAAGAAGCTTTATCTACTTTTTCATTAAGAAATGAAGGAAACGGAAGAAAAAGAGAAAAAGGAAGAAAAACAAACTATGTTCAAGTGAATTACAAACTCATTGGAAAATTAATTACATATCTGACAAACATAAAAGAATTACACGTATTTCACGCTTGTAATTACTCGTTGTACAATTCGACGTGATTGTACCAGATAAATCTGGTACAGTTTCGTTCTTTTGTGTTACGTTGGGTTGCGTTGTAGTAATTTTTCTAGCTCTCTCCCCTACCCACCGGCAGAATTAATAGTCTTTAACTACCATTACAAATGAGGCATAAATATGAATCAATGTAAATGTAATGTTGTGCAGAACAGTGTACTATACCATAGTATAGTGTAGTATACTGAATCCAGTGTGGTGTAGTATAGTGTAGTGCAGCAATGTTCATTGCTGAGTTCAAGAAAGTGGAAAAAAAAAATAAAATAAAATAAAATAAAAAAAAAAAAACGAAATGAGTTGAGCTTGTGAAGGGGCAAAGTGAAGTGTGTCGTGATGTGAAATGAACAATGGTTGATTTTGCTTAATTAATGTTTTTCGCAAGTATTTTTGCATTGCTTTTGTTTATTATATGAGTTTTCACGTATACTGTTTCTCCAATTGACGTGAATATTAACACAACAAACCAGCATGTCACGTCAAAACGTTTCACAACCTCCGCTCTGAAGCAGGTGCTTGGATGGCGCGCCATTCGGGCGAGTGGAGATTGCGGGAGTGATAGAGCCTGCCACTCGGGTACTCGCGCCACTCGACTTGCGCTGATTGTTTACGGCCGTGCGTGACCGATGCACGAGATACAGCGCAACCACTAACGCTTGCTACGTGAGTCATCTCGTCCTGATCATATTCCATTCTTACGGTTTCCTTGAAATGTTATGTGGAACAAAGTAATAATTTAGCAAGGAATATATTGAGGTTTACGAGAGACCATGCTGCTTAAAAAAAGGAAGTTAATGAAAGGCGATTGTTACTGATATTTCAAGAGAACATTTTTATCACGTATTAGTTATAAAAATTAATCTTTAAAATATAGTTTAAATTCTTAAGTAAAATATTGATTATATTAATACTAGCGCACTAGAATCGTTTTGAAATAGATAACATTTATTGTTCATCTGTATAAGGAAGTTATCAATAGGGTGCTCGGAAATTCTACCACTGTGAAACCCACCTGGCAACCTGAGACCTTTGCCCCTTGCCGGGATTGCAAATATTTTCTAGTGTGTTCTAGTTCCTCTTAGAGTTGCACTCAGTAAAACCTTCCTTCACTGGAAGAGAAATTCCAATGTATTAGCGCCATTATGTGTGTGATGAATTTAGAGTATAGCCACAAGTAGTGATCAAATGCCTAAGCCGGCTCTAGGAAAAAACTAAGATGGATCACCAACGTATTTTTCATTTACTTTTTAAGTTCAACGTAGTAATGTTTTGTGTGTCTTTTCACAGCTGGTGCCTCCTTATTTCCTAAAAAGTGACTGATAGTTAATAATCGATGCCTGTCTTTCCCAATCATGTTCTAGAGAGAGACTGACGACAAGAATAGCAACAACCCTTGGTTTAGATTGTAAGGTGGGATAAGAGAGTAGCAGATTAGTTTAGCACCTCTTTGAATTTAAATAATATTTAAACCCAAAATAAGAAAATAAAAATATATTTTAAAACTACACGGAAAGATAAAAAATAGTTTCGTAATGAGCCCATGACGAACCGTTTCCTATCATAGCCATCGTCTGATAAAATTTTATGTTTTTTTAGTAGACCTCTTTTGGTGATATATTTTTTCAACGGCAAAATTATTTTGCGAATCACTGCCTTCCTGATACCTTCTCAAAAATTTACTCATTCCATCGAATTGTAAATTTTGACATAGAAACCCATGATTTTGCCAGAGATGAGGAGAAAGCCAATAAAAGTTAGGAATGGCACATCTGATTTCTATTCGAAAAGATTGATTTGACTTGGGTAACAGAGTAAAAGTATACGTTTTTAAAATATTTATAAAATGATGGAGATGAGTAAATCAACCGCTCGGCGCCATTTTCAAGAGCATTTGATGAGAGTTAATTTTTCAATTACGATACTGTGCGTATTATTTAACCAAGTACAAATACTTCAGTAGCAGTTACGCAAGGCTTGAGAGCCGAGATAAACCATATCTGAATTTTGATGTTAAATACGTTGAAAAATGTGCGTTATCTGCAGTCAAGGACGTTTGTAAATCACCTCAAGGAGCTGCGTCGCAGCGAGCCGGAAAGACTTGAACGAAGCGAGTCAAATGAGTCGAATGAAATTGGCTAACTTAACCCAACTATTGTCTGAATAATATTTCTGTCTTCTTGAGAAATCGCGGCTGAGAGGGGAGAGGGGATTCTGTTATCTAATTGGAGGCGTCAAATTCTGATGATGACATTGCAAAGTTGCCGATTCTTATTAAGGAACAAAATGCAATCACACAGCGGGAAGCAACTGTAAATTGAAGATTATGATTATTATTCGTCATTATTGCGTGCGTCATTAATTCTTTTGTTATATGCATAGTGTGTGCGTTTCTGTGTTGTCTATTGTTGTGTGCTCATATTGCGATTTGTTTCTTGTTGCTGCTGCTGCTACTCTTTTGTTTTGATGGAAGAACGACTACACGACCACGTGTCTGCCACCCGAGTAAGTGGTAACATCCCTCTACTCCAGCCTCAGCAGTAAAGTAGACAGAAATATTATTCGGACAATACGCGCAAGTTGTCTTGAACCCCTGAATACTTACCCCCACTCCTTTGCCAACTATGGTTATATTAAGAATAAATGATAGGAACGAGCGTTGTAGACAAAAATATGACAGTCAGAAATGTTTGCTCTGGTGTAATAGAAAATATCCTGAGCCGCAAAACGAAGTCCAAATTTGAAATAAAATTCCTTTTGTCCAAAATAACGGAACGCCCCTCTCCTCTCGCAACTAGCGAAGCGAGGCGAGTGCTAGGCTAATACCTTATTACGTACATTTTTCCGAGTGACCACAGAGCATTTCACGCGTGTTCCGTTGCTCCACTGGCTGGGGCGGCCGTCACAAAATGCCGGCGCTCGATGCGCATCTCGCTCGCGAATGAGCGGGAACCCGAGACGCACTTGCGGAAGCTGCCGTCCGCTGGTGGCGGCGGCGGAGGCGGAGGAGCCTGTGGCTGGGAAGGCGATGCACACGGCCACGGATGAGATGCGGGTGCAGAGGGCGGCGTTGGGGACAGAGGTTTTGATGGCAGCGATATTTAATAATAATAATAATAATAACAATAAACGTGTCTAAACTCCCAGGTGATTCAAGACTGGGAAGTGCAAGAAATCGCTTTATTTGGAACAGCCCACATTTTGCGCAAAGTATTGTAGAGGCACTGACAGTCCCTAGATCTACTCCTTAGGTAGCTGGTTGCAACCTGGAGTAGATTTTGTATTCAGCCGACACATAACATCTTTAGTCGTGATGTAGTGGAATAATAATAATAATAACAATATTAAAATAATAATAACAATAATAATAATAATAATAATAATAATAATAATAATAATAATAATAATAATAATAATAATAATAATAATAGCGGATCCGATGGGCGAGATCGCTAAGACAGTAGTGCAGTGGCGGTTTCAGACCAAAGAATCGCGGGTTCGAGTCCCGTCACGGGTGTGGTGGTGTTATGTCTCTGTATGTTTGTGTGTATCTATTTCATCATTCATCATCGACATTAGAATTTCATTCAATACCCCAGAGCTAACAACCCTGGGGTATAAAAAGGGATTAGCATTAAATTCCTGATTCCCCCTATAGAAAAGTAAAGTTCACCAATAAATCTGAGCCCCTGTGGGACGCACGTATCGTAACAATAATAATAATAATAATAATAATAATAATAATAATAATAATAATAATAATGTTGTGTAGTCATGAACTTTTTGTTCTCCCTCTTAGGTATAATTAATTCAAACGATGTTTAATTTGAAACTGTCGGTTTTTTATGTTGCAAGGTTTTGTGCAGGTTCTCACACAGGCTATGCCTTTGCAAAAATAACTCGGGAGCAGTAATATGTCACCAGGGTGTCACATGTCCTCTCATTTATTTGGTGAAATCACAATCTGTTTAAAGAAATAATACAATACTTGAGGAACAGAAGCAGGAAGAGAAAGATGGCTCCGGAGCAACGTCCTGGAAACCCGTTTCCTTCCTCGTCAAACCGCACACGGTGTAGCCGGGTTTTAAACCTCGGAGCTCTGTAAATGGAGCCAGTGTCCTCTTTGTAGCAAATGTGTCAGGAGTTCAAGTTGACTCAGAGCTGTGGGTTAATTATTTTTTCGTCGCTCTCTCGGTCTATTGAGACGTCTAGGTTGAAATATTGGACCCTGAGCTGAGCATCAAATTCTTGGAGAGCCCAGAAAATAAAAAAATATATAAGTATAATTACGCCTAAAACGACACATCTTCTGGGTCATTGCATACGTCCAGAAATCACTACTTCGTTTCTCAGGACTTTTTGGTTCTCTATGGTTTTTGTAAAGGCCCCTTTGAGGTCCTTGAGCTGCAGCCCTCGAGGCCCCACGCCCCCGTCCAGCGCCGGTCGCGTGACGTCAGCAGCGGTCAGCTGTTGGGGACGCCGCGCCGGGGAACCGCCGCCGGATGCGTCAGGTCCGCGATTTCACGCTCCGCTCGCCCCGCGCGAACACGCCCCGCCCCGCCCTTGCCATCCCTTCCCTTCCCTTCCCGCCTCACGTCATGCTGATGAGCAGCTCTGCCTCGCTCCGCCGTACCCGCCACGCCCCCTCCCCGCTCCGCTCCGCCCCGTCCCGTCCTGTTTCGTTCCGTCCCATCCCGTCCCGCCCTATCGCTTCACGGCTCACCCCGTCCCGTCCCTTTCCCATCCCGTCCCTTTCCCATCCCGTTCCATTCGGCCACGTCCCGCCCCGCCACCAAAACGCTTCCGGCCCGCCATGTGCGCTCTCCTCGCTCATGCCTCTTCTCGCCAACTTGATCCCTCCCCCCCTTTTTCCCCTCCTCGCCAGTTTTGTTCCGTTCCTTCCCCTCCCACCCCGCGAGCCCTCCCGTCCCCTACCGCACACACACACACATACATTACAAGCACACAACACTCGGGCGTCGTATCTCCAGGTTAATGACACAGCTTCCCCCGCGAACGGACCGCCACGGGCTGAC
This sequence comes from Acheta domesticus, assembly GCA_031308135.1. Classification (NCBI taxonomy): domain Eukaryota; kingdom Metazoa; phylum Arthropoda; class Insecta; order Orthoptera; family Gryllidae; genus Acheta; species Acheta domesticus. The sequence continues at coordinate 157,706,518 of JAHLJT010009436.1, forward strand.
GAGCGGGCGGGCCGGTTTCAGGGTTCAACGGGTCACGCGGGCGGCGGCGGCGGCGGCAGTCGGTCGGTCGGTCTGTCGGTCGGTTGGCGCCGTTGCGGGACCGGTCACGACGCAACCCGCGCGCTGCCGCCCCCACCCGAGGCGCTGAGCGGCGCGGCGCGGGGCGGGGCGGGGCGGGGCGGGGCGGGGCGGCGCGGGGCGCGGCGCGGCGCGTGAGAATCAAGCGAGCGCATCAAAGGCGAGCGAGGGGCCGCCGGCGAGCGAGGGCCCTGACGAGCGGAAGGAGCAAAAGAAATAAGAAGCAAGAAAAGACCGACGAGGCAGGGAGGAAGGGCGCGCTTAGAATAAAGAAGGGTGGCGCAAATGAAAAAGGAGGAATACATTTTTTGAATGTGAGCGAGAGGAGGGACGGGGGGGGGGGGATGGATTGTGTAATTGCGAGGAGAACGTTGGTGGCGTGCACTGCGCATGCGCGCTCACCGCGGGGTTCGGTAGCGCGTCGCCGGAAATGGGAGGGCATGAATGGGCATTATACGGCGATTAACCGCACTTTGCAGATTAACGAGCACTTTCCGCGGACGCACTTTCTAGTTATTATTTGGGCACCGAGAAAACGTTGCTTGTCATTACCGCATCCGTTTAGAGGCGTCGTTTGTATTCAATGGGAGTTCTCCTATGTCGAATATACTTTAACATTCACTGGAGTTAACTCCTTATACATTCGAAATTATGCATATATGTCAATATTCTCTGGCTGTATAAAGTTTTGTGCTTGTACTTGTTCCTGGCTAAGCGCACAAGCAGCAACTATTGAATTGATCTTCACGAAGTACATTTTATCGGTAACAATGACAACTAGCCGTTATGGATTTTTACAAAATGTTTAGAGGAGGTCAAGTCTGAAAACGATCGCATCTATTGTCTCTTGAGATCCACATTAGAGTGGTTGGTTGTCTTTTAACACCAGAGAGCAGCGTACGATACTACCAAAAAGAAGTTTACTATCAGGGAATAATTTTTTCAAGGTAAGACCGTTCTTGAGAAAAAATAGAATAAACTTCCCATTAACTACCTCACTCAAACTCACAACGCCACACGTGTAATTGGATCGTTGGTAGAAAGTCAGAAAAATCTGGAACTGTATGGGAAACTGCATGTTTAAAGGGTCATACGACCGTACTTCAAAAAAGTATTAAGCAACCGTTATTTCAAAAAATATTATTCAGTTAAAGTCCCGAGATGGAAGTTTTACTCAAATGGAAATTTACATTTATATACGATACTCAAAAATACAAATAATTCAGAAAAAGATTTTTATTAATATGGTAAATAAGGGACGCTAAGAAGTAGACAAACGAAAATATTTGACTCGTTACCGGTATAAAATAAACAATATTCTTGTTACATTTTTAGCGTCTGTAAGATAATTTTCTCATATTTGCAAAGTGTTTTAAACAGTATCTACAAAATAAGCAGCGGATTACGTTTTTCGGTTCATGGATAAAATTACACAAATAAAACTTTTCTATTACAGGCGTTTGAATATACTGGTAACTACTTTAAGATTTTCGAAACTTATTATTATTTTACCATGTTTACGTGTGAAAGAGGCGACCCCTCTATAAAAGTCGTTTACAGAATCCTGTATGAATAGATTTACTACGTGAGACCCAATGTGAAGTTATTATTAACAGTGCATTAAGTGTCCGGTCTTGTGAAATACACTAGAGCCTTTGTTGTTACGAGGGAAACGGATATAGAAAAGTTTCAAAAGAGAAGTTAGCGCATTCATTGGTGCGCGAAACGTAAGTCCAATGGCATTTTGCGGAAGCAGACCCAGAGCGGCTATCTCTGTCGGTGAAAGAGGAGGTGAAAGGGACAGTGATAAACAGTAGAGGACAACACATGAGAACAGGGGCGGATATCCACTTTCGATCTGAAGGAAAAGTCCCTTTCTCATTTCTCCAGAACATCAAACACTATTTCTCGGTATATAACTCTTGAACAGCAAGTTTGCGCTACATTTAATGTTTATATTATTTAAGAGTACATAAACAGCATTATTTATTGTGACGAAAAGATTATCGGACATTTTGACGTAATATTAGATAGATAGATCTTCTTCTTCTTCTGTCTAGCCAGGATTAGGCCTGAGGCCTGTTCCGGTCTCACCATCTCTTCCTCGGTCTTCCCACACTTCTTTTGCCATATGGTTTATATTCCATTGCTTGTTTTGGAATTCTTTCTGGTGGCATACGAAGGACATGCTCTCTCCATTTTTCTTTATGGTGGATCGCCATTTCGGTTATTGATTGCATCCCTAGTTCGTTCCTGATTGCTTCATTTCGGATTTTGTCTTCTCTGGTGCAGCTTTTAACCGATCTAAGAAATTTCATTTCTGAGGCTTCTAGCTGTTTAAGATTCTTGTTCTTGAGCGTCCAGGATTCCGCTCCGTATAATAAAGTGGGGACTGCCATGACTTTGTAAAATTTTAATTGCGTTTCTTTTCGTGTTCTTGTTTTCAGAGTTCTTCTAATTGTGCCACATATTTGTTGATATATATTAATCTTTTTCTTAATATCTTGGTCTTCCTCATAAGATATGTCACAACCTAAATACTGGAAATGAGATATATATTAAACTTTTTCTTAATATCTTGGTCTTCCTCATAAGATATGTCACAACCTAAATACTGGAAATGAGACACCTGTTCTATTGGCTTGTCATTTATAACTATTTTTGTTCTTATTGGATTAATACCTGAAAAAGCCATTGTTTTGGTTTTTGTTAAGGATATTTTCAGGTTATAGGTTAGACTTAGTTTATTGAGCCTATGTAGTGCCATTTGTAATTTATCCTCGCTGTCTTGTATGATTACTTGATCATCAGCGAAAAGCAGGGTGTTAATATATATATATATATATATATATATATATATATATATATATATATATTTGGGGCGATTTTAATTCCTGGTGGTGTTCGGTCTCTTTTCCATTCTCTAATCATATCGTCTATATAGATGTTGAATAGAGTTGGTGACATACTACATCCTTGTTTCACTCCTTGGTTCGTCTGTATTTCAGAAGTCAATACTTTACCAGCATTAATTCTGATCCTGGTGTTATTATACAGACTTTTTGAGACCTGGATCAAGTGTTTAGGGAATCCTCTTTTTTCCAATATTTGCCATAGCTTCTCTCTTTGGATTCTATCAAATGCTTTCTCAAAGTCTACAAAGGCTAGGTGAGTCTCTAAATTAAATTCTCTCCTCTTTTGTATTATCTGTTTTAAAGTAAAAACGTCGTCTGTGCATGATCTTCCCTTGCGGAAGCCTGCTTGTTCTTCTGCTAAAATTGAATCAGAGACATTTCGAAGCCTTTCGTTGACTATTTTACTGTACAGCTTGTAGGCCGAATTAAGAATACTGATACCTCTATAGTTGGAGGTATTTCCTCTTTCTCCTTTCTTAAATACCGAAATAATCTTTTCTATTTTCCATTCATCTGGAATTTCATAATTTCCCAGCACATGTTGAAAAGATGAAGCATTCTAAATTCTAAAAGCATACCTCCATATTTTATCATTTCAGAATTTATTTCATCTAAACCTGGAGATTTTCTATTTTTCATTTTTTAAAGGCTCTCTTTAATTCTATCAATTCTATATAATCTACCCCTAGCAACTGCACATTATCAACAATTTCTACAATTTCTGGATTGTACCACAATTCTTTATAATGTTTTATCCAGTCCGATATTGGTATTATATTAAGGTTTACAGTATCTCTCTCTTCTCTGTTTAGGTGTTTCATTAGTTTGAATGCTATTTCTTGCCTCCCATGGACATTACGTTCCACTCTGTATATGAACATATCCCATGATGTCCTATGTGCTGTTCTTACAATTGCTTTTGTTTCATTCCTGATTTTGTGGTATTGTTCTGTAGCTTCTATTGACTTCTTTTGTAAATATTCATTGTAAGCTTTCTCTTTATCTTTAACGGCTTTTTGTATCTCTTCGTTCCAAATTTTCAAACATCTTTTTTTATATATTTTTTGTTTTTCACCTAGCACTTCCTTAGCTATTCGATTGATGGCATTCTTTATACTCATCCACTCTTCGTTTATGTTTTGGCTAGTGGGTATTTCTTTGAGCAATTGTGTCAGTCTGTACTGATATAAATTCCTTATACTCTCTTCTTGTAGTAAGTGCACCTTGAATCTTTTATCTAATTTCGTTTTCTCTAAATTTTTATTCGTTTGTTTTCTCCATCTGGGCCAGAGTTGAATTTTTGATTTTACAAGGTGGTGGTCTGTATTTATATTTTTACCTCTGAATACTTGTGTATCAATTATTCTCGAGGCCAATTTTTTGTTTATTATTATGTAATCAATCAATGAACGATATCCTCTTGCATTCCATGTAAATTTATGAATATCTTTCTTTTTAAAGAAAGTATTTGTTACTTTTAGTTCATTAGCTGCGAATTATCTAAGTTTTTCCCCATTCTGATTTATAGTGTCTTCTCCATTAATTCCTATTAAATTGGGAATGGGTACTTTTCCAACTCGAGCATTCAAATCTCCTGCTAAGATTATATGGTCATTAGTTGATTTATTAATATGCTTCTGGAGTTGTTCATAGAATACATTTGTTTCTTCTTTTTTTCCTTCTTCAGGTGCATAAGTTCCGACGATTGTCAAATAACCTCTATCGAATTTCAACCTTATTGTTAGCAATCCTTCATTTACAAATGCGTATTCCCTAACTTTATTCTTCCATTTTATATCTATAAGTACAGCTACTCTACAGCTTGCTCTTTTTGCTTGTGAAACTCCACTGTAAAACATGATATAGTCTTCAAGTTCTTTTGTGCCTTTGAGCTTTTTTTTAGTTTCTGTGATCACAGCTATATTGATATTATATTCTTTGAGAATTCTATTTAGTTCTGTCTCATTTGACCCTAATCCTTGGACATTCCATGTGGCCACATTTAGTATATCTGTTAATCCTTTTTTCTTGTCCTTATTCTTGCCTGGTCGTCGTACTTGTCCAGTCTTATTCCGAGGCTCGGTGTGAGACTTCTGAGAAAGATTTTTTTACATGTACAGGTTTCCAGCCTATAGCATAACCCCCAACCTGGAGGACCAGGTGATTTGTGATCAAGGATTTCTTCCTCTAGCCTTTGGCGATCCGACGCCTATCTGCAAGGCAGCAGGTGTTTTATTTCGGGGTTTTCTCCCCTAGAATGATGGCTATGCCTGGAGAGCTCCTTCCGCCCTTGTTTTTCTGTCAGGGTTTTCCTTCCCTTAGCCCAGAGTTCCCGTTTTTAGGCGCCGGAAACTCGCCCTTGCCCTTCTCTCATTAGTTACTCTCTGTGACATCGTCACAGAGAGTATCCAGGAGCCACCACGAGGAGGAGAGAGACTGGACTTGCTGACTATACCCCACTCTTGACTGCTCTTCTCTTATGCTCTTCGGTCAGGGTACCCCATTAGAGGGAGGCGTTTTTGGCATTTAATGGTATAGGTCTATGGGCTTCGGCCTATCCCACCAAAACCTTAGTCAGCTTTGACCCCCATAGATAGATATAGATAGATATTTTTTATTTCCGCAGATAGGTTTATGCAACCTGGTGGCGGAACAGTAAAATTTACATATCATATTTAGATATTATAATTATGAATTAAATACAATGTAACTTAAAATTATTTTAAGATAATAATAATAATGATAATAATAATAAGGAAATAATAAGATAACAATGTTAACAATAAATGCATTAATAACAATAACCGCATTAATTCTACATTTATGGTGGTCCTGTGCAGATAATTTATACTAATATATACGACATTGACATACACGACAAACACTGTACTCCACTCCACTTCACTTCACACCACACTTCCATACGAACCAATGCATCTAATAATTATCACGATACTAATAATGGTAACAATAATTATTATTATTAATAAGAATAATAATAAAATAACCATTCTAATAAACCTAACTTACTAACTAATAAAATTTACAAATATCATTTGTTAATTTACTTTTAAATATTTGAACACCTAGAGGAAAGGGTTTCAAGGCTGTCGCAGGCAAGTTATTCCAGTCCGTTAGAGTTCTGTTTATAAAGGAAATATTTCCAACGTCTGTTCTCTGTGGCCTGAACTGAATTTTGTGCTTGTGATTCCCTATACTAAAATACGTGGGTCTACTGAGACGAATGTGGATATTTTTCCAAGCTGGATAACCGGCATACGCTTTGTACAAAGCACAGTCTTGCCTTAACCCTCCTGATTTATAGTGACTCCCACTCTACTTTCTTTCTATTGCTTCCGGGGTCCCAAAAAACAGTCCTGTAATCCATTAATGGGCGAACTATAGATATGTAAGCTAATTCTCTCGCTTTCACAGTACTCTTTTTTAGTATTCGCATAGTAAAATGCAAAGATCTCCACGCCTTCCCTACGACAAAGTTTACCTAATTTTCCCAACTCAATTTGCTATCAGAAATTATTCCCAGATACTTACAAGACACGACTCTTGGAATATTTTCGTTGCTTAAACGGTATTGAGTTTCAGTTTACTTGCGGCCCCTACCAAACGCGATGGTTTTGCTATATATTGTCATGCAATTTTTTTCAGCCCAGAAATGTAATCTATTTAGATCACCCTGCAAAATATCCTCGTCTACTTTTGATTGAATAATTCGATATATTATACAAGTAATCTGCAAATAGTCGTACCTTTGAAATTAAATTTTCTGGTGGGTCATTCAGGAAAGCTAGAAAGAGGAGAGGTCCAATAACGCTTCCTTCAGGAATCCCTGAAGTTATCTTTGCTAGATTTGAAAATTGTTGTCCAACTCGGACTTTCTGTTTTCTATCTCGAAGAAGCTCATCAATCCACGCGACAACTCTGGTGTCAATACCTGACTGCAGTAATTTATGAACCAGTTTGTCGTGTGGCACAACATCAAATGCCTTCGCAAAATATATTATTACGGCGTCCACCCTCCCACTATCATCAACTTTATCTGCTATACCCTGAAACAATGATACTATCTGACTCTCGCAAGAGAAACCATTCCTAAAACCATGCTGTCCCTGAAAGAGAGAGGAAAGAGAGAGAAATATTATTGATGTAGGATTTGTTTTGTTTCCACGTTAGTTGCTCCAGACCGATCAATCCAATGGTAGGGAACTTCCCACAAATATTGTTTAATGTGGTTGGGTTTCGTTTGATAGATTCCTCTATGAACTGTGTGTATCATGCTCTTTCGTTTTAATAAAATAAAATAAAAAGGATGTCGTGAGGTAGGTTCTCAAGGAGTTTCAAAACTTAACTTTCTCAAGATAAAAGGATCATTCTGTAAAATATAAACTGAAAATACAATATACTTTAAAAAATTTGATCCACTTTAAAATTTTAAGAAAATAATAACAAAAAATGTCTTTAATGAAATATTACAAATATACTAGTAGTATTCCAAGTAATATTTCATACTTCGAACATACCAAGCCCTGAAATTTGAGTTGAATCACGTAGGCCTAATTTATAAAGTACGAGTAAATAAATGATTTGTATTAACCGACAAAGGAACTTAGACCATCACAGCACTTAGACTCAAATTGCACAGAATTTCACACGTGCTTGATTTCTTGAGCTCTATTGATTAACAGTATGGACTAATTCTTAAATTTATATCAGTGAAACATTAATTAATGTTTCACTGACCTAAACTAAACACGAGAGTTAGTGACCTAATCTCAAGAATTAGTCCATACTATTGCGCAGAACATTAAACAGTCCCTATTTATAATCAAATTCGAAAATCTGCTTGTCTGCTCCACGGAGTGCAGATACCTACCCAGAGAAGTTAAAAGAGCAATAGGCAGGTCAAAATGCGTCTCATGTTTATGGATGACGGCTTATAATACAGAACTCATAACTCCTTGGGACCCTAGAAAATTAGGTTTGACGTCACACTATGTCCAAGTTATACCTGACTAAACGGGACTCTCTTCGATACTGCCACCCCGAAACTTTCCAAATATTCCCCATAACGGGTAACCTGCTTGTGACCTGGGTATCAACAGTGTGTCCGACCGTCACGTACTGCTAATACACTGGCCAACTTGCCGGTCAACGACGCGAGGCAAATGAAATGTCCCTCGGCGCGTCCCACCGGCGTTGATGCTCTAGTGGCAGCAAGGCCGTTGCCTCTGCTGCGTGGCTGTCTGGAAGGTTCAAATCCCGACGGTGGCAGGACTTTCCACGCTAGCCAGGTCGAATTCAGTCTCTGGAGGAGAATTTTAGCGGCGGCTGCTGTGGTCGGAATAGTTTTCCGTGGTTTCTTCGATCAATACCTAACAGCTTAACAAACAGCCAGAGATTGCGAGCGATCTTTCGTTCTTCTACTTTATCCCCTCCTCACTCCTTACACACACACACACACACACACACACATACTCACTCACACTCAGTTACATGCACTACACTACCATATATGTCGGGAGAGCAGTTGGGAGGTTTGAGCTTGTCCGGTTGGGGAGGAGCCTCCATTGGGGGAGGTATGTTGAGGAGGAAAGAACGCAAGCTGACGAGTGGCGCGAACGGCGGCAAATTTCATGTTCCAACATTCCCAGCTCTCGGGATACAATATGCACTACATTTACGGAAGTAATGTCCATAGTAGTTGGCGCGTCTAGACAGTAAAAATAAATAAATCGACACGTCTCGTTCTTAAGGTGGGAAACTGGCTCTCTTCCACTTTAGGGGTTACATTTCCTACACGGGTGATCAGCAGCTTATTTGATATCTTTCGACAAGAATCGATTGATACTATTTTTAGGCGGATCCTTCTAGATTATTCTGAAATAATCAACTATTTGAAGGCGGTTTCAAGGCATCTACTTTGGTGAACGTTATTACGTTAGACTGCCGTTCCGATATACACGAATCTTTGCGACTAATTCATCCGATTGACGATAAGAAAACCTAAATTTGTAAAGAAACACAAAAAGGTAAAAGATATTAAAAAATAAGAATATTATAAAACTATTTTTAACAATAATTTTTCTTGCAGTTTTCCGTACCCGAGGATAAGCCCGGATGAGCAAGGGAACTATATTATGTTCAAAATTTCTTTAATTTCTAATACTATGAACTTACACAAATAAAAATTACCATTGTCTGTTTGGCTAGTATCTACATAAAAACAAAAATGTTTTATGCAAGAACATACTCGAATGTTCTTCAAAATCCTGAGATATATCTTTAATAAACATCATTTCCGAGATATATTGGAAAGGGGAATTTTACGAAAAGGGATATTTACGAAATTTGCATTTCCGTTCATCGTGAGCGTCAGAGGCAATGTACATGCTTCGCCTAATGCCTGCACCAGTGTAATCACCGTAGAAAGTAGCGAACCATTTCCTTTCTGCTCGTGACTTCTATGACGTCATGTCCTGCGACGTTTAGATTAATCAGAAGCTGCCACACACCGACCGTCACGCGCTTTCACCGGGCATGTATGCTATCACGCCAGCGGTCGGGCGCCCCGCAGGGGCGAACACTTCATTGTGGTATTTCTCCGTGGGTGACGTAAATGAGACAAAGCTTCAGGATGAAATCGAAATGTATAAGTTCCGCATTTGCGGCATACCAGTTTTATTATTATTATTCCATTACATCACGACTAAAGATCTTATGAGTCGGCTGAATATAAAATCTACTCCAGGTTGCAACCAGCTACCTAAGGAGCAGATTCGGTGACTATCAGTGCCTCTACAATACTTTACGCAAAATGTGGGCTGTTCCAAATAAAGCTATTTCTTGCACTTCCCAGTCTTTTGAATTACCTGGGAGTTTAGACAAGTTCTTACTCAAATTCTGCGGAACAAATCCCAGAGCTCCGATAACTATCGGGACGACCTGTGCTTTTACGCCCCACATTCGGCTGATCTCGATTTCCAAACTCTTGTATTTAAGACGTTTCTCTGCCTCCTTGGTAACGACGTTTTGATCGCAAGGTACAGCAACATCGATAAGTAAACACGATTTTTTCGCCAAATCCCGGATCACTATATCCGGTTTGTTTGCCGCTATCGTGCGATCAGTTTGAATTTGTTGGTCGTACAATATCGTACACAATCCAACAGACGTCACCGGTTTCGGTGAGTGTTCATACCACTTGGGGCACGTGTTTGGAACTTCGAGGGCGGTACAGATCTGCCAGTGGAGGTAGCTACACACCCTGTCGTGTCTTTTAAGGTATTCGGTCTTTGCTAGGATTGGACAAGCTGAGACAATATGATCAATGGTTTCTACTTGCTCCAGGCAAATGCGGCATTTGTCATCTTGGGAAATTTTGAGAACCGCTTTATCATAATGTCGTGTTCTCAAGGCCTGATCTTGGGCAGCTATTACAAGTGCTTCCGATTCTGGCTTCATCCTTCCCCTTTTAAGCCACATAAATGATTGATCTTTATTGATCTGCACCTTGTCCATTCTTTTAAGATATTGTCCGTGGAGTGGTTTGTCTCTCCACGATTTCTTTAACATTTTCTGTGTCTCAAATTTCATGTTAAGTAGCATCAGAAGTTCAGTGTCTCTGTCATTCTGGTTGTCTTGCATAGTCTTGTTCGCAATGCTTCTTGCTACACTTACAATGCCTCTGTTTCCCATTCTTCGGTCAGATTTCATGACCTGCCTCATTAGAGGGTCGTCTTGATGGCTGACTACATACTTCCCCAACCCGACTATTGCGTTGTGCCAGGAGGCTTCAATTTGTCTAAGGCCTCTTCCTCCTTCCTTACGTGCCACATAAAGTCTATGTATATCAGCTCGAGGGTGAGAAACATGATGCATTGTTAGCAATTTTCTGGTTTTTCGATCCATGGTGCGAATTTCTTGCTCAGTCCAGTCCACTAGTCCAAAACTGTATTCTGCTACAGGTACCGCCAAACTACCTATTGCAGATATTTTATTCCTTGAATTCAGAGCGGACTGCAGGACCAGTCTCACTCTCCTATAATACTCCCTACGAATTCTCTCTTTCATTCTGTCATTCGAGATGGTTTCACATTCTTCAATGCCCAGATATTTGTAAGTTTTACCTGGCTCAAGATCTTGAATCACAGTGTGCGTATCAACTTCAATGTTCTCAGACATTGTCAGTTTCCCTCTTTTTAAATTGATTTTTGCACACTTGTCAAGACCAAACTTCATGCAGATGTCATTGCTAAAGTCATTCACGACAGACAGCATTTGGGAGAGAATCGCTTCATTCTTAGCAAACACTTTCAGATCATCCATGTAAAACAAATGTGATACTGGCCTTTCATCACCATGGAGCTTAAAACCAAAGTCAGCTTGCGACAACTGTCTCGATAGTGGGATCAAACTAATGCAAAACAGCAGAGGGGATAGTGAATCTCCTTGAAAAATACCCCTGTTAATCTGAATACTTCTGGTTTCTACTGCTTCCTTTCCGCTGTGGATTAGTAACCTGGTACTCCACGACTTCATACTAGCCTTGCAAAATTCAACAAGTCTAGGATGAAATCGATAGATCTCCAGGGTCTTCAAAATCCAATCGTGTGGTACACTATCAAAGGCCTTTTGGTAGTCAATCCAAGCCATGCTCAAATTACGTTTGCGTTTCTTTACATCATTCAAGATGACTTTATTCAGTAGCAAGATTTCCTTACAGCCATAAGAGCCTTTACGACATCCTTTTTGTTCAGCTGGCATTAGATGATTCTTATCTAGATGTCTATACATTTTGTCAGCTATGGCTGAAGTTATAACTTTGTACAGTACTGGCAGACAAGTAATTGGCCTGTAGTTCTTCGCCAAAGAGCTGTCTCCCGCTTTGGGTAGCAAATACGTGATGCTTATTATTATTATTATTATTATTATTATTATTATTATTATTATTATTATTATTATTATTATTATTACTATTATTATTATAGTAATATGATCCCCATCGTGATTAAATATTGGAATTTTGTAATAATTGATTAAATTTAATTTATGAAACAAATACTGAAACAAAATTTGAGATACATTTCCATATTCTTTCTTGGAGAAGGTTAAAATAATTCGAGTCACCTTTAAGAAGTAACCAAAAGTGAACTCTGTGACAATTTTATCAAACGCAGTAGTTCTATATACTCCTTTCCCTATTCACCTCTTTCACCTAACGAACCCCCACTAGATCGCCCCCCCCCCGAAGAATCTCTTCGAGGGGGACTCATTGCTTTTCAGGATTGCTTTCTCTTCAGTAAGTGTACTTTGTTTACAACTTCCGCAAGGAACATTATTCATTTAATTTCCCACTCGTGGAATTTCCATCCCAGTCGTAGCCATGCAGACAAACATCTGACTTCTTTGTTCCACTCGGAGTTTGAATATTAAAATTCTTACTGAATTATTCCGTATAGATATGAGCAATAGAAGGTTTATTGCTCCCCAAACCATTTACGAAGTATAATTTGCTTTTATTATTATTATTATTATTATTATTATTATTAATTTATTATAAATTTTCACTCTTATTATTGTTTTATAACTATTATTATTATAACTATTGTTATTATTTTTAAATTAAAAATTGCCAAAACCCACGTAAATAATGGAGTTCTATGCTATTAATGTTTTCTTTTCACCATTAAATCTATTTTTCCGGAACCAACATGATAATTACAAATGTTTGATTTTAATTGAAAAAGTTTGATTTTCTAAAGCAAATTTAAGTTTATGTATATAGAAATATAATATGGACTACTTTATGAAGAATTCGGGAACTCTTAAGTGGGACCGAAGGGTCAATCTGGTTTCTTTTCATATCTAATCCCGGAGGCACAAAGAGTAAACAAAGCGACCAGTCAGGCGAAAACAGAGGAGCGGCCACAATGGGCCACGTGGACGGCGAAGGGCGCGGGCGGGCGGGGATCCGCTGCAAAGGGAGCAAAAGGGCCTCCCGGCTCACCCCTGGGCGGCCGACAATGGCCCGCGGAGGGCATGCCCAGGCGAGAGGAGGAGAACAGGCGGACGGACGCCGCGCCGGTGCGTCTGCCGAGGAGCTGGAGCTGATAAGCACCCTCCACCCCCTCCCAACCAAGAAATAAAAGCGAAACGATTAATGGAGCTACAACTTACTTTCTCGTAGTATGTGACGATGTAAACCATTTTAAATTTTTTTTCATGAAAGCTGAGAAAACCGTCATTTCTTTCGTTGTTCTTGACGATGTAAGTACTTTTTCAAGAGAATTAAAACATTTTAATCCAGTAAACTATTTTCACTGCTTTCGTATTTTATATTTGTGTCTTAGCTGCACGTTTAGTTTCCAATTATTAAAGCTATGACATCGTGTTCCATTTGAGTAAACATTCATTATTAGGATTAAACATTTAAATTTTTTTGGGGTTTACAGATAAGGTATGATGATTATTAATGGATAAAATCTAAAACTTTATTGCACTCTTTTGCATTATAAATTACTGCGAGTTGATAAAAAATTAAGATATTAGCTCGCCGACATTTCGAAATTTTTCGTGAAGATCAGTTAATTCTCGTACAATACAAATGTCACAGTTAACTTTATTTCTAACAATTAAACTAGTGAAAATCATACAACTATAAACTAGTGGTGCTACAGAATGGCACAGACTTTCTCGTATTAGTTTTCAATTTCCTTTGGTCTTAGCTAGTTATTCGGACTTACAAAAATTCCGCGTTTTCTGAAACGCTCAAACGCCAAACGCCATTAAACACTATTGTATTTGTGAATTGATACTTCTTATGATGTTTTTCGAAAACTCAAAAATTTTCTGTAAAAAAGAGCTTCAAATTTCTCATTTACAGTTGTGCTGAAACGCCATTTTCTTAAAAACGGCTTCACATTTTTTCAAAGAAAATTGCCATTTAGGATGAGGTTTTTCTGTTCTTTAATATTACTAAAATATTTTCGTTCCACTATTAGGAAGGGGAAAAAACTAAGAAAAGTATAAAAATGTACATTGGGCGGCGATTGATGGGAGCTGGCAAGAATATGTGGCAAGTCTGAATAGCTAGCCGAGACCACAAGAAATAGAAAACTAATTCGGGGAAGTCTGTGCCATTCTGTAGCACCACTAGTTTGTTATCAGCGCCCGGCAATGAATTTTTTTCTGCCGAAAATTCGCCGTTTTTTTCGCGCAGCATTACATAACTTACCTTATACTACGTATATTACTCCGTATATACATATGTATACGGGAAATTGTACAGCCTATGTCGAATAAATTATTCCCGATTTCAACATATTCTAGAGAACAAACATCATTTCAACAACGAGCATGCTCTTTCAGAACAGTGAAATGTATTTTTGTAGAATTACAATCTTAAGTGCTGCATGACACAAACTTGAGTAAGCTAACATTTTAAAAAACTTATTCAAATAAATCCCATCAGCGGGTCCTAATAATCATATCGAAACTTATACATCATACGAAGTGTGTGATAATTAAAGACCGGATTTCCGTATAACTGCATCTTTTCTTTGTTAACTTGAAATTGGATGAAACCTTGGCGGACATTTTAATCACTAAACGGACGTTATTTTAGTACTTGTTTTATTTGACACGAAATTGCACGTTTTGGGGGTTACTGCACGATATTGCACGTTTTAAGTAATGCTGCCTGAAAATTTCACATTTTGAGATTTTACTGGGCTAATTTGCTAGATTCATAGTTTTATTGCATAAGATATAATTTTTATATGGTCATCCTTTTTTAATTTGTCTTCTTTAAACATTTCATTAAAGAAACAAGTGTTTATGACATAACCCAGCAGTGCTTTAGGATGATGTGTGAAACCCGAGTGCCGTTTATTATGTATCAATTCCGCATTGCCATATGAACTGAGCGTCTCCGAGATTTTGCAGCAGGAATATGTGGTGTTACCACAAACTAGGCCTGCGGCCCTTGGTTGCGACCACTCAGCCAACCCTATGTTTGGGGTCTATCTTCCCAATTGGATCTTATACCCGTATTGTCAGTCTTCGCTGAACTTACCAAAACGAGACTATGCGCGACACACCTTTGACCTGACGTTCTGGAGCGAAGCTTATAGAGGCAAGCTGCATTGCGTTTCAAATTCATCGAATTACTCGAGAGAGATGGAACACAGTTTTTGACCGCTTTTGGTTGCGTTCACACGTACGTCAGAGGAGGCTTGGCACACAGACAAGTGTTAGTGTAGAATAAAATTTGCCGTCTGAAACGTAGTATATTAGTTGAGAGAAGATATAATACTTTCTCAGAAAATAATTTGGAAATATACATAACTAATTGTAAATTATAATGAAGACAATCAAGAACATTAATAATAAATAATTATTTTTGAAGGTTTATTTATATCAATTTTTGTTTTTACTTTTTGGTATGTTAATGCTAATTTAATTGTGTGTGCGAATAATATTTAAAATGTCAAATATAGTTTGCTTAAACAACATGTACAAACTTAGTTATAATAAAAACCCAAAAATCAGATTATTTCATTCGCCCATCGCATCCAAAATATAAAATAAGTTGATATGTGTACTAGCTGGCGGTTTTAGGCTACATAAAACAGTTTTGCAAAGTTTTGATCATTTTATTTCATGTGTTTTTGCACGTTTGTGAGGTTTGTACTGCGCGTTTTAAAGAGTTTTACTGCACGAAAATTCGGTCTTTAGAGATAATTATATTGAAAGAAACACATTCTGAAATCCTTGTGTATTCATCCGCTCTTTGCTCACAGTGAAACCTATGGCCAGTCCTCCCTCCCACCCTTCGAGGCACACGGGGCAATACGTCTCTATTTGTTGATGGGGAAGAGACCTTTTTTTCCGAAGCCTTCTAAAACAAGCAAGAGAATTCTCCAGAAACCTGTTTTATGCACCTCGAACGCTGTTTTTGGAGGGAGTTGAGGCTCTCTCAGAGATAATCAATAGTTCATTTCATTCTTCGTGTCAAGACGAGTCCATTGGCACTGTTGTTAGCCAGATCCTTACAAGCTGTTCTCTTTGCTAAAATTTCTCTTAAAGGTAACGTGCACTACTGGTTTGTGGTGAGCCATTCCGGGTTCGGGTAAACGATTGCTCAACAATTTAGCAGATAGACTGTGCAATAGTGAATTAACGAGTTGAACAATAAACCATGGCACACTCGTTCATTAAGAAGATTCCACGAAAGTGCCTGTGATGTCTGTAGTGATTCGTACTTGTTTTCAACCTGCAGTTGCTCTACGATCCGCGGTAAATCATGGCTTTCAGAAAGTAATGAAAGGAAAATTGAATTCCTCTGCCAGTGAGCATGTCGCCGCCACTGACACGGGTCCGTCCCCCATTATCCCAACCTGGCAGGCGATGACAATCCGTAGCATTAGTGCAGTGAAATGTTTTTGTGCCTGGAGCTGGCGATGTTCCTCCCGTGCTGGATTGAGAGATCCGGCACCGACCTACACGACCACTTGTGCAAGAAATCCCCCCCAAGTGTCCCCATAGCTGCGACAAGCGCAAAGCGCCCGTCTTTTCTCCCGACGTGTGTGGTAGTGCAGTGTGTGCAAGTAGAGGTGAGGATATTAGAAAGAAGAAAGAAACATAGCTCGCGGTCTTTGGCCCATTTATTAGGATACTGCTCCGGCTTTCGCTTGGTGTTGATTGGATCAGCGCAGCCGGCAGCTGGAATTCTCCCCCAGAAAGCGGCTGAAATCGACTTAGAGATTTAACTAAATGTCGAACATCCGCGACCGTCGGAACTCGAACCCTAGGACCTCCCGATCAGAGTCGCTGCCGAGACAGCGGCGACGAGCTCAACTCAGTCCGTCCCCCCAACGGCCTGCCCGACGCTGCCCCGGGGGAGCGAGGGCTCAGAAATTTGCAGCTGCGCGCGGCGACTTGCGGCTTGGGATGTGTGGCGGGGCCGAAGGGACGGGGCGGGGCGGGGCGGGGCGGGCAAGGGGGTTGGGGGAGGGGTGGCGCGGGGCTTTCCCGGCTCGCGAGCGACGCCTGCTCGTCCTAAGTGCAAGTTCAACAGCGCCGTCGCAGGCGCCGTTTGCTCGCGCGGCGAAAGTCAGGGCGCGGCCGCCGCCGCGGCAGAAGCCTCTCGGGCGCCGCCAGACGGCCGGTGGGTGCGCGCGCCGCATGCGAGAGTGGAGCAGGGAGAGAAAAATGTATGTAATACAACGGGAGGCGTGCTCGCTTACCATGATGCGACCCCGAGTTCCATTCCCCGTCGGGCAAGATGCGTTTTGCTTGCAATGTCCCAGTATATGTTGCTGAGTGACGATGAGAAAAGTCTCTTCTCAGGTTGAGAAGACCAGAATATGGCGTAGGGATGCTTATGTGCTAATCACACGTACCCCGTAACTCATGACAGCAAGGTCATGACGCCTTTGGTAGACCCAGGCTTCGGATGTACTGAAGATTTTATCTGATCCTGTGCTCCTTACACGATGCCATTTTGTGCACTGTGGAAGGAGCTTACCACGATTCATGTTGACCATGTTACTTGCATGTACTGAAGATGAGATAAAATACCTCAAAACACGTCTGCTGCTGTAACTGACAAATCGTTTCTTAATAAATTTGTTTGTGGAAGATTATTTCTTTTCTTCCCGCTATATTACAATATTGGAATTCCACAATATTTCCGCGGAAACCATCGAGTTTATTAAAAATATAAGTGTTACTTCAAAGTGACGGCTCGAATAATTCATGCAGCCGAGAAGTGAACAGGGAAGTGAGTCGGTTTGGTGACGCCTGATTGAATAATTAGCGGCTAAAAATCCGTCAATGACTTTGTGGAAAGTAGAAGAAATGACTACTGAATTACAGGTGTTGGTGTCAGAAGTGTTGGAAAATTGTGTAATGAATTAAGTCATTAGAAAGGTAACTTCTCCACGTAAGAAGAGATGTAGAGCAAAACACGTGAGCGGAGAGATACACTCAAAGTTTGTTCACATGCGGAGTGAAGTTACAGCGAACGGACCTTAGACGTACTGCTTAAGGCCATCATCACTCTATTAAAAGATTACTGAACGGTCATTCACTACTCTTGGCTTTCAACGAACTGCCTACGGACTTTCTCGTGAGTTAGCGGTCCTGTGAGTACTAGGTTAGGAAAAGCAAATTTTCAGATAGTAAAGAATTATTTAACCAACAAGAAAACATTCCCTCCGAAGAAGACGTGACTACAACGATAGAAAAATATGGGTGGACAAGTTAAGATGCGAGACAAATGGATCGAAAAACTTTTTCAAAACTTTAACTGACGTAAGGAATCTAAACTGCGTTGTCACCCACGAGTAATACAACATCTCACGGGCCGTGGGGCACTTGGCAATTAAGTATACGAATCCAAAATTCGAGAGCACACTTGCACATGCGGAAGTATGGTTAAGACATCTGAACACAGAGTGTTCTTTAACGCCTGACGTTCCGGCCGATATCAAAGAACGTTTGTGAATATCAACCAAAAGAACTGCCCGTTGCCTTCAAAGATATAGGTTTTTGAAGGTCTTTCGAGGAGGCGGTCGTGGGCGCTTTACAGCTCGCGGAGAAGGAGAGATGGCGCCGTCTTTATCAGCAGGCGCCGCGGGTTCCTTCCTCTCCACTGCATCACCTGCCAGGATCTTCCGGGAATCGAGAAGCATTCGTGGTGATGCAGTTTCGGAATATTCACCCGAAGCTCTTCATAGAAGCGATCAATACACCAAAGGAGTAGATAATGTACCAGGTAAAACCAATTTGTGCAATGCAATTAATTTTGAATGTCTAAACGTTTATGCAGGACATAGATTCTACAGAGAGCCTAAACGGACGTAATAATCTCGGTTTTGTCTCTTTAGTGGTATGGTCTCTTTAGTGATGGTATAGATAGTATGAAGCGTAAATATAGACCTAGGTCAAGGAAATTAAATTCTTGCAAGGTCCAGCCTCTTGGTATAGATCATTAGGTAGTGTAATATAACATCCCAGGCGAGATGGTCTTCCAAAGAATAACTTTATGTCCCAGTGTGAGCCGGGCCACCAAAGAAACTCAGGATTCGGGCACTTGGGGTAACTGGGAGGCAGTTTATGACCACAAAACACGCAACGGTAGCCGCTGCGCCATCTCACAAAGGCCGTGAAGCCACAGATGCGCTCGCCTGGCGGCGTGGCCCGGGAATGCACCCCCACCCCTTCGGCCGCCAGCCAGCGGCGGAAACCTTATTTTCGTTTTGATTAATAAGTGATTCCGGGCGCGTCAACTGCTAAGGTCATTATTGCAGTAAGTGTAATGCATGTTTTTATCGCGGGAGGTGGCGTTCGTAATATTTTCCCTGCAAGATGGTGCGATTCGCTGCCGACTTACAGTAGGCTAGCGGGGTTTTCTGCAACCAGGTAACCCATCAGCAAGGCACCGCCTCAGCCGAGACAAGCTCTAAGCTCCCGACCGATCTCCCGGAATGTGTGTTAGTGTAATGCACGTGATATAAGTAAGGGTGTGTGGAAGTAAGGGCGAGGATGGGATACGGAAGAGGAAGGAGAGATCGCGCGCGGTCTGTGGCCCGCGACTCGAAATTATCGGAGAAACTACGTAAAATTATCGATCAGAACAGCTGAACGGTGTATTTCTCCTCCACATTGCGACTGAATTCGACTTCCCTATGCAGATGTCTGTCTGTCCTTTGGCTCAACAGCCCGCTATAGGCCTTGGGCGACCAGTGGTGGCCCAGCCTCTCGACCAAGCGATAAGGGGTTCGTGTTGTTAGCACGAAGACATTCCTATACACTGGTCTTCATAACCTTAGGGTGGGCTTTCTCATCGTCACACAGCAAGGAAAGGAAAGGAAAGCGCACACTTATGAATTTGCCACGGCCGGAAATTGAACCCGGGTTTGCGGTGTGGAAAGCGAGCACGCTAATCAACGAGCCACGAAGGGCTTAGCTATGTAGACAGTGTCGAAGAACCTGTCACCGTCGCAACTCGAACCTGGGACCTTGTGGTCAAAGGCACTGTAATAGCATCGGTTGATTCCCTGAGCCGCCCCTCCCGGTTTAGATTTTCGTATCAAGACCCCTGATTAATAGCCTATCACCCCACCCACAAACCATGGGCTATCAGGAGGAACCAGGTTCACGCTTCACGTGATTTCGCGAGCCTGCATCTCGGAACGCGATCACAACCTTCTTCAGATTTTGACATCGGACGGTCGATTACTTGGCGCGATGCAGTACATGGATCACTCACGCAATCAATACGTGGTTTCTCACACCGCCGTCCTTGCAGCGTGAGGCTAGTATGTGCGACCGCAGCCAATGTGCTTCAATTTGGCATCCTTTAAGCGTGAGCGAGTAGAAACTGTCGATACCTGGTTGCTCACTTAAATTGAATATTTTCGAGCAGATGCAGTGCAGAATGCATCTTCTAATTGTATTTAATCTAATTTTCTCTTCAGGTTTAAGTCACCCTCCTGAAAGGATGTGTGTGTTATTTAGTGACATTGAAATGCTAATACTTCGCAACGCCATTTTAAAGCGGGGATCTTACTCGTGGTGTGACTAGTCACGCTGAAGGCTACCCTTTGGCAAGGCGGTAACTACTTTGGTAAAACAGGAATAAAGTGTTTATCTCTTTGAATTTTTTTTAAGGAAACTAATTTAGAAATATGCATATTTTCCGAGATTTACTTTTAATATAATTTACATTGGACTAGAATCTCTAGATTGCATATAATATATTATATTATTTCTTTCACAGTTATGAACTGTAATATTAACCATTGTTTTCATATAAACAGCGAAGTACATGCTGGGTACCAATATTTTCAAAGAATATTGGAACATATGTTTTCATGCTAAATTTTATTCTTCTGAAACACTGTACGGCGGTCAGGGGTCTAGTTTTCTAAGCAATGAGGCCATAAAAATGTCGCAAAAGTTGGGAGCAATGGTGGCGGTGCGGGTATGACGGAAGGATGGTGAGGGGCGGGGAGGGGAGGGATGGGAAGAGGAGTTAGGATGGAGCGGACGGAGAAGAGTCGAGTTGAAATCTCTTTTAGAAGTTTCTTAACCCGGGAGTGGCAACGCGGGGAGTGGTCTGTGGGACCCCCACGATCCTTTCTTCCCGCTTCTTGTATTTCCCACGTTGGCTACCATGACCATTGCTTGAGTACCTTTCTTTTTTTGTATCATGATATTTAGTGTGCTCTCAGTTTTCCAATTTCGTGAGTTTTATCCGAGTAACAAGATGTTTTTTTTGTTTGGAGTGTCCAGGGATCCCCGCATTGCCTTCTACGTTAGCAAAGATATCTTCAGTATCGTACATTCTATTAGTTTGGGATTACCCTGAAAAGTTAATATTGAAGTATTACGAACATTTTAGGTCACTTTCTATGTTAAAAAAGGAGGTGAAGAATGCGCCAAATTTTGCTGAAAGCGGGAACAGAATATCGTTATTCATCGCCCTGGAAAAAGCAGTCAGCACGCAATTCCAAACGACCAGGATAGTGTTTTCTTTGTTTATTGATTTGGATATGATTGAGAGAATTACAGAATATACCAATATCAAAATGTAAATGGATTTAGAGAGGAATAAAAATGTTCGCAGCATCTATAAGACTGACAAAGCGGAAATGAAGGCAGTAATTGGGCTACGTGTTTTGGCTGGATCTGTGAAATCAGGGCATCAAAATCTTGCTGAATTGTGGAATGTGATAATGTGGGGTATTGAAATTTTCCATTGTACCTTGTTTTTTAAAAGATTTCAATTTGTGCTACAAAACATGGGCTTGGATGTGACAACACGCGTAGACCGGTAGAAAAGTTAACTCCAAAAATTAGATGCTAGCGGGGGTTTTTCCCTCAACCAGGTATCTCCCACCAGCGGGGCACCGCCCCAGCCGGGAGAAGCTCTAATCTCCCGACCGGTCTCCCGGCATGTGTGGTAGTGTAGTGCATGTTAGTGAATGTGTGTGTGTGTGTGTCAGAGCAGCCGGCCGCTAGAACTGTCCTCTAGACAGCGACTGAATTCGACCTAGCGGACAAGCCGATGTCGAAAATCCTGCCACCGTGTGGAAGGAGTGGAACCCTAGGACGTCCCGGTCAGAGGGACTGCAGTGACATCAGTTCATGCACTGAGCCGTCTCTGCCGGTAACTTTAATTGAAAACCACTGGGGGCGATTCAAGTTACCACTTCTCTATCAGAAACACATTTGGTACGGGATACAAACGCCACAACACAAGGCATGGAACAGAATTGTTTGCCTTTCGAAATTTCACCGACGAATTTGGACCAGCGAATTTGAGTTTTGGAAGACATCCGCAGCCGTACTACTGGGGCACTTTCGTCTAAGAACATTAAACGGCAGAGTGACTGGCGATGCATTCTCAGAAATTGTTTCACTTTGCTCTGAAACAATACAATGCAGTTTTCGAGCGCATGGAGTTAACAGGTTTTTGCATTTTAAAGCATAATTTTTGTTTTATTTTCCGAGAACTCATAATTTCGAAATAAGGGTAATGTTTCATAGGAAGATATTGTAGTATTAATTGTTAAAAAATATTCAAACAGTAACAGTTGAACGGAAAGTAAATAAACTTAGTAAAAAGAAGATTCCTTGTACTATTATTAATCTAAAAGCAAGAAAGAACTTCCTGTTTAACAAAACACGGAAGAGTTCTGGCGAAGATCAACAGCGTTGCTGAGAAAAAGTGCATCGGTCACTATATGTAAATATGTCGAGTAACACGACTTCAGTCAGCTCAACCTACTTACTCGGTCGATACTACTAGATCCGCTGCCAAAAGAATGCGCCACACGTACTACATTCACAGATGCAGATGTTTGTATGCAGCGCGATTGCTTGGAGACCAAGGCACCGATGCGAGTCAGGCCACGGCTGGTCAGACTTCGATGGTCCCGAGATTACAGCAAGTATTTCACTTCGTCGGTGAACTAACTCCCAATTTGAATTTCATAGGAAGTCGCAAAGCGGCTTGGAACAAGTGCATAGGGTTCTCCACAGCAGTTTCCTCGTAATTTTAATCCTTTCATTACATCTTCATGTGTTTTATATTCTTACCAGAATCATTACAATTATACAGATAGGTACTCGTGAGAATCATTTAGCCTTTGCCATGGTATGGAAGTACTGCTACATTTATTTTACGTGAGGCTTTTTACGATTATTTTAATCATTCTTATTCTTACTTAACTTCAACTTATTCTTATTAAGGGGGTAGGTGGCGAATATGAAGAGATAGGACTAGAAGTGAAAGATTTTTAAATATAAAATAGGGAATCAGAAGGAAATGTAAACAAGAATTAGTGTACTACGTGAAAGGATAACAGTATTTGTACGATAGAGAACTTAGCTACCAATGAATCGAAATCCGGTTGTGGTTGCATTTTAACCTCAGTCTGTGGCGCAGTAAACAACTGCATGCCAGAAATATGACATCGTACCATCCTCATCACAATGTATTAGTGCTGTAAAGAGAGTGAACATCAGATGTTTAGGCTACTGCTTGTTCAATCTAGGTATGTCGGCATCATATAGAACTACGTAGGTAAGTCAAAAAGTATCTGCAATTTTGCTCTAATTGTCTCTAGTTTGATTCTACGGCTTTGTGTGTTGCCTAACAACTAGATGGGACCGTTGTCTTTGCATGTAGGAGGTTTTATCGTTTTCTGATCAGTCTTGCGCTGTTGTGGTGTAAAGATGGCTACAGCACTGTCTGCACCAAAGAAGAAGAGCGCTCCGTAATCCGTTTTTTGTGGTTTAAAGGTGTAATAGGGGCGGAAATCCATAGCAGGTTTGGTTTTCAGCATAATACGGGCACAATGTTCTACCACAGAGAAGTGTTTACCAGTTCCCAGAACAGTGGTCGAATGTGCGTCAAGAAAGAGTGAAGAACGGCAGCAAATAAAGAAGAAAGAAGCTATGAGGTCCAAAACGACTCAGTGAAGAGCACAAGCGCAATCGTGTGAGAATCGTGTGTTGAAGTATCCTGTGCACAGTCCCAATCTCGCCCCGTCGGAATATTATCTGTTTGGTCCGTCGATTCTGCTCCGATTAACAGTTCAAAGAAGTGGTACATACGCGCCTTGCTGCACAATCAAAAACCTTTTTTCTGAAGGTATCGGAAAGCTTGTGCAAAGATGGGCCAAGTATAGAAAAGAAGGATGACTATGTTAAAAAATGATAGCAATAAAATTGTGTATTCTTCCTGTAATAAATTATAAACATTGATTGCAGATACTTATTGACTTACCCTCATATTTACTGCTATTTCGACAAACTGCGATCCACAACTTCTGAACCTCTGGCGTCAGAAGATCATTAGCTTCTGGGTGGGTGTTCAGAGAATAATTGCTAGAACAGATGAAGAGTCGTATACTACGCTGCGAGATGTGACATAGACCGGTAATTATGATTCTTAGAATCACCAGACTTAATCACCATCAAAGAAATTCTTTAAAAAAAAGTCGTTGAAATAGCTACGTTCTTTCATCATCACGGATTTTTCAATTACTACCCAAATGCCCTTCCATCTCAAAGATTCTTGGAACTGCTTATTATTATTATTATTATTATTATTATTATTATAGTTATTATAATTTTCCTCATATCGAGTTCGCACGTTTTATGTTCATTTCATAGTTTTCAGTGAAGCACTACTTCGAACTCTAGATACTTGTATATTATGTCTCACGAGTATATTGAAGGCCGTGAGCTAATGTAACGAATCACAGCACTTCCTAGTTTCAGAAAACACAAAGAGAACACGCAATACTTTAACAGCAACGTTCTGTAAGAGATGGAAGATTATTGGGAGGATTGAGGACCACAGGTTGCCAAAAGTCGTTGCATGCACACTGATCGAACGGACAAAGCAAGAACAGGAAGAGAGGCAAACTCGAGATTGCCGCAGCGTGTCAAAGATCACTTTCCTCGAGGAAGCTCTCTCTCCCGGCGCTCTGCTCGACCTCGGCAGGAAGCGATTCGATCTCACTCTCGGTCAGGAGTGGGATTCGACGCGGTTAGGTAGCCATTATAAAAAGAGTGGTCTCCACTAGGATGTTCCATTGAAGTGGACAAATGCGTGCGGGCTCCGAACACATCAGAGCATTGAATTAAAGAAATAACACATTTCCTACGCACCAGTCTTAAAATGTTACCTCTCTGCTAACTCCAGGGCATAAGCGTCAATCATGAATTTGCTCGTGAAATGTTCAAACACTTCTTAATATTAATCGGAATCACTACTGAACTTTTGTATTGTCAAAACTGAAGAGAAACTATCATCATTTAGTACGGTTGTTTTACCACCATATGCATAAGTGACCTTAATATAACTTACTGAAAAGAGTGAAATGAATGACTTACTTTTTGTAAATCCATCTATTATCGCAGAGAGATATTTAGCATTTTAAGATCGGTGCGTAGTAAATGTATTATTTTTTTAAATCCAATTATTCCTTGATTAGCATAATTCAATGAATATACTCCTACTATTTCGAAGTATCTCTTTTACGTATTCTTTTTTGGGGGCAGTAGTCAATTAAAGACTAATGTATTGTTTGTGATTGGCAACCTTTTATTTGACGATTTGCCTCTGGCCCAACATTTAATAGTGATTTCTTTGCTTTAACTTTATTTGCTACATTCTCCTACAGATATAATTTGAGGCTAATGTAGCGATATTACGGCAATTTGTATTATCCTTCGCTAACGGAGTGGTCAATAAATTTAATGTTTCAATTGACAATAATACAATAATAATAATAAACAATAATAATCCTTTTTTGGGAAATTTATTGAGGAGAAAATAGGCTCTTAGGCATTATAGAACTTTCATAAGAATTTTAATTAGTGAGAGGATATAGAGAACGTTAGTATTTCACTTAGCAATTCGAAACACCCAATTGAAAAATGTATATTTAGGTGAAAAATATGACAACACCCTTTCTTATTACTTTTAAAATTCCTTCGTATTCGTTGTATATGTCATGTATTCCGAGATTAAATCGAATCGCTGCGAGTCGCGTAGAACCCTTCATGGCGCTGGACATGGTGAGGGCGGACCGAGCTTTGTCATATCATAGTTTCGATACACCAATCATGAAGGGCGCTTTTGGCTTGGCACTGAAAAGAAATATCACAGTTCCTATAATTTGTCTACCACCTTTAGGAAACAGGTTTCCCGGTCCCTGCATGCGCGTCTCTGGGGTGGATAAAGCCGTTTCCAGTTTTCCGCAAACTGTCTCATTTCCTCTGTCTCTGTTGTATTGGATTCATCCGCTTTGGATTCATCCATCATTATTCACAACTTTTGGTAGAAGCCTCCGCCTCTAGTGCAGTGAGACACAATATAGAAGAAAACTGGCATTGCCGTTGACCATTTGGAGCATGAACATTGAACTAGCGCGTTTGTCTAGAGACATGAAAAAGCAGCAGGAGGAAGAAAGCGATCATGTGACGGACTCCCTTGTTTCTGCCATCTTTGCAGGCATTCCCATGAATGTGGACTCCTACTCTATAGTGTTAATACAGCGTAAAGATGCAGATAGGAGCTAATGTATTAAGACTAGGAAAATAATTGTGTTCATATCTTAAATGGATTATGATTATTTTATTATTATATACTTAAAAAGTAAGAATTTTCATTAAGAAAAAAATTGAACTCTCTAATCAACCATATTTTGTGATTTTTTCTTTAAATGAAAGGTAATAGGTCTAGATGTGTGATCACTTGCTCTTAATAACTGTTCTTTTCTTTAGACACTAAATGTTATGACTATATTGTGTATAGAAATGTAATTATTTGATATATCTTTCACGTCGTCAATATTTACATTACGGGCATTTTTTAAATTCGTTATTGCATTTCTGAATTCAGTACTTCGTAATGACTTCTTATGAAGTTTCTCGGAAACCCAAAAGTTTGCGGAACACCAAATTGCGCATTTTCAGAAACGTTCAAATAAAAAAATACTCCGTTGCTTAAAAAATATTCCGAACTTTTCAATGAAAATTTGCTTATAAAATGATTTCATTTTTTATGATATTTTTAAGACATATTGAGTGTAAAATTGAGGAAATTGGAAAAATTATTTTTAGGTGCCAAAAGGCAGCAGCTGATAAGAGATTGGGGCAACACCCCCTGACTAAAGATATTGGGACGTTAGCTCGTACGAGAAAGTGTGCCATTCAGTAGCACTACCAATTTATTGCTGAGATTGTGTCCCGATGTAGGAGATACCCGGAGAGGAAACCCACATTCTCCGTGTAGGTCTGCGCCGGATCTGTAATTCCATCAGGAAAAGTAACGTTCCATTGTCAGCCCCAGGGCTATAATCGTCACCGCACTTACGGGCTAATGAGCCAAGAAGGTGGAGTGCCGTAATCGATACTCGCTCGCCGACCGACCGCCGGCGGCGGGGCGGGGAGGGGCGGCGCCGCTGGGGGGGCGGCGGGGCCGTGAGGGGCGGCGGGGCGGGGAGGGACGGCGGGGTGGGGCGGGGCGGGGCGGCGAGGCGAAAGGGGCGGGTGCGGAGGCGTATGGCGCGCGCCTCGGAGAAAGTCGGCGATGATCACCGCCGTCGAATCCCAGACAGGGAGGGTGCGAGGGGGGGAGGGAGGGAGAGAGAAAAAAAGAACGCGCTGCGGCGCGCATTGCGCTCCGCGACTGTTCCGGGCGGACTGACCTCCGGCGGCCTCGCCTCACTCGCCGCGCCGGCCGCCAGGCACAGCAACTGCTAATGTCATTAGTCCAGTACGTGTAGTGCATATTTCCTTCCGGGAGGTGGCGGCAATCTTGTCTCGCTGGAGGGCGAGATCCGGCACTGATCTACCAGTCGGCTAGCGGGGTTTTCCCCAACCAGATATCTCACCAGCGGAGCTCTCCCCAGCCGGGACAAACTCGAAGTTCCCGAATGGTCTCCTGCCATGTGTGGTAATGTAGTGTAAGAGTAAGTCATGAGTGAGTGACTAGGAAGAGTAACAAAAGATCGCCCGCGATCCGTGACCCGTTTGTTAGGGTACTGCTCCGGCATTCGCCTGGTGTTGATCGGAGAAACCACTTAAAATTATCAATCGGAGCTGCCGGACGCTATAATTCTCCTCCAGAAAGCGACTGAAGTGGAAATAGAGGCAGTGGTGATCCAGGAGGCAGCGAGGGAGGGGGTGGCGGCGGTAGCGAAAGGAGTTGGTGACAAGGGGATAGAAGAAACGAAGGGCGTACGTAGAGAGGCTGGAGATGGAGGTGGCGGCGATGCAGGTGGCAGTGGAGGTCGCATTTTTGGTGGCGGGCCTTGCAATGGCGGTAATTATGGTGGTGGTGGTGATTTTGGTGATGGTGACAGAGGCTGCGCGAGGGTGGCGATGATGCAGCCCAGGGTGATTGTAGCATTCCACCAGCGTTGGTGCTGATCGTAAAGAAAGCTGCGGCGCCGGTGGCGGCAGTGGTTAAGGCCGAGTCGTCTGTAGTGTAGCAGCAGCGCAACTGAGGGTAGTGGGGAACGAGACTAGCTCCTACACTCACATGGACGAAGTCGTGAAGAATATAAAAATGCTGAATTCCCCGAAGTATGCAGGTAACCTATCTTGTGTCCGTCGAGAACAGTACGTATCGAATGCAGGTTTCAGAGTATTCATTCAGATAAAATACCATAGAGAATTGTATCATTCTTAATCGCATTGTGCAAATGGCAATTTTTTTTCAATTTGTTCTCATACAACTTGTTTTGAATGCGACCACTACATGAGCGCCGGCATCCATAACGATTCGCCTTGAGTTAATTCGGCCCCATCTCTGGCTGGCGGCGGCGCCACCGGCCGCGTTAGGCAGCTCCTCCGCCGGAAGAGGCGCGCGCGGCGACTGGCGCGTAGAAAGCGCGGGGGGGGGGGCGGTCACCGGAGGCAAATAGAATGTCCAAGCGGAAGAGCAGGCACAGTAAAACCCGCCTTAAACGGCTCCTTTATAAAACGGAAACATTGTCTACCCTTTATTGCTTTCTCTCTCTCAGCTACAGCTTTAGGAGCAACGCAACGCCAATCGAGCTCACTCTCCACTGGAGACCAAACTGTTTCGCTAAAACAAATAGGTATCCATTTTTATTACTGCAATAAAAATATTTGTATTATCATAAATATAATGCTCGTTCTTTCTACACAATTTTAACGGACCTTTATCTTTGGTTTTACTGCATTTGAAACATCAATTTAGTAATTAAATCTGCAATAATCTGTATCAAGCACTGAAAAACGACTTCTAAATTCAATTTCGACAGTGCTTTAATAAAGTTTACCCCAATTTATAGGTTAAAGACTGAGTTTATAGATATATTGTTTAAATACGTTGGTTCACGGGAAATGATGTTTTCCTGGTTTCACTTCATGATAAGAACGAAAAACCATTAGAACATTGTGAGTGAAACAGAAGCTGTCTGAAAGTACCCTGGAAGGGAAATTTTTATTGCTCTCAAAGCTGTCAGAAGATTATTGTACGATCATTTGCTGGGAAATTATTCTGACTGGAACGAAACGAAACGCCAAGGTATATTAACAAAGAAAATGGTTTTGGAAGTGAAATATGTGAAGTTCACTGAAATGTATTGCAAAATAAAGTGCAAGACCCCACGACAAGAAAGGTTACAATAGGATGAGAAGCCGTCCGCAGTTTCGCTACTGAAAATGCATGGGATCTTGTCTCCCACATAGCGTCCTACCTTGGCATTCCATCAGGCCGTTTCTCATGCAGCCCGTTTCCAAGCGCTTCCCCGAACCCCCCTCCCAACATTCTGAAGGAAATTTGCGAGTCGGTCGCCCGAAGCAGGTGACAGTCGTAAAGCGAGTGGGAAGACGAGAGCGACAGTAGCGCCTTGTTGGGAGCGCCGGGGCGGAGGGCCGAGGTCATGGCGGAGCGCTAGTCGCTTTCGCTTGGCTCCTGGCCGCCGCTGCTTCCGCCGCCGCCGCCTCCACCGCCGCCGCCGCCTCCACCGCCGCCACCTCCACCGTCGCCACCTCCACCGCCGCCGCCGCCGCCTCCACCGCCGCCGCCTCTACCGCCGCCTCCACCGCCGCCTCCACAGCCACCGCCACCGCCACCGCCATCGCCGCTGCCGCTGCCTTCGCCACCGCCACCGCCACCGCCTCCGCCAGAGAAAGACGCTGCCGCCGTGCGCATCCACAAGTTACTTCCTGTAGGCGCCGCTCCGCGCCGTGCTGCCTGGCGTGCGCCGCAGGTCGCGGGTTCGTGCGGGACCGACTTTCTGCCGGCGCCGCCGCGAGGGCGCTAACGCGAGAAAGGGCTAATGCGAGGGGGCGGCGGTTTCACTCGCGCGCCCGAGGGGACGTCCGCTGGCAGGAGGCGTCTTCCTCTTCGGCTCGGCCGCGGGGACCGGGTTCACATCCGCGTGCCTGCATTTGCTGAGATGGCTCGGAGGAGAGTGGCCGCTCTTTCCACAGGTTTTATGACCGGGGATCGAGGCAAGACCGCGGCGCAGACTACATTGATCGATTGAATTCAATTACTATGTGAAGGAAAAGTCTAGTGGTAAGCTGTCGGATCGGTAGTGTTCCGTGCTTTCTTCCATCAACATCAGGTGAATGCTGAAGGACTGTCCCAAAAACGGGTCATGGACCGATCGCAAGCTTCCCTTCCCCCTTGCCCCCTTCTCTCTTCTTACACACACACACACACACACACACACACACACACACACACTTACATTCACTACACTACCACACGCGTCTGGTAATCAGATAGGAGCTTAGAGCCTGTAAAGTTTGGGGTGGTGCTCGCTGGAGGAGATTCCTAGAAGACAACCCCACAACCTGTAGGTCGGCGTTGGATCTCATACTCCACCAGGGAAGTAAATAAATAAATAAATAAATGTCTTTATTGGTGGCGAGGCTCAGGCAATTCAGACTACTCGGGAACTAACGCCGCCACCTCCAAAGACACAACATACAATATACTTTTGGGACGAATGACTACAGCAGTCGACGCGACCGAAATCATAAAATAACTCTGGTCCAGATCAATTGGGATAACAGCTTATCTTGAGTGATTTTTGGGGGTGCTGAATCTAGAAACCCTATCAATTTTCACCACCACCTCAGGTATTTCCCTAAATGACGTTTTTAAATATTTTCCCCTGTTACAGGTTCATATATTAATTAGTATTGATTTCAATCATTAAGAACTATTTTCACCCCCACATTGGATTTGTTTCACAACATAGAAATGTTATTAATGTTTCTGTGTTGTAAAAATATCAACTTAATCTATTTTTCTTTGTTATAGATTCTTGTGAAAATGGCTGCCATTTATGGAAAGATCAAGAGATATTTGTCTTAATTTTTGGCAAATTTACCTCCCCAAAACAAAGAACAAGAATATCTTACTCTGTATCCAAAACTTGCTGTGCATATTTTAGTCGGTGATTAGGATAAATGGGCACCAAGTGAAGTATGTCGACTATGTTTCAAAACCTCATACAATGAACTAAGGGACCCTGAAAAAGCCTGAGTTGGGTGTTCCAATGGGGGGAAAGGAAGATCATGTGGAGGATTGCTATTTTTGAATGATCGATGTGACACATTTTAACAAAAAGTCTAAACATTCTATTCAGAATTCTAACTTCTTGGGGTCAACTAACAGCCTATAAAGGGGGCCCAGCCCATATGGACTAAAGGCTCAGAATACACGATGATGAATTTCTCATCTCTATTTTTCAAATATTTTAAATTTTCAGTTCCAGTGACGAAGCCAGCATCCCGACAAAACCAAATAGTCCCGGCGACTTCAAGCTGTCTGATGAAAGTATTTGGTATACCAATCAGTCAAGGCGAAATAAATGACCTAGGGGCAGGATCTTGATCTGCATCAAACAGATAAGAATTACTGGGTTCTAAACTAAAGGATAAGAAAATGTTAATCCCCGGAACACCATTATTGTATATTGAAACCCGGAGAAGAGCCTGGTAAAATATTTTGTGATGGATGAACAATTGTGTTCAATCGATGTAAAGGTCTCATTGAAGCAATGGAATGCAAGTACCTTGCAGAGGAATAGAAGTTGTTCATTGACAGTTAGAAGAGACTTAAAGTGTGGGTTGTTGAATAATGCAACAAATTATCGTCCATTATGATCTTTCGGTGAAAATGAATCAAAGCAATGAAATAATGATACTTCTTCACAGAATAAAATATTCTCATCACTGCTGGACTGTAGCATGTGATGACCTAAAGGTAGTATCGATATTGCTGGGAACAAGGAGGGCACACGAAATATTCATGTTACTTATGTCTATGGGACATCCTTGCAAAGAAATAACTCTTGATAAGAAAATAATATCTTACAACAGAGACATTTTCGGTTGGTGACAAGAATATAAAGCAGGATACTCTTCTTGATCGCAAAAAATATTATTATTACCTCTACTGGCTTGTGGACGGGCTAAAAGGATCAACCCATCGTCTGGCCTTAAGAATGAGAATGGGGCAAGAAATGTGGGGGCGGGGCAAGAATGGAGAAGAAAAGATCGCACCGGTTCTGTCATAGCCCTGGCAAGCGCCAAGAACTGAACGACCGCGTGACGCGATTTCCCACGCTTTGGGGGAACATCTTAGCGCTAGGCACGCGGTTAGGAGCCCTCGCAAGAAATCTGTCCCGTCGGCGCCGAGCGCATGGATTGATTGATTGATTGATTCGTGTTTCCATCACATCTTAACGGTATTTGACACTTGATTGAAGCAGCAACGAAGTAGTTACTAGCCAACAATATTGCTACGATAATGCACTTCATTCTTTCCGCAGTCACCCGCACCGCGCATATCGTATATCATAGTTTACTACTCAAGCAAATTTAAACATGAGACGTTGTTCAACCACCGGGGAATGTGCTATACTCACTTCACGCCGACTTCATGACGCCGTCTTAAAAGCTGCTGCTCTTAAACGTAATCGATTGATTGATTGATTGTTCGTGATTCCGGGCGCGTCTACTACTTAGGCCATTAGTTACGTAAGTGTTGTGCGTGTTTTTTCTCGGGCGGTGACGAGGATCTTTTCCCCGCTGAATGGCGAGATCTGGCGTCGACCTACCGTCGGACTAGCAGGGTTTTCCCCTCAACCAGGTATCTCCCATCAGCGGGGCACCGCGCCAGCCGGGACAAGCTGTAAGCTCCCGACCGATCTCCCGGCATGCGTGGTAGCGTAGTGCATGTCAGTGTAAGTGTGTGTATAAGAGGGCAAGATAGGACAGGGAAGAGGAAGGAAAGATCGCGTGCGGTCCGTGGCCGGTTTGTTAGGGTACTGCTCCGGCATTCGCCTGGCGTTGATGGGAGAAACCACGGCAACTACCGATCAGAGCAGACGGCCGCTAGAATTCTCCTCCAGACAGCGACTGAATTCGACCTAGCCGACAAGCTAGTGCCGAAAATCCTGCCGCCGACGGCGCGCCGTCGGGACTCGAGACAGACATTAAGAAAAATGTCGCCTTCAATAAATGCGATTTTAAAACACGGATGTTTTGAAAACATGGAGAACGCCGCAGCATTCCCGACGCCTGCGCGCCACCCGCTGCAGCGCGGCGCTGTGGAAGAGGAGGAGAAGGAGAAGGAGGAGGGGCGCTGACTTTCGCCGCGGCTGTGGACAGAGGGGCGGTGGAGGAGAGGCGCTCGTGGCCGCCCGCTCCTCGCGTGACATAACCGCGTGGCCTGGGTCGGGGCCCGGGGCGCTGTGGAGACGGCACTGCGGTCGCTGGAGGAGACGGCGGTCGCTGGAGGAGGCGGCGGTCGCTGGAGGAGACGGCGGTCGCTGGAGGAGACGGCACTGCGGTCGCTGGAGGAGGCGGCGGTCGCTGGAGGAGACGGCACTGCGGTCGCTGGAGGAGACGGCGGTCGCTGGAGGAGGACGGCACTGCGTTCGCTGGAGGAGACGGCACTGCGGTCGCTGGAGGAGACGGCGGTCGCTGGAGGAGACGGCACTGCGTTCGCTGGAGGAGACGGCACTGCGGTCGCTGGAGGAGACGGCGGTCGCTGGAGGAGACGGCGATCGCTGGAGGAGGCGGCGGTAGCTGGAGGAGACGGCGGTCGCTGGAGGAGACGGCACTGCGGTCGCAGGAGGAGACGGCACTGCGGTCGCTGGAGGAGACGGCGGTCGCTGGAGGAGACGGCACTGCGTTCGCTGGAGGAGACGGCACTGCGGTCGCTGGAGGAGACGGCGGTCGCTGGAGGAGACGGCGGTCGCTGGAGGAGGCGGCGGTCGCTGGAAGAGGCGGCGGTCGCTGGAGGAGACGGCGGTCGCTGGAGGAGACGGCGGTCGCTGGAGGAGACGGCGGTCGCTGGAGGAGACGGCGGTCGCTGGAGGAGACGGCGGTACCTGAGACGACACGGCTGTTGCAATGGACAGCAGCAGTGTCACTCTGTGGAGGGCAATGAGTCGGCGCCCGCGCCCCTGAAGCGCTGCACGCGGGCGAATGCGTCTCTCAGCAGGCGGACGCCCCCTCGCCCGCCCCGCCCGCGCTGACGCAACGGCCATCGTGGGCGCTCTCTCGTGATGTGACAAAGGGACGAGTAAACTAATAAAGTGGGTAAAACTACGCTCTGTCCACGCATGATGTACTGTTACGGTAAATGTAGGAATCAACCTGTACCTAGAGAAATTCCAACTTAAAGTAAGAAAATGTATCTTATTTTACAATGGAGAGTAATTAAATATCATATCTGCCTCATTCCCAAAGTTCTCCCTCACTCAGAACCTACGAGGCGCCATGCGGGTACGATAGCTCATTGGCTGCGTTTCTACACACATGCAATGACAGAATTTTCCCTTTAACTCATCGACCGTCGCGCGTTGAAGTCTCCCAACGTTGGCTGAGATCACGCGCTATCTTTTTACCAGGCTATCAACAATAACAAGTTGAGCCATATTGTTACAGAAGCGACAAACGTTATTCGTTTAAAGGTCTTTTTCTATTAGAAATCTGGCTCCAGGTAAGATGGATCGAAAAGAAAGGGAAATTCGAACATTTTCTAGTGAAATAGCTCTCTCTCAGATACTGTTCGGCCTCGTGGTAGCGAGTTAGTTACGTAGCTCTCACACGTGCTGTAAACTTCATTGCTTAACCGATTCGTATTATCTGTCCCGCCAAACGCGATCGTCTGTGAAAACAATCCTCCGGATGAAACCGTCATATTTCTTCAGCTCATTTTTTTGCTGATTCTTGGCGATCAATCTGTCAGCTCAATCAATGATGCCTTGTTTTACGTGGACATGTTCCGGCCATCAAGCATGGTCTTCCGCCTAACCATGCAAATTTCTCTACGGTTCTTTCCCTATCTAGCTGAGAAAGAAGCTATTGCTTGGGCGACCAAATAAGTAGTTTGATTTTAGCTCAGATGCTTGTTTTAGTCTTGAAGATCGTTTACAAGCAGCAAATATACAGCTTTATTTCCCTTGCGAAGAAAGGCTCACAAAGAATTTCAAGGAGTTGGTTGCCGTTGTACTATGAGTCTGTGTGTGTTATCGTGTTCTGCGTACACACTTCTACAGGGCAAGTAGAGCCAAATAAAGTAATATCGCAATTAAATTTAGAATTGGCAACAGTTACTAAGCAAACAGTATCCCTTTGGTGTTATTAGATAAAACTTCAGTTTTATTCTTAGAAATCCCCAGAACATGAGCCTCGTAATAATGCTCAATGTTGTGAAATGAAATGCTGAGAGCACTTCTAGCTCCTATTACATTAAAGGAGAAAGGTTCTCCTCATGCATAGCAAAGGAGGACAGTTCTCTCAGAGTGAATGGCGTTATCTAATATTGGAACGCGGTACCCAGCCGCAAACTCATCCCACACTGTCATCATCGTTGAGCCACCTCATCCCCGACGCCGCCAGCTTCATCGCACACGGCAGCTTGCACTCTGCGCGCAAATGATGCAAGGTTTTAGCGTTTTAGGGTTCTTAACCAATTATTTTAATTTCCTGGTAAAATTAATTCAAAAATTCTATATGTGTTTTTCTCGTGTCGAGTTACTGTTAGAGTGTGAATAAGCTATTAAATAACAAATTATTTTTTACTAATTTATCGGTACAAACTATTTATATAATTATTTTATTATGATTTATTGTAAGTTCTATAGGGTAGAAATTTACAAAACAGTCCCATTGATACCTATTCTAACGAATTACTAGAAAAGAACTACAGTATTTTACGAGAAGAAGAAAATCAGGACGTAGGAATTATAAAATTGTAACCTATTTTCCGGAAAGTATAGCCGGAAATTGGAAGCTTTCAAGTCATTTATCCTACAGACAGTTTCGTCAATACACTGTGTACGGTATTAGTACTTAAACGAAGGCTTTGTAGTGCTACAGTGAGTGTAATGAGAATCTCGAGAGTTTTCTATGTGCAGCTTTTGCCATAACTCTTTAGTATTTTGTCCTGCAGGCACAAGCTATATAATGATTTATTTCGAAAAACTAGCAACTATTACGCTTATTTGCAGCAAAATGAATCATTAATCTGTCGTGCCTTCGTTTAAGTGCTTATAGCGTACGTTGTCCTCTAATGCTGTTAAAACTTCTTACGCAATGCTTCATCTTCTGGATTGTCCCTAGACTAAAACAAGGAGTTATTTAATTGCGCTACACTCACATGGAAGACGTTAGCGACCTCGCATTTGGTCATGACGTGCGAACACAGCGTCATCATCAGGCCTCGGATTCTGATGACTTTAAATTTATTCGAAAATGACCTAGAGAATGACTTAAAAATAAGAGGAAAATGATGGATGAAATGACTTAAAATAAGAAGAAATGACCTAATGTTTTCAAGATTACTCAAAAAAGTGTATGAAATTGTTCATTCATGGGGTTTACGATTTTAAATAAAAATTATTTATATTAAATTATATCTAATGCAAAATCTTTACTTTAGGTGGAAATGTAATCCTTAGCTCTGATCTTCCAACCATGAGTTTTGAAATGTCAAGAAGTTATCGAAGATCTGTGAAATTTTAAGAGTTCGAAAAACAGAGTCCACTGCAGTAGTAAATTTCTTCATGAACTGATGATAAAATAAAAATTGTTTTAGAGTGTTGTTGTAAATTCATGAAAAATTCTCTAACAAAAAAACAAACAAACAAAATGCATAAAAGTGACAAAAATGACGCAAATGTCCAAACATTACCTAAAAATGGCAAAAAATGTGCCAATAACCGTACACTTCAATCACCTATATATCTTGATAAACATTTATCTACGAGTTAGCTACGCCTACACCAATGAAACGATGATATGTCAGCAGAACAGAATCCGCGCCCTGGTCACCATAGACAAACGAGTCTCACAGCGCATTACACTATTTTCTGTATGGAGGGATCAAGGACATCGACAGTTAGCACTCCTAATTCAAAATCTGCATAGAACCCAGGCGGGGGTAAAGGACTTTTGAATGAGTGGAAAAATTAGATAATGCCACATCACGCTTGCAATTTATAAAAGAATCTTATAATGTACCTGACTACATGTATTCTTCTGACAATTCCATCCTTAATTAGATACAGTTCCTTCACCTCCTCATTTATTTCGGGAGAGCTAGAGTTAATCTACAGATCGATATTGAGTCCCTCTCTGGAGACTGAGTGGTGCGGAATAAAATATTCGCAGGTGGGAAAGTGGTCACTTTTCTAATGGAGGTTTTCCCGCCTATATATCTCCCCCAATGGGGAACCACTCTTGTCGGGACAGCCTCTAAGCTTCCGACTGGTATCCCGACACGTGTGATAGTGCAATGCATGTAAGTGTAAATGTGTGTTTTTGAGGGAAGTAGAGGCGAAAATGATGAGTTCACACGCTATTCAAAATATATGTGACCTTTCCATTTTTCGAAAACTGGGAATATTTTAACACAAACTTGCAGAAAATGGTTATAATGTTTTGTGAAATGTATGTTGCCCAAGTTCTTAAATACAAACATACTTTGCTTGGAATATTTCGCTTGTTGTTCTGGGCACGCTCTTGACACTGCCCCTCCTCCACTAATGTTCTCCCTGTTAATATTGCAGACTTGCAGATCGTGGAGTTACTAATGATCGTATATATTCTCTATCTCGTTTTTGAATCAATGTGTTTTCGTAATTCGTCTGTGTCCACGTATTAAATTTATTATTTAGAATACATGACCGTATTAAAAGTTATTCATTTCTTTATTTTTGAGTATTGTTGCGATAACACTGCCTACGAATACCGCTAAATCTTAAGACACCATTATTCTACTGTGATAGAACATCAAACCTCCACGACGTCTTTTAACAGAGGTTCCAGGTGTTTGTAATTCAAGGTGGTCATCAACCCGACAGCTTAGGTTTTTATTGAAGTCTCTACCTTATATGACCCCAGAAGGCCAGAACCTACAAAGCGAGATTTCAAAGAGGGAGGCAAAGGCCGCCTAATGAATTCAGTCTCAATCACATTGACACACAATGCAGCAAAATAGCCATACTATTCTTATTATTCGATACATAAAGTATTGCCCCTTCTTCGATCCGTTTTGACGTTCAGAGGTGTCGGTCGATCCCTGACGTGGCAGGCAGCCTTGGGGCTTCTTTCCACGGGCAAACGACTTCACCCCTTGGGCTCTTAGCGCCAAGGGATCTTGTAAGTCTCGTAAAGCTAACGACTGAGCGCTCATTGGGAGGTAGGACCATAAGAAGAAGATAAAGCAATTAAGACACAGGTAAAAGCGTGGTGTGGGTCTCAGGAGCACCGCGATGCGAGGAGACGCCAATCTTCCTGGGCCAAGGGCGCCTAGCACACCGAACCCGAGCCTACCCCAATCTGCCTACATTTCAGCCGAACTGCAGAGCCTTCATGCGTGCTGCCGTTGGAGGGGCTCGCGACACCTCCACGGCCGTAGTGGCCGGCATCCGTGGCCACTCGACGCCTCTCCTAGTGACGCAACGCAATGGTCGAGTGCCTTCTCCAGTGCCCAGCGCCCCGGGCCTTGCCTCCCCCCCCCCCCATGGAATTGAGCAAGCGCCGCTCGCCGCCGCCGCCGCCGCCGCCGCCGCCACCGCCGCCGGCTCTGGGCGCTGGGCGCTGCGCCTGGCGCACGCCACGCGCCAATTACGGATGCCACATCCACGCCTAGGTCTCCAAAACATCAATGTTCTTTATGAATGTGTACTTAACATCGATTTATTCAAGTGGAGTTTTTTCAGCATCTATGTTTTGTCCTCAATGTTTCTATGATATCTGTGTTTTGTTTTTTAATGGAACTAGTGCTGCTACAACAGTTCAGACTTTCTAACTTTTGCGATTTTCGAAAATTCAGAGAGTTTAACGAATGTGACTGAGTGCTAATTGGTCGTCTTATAAGTGTTTCTTGATCCATCTGCGAAAAAAATGAAGAAAGTTGAAGCGGCTTCTTCAGAAAATATTTGTGTAAAAATTGTCTCTATTTCACGCATAATACGCAAAAACTACTTACTTTTATTGCTTATGTTATTTCATGTACTTATATTTTTTAAAATTTGTACTCATCTTACTTCAAGATCGGTTTTTCAGGAACAGAATTCATCCAAAGGAAAATACAGTAGTGGTCGGAAGACGCCGGAAAAAATTGGGAAGTTTGGTAAATTTTTGATAAATCGGGGAGAAAAGCATTACAATGCTTTTTCTATCGTAAACAGTACGCGAGAAAGTAATAACTACAAGTTAGTAATAACATCGCTGGCTTTAGGCGATGCATTATGAGCATCGATGTTTTAGTTCTGAGTGTAGATGTTTTGTTGAAGATGTCGTGCCTCTAGAGTTCATGTTGCGAGCCTCGACGCGACGGCCCGCAGACAGACGGAATACTCGAAAATATATCGCGAGGTCAGATGAGGAGGAACTCGGAGATTACGTCAAGAGAGTGCTCTTCCATAAATATTTTTGTCAAATTAAAAAACTTTTAAAAAAATAGTAAACTGATGGGCGAGAAGGGAGAGGGAAAAGGAGAGAGGGAGGATGGGAGGGAAGGATGGAATGAAGGAGCGGAAGGAGGGAGAAAGCGAGGAAAGGAGGTAGGGAAGGAGTGAGGTAGAGAAGGAAGGTGGGAGGAAAGGAGGGAGGGAGGAAAGGAGGGAGGGAGGAAAGGAGGGAGGGAGGGAAGGAGGGAGGGAGGGAGGGAAGGAGGGAGGGAGGAAAGGAGAGAGGGAGGAAAAGAAAGGGGGAGGAAAGGAGGGAGGGAGGAAAGGAGGGAGGGAGGAAAGGAGGGAGGGAGGAAAGGAGGGAGGGAGGAAAGGAGGGAGGGAGGAAAGGAGGGAGGGAGGAAAGGAGGAAGGGAGGAAATGAGGGAGGGGGGGAAGGAGGGAGGGAGGGAAGGTGGGAGGGAATAATTGAATGAGAGAGGGAAGCAGGGAGATACGGAAGGAGTAAGGGAGGGAGAAAAGGAAGGAAGGAGGGATGAAACGTTGGTTGGTCGTATGTTTGGTTGGTTGATTGTTTGGTTTGTGGAAGAGGGTGGGAGAGGTGAGGGGAGGAGGGAAGGATGGAATGAGGGAGGAAGGGTGGGTGGGTGGGTGGTTGTGAGGGAGGAAGTATGGCAGAGAGATAGGGTGGATGGTGAGTGAGTGGTAGCGTTAGTAAGTGGGAAGGTGGGAGGGAAGGAAGGAAGGAAGGAAGGAAGGGTGGGGGCGGAGCGCGTGCAAGGCGGTGCGTGCAGCCACGCGTCCTCCGGGTGACCTCCGCGGAGCGCCTCACAAAAAGCCACGCGCGGCGCTTTCCTCGCGTCTCCCCTCCCCTCCCCTCCCCCCCCCCACCCGCCCAGCGCCGCCCGCCCGCCCCGTCTGCGCGGCGCTCGGAAGCCTCATTCACAGCGGAAGCCACGGGCGCCGCGCCCTGACTGGAGACGGAGGGCCCTTCATCCAAGCGATGTCACCAAAGGGCAAATACAAATGCTTCATTCTGACGTTGGTGATAATGATGTTTTACAAGAAATCGGCACTAAAAGAATTGAAAGTGATGAGTTGAAAATATGTACTGATGACATCATTTTTAAATACTTTTTCACTTCGTTCCCCTCAGCAGTTATATTTCATCACCATTTACTTACCGACATTGTTAGTACATAAAATATGGTAAGTCGTTGCGACAACACAGCTATACTTTTTACTTTTTATTTTCTAATATGAACATAAATGATCACCTGTAAGCTGTTGCTCTGCGTTATTCTCTAATGCTAATATAAGATCATTCTCAATTAGTTCGGAAAATTCCTACGCAAAATCTTCTACAACTAGATTTGATTCCCCTGAGTTGCTTAACACTTCCATATTTTTGACCCCTATTTTAAGATTTTAAAACTTCACAAACTGTCTGATTTTGTTCTGAAGGCGCATATTTATAAGCATTAAAATGTTACTATTTTGTATGTTTATGTATAAAAGTTGTAAGTCACATTAAATTGAACATGGATTTTTTGCACGCTTAGGAAAAATATTGTTGAGTATTTGCAGTTCTTCTTTCTTACGTATTCACTTCATGAACTTCAAATTTAATATTTCAAGGCAAGTTGCAAATTCTTTATACAAAATACACATGAAATACTTCACATTTCACAATAACTGAAATACTTCAGAATTTACAACACATTCTGCCGAGCGATATTCATTTAATTTTTGCTTGTTTGTCAAAAATAAGTGTTGCCATTCTCATGGAAGAAAATTATGGTGTCGTGGACTGAAAATAACCGCGGAATAAAGGGTTTAATCAACCTACATAGATCTATTTAGGTGGTGTTGGTTTAATTCCCGTCATACTCACAAACATTGCAGCGTCAAAACACGAAAAAACACTTTTTTGGCAATTTTTTGGAATCTTAAGGACGGATCGAAAAACAAATTATCAGTTCCCCATCAAAAGACCGAGACGCGTTCAATGACACCTCATATGTCTCGATTAGTGCACGGGAAGTGGTCTAGCTGTGAGTGACGGAACTGATGCACACGCATGGTAGAGGAGTTTACTCGAATAATATTTAGGGATATACAAAGAAGAACCCCAAAAGAAGGTGTAGTTGTGGCGCTTACTCAGAATTGCAGTCTTGGATGTCAACTATACGGGCTACAACGTGTGGAATCATGGCAATAAAACTCGTATGACCGTTTATTGTAATTAATAAGGTGCACAAAGATTCTAAGGGGTCGTCCATTAGTTACGTAACTCTAATGGGAGAGGGAGGGGATCTGAGGGAGAGTTACGTTGCGTTACAGAGGGGTAGGGGGTATTAGTTAAGTGTTACGTAAAATTGATATTTATTTTTTACATTTTTCAACAGTTGCTAAAATAATTATTTTTACGAGGCCAGTACTAAAACATTAAATTTTAAGTATTTAATTTACTTTAAAACACAAACTTAAGTTATTAGTTGTAAATTGCAACAGTAATTGGAAATATTTTTTAACTTTTCTAAATCCGGAAGATTACGAAGAAAATATTGAAACTGGTATGAAGAGTATTCTAGAATTTATTTAAATTGGCGCTATAGACTCTCGCTCTTGCATCACCCACGATGGCGTGTGCACAGCTGATTAACCATTTCTCTCCCAAGCAATCTTCTTTCACTCACAACTTGCCCTAATCTTATTGTTAGGTGCAGCCAGCATCACCAACTAATTTCTACTTTAACTATCATTAATTTTAATATTCAACACAAGTAAATAAATACTAATTGTTTTTATAGTGCTATATTTTGTTTCACTTGTTGCCTTTAAAAGGGGGTGTCCTAAGCGTTTCTTAATTAATTAGGGGGGTCAAGCGCGTGTTACGTGTGCGTTACAAGGGGGAGAGGGGTATTGAAAATACTTGAAATTTGCTTTACGTAATTTCTGGACGCCTCTAAAAAGAATTTTCTAGATATTAAATCTACACAATGCTATAAAAATATTTAAAAAAATATTTTTTCAAACTTATTGACAACTAAAACACAAAAGCACAGTTACACCAATCATGATAATGTCGTTGAATGAAAACACACAATACATAATTCTGCCAAAATTAAACGAATCCGATATTTGCTAAACAAAGAACAACGCAACTAGGCAACACAATCATTAGGCCATTGACGACATGCAGAACTCGCCCCGCGCGCCAAAGAAGAGGCCCCAGGCGGGGGGGGGCGGCGTGGGTCGCCGTTGGCGCAAGTGACAAATTCAACGCGTCCATTCGATCGAACGGACTCTAAAGGTGGCCGAGGGAGCGGCATCGCACACACACCTCGTAAAACTGTGACCCGCCGCGATACGCCTGTTATATCGACTGAAAGGGAACCGGTTCTCGCGTCAATACGACGGATCCTCGCAGAAGGAGAAGCAGCGCCGTCATGAGAGGGGGAGGCGGCACCGGAGGACGTGAGAGAGCGTCCGCCACGACAAAGGAGATCGCTCGGCGAACCGTCGTTGGCGACTTACTCTCGCCACCCGCCGGGGATTACGGTTGCCAAGCACAGATTCCGACATTCTGTAATATTAGATAAGTGCATACAATTGGCAATTCCAAAATACTGAGTAGAGGCTTATTACAAGCGGTTTTTAGATTAAATTTACAATGTGTAAGCTTGCTTAGAATCTCCACATGGGTTTGTACCTGTTAACATACCAGTAAAGTTATGAGTAAAGGGCAGATTTTGATGACCTAAAATAATGCCAAAAACGATCAATAAAATGCTCTTAAAATCTTTTAAAAATGCCCTGGAAACAAGGAAAAATGACGTGAAACATTTTATCAAAACCACTTCAGATGAACAACCCAACCTGTTGGATATGTTACAGATATAATCCAGGCTTCTTCCTTTTGTATAAATAAACTCAGTTTGCAAACTTTTTGTTTGGACTGTTCTTTAAAAGGTTCTCTGTCTTTATCGCGAA
Organism: Acheta domesticus; assembly: GCA_031308135.1. NCBI lineage: Eukaryota > Metazoa > Arthropoda > Insecta > Orthoptera > Gryllidae > Acheta > Acheta domesticus. The sequence goes on from JAHLJT010009436.1 coordinate 157,750,481, forward strand.
ATCGGTCGAACTGACAATTCAGCCGATAGGCCTCACGGAAACCTTAGATTAGACAGTACTCACAACGACGTTACAATATACGAGCGAAGAAATTGAATAGGCCACTCAGGAATTCTGTAGTGAATATTTGTTGTATCTTATACATGTTGTTTGAAGTAAGAACCATTTGAAATGTTATTAAATTCGATGAAATCACCACAAAATGAATTAAAAATGACGTAAAAAACTAAAAAGTGATTTATTATTCGAAATGGACAAAAAAACGCAACAAAAAAAAGACATACAAAAATGGGTCATTTCGTTTTGTCATAACATAAAATGAATTTCTATACCAAACGGTATTGTTCTAAACCGAAGAAAAAGAAAATGATATGTCATTAAAATACGCCCCCTAGTTATGAGTATTACCCTATTACTGCTGGGGCCAAAAGTTAACTAGTGGTGTTACAGAATGGCACAGACTTTCCCGTATTAGTTTTCTTTTTCGTTTGGTCTCGGTTAGCTATTCAGGCTCGCCACTACTCTTGACAGCTGCCATCTATTGCCGACCAAAGAACATTTTTTGGACATTTTATTAATTTTTGGGTGTCCTAATAATAGAACAGAAATATTACTTTAAGAATATTTAAAAAACAGTAAAACCTTCTTCCAAATGGCAATTTTCATTGAAAAATTTGGAGCCTTTTTCAAGAAAATGGAGTTTAAGCGCTACTGTAAATGCGAAATTTGAAGCTCTTTTTCACCGAAACTTTTTGAGTTTTCGAAAACCTTCATTTGAAGTAATTTCGAACTGTTACACTTACAAATTCAATAGTGGTTACAAATTGCTGGAAATGTGCATATTAACGGTATGAGAGAACTATAAAAAAAATACATTTGTGTAATTTTTGAAAAAACGAAAAAATATCTCAAATTCAACTTAACGCCATATTAAAGAGTGCTATTAGCATTATCCGTTCGAAAAGTTTAAAGAAAAAATTTATAGCCATTTATGAGAAAATGGCGCTTCTGAAAATTCGGAAATTTGAGCTAGTTTTAACAAAAAACGGTTGAGTTTTCGAGAAACTTAACTTGATATTATTTAAAGCACATGTACTCATTAACATAATAATGTGAACAAAATGCCGTTAATGTAAATATTAACGACGTGAGAGACAAGACAAAAAATTATATTTTTGTAGTTTTTGAAAAAGCGAAAGAAAAGAGCAATATGGCGTTTATGTCACCTCATAGAGTACATTTAGTACTATACATACGAAAAGTGTAAAGAAAATATTTTAAGCCGTTTTTGAGAAAATCCTGTTTTTGTAAATTTTTAAAATTGCTAATATTTGGCGCAATATTGCAGGAAAATTAATGAAATTAAAAAAATGTACATGATCGTAATAAAAGAACTTACTTTGGGGAACAAATTTTATTTGAAGGAAGAATGTCTATCTTCAATATTGTAATTGTAGAAGGACGCCGAAAAAATTTCAAACTTTTGCAATTTTCGAAAAATCAGAGTTTACCGTGAAAATTGAACCTGTGCCACCTTAATAAACGTATTTCGCTCTTTTCTTACAATAAATTTAAATAAAAAGTTTTGAGTCGTTTTTGAGAAAATTTTGAAAATGTCCGGGGCCTCATGTACAGTATCCCTAAATTTTAAAGAAAGGTTTTCAAAATCGCGGCCCCTTGAGTGGAAGCAGATTGACCACGGAAATTCCATTTTGGAAGAAATCGCACGTACGGTTTAAGCATTAGTGTTCACAGGCTAAAGGATAGGCTGACGGACAGACGGACAGATGGACGTTTAAAAAAAAACACTTTTTTGGTATCAAGGACCCCAAAACGTGTATTTCCGTTAAAATCTCCAAATCGATTTTCTACAGCATTACATAACTTTCCCAATTCTACGTATATTTCTCCGTATACGTTTACGGGAGAGTAATAAATTAATTTAAAAACATATTTTAGAACATTTTATTTCGAGGCAGTTCTTTGAACCTCGTTCTTATCTTTCCGGTTCTTTACCTTTGCTCTTGAGCGTTTTATTTTCACTTCAACATCTTTTTTCCGATTTATTGTTGGTGCTGGATATTAATGGATATCAGTGGACAAAGTCTGCTATAATGGCAACTACTGCCCCTACCTATAATACAAAATGGAAGTGTGCTACTACATAATATGTGTCATGGAGGATAATGTCAATTGATGAATTTGCTAAAACAATGCCTGTTGAATCTCTAATTGTGAATACGAATACAAATCCTAATGATCAGAGTAGTGAAGGATTATAAGATAGTTGTGATCGATGTAGAATAGCTAATCATCAAAAAATTTTAATTCCTGTTGGTACAGCAATAATTGTAGTTGCTGAGGTGAAGTATGCTCGATTTACTACATCTATACTAACAGTAAATAGATGAGCTCATACAACAAAACCTAACTATCCAATAGCTAATATTGCATAAAATGTAACAAGAGTTCCAAATGTATCCTTTTTTCCTCTTTCTTGATATAAATATATATACTGATATAAATTATTTTAAATACTGGTAAAATTAAAATATAAGCCTCTGAATGTTCAAAGAATCAACAAAAATGTTGATATATGGGTTTACTTCGTCTAGCCTACCTGTATTCCCGGAGGAAGAGGGCGAGAAAAGTTAGAAGTCAATGAAGTCTATGGTCTACGTATTATTGGAGCTGTTTCAGTCAGTGAGTTTAAAAGTGCAAACTGTACCCATGTTATAAAACCAGAAAGATACTAACCATATTTAATACACTTGTGTTTGCCTCAAAACCAGTTCACTCCATTTGCGAAAATTTTGCAAGAGAAACAAAACCCTCCTTGCCTGCGCTCTAACCTTCGACGAAGACAACAGCAAAGCAAATGACGGCAAAGAAGACGAAGACGATGCGAAGAAAATGATGACGGGGAAGACGACGAAGGCGACGGCAAAAAAGACGAAGGCGACGACGGCGAAGAAGACGGAAACGACGGGAAAGCCAATAACACGTAGTCGAAAAAACACTGTTTAGAGGATCTGTTACAGATCTCTTGTGAGCCAGTTAAATCTCTAATTGTGAATACGAATACCAAATTGAACTTAACGCCATATTAAAACAGTCACCACCTCACGTCACCTGTTGCACGCGTTTGACGAAAGGAACCAGGGCGCAAAGAGAGCACAGGAATGCAAAGTTGCAGGAATAGCGAGTGCCCGCACAAAAAAAAAATGCTCTACTTGAAAATAACGTGGAAAACTTTCTCTCCAGCCTTGAGTCCGGATCTCACCCCCAGAGATTTTCATTTTTTCTTACACCTCAAGAAATTCCTGTCAGGTCAACATTGCACTATCCCAGTGACAGAGTTGCAGGTGGATGTTGAACATTGGTACATACCTCAGACGGCACGACGTACGACCAAGGGTTACAAATGTTGCTCCCATAGTACGACAAACGTCGCAATACAGGTGGAGATATGGAAACATAGTGGACCAGATTATGTGAAAAAACATGCTACATTGATTGATTAGTGATTCCGGTTACGTCAATGGCTCAGGACATTAGCCTTGTAATGATACCGCAAGTTTTTACCACGTGAGGTGATGGTGATCTTCCCCCTGGATGGCAAGATCTGGCGCCGAGCACGACGGATTGCAGGGTTTTCCTCAACCAGGCATCTCCCGCTAGCGGGGAACAGCCCCAGCCGGAAAAGGTCTATGCTCCTGACATGTGTGGTAGTGTAGTGCTTGCAAGTGTGTATAAGTAAGAGGTACAGGTCAAGGAAGGAGAAGGAAAGATTGCGCGCTGTTCGTGACCCTTTTCTTAGGTACTGCTCCAGCATTCGCCTAGTGTTGATCCGAGAAACCACGGGAAACTACCGATCAGAGCCGCCGGCCACTAGAACTCTCCTGCAGAGAGCGGCTGGACACGATCGAGCTATGTAACTGCAGTCGACGACCCTGCCATCATCGGGACTCGCACTCCAGGACCTCCCGGACAGAGGCGCTGCAGTCACATCAATTAACGTCTTGAGCCAATTCAGCCGATAACATGGCTCCATTTTCTATATTTCTTGAAAGAATAAAGTGAAATACACTTGTAGATATGACATTTATTGTTAAATCTGAAACTGAAAAGTGAAAATGTTCGAAATATTTTGTTTCTTCTTGTACATTTTTGAAGATGGAGTTTTTTCTATTAAATTTATTCCCCACAATTAGTTATTTAATTAGTCATGAATGTATTTTCAAAACTTTCGAGGTTTTTGCATAATTGTGAGTCAATGGAGGAAATTTAAAAAAATGCTTCGATTTTTTTCTATGTACTGTTTCTACGAGTAGTTCTAATTACAGTGGATAACATGAAATAAAAGTAATATTTACATGTGTGAAACACACTTGTGATTTGTTGTAATATATCTAACGTCGGTAATAGTCACGTTACGCGCATTTTCTGTACATTATTGCAGTTTTGAGTGCAAGCAAGTGCTTTAAATGATTTCTGAATTAGCTTAAATTAGGAATTAGGAAGAGCTCACTCACGTTCAGAAAAGCTCAATTTTTTCAAATCGGCTCCACAGGTTTCAGTGAAAATTTGCATACAGAACCAGGTCTATGATGTCAAGGGGTACCATTGGCAAATATGTAAAATTTCAAGGCAGAGATGTCTACGCAAAGTTCGGAATGATCTTTACTGAAACTAAGGTGATCTTTACTGAAAATGTCCCGTGTGGAACAGTAGGAACCGCGACTGTCACTGGTAGGTCATTAAACTACTCAATACTAAAATAACTTCAAGGACTTGATGACACGAACGTCTCCAGTGTTTTCTCCGTCGCATGGTTGAGAACTCTCCTTTCACGCAATCATCTTTCAATGCTTTTCACAGAGATTCAAATGACCTATTTGCTTTAATTCTTTTTCGCGCTTAAGCAATCTTTTATTGAATTGACTCAACAATGAAACGGTATGAGAAAATTAGTAATATTAATGAAACTGAGAAAGATTTAAGCACCTACTTGACTGTAGAGATTCAGCTCAGTCGCGCCATTAGTTCTGAAATGTTCTTCAAGAACAAGAAATGTTCTTGTTCGCTGGTGCAACCATGAATGCGCAGGGAAAGTATCTCGGGGCTTTCAAAAGGATGCACGCATTAACGCTGTGAAGTGCGCATGAATGACAAGTGCTGCTCCCAGGTGCACATATTTCATGCGCATTTACAAGGCGTACGCTAAACGTCTATTGTCTAGTTCAAAGCACAAAACAGTCACCACCTCACGTCACCTGTTGCACGCGTTTGACAAAAGGAACCAGGGCGCAAAGAGAGCACAGGAATGCAGAGTTGCAGGAATAGCGAGTGCCCGCACAAACAAAATGCTCTACTTGAAAAGAACGTGGAGCACTGCTTTCTCTCGTGACCCAAAAAGTAGCATTTTCCTGGAGAAAATGGTAGGTAAACAATTTCGTCAAAGGCCAAAGAAATGTAACGTAATGTAATGAATTATTCAAATATTTCTGCTTGTTTTTAACGAAAAGTCAGAGAAGAATGAAACCAAGCACTAAAAATAAATCGTGAAAAAATATCCTAAGCAAACAAATTGGTCATTGTTTACTGCATTACCTAAAAAAATAAATTATTTAGATTTTACACAACCTACACATTCATTGCATTTGTGAAATAGACGTATTTTTTTTTAAAAAAGGGGGTTTATTTTCTTTGACTTTTGTTCGTAATTGTATTTTTTGTTATGTAGGAGATAGAAAAATATATTATGCTATGCTGTGAATTACATTAATTTGAGCTAAATGCTTAATATTTCAGATCAAGTCAGTTAGAACAATTGCATTTTTTGAAAAAAGAGAGTTATAAGTAAATTATAAATTCTCAGTGTCTTGAATTTAAAATACGTTAGAGTTTATTGTGTATATTGCCTTATTGTGCACAGATTGTTTGGTATATCACTTTTTATTCAAATCAACACCCTTCATTTGTTGTTATAGAAGCGAATGCTGAAAAGTGATGCATTTATCTCGCATCAATTTTTCAAGTTCGAATAAAAAGTAATTTAAATTCCATACATAAAACAGTAAAAAACAGCTAATCGTCTTTAGGACCAAGTCGTTTCATAAAACGAAACCTAATAATTGTAAGAGTTTTTTCCACCGGCAGAATGTTTGTAATTATTAAGCAAGACACTAAAAGGACACAAACTCACGAAATGTTTAAAAATACTGTCAGTGACACTGCACAAAGTTAGTTTATGCTAACATGACGCTGCAATCTGAACTAACACCACTGTGATTTCAAAGCTCTGGGACTTTTCAGCTCTTGCATAATGTTTGTGTTACTGAACACGACAAACTATATCCATGTATTCCGCCATTACGCTTGCAAGTGTGGAAAACTGAAAGGATAGTCTACCTAGAATACATTATTTTCGGAAATTTAATTATTTATAGGTTGGTCAAGTACAGTATTGACGAAAACGTTTCCTCTTTAAATAAAAGATAAGAAAATGGACATGGCAGTGTATAACATCTACAACTTAAAGCACATTAAAATTATATCAACTGAAAGTTATTCTACTAAAGCCCATTAATTCGATTTATTACAAGAAGTAAACCATAATTAAATTTAGAAATCAGCATATCGATATTAATATATCTTTTACTACACAATTAATGTATCAAATCGACACTTGTTTCTCGACATCCTGAACTAAAGTTCTTATCTTTTTCCATGAAATTAGTAGAAATACCAAAAACACGCCACACTGAGATTTAAGGCATACGAATCATATCGTGTAAATTCTTCCCCAAAACGATCATTTCACAAGTGAACACATGGCACAGTTGATTCCGTGGTGATGAACATTTTAATGGGCGAATCTACTGTAATGTAGCGCCTTCGGTACTTCTGAGCTCACTGTGTGGACGACAGGCCAACAGCATCCAGCTGGCAAAAGCACTGCGTCAGCGAGCTGTCGCAATCAGGCGAAGCGATGGCTCAGTGCTTTGCTAGTGGTGAATGCCTCGCCGACTCGCATCGCCCTCTCAACAATATTCCCCGTCGGACTCCCCCTTGACATTGCAGCTAGTCACTTTGGTTTTCAAATTTTCCACAATCATGTATGTAAAAGTGCTGTTTCTTAGGCGAAAGAATCACTGAAAATTTTTAATTGTTTGGTTATTAGCAACAATAAAAAGCAAGGGCACATTTGATAAGGAACTATTATTTAATATAGTTTTTTCAATCACTGTATAATTTTTTGTACCTTTTCGAACTACTTTACTAAATTCTCTCATTACATTTCCTAATTCTCTTATTTAATTATTTATTCTTGTTTAGGAGTCCTTCAACTAAGGTCATTGGGAGATATGGGTAAGAATCAAATAAAGAGATTAATCCTGACGGAAAAATGGTACGATGAGAGAGAGGTGAAGGCGGACAGCGAGAAACACAAGTTCTCACTGAATGGCTTGGGAAGACGTTTGAGCTACCCTCAACGCCACCCCTGTAACTCATTAATAACGTGGCTAGGAACAGCAACTACAAGTGTTCTGCAGCAGCAAACACGCTGGTGGACAATACCACACAAAATGATTTTTCAAAAAGTAACACGCACACTGTTCCAGAACAACAGATTAAATACGTTCATTGAAATTAATAAATTAAATATTTTAACAAATACATCTTCATTAATACTGCAATAACATAGTACAGTATTAATACGGTACGAAACATAGTACAGTATTAATACATAGTACAGTATACATACGGTGCAACAGTTCCTTACCATATACCTTATATACCAAGAGTAACATAAAACTTGCTGTTCCATAACGCAACACGTGAATAGCAACTATTTAATGGCGGCGGCTCTGTCCTGGGAGCCATGCCTTATGAAGTGATGCGCTCACTGTGAGAATTCAGTCATTGCCCGCAGAATAAGAATATGTCAAACAACACAATCAAGTATTTGCATTTTTTGGTCAAAATAAAATCTTTAACTTCTCCTGTGGTTTTCCTGATATCCTGTGTATATCACAAAACCAGACACCTTTCACGTGATCGCAAGCTGCTTCTTTTTATTTCACTGTGCATTGGAAAGTAGCAATGTTGATTGGAATATCCGAATCCTGAATTCGAATCCTTCCTGAATCGAGTGAAATCAGGAAGACGTTCTCCCTACGTGAGAAGGATTCATGTGCTGCCTCCGAATGTCTCGCATAAACTCAGAATGAACCCGTTTCCTTCATTTACCACAAGTATGCGCATTTACATTTAAGATAAGCGACAGTTTCACCCGTACAGGTGTGCGCGTCATGATTTGCCATCTCGCTCTCTGATCGCACCCCCTCCTCCGGACCCATCGTTTCTCGCCTTTGTTGGAGCGAGGCCGCGCCTTTATTAGAGGACTGCGGCAGACGACTCCTCCCGAAACAACTCCCCAAACAAGCAGGGACGATCAGAAAACATCAGGGGCCTGGGGCAGTTGATCAAGGGGGGGCCTCTTATGTCAAACAAAAAATTCCCTCCTCCTCTATTTCATAAACAATTCATTTCTGCCTGCATCAGAAATAACTTGTACGTTAAATTCCTGGACGCCACTGCGCACTGGTGTTCAAAATGCAGTCAATCCCGATCTCGTGTCAGCAGCGGTTGCGTTTCGTTCTTGATGGTCGCTATGCAGTGGAATTCCGACTCAATTGGATAACGGCCGGCGCACATTTGTGGATATCAGAATTCAAATTCCAGCCACTATGTGCAAATAGGCCGTCCCGTTCCGCCTTGTCTTCCTACTACTGCTTCAGTGTTCACACTACACACACACACACATTCACACACACACTGACACACACACACCACCACCACCACCAACAACAACAACAACAACAACAATAACACCATCATCACCACCACCATCACCAGAAGGACTAACATCACTATCACCAGCATCTCATACTATCTATTCACAAAGCAACCTTCATGTAGGCGTCAGCCTAAGGCTCACGAAACATTCGATCCGAGAAGCAAGCACGTGTACCGGGAGTTGGAAGTGAGCCGACAGCGCAGCTGAGAGAGTTACGGCCAGCGGGCCCGCGTACGATATTCGAGTGCGCAGCCTTGACAGTCGTGCCTTCCAAGAAGCGCGGCGCCGCTTTCTCGGCGCGAGACCTCCCTTGACCCTTCGGCGGAGGCGGCGGCGGCAACAGGTGGACGACGCCAGAGGCAGCAGCGGATCCCTCGCACCCTTCGCCTCCGCTCGGGGCGCCACCTGCGAGTGCGGCCCTCGGCTCTCGGCAGCCGCACAGGGCTCAGCACTGGGGTGGATGGTGCGCGACACTTTCTTCTACACCTGCCGTTTTCCCACCCACTCATTTCACCATTCACCCCATTATAATGGACATCATTATCGTCACTGACAAATGCTCATCTATTCACTTGATCCTGCCGCCGCGTGGGGAGTGGGGTCCCAGGACCTCCCGGTCAGAGGGACTGCAGTGACATCAGTTGATGCCCAGAGCTATCTCTCCCGATCGGAAGGGTCTCCATGTGAAGATGTCAGCAATGGGTCTGCGTATGCTCCTCTACGGCGGTGTGGCGAGCGCGTTGAGGGTTTTGCGGAGTGGTGTGGTGCGGCGCGCCTTCCGCCAGCAAAGAGCCTCTGGGCAAGGGACAGGCCTCGGCGCACGCACGCTCTTCGCGCGGCGGGCACTGAGGCGCCGGAGAAGGGGCGCTGAAGCGCGGATGAGCGGGCGGAGCGGTGAGCCTTGGACTCGTTGCGCGCGTCATCAGCGGCAGCGGGGCGTGAGAGCGCCAGAGGAGGGCGGACTCGTGCCTCTCCCAGCGACTGCCACGGGCTGCTACTCGGACGGCCATTCAGCGGATCGGGAAAGAGGGTTCAGGGTATCCACTCCTGCCACTGTAGCGCCTCTGACCGGGGGTCCTGGTTTCGAGTCCTCACTGTGGCAGGACACTCGCTACACAGCTAGGTCGAGCTCAGTCACTGTCTGGAGAATTCTTGTGGCCGGCCGCTCTGATCGGTGGTTTTCCGTGGTTTCTCCCATAAGCACCAGACGAACGCCTGAGAGCACCCTAACAAGCAGGCCACGGGCCGCTTGCGATCTTTTCTTCTTCTTCCATGTCCTATCCTCACCTCTTACTTACACACACACTTACAGGCACTGCAACACATGCCGGGAGACCAGTCGAGAGCTTAGAGCGTGTCCCGGATGAGGAGTGCACCGCTGGTGGGAAATACCTCGCTTTTTTAACCCAAAAAATAAAAAGATTTGGAAAACGGCCGAAAACGCCTTCACGCAAATCCTAGGAAACGCCCTGTAAGCCAGCTATCTAATAGATGATTGTGTTAAATTAATACCCAAACATATTATCAAAATATATTCTCAAAATTTCCCAAGATGATAAATGCCGCGTTTGCTAGGAACACGTAGAAACCATTGATCATATTGTCTCAGCTTGTCCAATTCTAGCAAAGACCGAATAATTGAAAAGACGCAACAGAGTCTGTAGTTACCTTTACTGGCAGAACTGTACCGCCCTCGAAGTTCCAAACACATGCCCCAAGTGGTACGAACACTCACCAAAACCGGTGACGTCTTTTGCATTGTGTATGATATTGTACGACCAACAAATTCAAACGGATCGCACGATAGCGGCAAACAAACCGGATATAGTAATCTGGGATTTGGAAAACAAAACCTTTTCTTCTTTTCAATGTTGCTGTACCTTGCGATCAAAAAGTCATTATCAAGAAGGTAGAGAAACGACTTAAATACAAGAGTTTGGAAATCGAGTTCAGCCGAATGTGGGGCGTAAAAGCACAGGTCGTACCGATAGTCATCGGAGCTCTGGGAATTATTCCGCAAAATTTGTGTAAGGACTTAGCTAAACTCTCAGGTAAATCAAAAGAATAGGAAGTGCAAGAAATTGCTTTATTTGGAAAGCTCAAATTTTACGCAAAGTATTGTAGAGGCACCGACACTCCCTAGATCTGCTCCTTAGATCTGCTCCCGGTCTGGTTGTAATCTGAAGTAGATTTTATTTTCAGCCGACTCATAACACATTTAGTCGTGATGTAGTGTAACGATAATAATGATAGTAATAATAATAATAATAATAATAATAATAATAATAATAATAATAATAATAATAATAATGAAGAATAAGTCTCGTCCTCCTGCCCTCACTGGTCTGAAAGAATTAAATCTCTGTAATAATTTGGCGGGGCCTGTAGTCTAGTACAACTTCCCTCGCCCGAGTCTCGCGACTCGCCCGAGCGAAAAAATGTAACCACGAGCCGAAAAATAGAAAGCTGTGGGCAAAGTTTTGTTCCAGCCCCAGGATTACAAAAATTCATATCGATGTTCGTACACGCAATCGGCCCATGCGTCTCCATTTTCCTGCTCTTTAGCATACGCTAATGGCTCAACGACCGCAATACTAGAGAGAGTAGATGGTACCTGGTGATGCAAATGTGGAATGTCTAATTTCACGTCTGACACAGACGGGGCGCTAACGCAGCAATTCTGCATTACCTAATTATTCATTTCACGCTCTTGCAGATGTGAATTTTAGAATTTTTTCGAATCCTGAATCTATGTAAACTTATAAGTGAATGTTTTATTATTAAGACAATATTAAAATAAACAAAAACTTTAGGTAAAAGGTTTGTATAATGAAATAAACATGAAAAACTTTAATGCCCATGTCTAAAATTGGGAATTATTTATTCACATTATTCTCAATATGTAGTTCAAAATTGAAAACTTATATGAAGTAATGAAATTCAAAACTTGTATTTACATGTACTTAGATTCAAATTAATTTTATTTATGCTTATCGTAGGAATTTTCTAATTAATTTGGAGTACTGTATCAAAGAACGTACGGTTATTGTACCCAGTACATAACGGAAAGTGAAAAAGGAATCAATATTGTCTTCTAATGCAGAGTCATGTCTGTTTGCCATGGTATTCACCGTCCTAATCAGAACTTGGCGTGTTTTTGAGAGAAATCACCTATAGGGGGATTTAAAATTGAGTCTCTTTCATGTTTGTTGAGTACCGCGCGCCATTCCAGCATTGTGCCTAACGCACGGGCGACGACCTGCTCCTGACCTTTACGCCGCCGTCACTTTCCCCGGCTGATTGGACTCTCACCCGCTCCGCAACCCATTCGTGCTACACCGAGCAATGCACTGCGCTCTGCAACAGGGATGCACAAACCTTTCAGTAGCCCCGGGACTCTGCAGTAGAGCGTGAAGTATAACGACATTTTGTAATTAGAACAAGGAAATAATTTTGAAGATGAGTGCCCTGTCGGTGAGTTTCAGAAAGAAAGGGGTATGGTAATGTATTAGTGTAAAAGTTGTTAAGCATTAGAGTAATCAAAAATAGTTTTCACATTATCCGTTTTGATTGGTAACTAAATAAACAAGACCTTTACAACATTCAAGCACAAAAGACATTTCAAATTTTGTAAAATATTTTAATACAGATGAACTATCAACAGAAGAAAATGTTATTTCTTTTAATCGAATACAGGGACTAGGAGACGTCGATAACCTTTCGTTACTCTACAGAGATTTAATACTTTTTTCAGTACGTTCCAAATAAAAGATACGGCTAGTTTTTTCAAGAAGAATAAAAAATGAATTATCATGTGGTTATATAGAATTTAATAATTTGATACATTTCAAAACCGCCAAGACAGTACATCAATTTACTGCATTACGTGGAAAATACTTTCTCGAGAGCGATGAATGGGCTTGCAAAAAGGTACAGTTCATAGTAATCAATCACAGTAATCGTACGGTTATCTGACAAAAAAATGCGAATACTCGTACCAACACAAATGCAGACTTTTTTGGCACTCACAGCGGCAGATGAGTTATCCAGAGGTGAAATAAGATCTAAAAAGATAGAAGAAAGAACACTTTAAGTACATGAATTTTTTTAAAAAAGAACAAAATCTTTGGCATGAGTCTCGTAATATGCTGAACCACTCCGCTTTCTAGACGATCAAATCCCGGGCCAGAGTTTGTAAACCTTTGTTCAGAAGTGTCCACTTTGAATTCTCTGTTGGTCGTAAAGGAGCTGTAATGAAACGAAGGAGCTGCCAGGTCAAAATCTCAGCATGTCTCATTCACAAGCGCAGAGCTTTTTAAGATATTCGTTAACTCAAGCAGTGGCGGTGGTGATGGTAGCAATGGCGATGACGGTGACGAGGGTGGTAGTTGTGGTGGTGGTGGTGGTGGTGGTGGCGGCGGCAGTGGTGGTGGCGGTGATGGCGGTGATGGAGATGGCGGAGATGGCGGTGACGCCGGTAGCGGCGGCAGAGCTGGTGGTGATGGTGTGGTGGTGGTGGTGTGATGGTGACAGCGGCGGCGGGAGGGGTGGGTGGGGTTTGGTGGTGGTCGTGGTCTGGTGGCGGTGGTGTGGTGGTGGTGGCAGCGGCGGCGGGAGGATGGTGGTGGTTGGGTGGTGGTGGTGGTGGTGGTCGGGTGGTGGTGGTGTGGTGGTGGTGGCAGCGGCGGCGGGGGGATGGTGGTGGTTGGGTGGAGGTGGCTGCGGAGAAGCCGGTGAAGGTGCCGGCGGCTGTGGCGGTGGCGGTGGTGGCGTAGGCGAGCCGAGGCGCATCGCTCGCCCTTTCACATTTCCAGCACTCGACGCCCCTCTTGAAGCCTCTCGACATCACAAGGCTCTAACGCGGCTCTCGTTCCACAACAACTACAATCGATGCCTGCAAAAAGGTTGGCCGATCTCTTACAAGGGAATGGTCAGTGACGACATGGCGAAACCTCACCGGATTTTTTATTTTATTTCGAAGTACCTCTGAAGAATAATGCGCTCACGCAGTGCCAGCAATAAAATTTTGTAGTAACAATTTTAAAAATATAGATTGAAAACAGTTAATAATAATTTGTATGTTTCATTTATCGTATACTTTTGAGGTATTAATATACACGTGGCAGAGGTAAATGATGTTAAACAGGGCACAGAGCAAATATTACCTTAATCTTTGGACTTACAAGTGTATCACAATTATGTGCCACTACATTTTTCGAGTGCTGATCAAATTATAATATTTTTAAGGCATGTAAGAGAATTTTGAAACAAATATAATTGAAATTTCGTTTTAAATTTTCTGTCATTTTTGTTTTCACTGAGTAGTAATGATTTAAAACTATTTAAAGGTGACATTAAAATAATTTATTTTAACAATAAAAAGACACAGTTTCACTCAATAAGGCATGATGACTGGGTGACGTCACGTACACTTCATCATTTCCAGTCTTTCCAAAATATTTCAAAGTGCTCCTGTACATTTTCGAACTAAAATACAAGAAGATTGGGAAATCTCTTGAATATCTTTATTAGCAGGATAAATATTATAAAATAAGTAACTAAACATTTGAAATGACGCCTATTAAGTTGGAATAATTAAATAAAGTTAAAACAAGTTAATAATTGCTCCGAAAAATATTAATGTAAAACGAATTGCAAACTCAGAATTGAGCAATAAAAATAAAGATATTTTAAAAGCCAATGTTTCTTAGATTTATTTAATTTGGTAATAGTAATCGTTTCCACCTACTTTATTAATAATTTTCAAGTATCCAATCCCTTTGTGCATTTTTCAACACAAGATATTTTGAAATTTGTGAAAAATAAAACTATAAGCATTTATACTTTTAAGGCGGAGTACTCTTGACAACATTTCGCAGTAATTCGCTTAATGCATTTTTGAACAAAAATCATAAAAAAGCTTCAGCACTTACAGGAAAAAATCAACCAGTCCAAAGAAATGTTCATCCTACCAATCAACTTTATATTTCAAAGATGACGAAACATTTGCATTGCTTCAAAAACTAAAATATATTATGTTCGTTACAAAGAAACATTATATTGTTACTAATATATGACACACAACAAACGAAATTGGAACTATATTCCCTCGAGACATTAATACAAAATGCGATTTTTGAGAAAACTGCAGGAAAAGTAATGGAGTGATTACTGTACTTTTCTTACTACACATTCTCTGTCCATTGCTAATATTTCTATTAAAAATTAATTTCCTATTTTCCGTGCAAATAGATTTTTATAAAACATTAAAATAGTTTATTAAAAGTTAAAAACAACGCAGTAAATTGCGTATTTGAATATATATAAAATTTTTGCCCCCACACAAAACACGATCGGACAAATAATTTTGGTAATAATAATATAAACCTATTTAACAAGTTACACCTCAAAGTTCCTCAGTAATCAAGTTACACCTCAGTAAGATAGATCATTGGGTTGTAACGCAACTTAAGTTTCGAATTTACAGACCGAAGGAATCGGCTCAACATCGTGGAGGAAAAAAAGGATTTCCGTCCTCTAAGTTAAACCCCGCCCTCCTTCGGAGCCAGACATCCAATGTTCAGAATGGAGGCGTAAGCAACCAACGCACCGCCTCCGCGCGCCGCCCAGCAACTTCGCCCCGTGGCGGCCCTCTGGCGAGTGGCCGGGCGGCGCGCCGGCCGGCTATATAATCCCCGGCGCCGCCGCTCTCTCGAAGCTCCCAGCGGAGCTCTCGCCCCATCGCATCGCATCGCATCGCGTCGCGTCGCGCCGCCGCCGTCCTTCGCCGCCCCCTCCCTCCCATCAGCCTCACGAGCGTGGGGAGATGATCCCGGCGCGGCGCCGCCCCTCGGCAGGTGCCCGGGGCGACGGGAGCCCCTCCCGCTCACCGCCACTGCCACAGCCACAGCCACAGCCACAATCTCTCAGGCTCTGACAGCCGCCACCGCTGGAGCCCATTGCGTTGCCACGACAACCGTTCACCTCGCCACTGCCGCCACCGCCACTGCCAGAGTCACAATCTGTCAGTCACCGACAACACCGCCGCCGCCGCCACCACCGTTGGAGATGGTTGGGTTGCCACAGCAGCCGTTCACATGGCCAATGCATCCACCGCCAACGTTAGCAGTGTCAATCTGTCACAGCCACTGACAGTCACCGCCACCGCTACAGCGCCCATTCCTTTGGCGCAGCAGCCGTTCTCATCGCCATCGTAACCACTGCCGTGAAACCAACGCTACAGTTAATACCACAGTCACTATCTGTCACCGTCGCCGCTGCCGATGTATCCCACAGCACAGTAAGTGGCGTCACAATCTGTCAGTCACTGACAGCCACCGCAGCCGCCGCCGCCACCACCACAATCCCATTGCGTTGTCACAGCAGCCGTTCACATCGCCACCACATCCACCGCCGTTAGAATCACCCCCACCGCTAATACCAAATTCACAATATGTCACAGTCACTCACAGTCACCACCGCCATCACCACAATCCCATTGCGTTGCCACAGCAACCGTTCACATCGCCACCGCATCCACCGCCGCCACAACCAACGCCACCGCTACTGCCAGAGTCACAATCTGTCAGTCTCTGACAGCCAACGCCGCCACTGCCACCGCCGTAGCCCATTCCGCTACCATAGCAGCTGTTCACATTGCCACCGCATCCACCGTCGCCAGAACCAACGCCACCGCTAATGCCAATCACAATTTGTCACAGCCACTGATAGTCACCGTTACCGCCGCCGCTGAAGCCCATTCCTCTGTCTCCTCCACCTTAGGAGAAGTTCACGACCACACGCAACGCACCGCCGCCGTCGCCGTCACCACCGCCACCACCGCCACCGCCACCATCGTCAATGTCAGTCACAATCAGTTATAGGCACGCGATCACCGCTATTGATGCCCTCGTTGTCACTGGCACAGTATCCATCACCGTCACAGTAACTGTCAGTGCCAGTCAACGTCCTCACAATTGGCCTTGTTATTGTCACTGTGGCTCATATTGATTATTATTCCCAGTCACAGTCACCCCGACGCTCCCTGCTGTCACTAGTTCAGTTTAAATCGTCGCGACAGTCACTGTCAATGACGTTCGTTGGCACCGGCGTCCTATTTGGATTTGTCAGTCATCGCTACTGCCATAGCCACACTCATCAGCTGTCACAATCATTGAGTCGATCATTGTCAATCACCGGCGTGAGTGTTGTCTTTCTAATCGTCGCTGGCACAGTCACGAACACAGCCACAACCACCGTCAGTGTCAGTGACGTTGTTGGCGCTGACACTGGTACTATTATTGCAACTGTCGATGCTACAATTATAATCATCGTCACAGCCATTGCCAGTTATGAACACTGGCGCCGTCAGGCAAGCGGTTTTTATATTAACATACCAATTCTGATCTGATGTAGACCACGGAACAGAGTGGAATTCAAGCTGTCATTTAATGCAAACGCATATCCACCAGAGAAGCCTCTGTTAAAAAAAACCTCTTCCCCAAAGAAAAAACAACACCCTTAGATGAGTCGTTGGATTGATTGAGCAGTTTATGGTTGCCTTCGGTTGAAAGAAATGTTAAAGAATTAACTTTCCACTTAGAGTCTAAATTAATATCCATAATAAATTTATCATTCCTCAAAGTGAAAAGTAAACCAAGTTCCATTAAGGATTATAGTGTATTGAAATAAATGGCCATTAGTAGGAGCCGTCTTGTTGTTCATCGGCTATGCTCCTCTGGAAAGAAAATTTGAGCTTCGGAACTGCTCTGCTGTCCTCTTGACGCTTTCACCGCACTAATTACTTCCTCCTTACATCGTTATAATTCCCTAGATGACTTCATTAACCCTTAAGAGCATAATAACCCTTTCTAAATATCTGAATAGAAGAGTCTAAAGCCACGCATCACTTAATATTTTTCACAAAGCAAGTGAATCCAACATATTACTATATAAATTATTATTTTACCTTTTTGTTGAGTGAAAACTATTATTTATTACTTACTAGCCCACTTTAAATAAACATTTCTTTTGTTGTGTGTTCTGAACATACATTCAGATCTCGCATATTATAACTATTTTGTAATAAAAGATATTTTGGAAAACATATTTTGAAATCTTGTTTTTTTTTTTAATTTTAATCACACTTATTGATTTAACATAAGCGTGTTGCGAACATTTTGTATGGCTTCAATGTTTACATTTTTTATTGTAATCTCTTTTATTAAAGTCTTAGCAATTCCAAAGGTAGTAAATTAGTTATCGAATGTAATTTGATCCATTGCACATTCCACAAACTTTATTTTATTAGTAAATGTCAATATTTTTAGTTCTCCCAATGTTTCTATTTATTGCCTATTTTTATCATTATTGTGTGCAGAATAACGCGCGTCCGTATCAACCGTAAATAGTTGTAATAATAATAATAATAATAATAATAATAATAATAATAATAATAATAATATTGAAATTGATGTAAATTCTATTGTTTAAACTTAAAAATTGTAAATTCTATTGTTTTATATTAATTTATTTAACATTGTTAACCGTTGCCATAATTGCTCTTGACAAGGCATGTACAAAGCGTGCGAAACGTTGAGCCAATAATAAATGTTTTTTAAAAAAGTTTAATTCCTGAAATCAATTTTGATTGATCCTATATGGTCAAATACATATATTTATTCGTACCATCAACACCTCCAATAATAATAATAATAATAATAATAATAATCAATAGCACCCTGTAGGTAATACATCCACCAACAATATGGTTCATATGTAATTTACATTTTTATATCTTTTTGGCGCGTTCTACTATGAACAAAATGTACGAATGTGCACGGTGCCTAAAAGACACATCGATACTTCATTCGTTTTAAGTAATTAAATTTTTAAAAAAGCAAAATCTCAGAGACTTTTGGAAACATAATTTTGAAGATGGAACCAAGATGTTAGAATTCGTTAACTCATTTTGGGTGGAAATAAATACTTTCGGTTATGTAAGTAAATCAGTTCTAAAGGTTTATCTCGCCGCAGTCATTGCCATGTACATGATTCTTTCCGAATCATTTGCGATTCCAGTGTCTCCCCACATAGTCTTCATTGTCATCTCGGTTACTTCTATTATTCGGTCCTTTCTACGTGGCTCCTCCCAAATACGAATATTACTGAAACTTATGCCAACATATCGTAATGCTTCCATCAATCCTATTTTGACTGTTACGTGTATCTTTCAAACATTTTGTTCTGAGTTTGGCATTGCGTCAGGTTTACCATTCCCAGTGTGTCCAGTTGACGCAGGCATGGAGACAGCAGGTGAAGTATGATGAAGGATACAAATTCCTATCAGTCATATGTAGCGATTATTGAGGTCGGCAAGGTTATGAATTATTTGCATAAATACGTTCGAAAAAAATTGGAAAGTAGGCGAAAATGGCAAACTTCTTATTAGCAAAATGAGTAACAGATTTATTAATGAAAGAACATTTGAGAGACGTTTCAAACTTTTTTAAGGTTTCTTTTATCCTTTCACTGACTAGGATCGAGTTTGCGGTAAACTACAACGCCCAACCAGAAACAAACAACTCATAAAAACCGATAACGCAGCTATTTTTTAGAAGAGACTGAATACCAGTTTCATAATTCCCAACCGCCTTCAGAGTTCCAATTAGCCCTCATCATGAACACATATTTTATATACCGGGAGTATCCAAAGTCATCAACCCGGTCTGGTTCCATGCTCGCAGCCTCTCTCCAGAAGAAGCTACGCCGGCTGCATTTCAACCGCCGCCTCCACCAACGAATCTGCTCCACCGCCTTCGACTCGCCTCTGCTAACGCAGGCGTTGCCCAAGCGTCGCCGCCGCCGCCGCCTCCGACGCATCCTCCGCGGCCGCCGCCGCCGCCGCCGCCGGTCGAGGCCGGAGAAAGCCGCTCGCCGCGGCGAGAAGCTCCCTTCCCGCCGGCAGGCAGCGCAGCGCCCGTCGCGACGCGTCGCGTCACGGGTTATGTCATCGGCGCTCGTCCTCGCCGGACCGGCCCCCGCCGCCGCCGCCGGCCTCTCATCCATCCGTCGCCCTCTCCGCTCACGCGGTTAGAGCAGGCGGCGGCGGCGGCGACGACGTTGACGACGGTGGGGTTGGGGAAAGGCGGAGGCGCGGATGGCGACGGTGACGGTGATGGTGGCGGTAGCGGTGTGGAGACGATGGCGGCTGGGGAAAGGCAGAGGCAGAGGTGACGGGAGCGATGGAGATTGCAGTGATAACGATCACGATCATCGACGTGACGTAATCATCGACGACGATGACTGTGGCGACGGTATGGTGACAATGGCGATATGGTGAATGAGATGACGGAGTGAGATGAAAACCGTCCTGGCGCCAGTGTTTATGGTGATTGACTGTGGCGGTGAATGAAAGCTGAGTATACGGCAGTGGCAGAAGCCGCAGTAGTGATAGTGACAGTGATATTGTCCACAGTTATTAAAGTGATGAAGGTCGTGACAATAACGTCTTAGTGGTATTTATCTTACATCGGTTGACCTGCATGTATTTGTCCCAATCAGCTGTATAACTAGGTTATATATTACTATAATAATTACAATAACTATAATTTTTAGATCCTTCCAGAACATTCTCAGATATCTCTTGTAAAAAAATTGCTAAGTAGGTAAAGAGGGTATTACACAACACGCTTTGGTGGTTTTAAGGTAATTACAGAGATGATGGATAGCCCATTGGCATGCCCTTGACGTGACCAACGGATTAGCACTATTTAACCGAATCCTTTTAGATTTTTCTTCAAGAAAATCACTTTTTCGGAATTTCAAGGCACCTGCGGTAATAAATCGCTCTGTTCAACTTTGACGCAGCCTTTCCGGAAGAACATTACTCGATACGACTTGGATTCTCAAGACTGACGATAAACCTAATTTTGTAATGAAGAATACACATTTAAAAAAATATTGATACATTTTCATGCATTACATTTCAACGACCTTAGATGGACGAGTCAGACAACTGTATTTTTTAACATTTCTTTTTATTACGAATGTGAATAGCTCAAATAACATTTTTAATATGAAATTACTCGCGAGAAGCGCCGTGAGTAGCTAGTAGAAATGACATATTTAGTCAAAAATCTTTCAGAGAAAACCTTATTGTGCAGAAACGAAAAAAAATACATTCTTCTACTAGTTGATACGTCTTTTCTCTAGTTCAAATTCTATACTCAGTGCATATTTTCGAGTACTAAGCACTGAATTTTGAAGTTTTAAAATAATTTCTGACTCCCATTATTCTCATCCCCTTTGACTCACCTTTTTCTCATCAGCAATTTTGTGCGGTGGAGACAGCGACCCAGCAGTAGCAATCGCAGAGGCGAAGGGTTGGGGGATGATGTTGGGGAAAACGAGGGAGACAATGGTTGTGGGCTTTGAGGTGTTGCTGTCTGTGCTATTGACACTATGATGGTTATCACCTGTAGAATCTATCTGATCGATAACAGTGGCGCTGATGATGAATGAGGAAGACATCGATGACGTATAGGATGATTTTGATAATATAATATTTATTATTTCCTGCCAATGAGCTTTCGCTCGATGACAGGGTTTATACAGATCATATAAAGACATATAAAGATAATTTAAAAATGCGTATTATATGGAAAATACAAATAAGTACTAAGAAACATAACACACACAAATATTTGGCAACACACGCAATTCCCTAGACGATTCCGGAAGCAACGCGCACTAGGGGGAAAAGTCACTAGTGCTGCAGTAGGTCGATAATTCCAGTCAGTAATTGTCCGGTTGGCAAAAGAGTATTTACCTACATCGGTTTTTTGATTCCTATATTTAATTTTGTATGGTTGGTCACCCCTTCCGAAATATTGAGGGTGCCCTATGAGGGAGTTCGTCGTTTAACGCTTTACATCCTGTGTACGCTTTGAAAAGATTTACTAGCCTACCTATCTACTAGCCAAGCTATATTCGACGTTCCCTAAGAGTTTCCTCATAAATAGACGTGCAAACGAACACGATAACGCAAGAAGTGACGGTGAGGAAGGTAGCGTTTGTGATGAACTCAGTAAGAGGAGAAAGGGCAACAGTGGCGACTGGGGCGTTTAAAGCAACCCCGACGGAGGCAACGAAAGCGATGATAGTGAAGACAATGGAGATGTTTGAAGTAGTGATGATGGAGGAAAAGAAGACGTTTGGGTTGTCGGTGACGGAAGCAAAAGAGATGTTTGAAGTGATGTTGAGAGAGACGTTTGATGTAACGGTGGCGCTGAAGGCGCGAGTGAAACTAAAGATGACGACGGCGTTTGATGCCAAGCAGCGGGAGGTCCTAAGTTTCAAATGCCGATACTGGCAGGATTTCAGACACTAGCTACATACCTAGGTCGAAGTCAGCCGTGTGGAGGAGAATCGTAGCGGCAGGCTGCTCGATCAGTAGTTTTCCTTGGTTGCTTTGTTTAACCCCTGGCAAATGACGGAGCAGTACCCTAACAAACGGGCCACGGACCGCGCCATCTTTCCTTTCTCTTCCTTGGCCTTTTCTCAACCCTTACTTTCACACAAGTACACCATCATGGACTAGTCGCGAGACCCGTTTGGAGCTTGGAGGTTGTTCTGGCTGCGGCGGTGCGTCACTGATGGGAGATACCCGACAGGGAAAACCCTCCCCCAGCCGACGTAGGTCGGCGCCGGTTCCAGCGAGGGAAGATCACCGCCACCTCCGCGATTAAAACATGGACTACACTTACGGTTCGAATGAGCTTAGCAGTTAGCGCGCCCGGAATCACTAATCAAATACTTAATTATTCTTCCTTTAGCGAATTCACGAGAAATATACAGTTCGTTCATTAAAATGTCCGCGCCATCGTTACGGAGGCGCTGGAGGTCACCGGGCCATTTGCGGCGGCGGCGCAGCGC
This sequence comes from Acheta domesticus, assembly GCA_031308135.1. Classification (NCBI taxonomy): domain Eukaryota; kingdom Metazoa; phylum Arthropoda; class Insecta; order Orthoptera; family Gryllidae; genus Acheta; species Acheta domesticus. The sequence continues at coordinate 157,773,282 of JAHLJT010009436.1, forward strand.
AGCGGGAACGGCGATCTCTTGGGGGGAAATCCGCGCGAGCGGGAGCGCGTCCGAAGGCGGTCACTGTGTTTGTAGGCGGTGCGCGCCGCCCCCGCCCCCGCCTGCCAATTAGCGCGGGGCGGGGCGGGGGCGCGGGGGGGGGGCGGAGGGGTCGGGGTCGGCGCCCGCGCGCCGCGAGATGCTCTGCGCGCCCAACAACCTTGTAAGGCGTTTCACCGGAGACCGCGTTAGTGATATTTGAAACGGGGATAAGTGTGCTGCGGAGACGACGTGAATGCCAATCATCCCCAGGCGCGAGGCCGCTGGATGGCATGAGTCGGACGCCTCGCCTTCGCTACAAAGAGGGAAAATTTATCTGGGAAAGGAGATGATTTTCTTCTGCGACTCCTTCGTTCTGAGGGCAGACTGCACGTTTTGATTGAACAGTAAAAGCTAAATAAAATATTTATTGGAGTTGTCATTGCTCAATAATATTGTTTATTTGAATAGCAGCTTTCGATGGCTTATCCATCGTAATCAGTTTCTGCTGTATGAAAGATACACAACAGCATGGAACAATATGGAAGCCACAGCAGAAACTGATGGTGATGGAAAACCAATCGAAACTGCTATTCAAATAAACATTGTCGATAATGACAACTCCTATAATTAATTTATTTTAAATGCCAACAACAACTCACTGCAAAAGCAATATAGTAAAAGCTAATTAGATTTACACATTGCAAATCATTCATTAAAATTTGAAAGTATGTTCTAAATTAATGATCACGCATCTCGATCACTTTCTTTCCATCTTTCTTTTTTAATTAAAAAATCTTTTAAATTAAAAAAGATTCTTTTAATTAAAAAAATTCTTTTAGGTATTTCTTTCTAATATTTACCCTTCGTTTTACGGAGAGCATTAACTCAGCTTTCCTCTCCAAAGCACCAAGGGGCAGTGTTTTTGTGTTATACGCGATGGTAATGCGTGTTGCAGCACAGAGTGTGTTGTGCGTTCCGTTTCCCCGAGAGCAGTTTATCCTAAAATACTAGCAATCTCCACAATTATGTACTCTTATTTTTAAATGTGATTAAAATGACGGTTTAGTCCTACTTTTTCTTATGTTAAAATGTGTCTTTATTCCTCCCGGAACTCAAGTGACACTTTAATCTCTCCGGGATTAAATAAACCAGACAGGGGGATTAAAGTAAACCTTCGGGATTAAAAAAAACAAACTCATCAGCGACTCACATTATCCTTAGAATCTGAGAAAGAAAGGGAGTATGGATATACCGTAAGTCTAAGAGAATGCATACATGTAAGTTAAAAACTAACTTACAACAAGATATACTCATTGCCACAAGCTCCTCAAAATTCAAGCTTTGTTAAAGTCTTAGTTTTTGGGCTGGTAGCCTTTTCCACGTCTCTTCAAAAATGCAATCAATTTGCAATGTATCAGTGTCGATTAAAGTGTTAAACACGTATTGTAAACAATTTTTTCCTACAGAAATACTTACGTACATACTTACTGAGAGATATCTACATTTTCTTTGACACTTAATGTTGTGCTCACCATTGAATAATACCTCCAAAACGATGCAGACTTCTGTGTTTTAGATTTATTGTTAAAATATGCAAGTACAATTTCTTCTGAAAATTTTCTTACTTTCCTGTCATTTCTCCATTTGCAGAAACAATCGCACTCTTCTTCGAAGATATGCCTCGATTTTTCAGAGAATAATTTTGAAATATCATATTCTGTTTCTTTCATGATATCATTAGGAATTTGTAGATATTCATCTTCAGAGTCTAAATAAAATGTACAGTCTATCTGATTTAAAACTTCTTCCATGTACAATGCAATCCAATTGAATTATATATAAATAATATAAATAACTATTATTCAAAATCGTTTTGATCTACTCTTGAGGGGATTATTGTGTGCGCTGTAGAAGTACATTTAGGGGTTCTGTGGGGTAGTTTTATAATAAATAGTACTTCCCCTCTTCCTCCTTCTCTAATATTTTCTCTGACGGCATTATATGTCCATAAGATATTTAAATAGCACTTTGTGTTGCAATTTACAACAACACTTTTAATTTAGTAATCATTGATATTATTGTCTTCATTACTAATTTCGAATGTAAGCATAAATTGAAGGAAAACTTTGCAGCCTCCGGCCAGGAACTCGGGAATACTCCAAAAATAATGAAACAGTTTCGAATTTGACCAAAAATTTAAATAATTGATTACGATATTCCGCCTATTCTCATGCTGCCCGTACGAAATAAATTCTCGTACTTAGTGTCTTTGCTTACGCATGCGACAGCAAGCTCCAAGGAAGAAACAACCAGCCATTAATTGTATGCTATTTACGGGCTTCATTATGGAACAGCAACTTTTTTGATATTATTAATACCTCAAGAACTGTTATACAGTGCATCCATATAATGTACTACACAATATAATTGAGATATTCGTAAATACTGTTTTTTCTTAAAATATTTAATATATGGCAGTGCTGTGCGAGAGTATTTTGCTGTTCTTGAGCAGTGAGCGTGTTACCTTTTGGAAAACCATTATGTGAGGTTCGGAGATTTGAAGGTTTTTGAAGAAATTTTGTGAACAGAAAATGAAAACAATTCTTTCCATAATGTTTTTAATTTCGTACTCTTTCCTTTTAATTTTGTCGGTAGAGCTTACACAGTACAGCGAAAGTTATGTAATGCTGCGCGAAAAAACGGTGGCTTTTTGGCAGAAAACTTTTATTACAGGGCCCTGGCAACGAAAAAGTGGATAAAACCAGTTGCCAAATTTAGAAAACAAATCCTCTAACACATGGTGTAGCCAAAATCCATGTTTTCTGGACCCTTGATACCGAAAAATCGAATGACGGCAAAACGCCTGTCTGTCCTTCAGTCCGTCGCGTCGGTCCGTCCGTGAACAACGCTAGCGGTTAAACCGGTTTGCCGATTTTCTCCAAAATTGACATTCCCCAATCGATCTGGCTGTCACGGCTCGTTGAATTTGAAACTGATATTTTAATTTTGAGGTGTTCTTTGCCTGAAACCCCTGGATATTTTCAAAATTTAAAACAATCCCCATCGTTTTTTATTAAATTTTGTTTGTGGATAATGTAAAGGACTTTCAAGAGAATGGAACAGATCCCATTTTTGTTGAAAACTGACTTTTCGAAAGTAGCAAAAATTCAATTATTTTTTGGTGTCTTCCTACAACTACAATTATGAAGATAGAGATTGTTGCCCTTAAATCTTTTCGTTAAAGATAGTTTTTTAAATAAGGTCACGTACAATTTCTAGAAAATTTGAGTACTTTTCGCGTAATTTAGCGTGAAAATACGGGCGAGTAAGTATGTGCTGTTTTAGCACCACTAATTTTATTTGAACTCATACTCTTACACTTAGTATAAAAGGTATTGCAATGCTGCAAATAACCGATTCGAGATTTTGACATAAATATATATTTTGTGGGTCCTTCTTACAGAAAACTGTTATTTACTTTCTCGCATACTACTAAATAGTATGGAGAAATGCACGTAATGTTGCAGCGAAAATCGTCTGACGTTGCAGCGTCGAATCATCTCGTTCAGCGATTATTCGGCTGAAAACATTTTTTTGTGTGTTACTAATACAGAAAAAGTAAAATTTTCTTTCTCCTGCGTGTAGTAAATTATTTCCATTAATACGTTGTGTAGTTAGAATCATTTTTTCGGTTCTTGTTAATGAAAAACTAGTGGGCAAATTGTCTGACCGCTCATGTGTTCGCCTCTGAACAATGATAGCGACTTAATCGTAGCGAAGATTTTCACTAAAATTGATATTACCTGATCGATTTGACTGATGTTGCGGTCTCTTGAATTTTTATTTTGGGGTACTTTAAAGAAAACCTCAACGACATTTTATTATTTTTTTTTCAAAAAATAAACAAAACCATATGCATATGTTATCATTGTCACATGAGATAGAAGCATGTATTGGTGTTTGAGTTTTTTTTATTTGTTCAGTTTTGTGGTTAAATTATATCATACGAGAAAGCAGTGTGCTAAAACATTCTAGCAATATGAATCTTGTCCAAATTAACTGAAAAGTCTGTGTTTTAGGGTTCACATCTTATACAAGAGAGAGTGTCCATTTATCAGTGCCAGAACTACAGACTTGCTCTTATTTACCCGAGTCTTCTTTCAGTTTTCTACTGCACACTATCATAGTCACCTGGTACATCTGCTGCTGCACTGCGAAAGAAGTGAAACAGTAGCCCTCCCTTCAGGCGGAGAGCAGCGAAACGATGTGGCAGGTGTACCGCAACACCAATCTCCAGTGATCGGCTGCAACGGACCTTTCTCGAGGCATTCTCTCAACAGCAGACGTCGAAAAATAATTTACAAAACCTCCCACTGTCAAGTGTAACTTCGGCTTTGACACATGTAAATAAATACCAGCATAATTCCAATAACCAATAATACCAATAATTCCAAAAGAGATGAAGAAATACTGCAACGGGAGCTTGATGCGTTATATTACTGGGCGGAAAATAATGGAATGCCCATAAATAGCTCTAAAAGTAAATCCATCACTTTTGGCAGGGGTCATAATTACAGTGAAACACATTACCGTTTAAATAATGACATTATTCCGAGAGTTTCCTCGTGCAAGTACCTAGGAATTCATTTCGATAGTAAATTAAGTTGGAAAAAACACGTAGATTTTGTTGTAGGGAAAGCCTGGAGATCTCTTCACTTTGTAATGCGCATCCTAAAAAAGAGTACGGCAAACGCGAGGGAAATTGCTTATTTATCTCTTGTTCGTCCAATAATGGAATATGGAACAATTTGTTGGGATCCGCACAAGATTATGCAGTGTAAACACTTGGAAAGGATTCAGCATAGGGTAGCTAAATTTACTTTCAGGGAAAAGAAAATGGCAGGTAAATTTAATTCAAAAACAGGCGATCAGTAGCAAGACTCTGCGCCTTGTATAAAGCTTATAATGGTCATCCAGCTTGGAAAGAAATTAATCGGCGGCTATGTATTCCTTCATAGTACATCAGTAGAGTGGATCACAGGCACAAAATAAATTTAAGACAGCAGAGAACGGATATCGGGAAATGTTCTTTTACAAATCGAACGATTACGGAATGCAATAGATTGCCTGCAAAAACCTTTGAACCCTTTCTTCAAAGCGTTCAACAGTTGAGGAAATTAATTTAGGGTATTATTAAGTAAATGAGGGAGAATAGTGGGTTATATAGCAATGCATAAGTGTTCTATTGTGAAGTGAGGTGTAGTGCAGTGTATAGCAGAGAAATAAAGAAGGAAATGTTTTCAGGTCTTAGTGAAGTGAAGTACAGTGAAATGCGGTGAAGTGCAGTGTGTTTTTTTTCCTTTTTCTTTTTTCTTTTCTCTCTTAATGTAATTTAATGTTTTATGAATCAGTCAGTTTTTATATTACTATCATTATTTTACCATTATTATAACTATAATAAGTATATAATTTGCTAGTTATATTACCTTCTTATTGTTGTTGTTATTGTTGTTATTATTATTGGTATTAGTGTTCTATGTTACTGAGAGACTGTGTATATTTATGTTTTTGTAATTAGCTGCCACCGGGTTATGCCCAATTGCAGTTTAAATAAATCTAATCTAATAAGACTAGGCATTCAACGCGATGGAGTTCAGCATTGAACGATTTTTATCCGTGTTAAACAGTCTTGGAGTGTTCCATATGATCGTTGATAGATCGAAATCACTTAATGATTTTAATTTTTAATTTTAATTGTACCTCTAATTCACATTTTAATAAAGTGGATTCTGGTGTAGTGTTTCATGAATCAATTTTAAAGAATAGGACATTTTATTCTATTGACCCTCAAGCAGATTTGAATTATTCCCGTTTTACACTTATGTATAAATATAATTTTTTTAATATATACCATGAATAAATGAAAAATATTAGAAATAATTTTAATAATAGATATAGAAAATCCTTGTGGTCATGAGGAGTTTCTGTATCATAATTTTACTTTCTCGCCTTACGAATACTTTGTAAGAAGAGAAAGTTATGTAATCGTGCGGCGGAAAACGGGGAATTTTCGCCAGAAAAACTCTTATAGCAGGGGTCTGGTGACAAGAAAGTGGATAAAACCTGTTGCTAAATTTAGAAAAAAATATCCTCTATCTCGTGGTGTAGTCAAAATCAATGATTTGTTGCTTCTTCATACTGCAAAATCGATTGACGGCAAAATGTCTGTCTGTCCGTCTATGGTCAACGCTAGCGCCTAAACCGTTCGGCCGATTTTCTTCAAAATTGATATTCCCCTATCGTTTTTACTCGTCTCAAGGCCTCTGGAATTTGAAACAGATATTTTAGTATTTGAGGGTACTTTACATGAAGCCCATTTAGAGATTTTCTAAGTTAAAAGAAAATGGCTCCAAATTTTTCGATTATATTTTGTTGTTGAATAGTGCGAAGAACGTTGAAGGGAATGACGTAGGTTTCATTTTCGTTGATAGGCCCAATTTTTCGAAAATTGCAAAAAACTGTTTAAAAACTGCAAAATTGAAGATAGAGATCTTTGCCTCAGACAAAGTCGGTTGTACAAAATTAGCACTTCAAATAAGGTCATGAACCCTTTTTAGGAAAAACGAGCAGTTTTTGCGTAAATTGCGATTCAAATTTACAAAAACAAATTTTCTCAAAAACCGCTCCAAATTTTTTCTTTAAAATTTCTGCACGTGTGTAAGAAGGGAAGGTAAATATATAAATAAACTCGTGGTGCTACAGAATGGCACATACTTTCTCGCTGTAGTTATTTTTCAAATGCCGATCAGCGGATAAATTATTTGGAGTAAGCCGTTCACCGCTGCCTTTCTTGGTCATGTTTGAAAGACTTGTTTTTCGCATGTTGACAATTACCGGCTTCCTAATGATAGAACTGATACAATTACGTTTTGACTAAATATAAGTACGTGGTCCGCATGTCATCCCGTGGCGCGGCTGGTTAAAGCACCTTCGGGTTGAGATCTTTAATAAGGAAGATACCGAGTTCGATCGCCAGATGGGCATTTTAATTTAATAAATGTGATGTTGCAGGAAAAAACATTGAAGAGTGTAAATTCTTTATTGAAAATCATTTGAAGTTCTTCTACTCACGTAGAGAATCAATGCAGATAAATAGACAGGACTTGTCTGTGTTTTCCCTAACTGCATCTTTTAAACAATTTTTCAACTTTGTTATTCGATTTCAGAAGCGTATGATATGTCAAATCAATCGTTATCTAGTATATATCTGTGTGAACCAATTTAAGTAAAATTATGAGCATTTTAACGTTAAATTGTAATACATTATAACCAGAACGCATGCGATGAACTTACAATCTCTAACGGTTCCGAAATTATTATTACTTTCTCGCCTTACGAGTACTTCGTAAAGCGGTTCAGCGCATCTTTTCTTGGTCATGTTTGAAAGACATGTTTTTCGCATGTTGACAATTACCGGCTCCTAATGATAGAACCGATACAATTACGTTTTGACTAAAATATAAGTAATTGCGATAAATGTACTGGAAATGCCTGTATATATTAGTTCAAATTTTTAACTTTTAACAATTTTTTACTTCTCTTCTTCGATTTGTAAAGCGTATGTATCATTGTATCAATTGTTTTTTTTATCTTGCATTTACCATTTTCTAGGTCGGTTCTATTCTTTCATGGCTCTGTTCGAAACGTGCGGTGTTGGTGTGGCGTAGTGGTATAAGAGCCGGTTCGTTGACTTTGTGTATCGGATGTCGGGTTTCGGTATGGAAAATGTTTGCTGGTATAATGAACTTTTGCTGATTTATGAAGTATTGGAATAGCAATAACGACCGTATAGAAGCAGAGCGAGAAAGTATGTGCGTTGGAAGCACCACTAGTTTATATTGGCTTTCTCATTACTGTCAATAAGAGTCAGTTTCACTTGCAGGTAAACAAGAGAAACAAACTAAGAGATAAACAAATCAACAGATAAACAAACCAAACGGTAAACCAGACAACCGAAAAAAACTATAAAAGCACAACAAATAAACAAACGAGCAGAGCATCTAACTAGTCAACTGGCTGAGTCAACTGCCTTCATTTTGGGAACCGCGGAGGGGGCGTCTCGGGCGTATGCGAATCGGGCTAGCCCGGGGCGCGCCATGTCCCAACCGGTGCAGCCGCCGTTGCAGGCTGCTGCGACCCACAAACCGCCTGCGCCGCGCGCCTGTCGTGGCCTTTGCGTGCGGAGGAGGCGGCCGCCGCCCCCGAGCACAGCCCCAGCCCCAGCCCGCAAATGCCATCTGCGAAAGACGAAGGCGGCCTTTGCGACGCGGGCGGGCGGGCGGGCGGGAGCCTGCGCCCAAGGCCACGGGCGCCTGCCCCCGCCCCGCCCCCGGCCCGCCCCCGCCTCGCCACCGCCCTGTCCCCGCCCCCGCCCCGCCACCGCCCCGCCCCCTCGCCCGCCAATGACCCTGCCTCCGCCCACCCCCACCCCCGCCCTGAGGACGCGAGAAGATCGCGCAGGAAGATCGCAGCCAGATCGCGCAGGATGAGCGCATTCTTCGCAAGGTCCCTCAACATTTCATTCCAGTTAGGTACATTTAAGCTAAATACAGAAATGTATTCGTATAACAAATAGATTTAATACTAAAACAGTAATCCCTAAATTTTCGCGAGAGTCAGCTTCCTAAAAAAGATCGCGAATGTTAAATCCGATAATGTTGTGTCTATCTCTCAATGAAGAAAGGTGATTTAGTTTCCTGGATATAGAAAAACTGTTTAAAAAAGAAAACAAATTGAGAAACGATTGCAGTAGAACTAAGCAAGAACTAAAACAAATAGTGATCACAATTAAAGTCCTACAGAGAAAAAATAAAACTTTATTTGAAAGTCATTTCGAAGTTGAAACTGACTGAATTATTTTTCATCAATCTCCTCATTGTCCTAATCTTCTAATATGGAAGAGTTACTCTTTCTATTTCTCTCTTAGATTTCGAAATTATATCGACGTTCAGATCGCATTCGAATGCCCTTTTCACCAGAGCTTTTTAGTTTTAGAACGCCACTAACAGTTTTAACGTTGAAGTTGCTCCAGGGCCCACCTTTGCTTCCGTTCAGGCGTCTCCAGTCTTTCGTTATTCGGAGAGTAGCGAGCAACCGCTCGCCGAATCCCAAGTATTGTGGATGAGTTGCTTGCTAGGAGTTACAGGGTGCAGAACATTCGGCGCTCGTCCTACCCACCGCGTGTCGGTCAAAGGAAGCGAACCTTCGCCGAACACATCAGCTGCTCGGGGATCGGGCGAGCAGTATCTCGCTGCTCGGAAGATGCCGAATGTCTGGAGCCACCTTTACTCCATCACCACGTTCGAGGAGGTTCATTTCGCTAATGATTTCCCGAAGCTCTTCTTCAATAAGACCATTATCACCAGAGTTGCGAAGAATCTGAATGGCTTTTCCGTTCAAGTGGTCAAAACCCTTCCCTCCAATTTGACGCAATTGAATTGAATTACTTTACAATTTTGTATTTTTCTATTAATCTGAATTGACAATCTAACTTTGTCATTTTAACAGATCGTGAGCCCTGGTACCTGACAAGTTCGTTTCCCGGATCACAGTGGTGAAGAAACTGAAATCCCCACATTTTCAAGAAAAAATTAGTAAAACCAAATGACGTATTAGCGAATGGTGAAGTCACGAATGTTTAAAACCGGCAGAATTTCTATAATCGCGATGTCCGAAACTCATGAATTGGAAATTTGTGAATGTTGAGGGATTATTATTATATTTACGTAACTAGAACAGAAAGTGAGTCTTTGGCGTACGATTGAAATGACGCCGAACGATTTTCGAGAGGAGCTGAGTTTGGAATTTCCAAATGAGTATGGCGAGCACACTTTTGTACGAGGGGTCATTATTACTTTCTCGTTACGGAGTAGAGGGAAAGTTATGTAATGATGCGCAAAAAAACAGACGAATTGTTGGCAGAAAATGCTTATTACAGAGCCCTGGTAAAGAAAAAAATGGAAAAATACAGTATCTAAATTTAGAAACAACTTGCTCTAACACGTGGTGTGACCAGAATTCATGTTTTGTGGATCCTTGATATCAAAAAAATTGAATAAAGGCAAAAAGTCTGCCGGTCTCTGTCTGTCGGTCCATCTGTGAACAACGCTAGCGGCTAAACCTTTTTGACGATTTTCTCCAAAATACATATTCCGCAATCGATCTGTCTGATATATCGGCCCCTTAAATTTGAAAGCGATATTTTTATTTTGGGGGATACTTTACATAAAGCCCCTGGGAAGTTTTCCATTTTTTTAAAAAATGGATCCATCTTTTTTTATTAAATTTTCATATTGAATAGTGTAAAGAACGTTTAAGAGAACGCCGCAAGGCTCATCTTCGTTGAAAACATTGATTTTTCAAAAATTGAAAATTTTCAAATTTTTTTCGGCGTCTTCCTACAACTACAATTATGAAGATAGAGATTTTTCCCTTGATGAAATTTGATCCTTAAAGATAAATTTGTAAATAATGTCCTGTACAATTTTTCGAAAATTTGCGTTCTTTTGGCGTAATGTCGCGTGAAAATAAGTGCGAGAAAGTATTTGCTGTTTTTTCACTACTAGTTTTTAGAATGAATTCTTGGAAGCTTAGAAGTAAATAGGCTTGAGATAATTCACTGCATCTGAGGCAGCAGCTATTTATTCACGTCACTCCAGTATCTTGTTTACTTTGCAGTAAGCGTCTCGAAAATACTGCTTTGCAGAAGACGTGCAATTTTCCAATCAAAAAATGCTGATAGGAAGTAATAGCTGTCACTGAGCTGAAATGAATATTTATTGTACTGTACAAATTACCTAATATTAAGGATTTCTCTAGGGTGTCATTTACAGATCAAAACCTTTGCAACTATTGTAACATTAATATTCACTTCTATTGTGTGCTTACGATGTCATGATGAGAACATTTTCACACCTGTGTTTCCTGTTAGTCACAATAGTCACAATCAATTGTACACTAAAACGTAGGCAGGTTTCTGTTCTTCTTTCAGCTTATCTTGCCTTGTTTACTTGGATTTGTAGGATATGTTCTCTTTTCTCAAAGAATACTATGGTTTTGTGGAGGAAATCATTATCGCACAAGGAAACATCAAGGAAATCAAGACATATTAATCATATTCCCAGATATTTTGTGTAGCCTTGAAGAAAGGGGACTCTTGATTTCAAGGTATAGCATTTACAAATAGGTGTGTACAAAACAAATAGGCGGCTACAAATGTTGTGTAACGTTCGTTAGGAAAAAAATTGTGGACACACAATGCACTACGTCGGTGTAATGTAATTTATCAAATGTATTCATTTAGCTTTATAAGAAGTATTGCGCACACAGATATTCTAGTTACTTTTGAAAATATTCTTTACAATACTTAATTTTATAGATGGCGGAAAACAAGAGCAAATACAAAGTCACTGTATCAATTTTATAGATCTTTCAATCAAAACAAAAAAATCACACACGTTTAAAATAGACTCCAGGATGTACTTGACATTCAACATACAAAAAATGGATTCACTGCTAATTAGATTTATCCCATTTTACATACAGTTAACGATGTAGGGCCTACCTCAATTCCTAAAAGCTTCCGGAGTTGCCTATTTGCGAGAGAGAGGGGGCGTGGTGGAGGATGTTGGCAAAAGACGTGCTTGACATTTCTTCCTCTGAGGGTGCGGTGGGGAAAGTTCGCCCGCGATGTCTTGTCGTGAAGTATTGGTGTTTCGCCAGGGTCAGAAACCCGGACTCTCGCCCTGAACTCAGGACAACTTTTTTTTCGTTTAAAAAAGAGAAGACTGACTGGTTGTCATCTCGAAGTCGAGTAAACCGCTATTAGAAGGCAGAATTTGAGGCTACTTGATAATAAATAACACTCATCTCTCCTCTAGAAAGTAATGTGGTAGCAATGTCACCTTCCCATATGACAGCAGCATTAGTTTCTTTTTCTAGCACATTATAAGGAATGTCAATAGGTAGTTGGGTTTGGTAACTGCTGACAAGCATTCTTAAGTGTTTATCCAACCGAGTCCTTTGTTATATGCTTAATATGTTAATGAATAATGATGTAACATTGATAGTTGCCTTAACCCTTAAATATAACACTTATTTCATTATACGTGAATGTATCGGTGGGGTCTGTCAGACCCCAATTTTAACGTAGGCATAATTTTACCTGAAGGTTTTCGAAAGTTCTGTAAATATTTTTTAAGTATACTTTTAAGTCCTTTCAGTAGAGCTAACGCTGTTTGGAGGGAAGTTAATGTTATTTTATTAAGATATTTGCACCATTCATAAAAATTATACACTTTTTGACTAAACTATATAGATTTGGATGAATAATTTTTGTTTGTTTTTAAAACAAAATATCACTGTAAAACATTATATTTTATTAAAGGCCATAAAAAGTATTGTAACCCAGAAATTTCATTATTTAAAAAATGTAAACACTTTTTCTTATATTACCTTAGCAAATCATACGGTATTTAGATTAAAAAAACAAGTAAATAGTACTTCATGAGAGATTTGATAGAAGTAAATTTGGACTGAAAAATGAAAACAAATCAAAGTTTAACTACTATTTTTGATTTACACACTTAAAAATAACATTTGTGTAAAATATAAAGTAAAACTATTGAAAATCGTGTTTTAAAACAAAATCAGGATCCAAATCCGAGTGATCACCAAACAAGCTCTCCAATGTTCCTTCGTTATTACTCTCATCTAGTAATTCTTATATTCGGTGTGAATTATATTTATGGTTTGATGCTATTTTCTCTAGAAAATATCTTAAAAAACAAGCAAAATTTCAACTTTGAAAAAGACACAAGTAAATATAGTAATGAGGTCCAGCAAACCTCAAAGCCACTTCCGCACTCTACTGAGAGGTTAATAGCAGACTATTAGAAGGCGGCAATTGTGCAAACCCTTCCCAAACGCACTAACTGAATTTACGTGGAAGTAAAATATCCCAAATATTTATTTTCCAATTAAACATATGTAACTAAATTTGGTTGGGGTCCAATAGACCCCAGGGTTCTATTTAAAGCTTAAAATACCTCCATTTCACAATCGCAAGATCGTTTATCTTACGCATCATTCCAACCCACAACTTCTCTATCCGCGCAGAACAACTTGTGTCTGCCAGTGGTTATTACGTGAAAGGATAATACGGACTGTATTAGCCCTCATTGTGCTGGTGGTGATAAAAGAGAAGCCCCCCGCCGTCTTCATTTCTGCAATTCTGCGACTGCGGGCCGCCTGTTTGCGGGCGCGGCCTGCTAGAAGTGTCCGCCACGAGCGCCCGCTCTCCCCTCCCGCAGAGGCTTCGCGCGTCTAGACGTCTCGTCTAGTCGCGGCCAATGTCCCCGCCGGCGGCGGCGCGTCGGAGGGGGCGGGGGGGGGGCGGCCTTGAGGCGTGGAGGAGCACGATGCGACGCGACGCGGCGCAAGGCGCGGCAGCGCTCAATCGAGCGACAGCGCAGCGCGGCGAGCGGAAACGCGACCCGGCTCGCAAAAGAAATACTCGACTCGGGATGTGGTTTACTAAGGTCACTGGTCTAGACCCATTCACATTACAAAAAATAAATAAATAAAAAAATAAATAAAAAAAAGGATGATTCGGATAATGTGAACTCTGCACATCGGATATAACAGACATAATGTTAGTTTGTACTTGCCGCGTCGGCCCGTGTAAGGGTCACGACCTATCAGCCGCGTCCCGGACTCGCGGCCACAGTTTAAGAGGATAAGTGTGGTTAGCACGAAGACATCCCGTTTTTTGGTCTTCTTAACCTGAGAAGTGAATTTTTTCATCTTCACGCAGCAACAAATACTGGAACATTGCAAGGAAAACGCACACTATAATCTTGCATGACCGGGGGGGGCATCATGGATAGCGAGAACGCTGACCAATGATCTAAGCCGCCAGGCTAATGGACATTATAGTAAATTATAATAATTTAATAAGTAGAGGTCTGTACGTATCTTCGAATTTTGTCCCGTAGCAGTGTTTTCTCCCGTAGACGCCTGCGATGATAGGTATTTCCAATAATTTCAGCTTTCGCTGCTTTCCACTTACCCCATGTCGCTGTCCGTTCTTCCCACTCTTGAGGATTGTCAAATAAAACATTAAAGGTCCAACAATAATAAAGTAAGTTCTGGGTGGCCAATCAATCTGTTGGATACCTTGATCTATATTTTTGAACCGCCGTTTAATTGTATCTAATAGTACCTTCCCCAAGGTTTTGCCAATATTCTTGAAGACACTGCTAATGAGGTATTTAAACATGTATTTCACTTTAAATATCATGACTTAATCGTCAAGCATCCATTACTTACGAACTCTCGCCAAAGTCTCCCTAAACAAACTTGCATCCTTAGCAAACCGTTATATTATTCAATTGTTCGTTCTCTTACGAGTCGGTGCACTCGTACCTAGTTCTATATTTTTATTTTGTAACAAGTTTTCCTGAGTTATTTTCATAACCCTCATGGTATAGTAAGGGGATTGAGGAAACTGTGCCTCTGGGGAAATTACTTCAGAAGCAGTTCTGCCTGAAGACTTCATGGGACACTACTTGAAAACTAGTGAAATCGAATCTAGAAAATGAAAGTGAAGAAAATGCTCTAACACTGAAAAATGGCTCTAAAATATTGAGATTGTGCCCAACGGAAAATTTAGATTGAATAAATCATAAATATGAAGATACTGGAAAAATACAGAAGCATACACTATTTTCATAGAAGTCTTTTTTTCGTTGTCATCTGCTAACGAATGTCGTCTGCTCCGCAGATCGCCGGAGTACTTTTTTACTTCCTTTATTACATCTACCATTATTGAAACAATTTTGCCAGCAGTCGATAATTTGAAACTGATTTCAGATAATTTTCCTGAGTAAATTCCTCAAAATTGTTTATAGAACTGATCGTACATAATTAAATAAGGAAGAGTAAATGCATTTGCTTCACCAAGTCTCGCACGATTGAACACTTCAATTACGAGTTAGGAAGTAATGTTATACGATGGATAAACAAAAACTAAGTGTTTGAGTTTGATCCTTCGAAGCGAGTAATTATTGAGTTTGGTCGGATCATGCTAACAATATAGCAAAAACATCCTGGAAGGATCTGCTCTTTGTAATGCATATTTTAAAACGGTAGTTCAAATGCTCGATCCCTAAAATGTACTACACTTATTCGTCCTTTTGTAGAACGAATACAACTATTCGTCCTAAGCGCAATGCTGAAACCCGTACAGAAAATGTCAAATCGATACGCTAGAAAAAATTCAAAAACGTATTGGAAAGTTTGTAACAAGATGCGTGTAGTTGGTGGAGAAGTCTGAGAGTCCTAGGCTCAGAGAAGGAAACGAGTGTATTTATAAGTAATGTACGGCGCATACAGAGGAGACTCAGCGTGGGTTGATATCCGTAGAAGATTATAGAAACCAGATTACGGAAGAGAGTAGAGTATTATTAGAAAATACTGCGTAGAAAATAAAGAATTGATGTAGGCAAGTCCTCCTTTGTGAACCGCACTATAGTGAACTGGAATAAACTATCTGCGAAGGCACTACAGGCTCTTCTGTCTAATATAGTCGAAATTACAAATACGCTTAGTTTTACTCAGATCATTACTGTTAACACGTGAACATATGCCCTTTGCTCTGGCTGATCACCAAGGGTCATCTGCCATTACCTCGAAAGATAAGACCCGAATTTGGCTGTAGTGCCATCAAAATGAAAGAAACAAAAAAATAGAAAATTATTTCATTAGTATTTTCAATACGTCGCCCAATAGATGAGAAGCTTTTCTGCAAAGAACAGTCGACTGCGGTTGTAACAACATCTGTGAACTGACACTTTTGGTTCACTGTATCAAAGTTTCACATCCGATAATTCCAGAATATAATGTGATTAGTTAGATAGGATTATTAATATTACATTGAGCCAACTCACGGTGAAAACATTATGACCACAGTCACAAAGTTTAGTTAGTTGTAATTAAAATCTAATTGTTCCCAAATGAACACTTTGTCCTTATTTTCCTTCAACGTATTCCTTTCCTAACTTATCACTTCTCTCTACTCCCCTCCACATCACTTCATACTAATGATTTTAAAAGACAAGTTATCCAAATTCCACTGCTCAAACCACCACTACACTACACAGAATATGTGGCATACCATTATTAATAATATAAGTACGTTTTTCCCCGGAGGCTTTTTCCAGTTTCAGGGGATGCCGATTTTTGACTATCCTCTCCGGGTACCCACAATGCCCCTCACGAGGACACTAGACACTGACATACTTATGGGCTCTTCGGTCTCTGGTCAGCAGACTGACAAGGCCTTCCGCGACAACACACACGTGAAAGACATGTATGGGACAAACAACCATGACCAAGGCGGGACTCGAACCCGCGACCTTTCGGACCTAGGCGCTGGGTCGGCAACACGCTCTTGCCACCTCGGCCATCCACGTCGGTGTAATATAAATAATATAAGCAATTATAATTAATAACAAAAATCAATAATAATAATAACAATATTAATAAAAATAATAATTGCAATAATACAGAAATTTTAAATTTATATTTGAAATATTTATCAACCAAGAAATTGTAATAGCTGTGTGTACGGGATCTATTTGTAACAGTACGCAACAGTACGAATGTCAAAATATGTCTGCCTTGAAAGCACACACAAATGCTTTGTAAATGTCTAGAATGGACCCATACTTTTAAGTATGACATTGAACATCATTGATAAAGTTGAGCAAAGGTTTTTTGGTCTTCTTATTCCAATTTATTATTCCAGTAGAAAACAACTTCACTGGTCTGCTAAAGACGTACAAATTATGTGCAGTGTTCATAATGTCGGTGGGTTCCATGGTTACCCTGTGTGATGAGAAAACACACTTCTCCTGTATCATACATTAAAACATTTTAGAAAAGCCTGATGTTGAAAAACGGTTTATTCGAAACGTTTTAATAAATGGATAATATTGAATGAATATCTTAAAATAATTTTACCTTATTGTCTATACATGGAGAGATTTGGAATAATCGTATCGATTGGACAATCATTATAATATTAAATATTTTTATATAAATGGAAGCATTATAATATTCATGCCATTCAAACTAAAACAGACACGAGGGTGGGAATCTAAATAAATCAAAATCACAATTAACACAGTTACAGTTTATTAATTACCACATATCATTTCGAGATACAATGTTTGGTGGTCAACTGTGTTAACGAATGTTCGGAGACTTTGCTCCTGCCTGGCGGCAAAGAAACCTGCCATGTCAGACTCGAACGATCTGCGGCTGCAAGTTTTTTAACATAATACCTCCATTCAAGGACAACACACAGACACACTACTTTTTTCCATTCCACCACTAGAATGCGATTCTCGCGTGCTTAGCGGATACACGCCCGGCAAGTGTCTGGCGCCGTGAGTATGTTGCGACACAGGAAGACAGGCAATTAAATAGCCATTTATTTTCGGAGATGTTTCTTTAATAACTCGTATTTTCTCTTAAAATAATATTTTAAGTAATAAGAATCACGCGTACGTTACAGTAATCATTAAACATTTTCTTTACGAGCTATAAAATTCAAATATGCAATGAAGAATGTAAACATACGATCGTGACTATAAATATTCTCAACACCTGAAAACTGGAATTTTCTAATGTGTTAAGCGAAGAAGTACTAATTTATATTTATTAACAAAATGTGTTTAGTTAATTATATCCAGGGATTCTTTTACATGGAGCCAAGTCATCATCTACATTTAGGAAATGGTACTTAGAAATGTATGATGAAGGCATTGCCACTTGTGATATACACTTACTGGAGGTTAACAGGTTTTAGAATTCCAACCTTTATTTATTCCTAAATTATATGCCTGCATTGTACTGAAATGAAAATTAATCTTCTCAATGAGTGTGCATTTTACTTTCTCGTATACGTACGTATATACGTAGTAATATACGTAGTATAGGGAAAGTTATGTAATGCTGCGTGGAAAAACGGCGGATTTTAGGGAGAAAAAAATTATTGCTGTGCACTGATGACGAAAAATAAGATTAAACTACTTACTAAATTAAGAGAAAAAATCCCCTAACACGTGGTGTAGCCAGAAACCCTCTTTTGTGGGTCCTTGATACCGAAAAAACCAATTGAAAGCAAAACGCCCGTCTGTCCGTCCGTGAACACTACTAGCGTCTAAACCATATGTAGGATTTTTTTCAAATTGAAGAAGCCCCTGTTGATCTGGCTCAGCTCAAATCTCAAAGCTTTGACATTTGGAAGAAGATTCCGTAAAATTTGGGGGTATTTTACATGAAGCCCCCCCGGACATTTTAAAAATTTTCTCAAAAACGGCTCAAATTTTTTCTTTAAATTTCTTGTAAGAATAGAATAATACACTGATAAAGGTGGAATAGTTCCTAATTTCACGGTTAGCTCTGGATTTTCGAAAAATGCAAAAAATTTTTTCGGCCTCTTCCAACAATTACAAAATTAAAGATAGAGATTTTTTTTCAAATACAATTTGTTCTCCATAGTGATTTCTTTCATTAAGATCATGTACTTTTTTTTTTGAAAATTTCAGTAGTTTTCGCGCAGCAATGCGTGCAATATGTGCAATTTAAAAAAATTACAAAAAGAAGATTTTCTCAAAAACGGCTCCAAATTGTTTCTTTAAACTTTTGATAGGCATAGTACCTAATGTACTCTTTGAGATGACATAAACGCCATACTGCTATATTCATTTGTTTGTTTGTTTTTTTCAAAAATTACGAAAAAGTACTTTCTTTGACTTGCCCCTCACGTCGTTAATATTTACATTATCGACGATTTGTGAACATTTTTATATTTGTGGGCACATGTGCTGTAAATAATGTCAAGTGAAGTTTGTCGAAAACTCGACCGTTATCTGTGAAAAGTCGCTCAAAATTTCGCAGTTTCAGAAACGCTCAAACGCCATTTTCTCCAAAATGGATCTAAACTTTTTCTTCAAACTGTTCGAAATGATAGAGCTAATTGCACTCTTTGATATGACGTAAAGTTCTGTTTGGGATATTATTTCGTTTTTTTCAAAAATTACACAAATGTAATTTTTTTAAAGATCTCTCACACCGTTAATATGCACATTTTCAGCAATTTGTAAACACTATTCGTGCGTGTAAGTGCTTCAAATGACTTTGAATGAACTTTTTGGAAACTCAAAACTTTTCTGTCAAAAAGACCTTCAATTTTCGCATTTACAGTAGAGCTTAAACGCCATTTTTTTAAAAGCGGCTCCAAATTTTTCAAAGAAAATTGCCATTTAAAACGAAATTTTACTGTTTTTAAATATTCTTAAAATAATATTTCTTTTCTCCTAATAGGAAACCAAATATTAAGAAATTGTCAAAGAAATGTACTTTGGGTGGTGATAGACGGGAACTGGCAAGAGAATGTCTGGCCGAGCAACTGGCAAGTCCGATTATCTAGCCGAGACCAAAGGTAATAGAAAACTAATATGGGAAAGTCTATGCCCTTCTGTAGCACAACTAGTTTATTTTGCAACACTTTATTTTCTTTATGATTTACTTAAGAACATTTAATGAATTTAAAGTTGGAAAAGAATTCAGACGACTACTAGGACACTCATTCTACCTTCGTTACTTTTGACCATTTACAATTATAATTTCATCTTTACAAACATCATAAACCTCACATTTCCAAGAGCAATACGCAAGAACACGAGTATTCACAAATAAATGACCATCTTGTGCAAAAAACAGACAACTGAACTTTTAAAATTTTTTAATAATCTTACTATTTTTTCATTCATCATTCACAGTTTCGTCATACTTTGTGGGTTCCAGTCTATGACCTATGGTTAGAATGCAAGTGTTCCCATAATCCGTGATTCTCTATCAACTACTGTCTAGCCTGTCATATTTTGCAGGATTAATAGTAAAATTCAAACGTAACATATAGTCCATTACAATTTTTACAAAGTGGATAAAGCATTGTAAGATGTTCGTGACGTAACTTCTTATTGCAATTATCGATTGGTTATCAAACTCCATCTATCAAACTCGTTTTAATCTCACCAATTACGTAATACATAAAAAGATGAGTTATTCATTTCGTAAATTACTATTCTGAACAAATTATAAAGCAACATAGCTTTAAACTATCTCCAGTAATCAAAATCCTGAGTTCGACGACAACAATTTGTACGATTTTTCTATTTACCAATGGGTTGTATTCATTTTCTCGATCAGAAAACCAAACATTTGAGAATCCTACGTTGTTAAATACAACCCTGACTTCTCGCTTTTGCCATGTGATATTGACAGATATAATTATTACAGACTCTAGATAATGTGTCAAGTTAATTTAATCAAGCCCCGAGGTATAAAAATAAGAAATATTTATGAATTTCAAATTGGTAACTTTTTCTGAATCCGAAACTATTCTCAATTTTATAATGCAAATTCAGAGATTAATATATTCTGAATGGAGTATTGCTGAGGGAAATACAATTCTCGTATAAAATGAAAAATAACGTGAAGATAAGATAACAATGTTCTGGATGAATGTAGAAAAAATGTAGTACACAATGAAGCGTCTCAAACTCTAGCAAGGGTACATGAATGCAACAATGCGAGATGGATAAGTGCTGTAAGCTGTGACCCCCAAAGTACAGAAACAAAACTAGACCAGAAAGTTCCTGAACATTTATTTAAAATAAACAGCTTTTAGATTAACTTACTATGAATTGATATATGACGTGAATATTTCACTGTAATACACACGTATAATTCACATTCTTGGAAGATGGGTTTATTATATTTGAAGCAAACTTTTTGCATGTCTCTTTGTCCTTTGACCTTGAGCACACACTGCATCTCAATCTTTCAGCTATTTCTTCCTTGCTCGTATGCTCGTTTATTCTCTTATCAAAGTGTACAGTGGAAAGCTTTAACCCAGAATTCAAGATTATGAGCAAAATAACAGATTTTGTTCTGTTTTTGTAAGGTAGACATACGTACTTGTATA
This sequence comes from Acheta domesticus, assembly GCA_031308135.1. Classification (NCBI taxonomy): domain Eukaryota; kingdom Metazoa; phylum Arthropoda; class Insecta; order Orthoptera; family Gryllidae; genus Acheta; species Acheta domesticus. Next base: position 157,794,421 of record JAHLJT010009436.1, read on the forward strand.
TATGAGTATTTCATTACTCCAAATTATCTCTAATTTTTGTATATGAAAGTGCATTACAAAATACACGTGCTATAGACGAACCCTAACCTTCGTGGGAATATACAAAATTTCACGTTTGTCATATTTCATTTGTGGAAACTGCAATTGAAAAACAAAAGATGTGGGTATGTATTACAAATTACCCTTGTATCCTTTCAAGGGTTAACGGAAACGGAACGGAAAAAAATGTCCTCCCGAGAGAGGCTATAGCTGTAGAGGGGTTTTAACAAAACAGACGTTTTGCGCAAGACCAAGAAAATTGTCCGCTACGAAGACGTGAGCGTTTAAAGAGTTTCGCCTTAGTCCTAAAGCGCGAAAATAAAGAATACAGAGGCTTCAAGAGTTTCTTAACCTATTCTCAGCCATTAACCATCAAGTGCAAGTCGAAAGTGCTTCATTAGCACATAAAAATGCATATCATGTGAGCCACGCCAAAGTGATTCGCATTACTAAAAGCATCACCCACGAAATTATTCATCCACTAACACATCAAACTTCCGAGTGCGAGAGCGAAGCTGAATTGCTGCCTGAGGAAGCCACGAGACGCAATGTCACTCTGGAAGGGGGCGGGGCGGGGGCGGGGGCGGGGGTGGACTTTCTACAGATGATATCGATAATCTACTGCGCGTTGCGCAGAAAGCGCTATTCAGCCGCCGCGCGTGGCCTCTCGTCTCCGGGAAAGGAAGAGAGTGTGCTCCGCTGCGCCCCGCGACATGGGAGGTTTCTCAGGCGCGTCGCATGAGGCAACCGCCGCCGCTGACGGAGCGTGGGGAGAAGAGGAGTCTGGGGGAAGTCGAGAGCCTCTGCAATTAGGCAATTAGGTGAACTCACCGCCGGCGCCGGACCACCGCAGGCACACCCATCCCCCGCGGGTGAACCCCAGGGCCCTTCAACTCCCATATAACGTGGTGGAAACCATAATGGCGCACTGTCCTGCAGCACCTTCTTACAGGAAATAAAACACGAACTGCTGCCAATGATACTTCAAACGTGTGTGGACAGGGCCCTGCAACTCCCATATAACGTGGTGGAGACCACAATACTGGCGTACTCTCCTGTAACACATTCTTACAGGAAATAAAACACGAGCTGCGGATTCGATGGTGTGACGGTTAGCGTGCAGGACTGTCATACCCAAGTTCGCGGGTTCAAACCCGATCGAAGCGCGGGTTCAAACCCGATTTAAGGGCGAAAATATCCTTCGTACGCCTTCAGCGGAGGGGAAGTAAAGCCGGCTGGCCCATGTTAGTAGATTTACTTGCATGTAAAAGATCCTCAAGCCTAAATGACGCCTCTGAGCTAAATTCAAATCGCCTGTTTCGTCGCCCGAGATAATACCTTCTTTCTCCGCTAGGTGAAAGGAGCGTAGCGAAATTTGCGTGGTCAGACGGAAAAGCGGGCCTGATGGCCCGAGTCTCGCCACGTAAAATAAGGCATTAACTAACCTAACTAACTAGCTGCTGCCAACGATACTTCAAACGTGAGTGGCTGCTACGTAGGTTCGCATTACGCTCAAGCAGGGGCGTCATGCTACAAAAGATGTTCGCGCATTCTTCAGCGGTTTCTTATAAGTATATATTTTGAATAATTGAACATTTAGAAGACACTTTTCGTATTTCTCACAATTTAGCCCAATTTAGGTGCGGATGTTGGCGAGCCTATACCAGGCGCCACAAGCGCCTCCTATAGCAGCACCTTCGAGCTTTGTCCCCGGTTTTGACGGAGAGTTGCAGGGCCCTGGTGAACCCACCCCTGGAGGAGGCCCGCTGCCAGTCGGAAAGGGAACCGCATGCAGAGGAACTCCCGTTTTTTAACAGCGTTATTTTCTATCTGTTCAATCCACTGTTTTTGGAGAGATTTGCATTACTTAATGCTAGAACTGGGTTAGAGCAAAGACAGGCGGGGAGTTCATTTAGTAGAAGCTCCCTCTCACTTTGTTACGTTCGGCGTTTAGATTTTTTAAACTTCATTTTGAATTTGTAACTTTCTATTGTTTAATGTTATGTCTGTAAGTTTAATAATTTTTTTTATTAAATTTGCATTCTTACTGAAACGTTTATCGCGGGCGTAATTTACCCTTGGGGAACCTTGAAATAATTTTCATGTCTTCTACTGAACGTCCTAGATTAGCGTAACTTCTGTTAATCGAGTTAAACGGAGATCGAGACGATTCTATTGTCCGGACATTAAGATGATTAAAGCACAGAAATTATGTAAAAAAGTCGTCAGAGATAGAAAATAACTTTAATAATTCATAAATTAAATTGAACAAATGCTGCACCTGATGTAGCAGACACGGCAGACTGAGAAACATTGTGCCATTTATGTTTTTGATTTTGAATTGACTGTAATTAACAGATATTATAATCCATAAGATGTGACAGACCAATTAAACTGAATATAAGAGGTACCGAAAACTGTAAATATTGAAAGGATTGTATTGTAAATATTGAAAAACTGTTAATATTGAAATAATTTATTAAAAGGAAAATCACAAATGAAATTATTTTCCCAATTTTGACATTTTTCGTTTAATTCATTTTGTATTCCAAAACCCATTCGGACAAGGGGGGAATTCTGTAATTTGGTTACAGATAAATAGAGATCTACAACTGTTTGTTTTGACTACACTGACATCTTTCATTCACTATGGGTGATAAAGAATAGTTCTGTTGCAAATGCAGACAGTGATTTCATAATGACAAAAAAATGGAGATAAACGTCCACTGTAAAGAAAGGACATATTTTTGTAACATCACTGCACCGCCATTGCACTTACTGTGAAGAAATAACTGACTTACGAGGATGAATTGCCACAGAGTTTTCCATTGGCTTGCGCAGAGCCCTGTATCATAACCCTAAACTTTTTCCTGGTTCCGTGTCTTTTATTATTTTTATTAATGGAAGTTTCTGAGCTCAACTTTCTATGAATTACCATTCGATCACTTACACCGTACTCATATTGATTTTTATTTTTTTATTTACAGTATATAATTGATCTGAAATTATAGAAAGAAATGTAAATTTAGAAAAAAATATGGTGTCTTTAGCCATAAATACATTTATAGACAGATTGCTGTTAATTGATTTCCTCCCTTATTTAAAGCAAATGGAACAATAAATGTGGCCGTGGTGACGGAAACATCCGGACACTTCCTATTTTTAAACTATCCAAACCTTCTTGAAAAAAAAAAAAACGATAAACTGCGAGGAAGACAATAATACCAAAAAGAGTAAGTGAAAGCCGAGACTAAGTTATAATTCTCCTAAAAATTTCTGTTGACATCTCTGCGCTCCTCTCGCATGATTATTAAAACTGCATTAGTGGCAATAATTTTCACGGGGGAGAGAGACTTAATTTCCCGGTGTTCCCATTCATTGAGATTTAACTGACAAAACAATAAAAAATGATCATGACATTTAACAAAAAATGTGTAATTGAAAAATTCAGGATTAGGTGAACTTAACTTATCCACAAAACTCGATTGTAATTATTTTTCATCGTCGGGCAATTTAGTCTGAAGAATATTTAATTTATGAACTCTGAAAATTATTACTGGTTTTATAAAAATGGTACATGTTTCATTCAAAAATAAAATGTCAACCACGTAAACACATCGAAAAGAAAACATCCGTGCCAAAAAACATCAGCTTAAAAATCGATTTTAAACCCTTCGGTTATTTTATATTTTTGTCGGTTTTGAAAACATCCACATCGATGTCTCTTTCCTAGTATGGGCAATGAAGCCTTTTGGGAACGAAGACATTGAGGAGGACTCCCAGAAACAAGGGAAGCGCTTCGAAGGACATCGCAAGAGAAAACAGTGGTTGCAGTGGTAAAGGCAACGACGGAGGGGGAAGAGACAGAGGTAACCCGATGGGCACAGACAACAGCTGTTGTGGAAGTGGATGAGGCCGAGGGTCCAAGACACTTCTCTAAACGACGACACATTGACTTCCTGCCGGGGTCGGGGGCTGAAAGCGCTTGTTGGGGCTGGGAGGGTTTGCTGTGGGCGGGGGCTGGGAGCGGGGGCTGGGAGCGGGGGCTGGGAGCGGGGGCTGGGAGCGGGGGCTGGGAGCGGGGGCTGGGAGCGGGGGCTGGGAGCGGGGGCTGGGAGCGGGGGCTGGGAGCGGGGGCTGGGAGCGGGGGCTGGGAGCGGGGACTGGAACGAGGGATGGTTTTCCCAATCCATTGCGCAGATGCTGATATGGGCTCTAATTTTGCCACTGGGCAAAAATTTCTCTTCACTATGGCTCTGTTTTTGCTAGTTGAAGTAAGAGAAGTGTTGTGGTGTGGGAGTTGCTAACTTGTTAGCTTTTACGAAACATTAAATCTACGGTTCGCAATTGAGTATTACTCGGATATTAATAAGGAGCGAAAATTTAAAGTTTTAAAGTGTTGCTAACCACTCTTCGTTGGTACTTTTTATTCATCATTCAATCGTATATAGTACAGGAGTGATGTACGGGTTCTGTAGCTAAACAAAAGTGCGTAGGTTATCCTTTGTACTCGTACGTACCACGCTTCACTAGTGGTACTCGTACGTACCACCTTCACGGTGGTACTCGTACGTACCACCAGTACTTCGTACTCGTGCGTACTCGTGCGTACTCGCTTTCGACAAAAAAATTCAAACTAAATGAAACGGTAAACGGGCAAATGTGCTGGGAACCATATCATGCTGTACTTGTAAAGGCGCCATCCGTACTGCCGGACCTGATTTCATACAGAATTCTGGAATGTCTAGAATAAGGATTTCCTTTATTTTTTGCCAAGAATACAGAAACAAATTTACTGAAAATTCTAATAAGAAATTTTGAGAAATCTCAGAACTTCCAGAAATAATTTATTCTATCGTGTGTCAGTTTAGAATACATCTTTTATTACCTACAAAATCAATCCAGCAGTTGATATGCGGACTGTAAATGAGAAACATCCGTATGAAAATAATATTCAATACTGCGTTTAATCAGTTGAAATTACATTTCCTGCAAAATCCCTTTCCTAATTTATTCATTACTAAGCTGGAAAGTTCTGTGAATGTTCCATCGGTGCTGGAGGATCACCCCCTCTCCCCATGAGCTCGTTGGCTGCTTCTATTGAATGCGTTAGCGTGCGTGGAAAGGGAGATTAGAGTCGGCGGAGTGAAGCGTGCGACGGAGCCGCTGCCAGACGGCGTGGCGGGGCGGGGCGCGGAGGGGGCGGCGCACGGAGGGGGCGTGGCGGGGCGAGGTGGGGTGGCGGGGAGGGGCATGGCGGGGCGGGGCATGGCGGGGCGAGGCGTGGCGGGGCGTGGGCACTTGCAGGCAGGGCTCGTCGCGTTGGGGCCTCGCCTTGGCAGCCCCGACCCAACGCCGGAAGCTTTACGACACCGCCGCGTCAATTCCACTTCGCGACGGGTGGACGCGGCGTGGCGGCGGCCAATAAAGCAAACGACCAGGGCGCAGGAGGTACGAACAGGTGCAAGTGCAGGCTTAAGTGGAGGCGAAGCAGAGAGGAGGGGACAGATATGGAGGCACAGGAGAGGGCAGACGGCGAGGAGGCAGATGAGGAGGAAGAGGTAGAGGGACAGGAAGGAACGGTGGAGGAAAGGTGGAGGTAGAAGTGGAAGCGGAAGTCGAGGCAAAGGTGAAGTCACAGGAGGAAACCGAAAACAGAAATAAACACAGAAGTGGAGAAAGAAGAGGAAGTAGATGATGTTATAGTGGTGGAGGCAGATTAGTAGGCAGAAAAGGCGGAAGTGGAGGCAAATAAAGAGGCACAGGTGAAGTCAAAGAGGTAAAAAGAAGTTGAGGGAGAGATACAGATGGAGAGAGAAGTAGATAACGAGGTGGAGACAGAGGTAGATGCAGGGATGAAGGGATAGGTAGATGCGGAGATGGAGGGAGAGGTAGATGCAGAGACGGGATAGGTAGATACACAGATGGGGATAGGTAGTGGCACAGATGGAGGGATAGATAGATGCAGAGATGGAGGGATAGGTAGTCGCAGAAATGGAGGGATAGGTATAGGCATTAATAGAAGGAGATGTAAATGCAGAGACGGGATAGGTTGATACACAGATGGTGATAGGTAGTTGCACAGATGGAGGGATAGGTAAATACAGAGATGGAGGGAAGCGTGTAGGCAGAATTGGAGGCAGAGGTGGGGAAGAAATGAAAGTTGGGGTGAAAGAAGGGGTGGAGAAACTGGAGGAGGCAGAACGGAGGGAAGGGACGGGAGGAAAATATTTTCTCGCGTGGCCGCAGACGGCTGGCGCCCGCGTAAGCATAATGACGTAGCTCCACCGCGGAAAGAGCGTCTCAGCAGTAAAGGCCTGTATAACAGCTTGACCTCCGCTTAGCTGGGGGGGTGAATGCTACTCGTGAGCTCGCCGCCCGCGTGCACGGACCTTTCTCTCCTCCGTTGGTTCGGATCGGCCCAAACTGGCCCTACTGACCTCTGTTCACCCCTAGTCGGTTCAGATCGGCCCAAACTGGTCCTACTAAAATAAATAAATAAATGTCTTTATTTGTGGCGAGGCTCAGGCCATTTAGCCTGCTCTTCCGCCTAACCACTTTCAAAATTGTATTACATTAGTGCATACTAAAGTAATACAATTTTGAAAGTGGTCAGGCGGAAGAGCAGGCTAAATGGCCTGAGCCTACTGACCTCTCTTTACCCCTAATCGGTTCAGATCGGCCCTAACTGGCCCAGCCGACACTCCTCCACCCTGCTAGTGCAGACCGACCCTCCGGAGTTGTGCTAACAGCTTCCCATCCTCGCCCCTGACCGACGTGCACTTCGAATGTTGCCATGGCCGCTGCAAGGTCGCCCTTCCGGAGAACCGTCCACGCCGAGGCTGGGCTACGTCAGGTGCCTACGTAAGTAACTCCTCGCGAATAAACTAATGTTTGCCATGACTGGGGTCATTTCTGTTCTTATTGCTCCCTCTCATCCGCCTTAGGCCTTGAAGAAAATAGGGAAAGGCCCGGAGGGCACCTTCTGCCCTTACCGTCCTTCCATTTCCCAGCACGTGGTGCCAGACCCCTTCCTTCTTCTTGAAGTGCCGTCTCCATTACTGGAGGTTGGCGACCACTTCCCCGAACTTTTCTCTGTCTTGTGCCACATGGAACAACTCAGAAGTACTCGAGATACCTGTCCATTTTCGGATGTTCGCCAACCAAGACATCTTCTTCCTGCAGACACCCCTTCTACCCTGAACTTTCCCCATCTTTATTAGTTGTAATAGTTCATATTTGGGGTTTCTAAGTAAATGACAAGATACAATGTTTTTCTAATTTTAAATTTTTAATATCTCTCGGCATATACCATTTTCTCTAGTATGTAATCATTACGAACTTTGTCAGTCCAGACCCCTTCCACCATGACAATATTAAGGCAGAAAAGGAAGCCGAGGTTAAGGCAGATATGGGCGCAGAGGGAGATAGAGGAGCCCGATGGGAGACGCATTGAAGAATAGAAACAGGAAGAGAAGGAGGTGCAGATGACTGTAGAAATAGATGTAAATGTGGAGGCAGAGAAGGAGACACAGTTGGAGGCAGAGGTGACGGCAGATGCAGAGGATGAGGCAGAAGAAGAAGCAGATAAAGAGCAGAAGACACAGAAATGGAGGCAAAGGAACCAGAGGTGGATGGAGAAGTGGATGATGAGGTGATGGCAGAGGAGGAGGCAAAGAAGGACGCAGTGGTAGAGGAAGAATCGAAGAACGAGTTGGACGTAGAGTTGGAGGACCTAAGGGTGGAAGTAGAGGTAGCGGTAGAATTTGAAGCAAAGTGGAGGTAGGGGTGAAAGAAGAGGTGGAGGCAGAGGTAGAAGCGCATGCAGAGGAAGAAGAGGCAATGGTGAAGGTAGGGGAAGAAGCTTATATGAAGGAAGGGATAGAGACAAAGAGGAGGAATAAATAGAGGCAGAGATGGAGTAAACTGAGAAGACAGAGTGGGAGACGAGAAGGCAGATGAAGCGGAGGTGGAGGCAGAAGAGTCAGAGTTGAAAACAGAGGTTGAGGCACTACATGACTTAAGAGATGGAGGGAGAAGTGAAGGCACAAAAGAATGTAGAGGAGGTAGAGGTGGATGCAGCGATGAGGGCAGAGGCAAATATGGAGACAAATGATGGCAGAGGAGGAGGTCGACGTGGAGGTAGAAATGAGCGCAGAAGTAGGAAGCAAAGCTCAAGACAGACATGAGGTGAAGGGATAGGCGAAGAAATGGCGTAAGTTGACTTGCAGGTCAAGTCGAAGTCGGTAGTTCAGGTGAAGTCAGAGATGGATTAAGAAGCTGACACGCTGACAGGTGTGAAAGCATATGAGTGGGCAAATGTGAAGCCAAGTGTGCAGGGAGATTTGAGGGCAGAGTAGGTCATGTTATCGGGGAAATTAGTGGAAATGAAATGCGGAAGCAAATGATGAGTTCGTGGAGAAGGTAGAATGGGACGTATGTAGATACAGAGGTAGAGAGGTGGGAAAGTGGTGGTATTGTTTCATAAATTTTAGTATATAGACCGCTAGAGGCACGGGTGGATTAAAGCTCATGCTAAACTTAGATGCCTGTATTGATAAAATAAAACTCTACGCTCCTGATTATTTTTTAAAGAAAAATTTATATTAGATCAAATATATAAACGTATTTTAATACTAAATTTTTAATTTTCAAAAGTGTCAGATTATTTTCATACACATTTTGGTAACGTGAGAAATATTTAATTAGTATTAGGAGACTTGATAGTTTGGACATCCTTAGGGTCCCGGAAGGTATAAATCCCGCTCTGTCCGAGGGTCCTGATGCAATAGTTGACCGGCAACACTGTTACATCTGGAGCTACTTGGGAACGCCCTAGGGTTTTCAATCACGAAGCTGGAGGATTTTGGAGAGATCTATATAGCGTGGAAGAATTCAAAAGCATTCTGGAGGTGAATTCTTACGGAAAGCTATTCTGATCAATATTTTTCCGTAGTTTCTCCGAGCAGCACCTGGTGAATGCTGGAGTAGTACCGTAAGAAGAAACAGGTCATGGACCGGGCACGGTCATACCTTCTTCCTTGTTCTCTCCTGGCTCCTTACGCATACTTTCGTACATCATGCACTACACTACAACTTAATATCGGGAGAACATTCGGAAACGTAGAGCTCAGCCGGGGGCTGGGGGCAGGGCGTGGGGTCTGGCGCTTGCGCAACAGCTTCCGCCTGAGGCTGTCGCGCGTGGAAAAAACTGCCCGTCATGCGCGGCGCATCTCTCGTGCTGCCTGCGGACGACCCATCTCAGAGGCGGAGCACGCACGCGTTTGGTTGCAGTTTGCTCTTTGGAATAACAGGTGCCAACTCTCGATCTCGAGGAAAATGTGTTATTAGTGTGATAAGGTTTACCTCATTTCTTCTACAAAAGGATCGTACTCGTGCTTCAATCTGTGGGTAAATAATAGCTACTTCAGCAGGTGGAGAGGTGTCTAAAAACCGGAAACGTCAAATGTTACTTGAAACTTTGTCATTAAAAAAGGGTCGAGTTGGTTTTTATTATAAAGAAAAGCACATACTGCTTTACTTAATTATAGAGTAAAGAAAATCGTGGTTTTCTGAAGAAATTGTTAATGTAAATCAATTTTGTTGACTTATCTGCCTTTCATTTGATTGATAACTCTAATAATAAATCGTTTTGTATGTGTAATTTATGCCATTGATTAAATGGACTTAATGTACTCTACTATTTGGAATTTTACTGCTGATAACTATTATTAATTAGTGGTGCTAAAATAGCTCGTACTTTCTCCCCAGTATTTTCATGAAAAGTTAGCAAAACGTACTTTTTGAAAAATTGTACGTGACCTGATATAAAAAATCTATCTTTAAAAAACAGATTTCATGAAGAGAAAAAATATCTATCTTTAATATTTTGATTGTAAAAAGACTCCGAAAAAATTGTAAACATTTTCAATTTTCGAAAAATCAAAGTTTTCGACGAACATGAGATCTGCACCATTCTCTTAAACGTCCTTCACATTGTCCAACAAAAAATTAAGAAAAAGCGACAGTTACATCGACTGGGAGATGTCAATTTTGGAGAAAATCGGCTGCACGGTTTAGCCTCTAGCGTTGTTCACAGATGGACGGACGTTGTGCTGTCATTCAATTTTTTGATATCAAGGACACACAAAATATGGATTTTGGCTACACTATGAGATAGAGGATTTTCCTCCTAAATTTAGCAACTGCATTTATCCACTTTTTCGATACCAGGGCCTTGTAATGAGATTTTTTCCTTAAAAACTCGCCGTCGTTTCGCGCAGCGTTACATAACTTACTTTCCACTCCGTAGAAAGAAAGTAAAGATCCTTGTTTAGAATTAATTTTTCGTTACTTTTGACATTACCATTTATTTTAATTTTGTAATTGAATATCTTATAATCACTGATGCTGAGGAAAACTCCCCGATTCTTATTTAGGTTGTAATTGACTAATCAATAAAACATTCAATTAGAATTGTGCTTAAAAAGTATACAAGTCACATCAAGTCCATAATGGTTCTACACCTGAAGTTACTGGATGAAATTACCATTAATAATAAAAATTTGTTGATTTAACCTTCATGCCAAAGCCAATATTTCATGAAGAGTAATCGTCAAGGAATACCCCGAGTACAAATATTTCATTTGGTCTCTTTTGTAGTGGAATCTACTCAACAAAGTACACCTAAAAGGCAAAGAACTATCTACAAGTAAGCTTAAAGCTAGATTCGAAGCTGCGACCTCTTGAACGGCGATTCCGTGCTCTGACCGCTTCATGTATTTGCAGAGGTAATGTTGAGGGGTGAACAAAGGATTATGGAGTAATTTAATAAATATAAGTGACTCTGCAGAAAGAACGCAATTTTAGTCCGAAAGCTGTCAGTAGCCATATAAACTGCAGTAAGTTTGTGTAAAAAGATAAACAACACTAGATTATCTTGGAAGTATAAATTTTGCATGAGAATACTCTGAAATCGGGAACTGTGGAAGTCATGTACGAATATTGGGATGAATTGGGTGATTATGATCGTCTACAACTACTTCTTTCGCAAACAGACTACTAAGATCACTACAAACTAATAGTTTTATTCTAGTAACTCGTAAGGAAGGCATGAAATGTGAAATTTTAAGTTGAAATTTTGTTCGGTTTCCTAAACTCCGGAAGCGAATTCTGTGGGATGTTACCGACAAGCTCTTGTGCTGAAATCCTCGCACAAAACTTCGACAATGACTAAGGTGTTCACATTTGCAATCTCTCCTTGGATCTGAACTCTACAAAGGAATGAACGCGTGAGGTAGTGATTGCACACATTTTTACCATTGGAGTTGTGTAACGATCATGTTTAAGGCAAAATTGAAACAATCCATACATTAAAACGTAAATTGTGTGATAGATCGTTAAGCAAACGAAATATTCTCATGTGGCATTCGTCAGCTTCTGAGGGGAAAGGGCAAAAAACACTTGGGGAAAGCAGGAAAAAACGTGAGACTTCCTTGTCGCTGGAACGAGTGCCAGCAATTGGTCATGCTCGACCTGGGGTCAAAAGGAAAGCAGTTCTATTCGGAGATTCACCTTCACTAAAAAAAACAAAAGTTTACTTGAAGAAAATCCAAGTTCTTACAAATAAGTACACCAGTTTTTTCCTAAAAAGAATTAATAAATCCCCTTGTGTGTTCTTATATTCTAAGAAATGTAGGTATTATTATGGGTGTTTGTGAAATAATGAATTCTGCTCATTGTTTTGACGATTGCCGTTCACGACACAGTATGCACATACTAGCAACTAAAGGTCAACAGAAATACAATGATAAACATTTTAATCAAAATTCAAAATTGTCGTTGCAAGAAGAAATTTATTCTTTCTAATGTTCAGACGAATAATTCTAATTTAAATAAGTTAAAGTTGAAAAACGTATTTCAATACCATGCGTTGAATCCACGTTGAATATATCATAAAAAGTCACACTGAGAGTTACAAATAAAATATTATTTCTTAAAATACTTTAAAATTTCTTAAAATATTCTTTCTTAAAAATAAAATATTATTTCTTAATACCAAATTAAAAGTAAACATAGCTTAAACAGCTGTTCAGAAAGGGTGAATATAAACATTAAAATAAGATTAGACACGAAAGCTACAAAAATATGTCTTAATTATTACAGACTTTCTGCATAGACAATAAGCTATGACATCATTACATCATCACTAATCACCAATCGCATATCACCAATGATAAAAACAATGACGTTCAGTAACACACAAACATTTATACGACTTGTGTAAATAATGGACAATTTAAAATGATGAATAAATCTCTATGAGGAACACGTTGATTAAATGACTTAAAATTCTTAAATAAATGTTAAAAGGACCCTATTTAAAAGTTAGAGAATCAAACTATCAACAATATTACTGACTTCATCAAGAGAATGAAAGAGATCAGATAACGGAAAGTCTTGCGAAGCCTATACATCTCTAACTAAAATCTTCAGAAGAGACTTATCTCACTTGACGACTCTTAATTGTATTGGTGCAGGAGTAATTGTACATTCATATTAAATACTAATAGATATAATTTACTTTCTGAAACTCATTTACCTCAGAATATTACCTATTTGCTCACTTCAGCTTGGAATCAATTAAGTTTATTGTTTAACGCATATCCACATAAAGCACATCGTTTTAAGAACATTGCATTAATGCAAACGAAGACAGTAATTAGGTTAATATCACATACCCGAACTAAATATTTTAAATTCTAAAAAAATTTCTACTCATAATTAATAATTGTCCTTACAATGAAAATGACTTGCCAATGCCTTGTGCATTAACACAACACAACTTATTTTATTTACCACAGATATACGTTGCGTACAATTCTAAAGTTCTCAGAGGAAGAAAAGTGAGGAGAAAATAAAGGATAATAAAATTATATTGAGCGAGGAAGAAAAGTGAGGAGAAAATAAAGGATAATAAAATTATATTGAGCAAGGAACGCAGTTTTGCCAATATTTGTCAACTCGTGTATTATTGTATAAGAGACGGTCAAAATACCTAACACAATATGATAATTGTGATTGGCAGTAATGAAGGTGTACATTGACTTCCTATCCTGAAGCATCAGGGACGGATGAGTAGGTGTAAACCTGGAACAAATGAAAACGAAGCACCCGGACTTGACAATATCGACTTTAATCTTGCATATTTTATGAAGTTGAGTATCAATATAACAAAAGGCTGATAATGTCACACAGGATCAGAAGAGCGTCCCGATCGGGTTGTCATAGCAGCATCTTTTGCGTTGTGCGGATGACACTTTTCCGTCGAGGCTTGTGGCAGGTGATGAATTGTGGAACTAACATTTCCAAAAGGAAAGCAAAAGGCAAAGCTAGCAATGAAAAGCTCAAAGATCCTCATCACATAAGAAAATTAGGTGAGTATAAAGTAGAGCAAAAGTGATGGTGAACTTTTGTTGCGAATAAACAGGACCCCTACTGAATGATTTCCTTACACTGAGGCAATAACGAAAGACGCTCGCTACCGCAAAACACTGACGTGTGTGTGCAATGCAGTTAGGTTGAAAAAACATTATTCTGACGTCGTGCTCCTGCATGAAGAGGCACGGCCACATACGGCAGACGGAAAATCACACCATGCTAGAACAGTTCGCGTGGACAATAGTAGAACGTACCCCAACAATCCCAGATTTTCATAGTGCGATTTTCTTACCTTTGGTTCTCTGAAAATAAAAAGCACTGCGAGGCCCCCGATTACAGGCACACCAAGAGATCATCCACACTATTCAAAATAGTTTCACGTCACCTCCACACGAATTATACTAAAAATGAATTTAAAACTTGGGGAAGAAATGGGACAAGTGCATGTGTAACCATGGGTATTATGATTAAACACACACGGTTCATACTATTTTCTGAACAATATTGAGTTTTGATTTCATCCACCAATATACAAGGGTCTATCTATCTATCTATGCCGGAATGGCACCCCCGCACTTGTACTTTGTTATGGGACCGAAGTTCCAGGGTCGATACCTAGGTGGTGGCCTTCAGTCGCACCCTTTTCAAGTGTACAAGTACACCTTCAGACCGATATCCGGATCCCGCCGGAACGCAGTTTGCCCTCTCGACAACCTCCCCATTCAATGCCTGGGTTTAGGGCCGCCCTGCTAGTTCAGAGCTACTAGCTATCCGGGCTAGTAACGGAGTGAGTGTCACTCACATGCACCGGGACACCAAGTCGTTCCTCTATGCCTAGAGTATTGGGCCATTGCCACGACAAAGCCAAGAGCCCAACTGGGGTCCGGGCGGCTCGGGTCCCCCATCCCGTCTCCCCACTGCCTGCACCTTTGGGCTAGCGACCTGGGTCAGACCGTAACCAAGAAAACCTGACGGTAGGTAATTTCCTGCCGGACTTCTATATGTGGATTCCAGAATATCCCGAGATATCTTCTTCACCCGATCCTGCCTTAAGTTGGACGCGCCAGGGGCACAACTGGTGGGTGGCCGGGTAGAACCGACAACCAGGAGATTAGCATCGCCTACTCGCTGCCTCCTCCTTGAGGCTAACGACCTTCGTTATTAATGACCTTTTGTCAAATTTTAGGAAAGAATTGTGCACCATCTGCGCGTCTGTTTCTGTTGATGTTCCATATTGACCGCCCTGTAGCATGAATAATTTCTTCTCTAGAATATACCGGGTTCTTCGCAGTGGTTCTTTTATTTTGCTGAAGAGATCATAATCACTGGGACTCATATCGGGTGAGTAAGGGTCTCATATCACAGGGACTCATATCGGGTGGATGTTCCAGAATCTCCCATTGTCAGCGATGCAAGAGTTCCCCACGTGGGGTCGTCCTGTATCCTTCACATCATCTCTGCCTAATCTAAACGCTTTAACCCTTCGTGCGACAGTTGAGTATGGCAACTCTGCATCACCACATGCTTAACGCAGTCCCTGAAAACGGTCTTCCTTACTTCGTCTTCGTACTACTTCTATTTTGAGTCACGAAAGTTGCTCTACCTTTGTAAACATGATGTTAGTGCGCTTGCACTATTGCTATGAAGTTCAATGAATTACACACTGCAGTAGACTGACAAGAATACTGTTCCCGCTCGCTGCACACACTCATCTAATAGACCTTCCTTTTGCCACGACAGATGGCAGCACGCTGACTCATCGGCTTTAAGTTACAGAAATATTC
Organism: Acheta domesticus; assembly: GCA_031308135.1. Taxonomy (NCBI): domain Eukaryota; kingdom Metazoa; phylum Arthropoda; class Insecta; order Orthoptera; family Gryllidae; genus Acheta; species Acheta domesticus. The sequence goes on from JAHLJT010009436.1 coordinate 157,809,684, forward strand.
TCATAACTTTTAACTTACTATAAATATACTCATCTATATATTTATGTATTACGTGGTTAGGCGGAAGAGCGGGCCTAATGGCCCGAGTTTCGCCACATAAATAAAGTCACTATTATTATTAGTATTATTATTACTACTTTTTATTCAACCTATGTATATTATGATCACTAGAAATTAAAAATTGAAAGGTGTATAACATCTTTCAGTTTCAACGCAGTTCATTTTAAACTCACAAAAACGTGTTAGTGTTAAATGCGAAGAGGAAGGGGGTGTTTAGGATGTTTTTATCAGATCAAGAAGGCCCGTTTCCACCACAGGGCGACATGCCGTAGGTCAGCAAAGGCAACCATGTCCAGGAAGCGGCGAACCATTGCCTCGAATCCATTGACTCCGACCGCAGAAGCCTTGATTGACGAGCGTGGAGAGAGAGAGAGAGAGAGAGCAGGTAATGCAGCGGGAGCCTGGGGTGACGGGCGAATGCCGAGGATCGATCTCCACACCGGCTGAGGGCATCCACTGATGTCACTTCAAAGCCTCTGACCGGGAGGTCCTAAGGTTGAAGTCCCGATGGCGACAGGATATTCGACTCTATCTACAACACTAGGTTGAGGTTAGCCGCTGTCTGGAGGAGAATAAGCTGCCGGCTGCTGTGATCGGTAGTTTTCCATGGTTTCTCCGATCTACCCCAGGTGAATGCCGGAACAGTACCCTCACAAATGGTGACAGATCGCGCGCGCAATCTTTTCCTCCTCTTCCCTGTGCTATTCTCATCCCTTACTGACACACACTTACATTTATATGCACAAACTTCCACACATGTCGGGAGACCAGTCAGGAGCTTGGAGCCGTCGGGAGCTTGTCCTGCCTGTGCGGCGCTGTCCCGTTGGTGGGAGATGCCTGGTTGCGGGAAAACTCCGCTAGCCGACGGGTAGGTCGGCGCAGGATCTCACAATGGAGCTGGAATTGCTCCCACGTCACGAAGAAAATACATGCACTACACTTACGGGTCTAATACTATAGCAGTTGACGCTCTCGGAATCATTGATTTATCATTCAATCAAATCCATATGTCCACCACAAATCACCCACTTGTCACATGCCGATGTCAGCGTTCCAAAACTATGACACACGAGCTATGATGCCGGGGGCGCGTACGGCTCCACCACCCTCCACTGGAAGGCTGCGCTACCACGGTAAGTTGCAATACTGTTCTTATTTCATTGCACGAGTTGCAGGGTCCTCCCTCTCCCCCGCAACTCGCAACACCGCGTTGTCTAACACATACCTGCAGAGGCGGGAGTGATGTTGCAATAACCTCATGAGATCGTTCCTAGATGAGAAAAAGCTTCATGGATTCGGAGATCTACGAGTAGACCTACTCGGTAGGCCTAATTCGACCTACTACGTAATCCCGCTATTTTGGCACCCCACTGGTGGGACACACAAATTAGAAGCATTTCTAGGAGGACCGAACAAATGAAGGCTACTTGAGATCAGGAATGTTGCTCCATTCAAACTTTACTACTCAACTACGTGTACGTTAGATACACAATATTCTACATCTACTATAATTTATAACGATTATATTCTTCAAACTTCTCGCCTTGTGTACCCCTTCGGAAGAGCATCGCCCCCACAACCCTCGTCACCCCCCCCCGAGACGTCACAACAAGATCATGCGCTCCCTGCCCGGAGGCTGCTGTGACGGCTCAATATGCACCGCGATCGCCGCTGGAAGGCCCGGGCTGGCCGCGCCGCAATCAGGCGCAGATAGGCATCTTAATGGCGCCGTCCCCGACTGCTGATCGCCGGCAGCCGCCTCGTCGCCCCTGATTTACGACCCGACATCGCCGCTCGTCACCTCCGGTTGGAACGACGCCTTCACCCACGCGGCAGTGTCCACACGTTTATCTTCATTATTTCCAGTAGAAGGAGTTTTAAAATATTAAATTGTAATATTAATATCTTAATTTCGTGAATGGGAACATGTACAATTCAAATTATAAAATTTGGTTTTGAAGTGAGAATTCATATAATTAAGAAGTAATTGACGGTTTAGTTCATAATTCTTTTATTCTAATTTTTACCGGTTTATCAGTACTTGTAAATCTTTCGAAAGATTTTAAAATGGTGTTCTTCGTACCTTGCCTTAGCAAATAATGTACCATGTGCCCATCGAAAGAGCGATAATACTAGGTTAATGTAGATCCATTCCTAGGATCTATAAATATTTCCATTTTTTTCATAGACAATAGCAAATACAAACGACATAAAAGTTTGGGGAGAAATCAATTGGGCATTGCTAAGAAGTAGGGTGTAATTTTCACGTGGCAAAAACTGTGACTAGGATTTCCTCAAATAAAGATAAATAACATTTCATTCTAATTTTTATTTAAATTTTCCTAGTCACTTTCTGTATTTTTTTAAAATTTGAGTAACTTTTAAAAATATATTTCTAGAATTAATGTAATGTAACAAAATATTTATGAATTTTAGTACGAGTATATGGCCAACATGAGTGAGTGGCCAATGATGTAGAGCAAAAAAGACAAATATTACAATTGGATTTCACTACGCAGAATTTTTCCCCACTTCCTCAAACTTTATTGCATTTCACATACGCCCTTAAAAAATGAATTTATTGCGATCTTGTATTGAGTTATCTTTCTCGTTCTGCACGGAATAATTTTTGTTAAACAACTGTTTGATGTTCTTCGTTGGTAATATCATGTGCAAATACGGTACATGATCTTAAACTAGCAAATTGACTAATAAAAGAAGATCAACTAGTCGTTAACATTTTCCTTGGTTTTTAATTTATGTGAGAGGTCATTTCGTACGAACATTCTGTCAAGCATTCCTCATCGAAATTTACACAACAAATAAATACAATAAAGAAAGTAAATTAAAAAATGAAATGAATCTAAAAGTGAAATAAATTTTAAAAAATTTAAATAAATTTAAAAAATGAAATAAATTTAAAAAATGAAATAAATTTAAAAAATGAAATAAATTTAAAAAATGAAATAAATTTTAAAAAAGTAATTTCTTAAATTAATTAAAAATAAAATTTGTAATATTTATTCCCAAATTGCCTTGGCATCCAAAAGGGCACGGGGGTGCCGGAAATGATGCACTCTCCCCATCGCGGCGCCGGCGCCGACGCAGTCGTCGCCCACAGCAGCCTCCCGCTTGGCTCGCTTCGCACGCTCGCGCTCCACAGTTCACACCTGACAGTGAATACTTCCGCTAGCTGCGAATCGCCTCGGATGTCATTGATTGATGTTTCCGGTCACATCAACTGCTATGGTCATTACTCAGTTTAATGTATTACCCGGGAGGAGGCGGTGCTCCACCCCTCTGGATGACGAGATCCGGCGCCGAGCTACGCGTTGGCTCGCAGGGGATTTCCCTCTCCGGGTATCTCTCTCAGCGGGGCACCGCCAGACTGGGGCTAACTTACAATTCCCGCCACTTGTGGTAGAGTAGTTCTTGTAAATGTGTGTGTGTTTGTGTGAAAATGGAGAGAGGATAGGACAGGGAAGAAGGGTAGTGTAGTGCATGTAAATGTATGTGTGTGTGTGTGTGTGTGTGTGTGTGAAAATGGAGAGAGGATAGGACAAGGAAGAAGGGTAGGTCGCACGCACTGCATGGCCCGTTTCGTAGTGCATTATTTGCTTGAAAACCACCGATCAGAGCAGGGGGCTGCTGCAATTCTCCAGACAGCGGCTGAAATCGACCTAGGTATCGAGCCAGTATCGAAAATCCCACATCATCCAAACTCAAACTCTGAACCTCCCGTCCAGAGTCGCTGCAAAGACAACCGTAACGCTTAGTCTGAGCTAAACCACTCGGGCAGTCTCCATAGAGGCGTGGATCGGGGATGTACCGCCGAATTGCAGTGGCCGGCCGCGAACGACACATCCGTCAACAGTCGCCGGGAGCTGCTTTGTTACACGGGTAGCCAGGAGCTTATCAACTGTAAATTACCTTGTCTCATGAACGACCGAGAAAGGGGAAATGATGAAAGATTTCCCTCTGCTTGGGAGTATAAAGGAGCGTGCAGGGAAGGCAGGAGAGAAAAAAGTTGGAAAAGGGAAAGAGAAAGGAAGAGAGACAATGAGAAATATGTAAAAAAGAAAGAAAAGGAAAAGAAAGAGAGAAAGAAAAAGAGCGGAGAGAAATAATTTTTTGAAACAATTTTGAAAATGTGCGGGGGTCTTCTCTTAAAGTACCCCCAAATTTTACAGAATCTTTTTTCAAAATCTCAAAGCTTCGACTCTAGTCAGATCGACATGGGTTTCTTTAATTTGAAATAAATCCTACGTATGAGTTAGGCACTAATAATGTTCACGGAAGGACAGACGGACGGACGGACGAACGTTTTGCTTTCTATTGGTTTTTGGCTATCAAGGACCCACCAAACAGGGATTCTGGCTACACCACTGTTAGGGGATCTTTTTTCTTAATTTAGCAACTGAATTTATCAACTTTTTCGTTATCAGGGCCTGGCAATGTATTTTTTTCTACTGAAAATTGCAGTTTTTTTCGCACAGCATTACATAACTTTCCGTATATAAGTACGTATACGGGAAAGTAAAAATGTATAGAACTACCTGAATGCGGTTATGATGCGGTCATGATTGTCATGTAATTCAGTGTGCGAGAAGGATATTCGAAGGATTATATTCGTGCGGGTACTAACGAGAAGGAAATACATTGGATGGGCAACTGTATGTGCAAGTTACAAATAATGAACTATCCTTATTTATGTCCAACCCGCCTCCGTGTATAGGGAATTTCATCTGGATTTTTTATTCCTCCCAAAGTCTGAAAATTGAAATCGATGAGATTAGTTACAATACCAGAGCAATTGTTCGTACCGTTAAAGGCAATTAAATGAAAGAGAAGAAGATGAAAGAGGAAAAACAAGAAGAAGGAGAAGAATAATCAGTAGCAGAATGACAAAATAAACTTTTCAAATAGTGTGGGGAATATTCCGTATGGAGCGCGTGCATTTTTCTCTTAATTCTGTACTGCTATATCGAATTAACGCAACCAAACAGGAATGAAAAGCCACACTTAACGGGCGCCGTTAATGACGGTAGTAATTATTATATCGCTCGCATTAAGACCGTTTCCCTCACCAGTGCTTGGACGGCGCGTTCACGTCTTGCACATTCGCACGGTCCCAATTCCGAACAAAAGAATTTATTACGATGCGTAGATCGTTGGTCTGCGTTATAATTTTCCCACAGAAGATGTGAATGGATAGCATTCCTAGCATGAATGTAAAAGTAACTTGGACGATCTTCCTTTAGATTGCAGTTCTTACGTTAATCGAACAGCCATACATTTTGAGCCTTTGGACTTAGGTGATTTCATTCCGGAGAGTGCAATTGAATCGGAAGGTGAACATGCTTTACAAACGTTTCCGTCGTATTCCCTTATCTCTGTATTTCGAATTCCAGCACTGCTTCAGCATTCTGTACACCTTCCACATTCACCACAGCTTCTGCGTTTTTTCTCATCGGTATCAGACGTATTAAAAACACATCACCCCCAATGACCTCACGTCCGTCGCCCGCAATCGCCAACTTTCTCTGTCGGTCGCAGCCTCGAGCTTCTTCGCCCCGCACGAGAGCGCGCCCCCTGCCCTCCGCGCAAAGGGCACTTCCTCACGCATTCACCCTCCCGGGGGCGAGGGGGCGGACGATGTTTTACTTCGCAAAGAAACAAAAACGCGCGGAGGAGTCAATCTCCCCTTTCCACCGCCAAAGATTAAAAAAAATGAAGACGCCAGCGGCGAAAGTTGCCCTGTGGACCGGTGCCTTACACGTCGAACGGCGCGCCGCCGCGACGCGACGCGCCGCCGCGACGCGACGCGCCGCGCCGACTGCGCATGCGCGCCAAGGGAGCGCGGCCGCAGGCAGCTATTAGCGCGTTCCTCCCCGCTGGGAACAGTCGAGCGCAGCTGCACTGGAGAAGCGCTTTTCATTTATTTTTTATCCTCCCCGCGAGTGGGATGGTGGAAAGAACTTCCCGTTTGAGTCGTAACGAGCTTATGAAGATTACGTAAAAGATATTGATTGGATTCTGGTTTGCCTCCGTAACGCTAATGAAGGAATTTCATCGCTGAGCATCGCTGCTAATAATCCTTCCGGCTGGTTGGTGTGAACAAAATACTCGAAATTCTTTAGTATTTTGCTGTCATAAGACAATGAGATATCCTAAAATTCGTCCTTTCACATTTCGCAATGTTGACATGAATTTGTATCTTGTCAAGGATCGAGATAATCTAAATTCAGATATTTGAGGATATTCCGTGTGGATTCTAGCTGAATCTTAATTTGAGTAAGGTCAGGAAAGAGGTGTATGCAGACTGATGTATTTGATATACAACATAAAAAAGCAAATATTAACACACATGTTATAATCTACCAAGACCAAAGTTCGAATATCCAGTTCTAATACCACTAAGCTGATTTATTATCATAAAAATGTTATTTATCCAACATGATCGAATTGACGTGACTAGACTTCAAAAAGTTTCAATTCACATAAAAATAAAGTAGTATTTATACATTAATTTTGTAATGTGCCCATTCTTCTCATAGCAAGTCTAATTTCGAGCGCCTCTCTCATTGGCACCTACAACAACTTTCCAGATGTGAGGTTGCCAGATGGCCGGAAGTTTAGATTCTGTTGAAAAAGACGGAACGGGTAGCAGAGTGCGTGGTGGGCGGCGGCCACTTGCTTCGGCGCCGCAGAAAGCGTGGCTGCGGCGCGAGGGCGTTGAGGGAGAGGTAGGGGTGAGGAGAGGGGAGGGGAGGGGAAGCGATGCGCGCGCGCGAGGCCTTCTGACCGCTCCCCAGCGCTTCCTTCCGCCACGCGGACGCCGCCGACACCCCCAGCCGTCTCTGCACTGCGACTGCATCGCCACTGCACAATGCCTGCACCCTGCTGGCACATCGCCTGCATCCCGTACGCACCTCGTGTGCACCGTGTCTGCACCGGGAGAGGTGACCCAGTGCATCAACTGATGTCACTGCAGTCCCTCTGACCAGGAGGTCCAAGGCAGGATTTTCGACACTAGCTTCTCAGCTAGGTCGAATTCAATCGCTGTCTAGAGGAGAATTCTGGCGGCCGTTTGCTCTGATCGGTAGTTTTCCGTGGTTTTTCCCATCAACACCAGGCGAATGCCGGAACCGTACCCTAACAAACGGGCCACGGATCGCGCGAACTTTTCTCGCTCTTCCTTGTCCTATTCTCACCTCACACACACACACATACACTGACATGCACTACACTATCACGCACGCTGGGAGACCGGTCGGGAGCCGCGAGCTTGCCCCGCTAGGTTGGTGCCCCGCTGATGGGAGATACCTAGTTGGGGGAACCCTGTTAGTTGACGGCAGGTCGGCGCCGGAACTCGCCATCCAGTGGGGAAACATCACAGTCACCTTCCAATGAAAAAACACGCTCTACATATACGGGACTAAGACCTCTGTAGTTGACGCGCCGGAATCACGAACAATTAATCAACGAATCAACCTTGCCTGCACGATGTCTGCACCGCGAGTGCACCGTGTCCGTCCACTACTTCCCCCTTGCCACCAGCCTCAACAACAACGAAGAATATGAGAAGTATGAACAGAAGAATTTATGGTACGAGGAATTTCAAAGTGACGGGTTACATTAGGATCACATTTCACATCTTTCAAGCTCAGCACACATTAAAAAGACATAAAAGGCGTCTCTGTTGGATGAGATTTGAACAGAAGACTACGCCTTGACTTAATCCCCTGTTTTGGCCGAGCCTCAATGAAATACGATGGGTTCCGAGCTATCCTTTCTCCATTTCTTGACTGGCTTCTGCCACTCTCCATTTCATGCACAATCAATGTGTCGTCGACAATTTCGAAATATTATTCAGTGGTGCTAAGCGAAAGAATGCTTTCAATTTTCTCATGTGTCGTGCAGCATCTACACAGCACATGATAATTTTAGTCTTACTAAAAAACATTTAGATTTTGTCGGAAGATATGGTTCGTGTCGAAAAATAAACGTATCGGCTAAGTACATTTCTACATGCCATAGTTTGTCAACATTATTTTAAAATAATGAGAAGAAAAATATTAACATTACTTAAACTCTAGTGGTGCTACAAAAGTCACAGATACTCTAGAGTTATTTGAAAGGTTACCTAAAATTATAATAAGTTTTTTCTCCGAACTTATGCGTTATTTGAAAACAAACGTGAATGATAAAACAGAAATCTAAAAAAAGTTGCAACTGTCTCTCTACTACGTTATTAAATATCCTTAACATATTTTCTATGTTCGTATATTCTATGTGTTTACTTTCAAATGATAAGTAAACAAGATGTGGCATTCTTTATTGGTAGGGTAAACCTGCCATTGTTTCCTCTTCCATCCCTACTGCCATCTTTCGTGATAAGAACATGCGCAACGCTGATGGTTCCACCGACTTTAGCAGTTGACGCGTCCGGAATTACGAAACAATCAATCAATCCACCGCCCCCATTATTCACCTCACCTGGATCTTCATTACCATCGCCCTTATCTTCACCATGCCCCCATCTTCATCATCGCCATCGTCCACCCTGCCCTAACCTTCACCACCATCCTCCTTCACCGTTACCACCTTCATTACTGCCTCCAAAGTCACCACAATTCTCCGTCCTTCTTGTCCACACCACTCTACGTTTTATTTCTCTCCCGTTTCCGTCCTCCCCATCCAAACCCGGGCTCATCACCGCTCTCGTCTTCATCGCCTTCCCCTAGCCTTTTCTCCTCCTTCACCTTTACCTTCAACAGAGCTTTCATCACCACTATCCACCTTCCTCGTGGCCTTCCTTGTCCACGCTACACAACCTTTCCGTGCTCCTCATCCTATCTCCACTCTCGCTGGCCGCGTGCCAGCCCCCGCGGGATGCGGCGGCGCGAGCATTTCCTGCTGCGCTTCCTGCAGCGGCCGCGTGGGGCGCGGGGGGCGGGGGGGGATGCTGCAAGGCGCGCGAGATGCTATCTGCTGGGGGGCGCGCGAGGGCGGGCGGGGGAGAGACGGAGAAAGAGAGAGCCGCTGCCGCCGCCGCCGCCTTCGCCTTCGCCTTCCGCGCATTGTGCGGGGGCGTCGAGTGCAGCGGCGGACACCTTGCGGACCCGCGCCGCGCCCGAGTAGAAAACGCGACCCACAGGGGAGGCGACGAGTAGAAAACACGACGGAACCACGGGGGAAGCGTCGGGACCTTGGTCCCCCAAAAGACCTGGAGTTTTCCTTCACCTTCCTTTATTTGCCACAATTGGTTTCAATACTTATGTATGTTCGAAGTATGTAATTATTTAAACAATAACCTTGTATAGTATGTATACCTACAATAAACAAGTAATACGCAACATAATAACAAATACGTTTATTATTTAACATAAATCTACGAAATGCCCCCCCCCCCAGACACACACACACACGCACACTCAAATGATCGGCTGGATCCGCCCCTAGACGGAATGTTGGCTTTTGTGGCTCAACCTTTTGCCATCGGCAGTTTTTGTCAGAGTTTCCTTGAATTTCGTTTCACTCTTGCTGAATCACGACTTATCCTCTTGCCATTAACTCTTTTAATCGTTGACGCTCGTTAGGGAGTTTGAGCACCCTCGAATGTTAAAGCACTATCGATCTTCTGCGCATGCGCAGTTCACGTTTCGCACCTTTTGGTGCATCTGCGCATGCGCAGAAGATCGATAGTCGTGTCCGTTATGGCGGGAACAAACTCTCTATTAAGTAAGCGAGGGTTATAAATCACATTCGAAGAATAGGGCAGTATTGATTCGTAGACGATGACCGAACAGCCGTTGTGGACAAATCCAAAATACTTTTGTCCACTCCTCTCAGCAATATCACAATATCATTCTGCTAATATGAGCAAGATATATGATTTTTCATTTCGAAGTGACCTGTGCTTGCAGTAAGTTTCAATTTTGTTTTAAACTTTTAATGCCGAGTTTATCTTTAGTGCGAAGTCAGGGAACTCACTATCAGCTTCCATTCCTTTACTTTTTTACGATACAAATATCTTTAAATGGATGAAATCTAATTAATAATCGACTTTCCATTCATGTTTTAAAACTCCTTGAAGATAGTCATAATTGGCATTTGCCATTAAAAGATAAACGAGCGCTAATGATAATGTAAGCAAAGTAATGTGACATTTTTAGAGAAGTGCGGAGAAACTAGTTTTTCTTCTGAATGACTTGTTACTGCAACGAAATTACAGCGCAACAATCGATCGCACCAATAAAAGGAAGAGCTCTGTGCCCGTTTCCACGCAGTACTCGAAAGCAACGAGAAAGTTCCATAAACAGGTTTCGGATAGATCGTGGCAGCGTCACTGGATAGAGAGGAATGCTACCCATGGGAAACATCCAGCTGGTTATTAAGCCCGGATTACATCCACCTCAAACGTCAACATTTCGTAAAGTTCTATTTTGTACAGTTAGGCAAAAGAGAAAATCGTGATTTTTTAAAAGTGTGGATTATTAAAGGAAAAACTATATTAATAATAATATAAAAGGAATTTAAAAGCATAAAAACGTTATAATTTTTTTTATAAAACAATATTTAAAAAAACTGAAATAAGAAAGAATACAGTAACGTATTCTACTTGGAGCATTGCTATTTTTAAAAGCACGAAGCATAAATAGACATCTTTGAAATATTAATACATAAGAAAACTAAACAAGAAACAAAAACAATGAAAACTTACGCATTCTCTCGGAAAAAGAAAGCGTTAATTTTCAGTTTCTTCACAGCATTGCCTTTTCACCTATTGTACTGTAATTGTGATGATGCGCAGAGTAAGGATGTAAAATAAAGAAAAAAGTTCTAAAGCAAGTTAGCGATTAATTTCCTGATAAAAAAAGAAAACAAAAAATATAAGAAATTAAATCAAATTGTAATGAGAACCCTGAAGCAGTGGGTGTGAATACTTTGCTCTGCAAACGCGTGCCTAACAAACTTCCGCAAACCATTTCGAGATGCGTTCATAAAACGCAATCTGTGGGAGGCGTTGCACACGCTGTTAAGGTAACGAACCATCACCACTTTACACGGCTGACGGCTCTTACAACGCCCAGTCCACCCGAGAAAGCCGCGCCATATTCCCTCCCTACGAAGCGCTGACTCATTAAAATAGACAAGAATACCGGAGACCGAAATACAAGAGAAATCTGAGCGTGCAGTTGTTTTAAGGTGGAATTAGCGGCGATGTGCAGCAGATACCATCTCGCGGCGGCGGATCTCCCGAAGTCGGAGGTCTGGCTCCGCAGAAAGCGAGGCTGCCCCGTGCGTTTCTTCCGAGGCAAAAACGAGCGGCTGCGTTATTGTCCGCCGCTGGAAGGAAACTTTCTCTGCGGCGGCGAGGCATCTTCCGATAGCGCACTGGCGGCGGCGGGCGCGAGGGCGGAGACGACCGCAGGCGACAGGAGGAGGCGCGGAGAGGCGGACGGACAGGGAAAGAGAGGGAGAAAGAGAAGTCAAGGCAGAGAGGGGGAAGGGGCTGGGGGTGGGGCAAGGAAGTGAAGAAATAAGGAGGTGAAGGTAGAAGGAGGCAGTGGTACAAGGAAGAGGAGGAGATAGGAAAAGATATAGGGACGAATGTGGAGAGAAAAATAAAAAGAGGGACAAAGAGGTAGAACGACAAGAAGAAGAGAGGGACAAAAGGGGAGGGACAAGAATTGTGAAGGGAGAAAGTGAAGGGACAAGAACGTGAAGGGACAAGAATGTGAAGGAACAAGTATGTGAAGGGCCACGAATGTGGAGGGCCAAGAATGTGAAGGAACAAGGATGTGCAAGAAACAGAACATGCAACAACAGAGCACGGGGATGACGAAGAGGCAATGAAGCGGGCGGATGAGGAAGATGTGTTATCGACGGCGGAGGGGAACAGCCCGGAGACGAAACGGATGAGGTGAACGAGAAGGCGGAGGAGAGGAGGTTTAAGGGTGGAGGACGCGGGGGCGGAGGGGGAGGGGGCGGCAGTAGACTCGCCGCTAGTTTCCTCCGAGCGGCCTCGTAAAGCGCACGCGGCGCCGGCCACCCGCCGCTGCAGGAAACAGGATCTCCGTATCAATTTTCCTCGCGCTCCTACGGCTTCTCGATTTCGCTTCGTTAAAATATTCGCCACCGACGCCTCTTCGCGGTCTGGAAGAGTTCCTCTCTCCGGCTGAGGCTTCACCAGTGCTTCAGCTACAGAGTGCGGGTAGCGTCCGGTTATTTTATTTTGTAAACCAGTTGGTAAAATGTTTATTTGCGTGGGTGGTAAACCCGTCTAGAAGGTGCCGTCCACCGAAACCTTATACAAAATAAAGAAGAAGAAAGAGTTGCCACATGCGATACATATATGAAGCAAGAAAGCAAGAAATAATTGAGGGAAGGAGTAATTCGCGTTTAATTCAAGACTCTTCTTCTAAAGCGCTTCCCTAATATTCAATAGATGAAATTCAGTGTATTGCTTCAGGGAACTCTAATTGAAGAGATTATTTCCAAACTGGCGTATCTCTAATAAATACAGTTATTTGGGAAGGGAAAGTATTCAAACTCAGCCCTGTAGTAAAAGATAATGTTTAATACTTTTCAGATACATTTTAACGTAGGAGAACCGCCGTTTTTTTAACACTATATTTGGCAGCATGTAGTGGAGTTCCGTGTTGAGAATATACAGACACGTAAATCGACAAAACGAAAGGAAACAAGCCCTTCAATTATTGAGCGTCTGCTTTGAGATTCAACACTCACATACTGCTTCGACATCCTCGCAGCCTGTGGTAGTTAGGGGGAAGAGAGAGGAAGCAGATTCGGATGGCACATCATCCAGGGCAGACATTCGCACTCAATAGGTTGATAGTTAATAGAACAAGAATTCTTCGCCAAAACGAAACATGAAAAATTTTGAGGAAGTGAATTTATCTGTTTTTATATAGTATCAACAAAAATTGGTGTGCAATAAACACTCGTGGTGTGCTTATTGCACGGTGCCATTTTGTGCATTTTGTGCACCGTGTAAGGAGCTCAGCGCGATTCATATTGACCATGTTACTTGGATGCACTGAATCTGAGGCGACAATACCTCGAAGCATGTCTGCACTGTAACTGACGAATAGTTCATTAATGATTTGTTTATGGAAGATTACTTATTTTATCTCTTTATATTACTATAATTAATACACCGTTAACAACGTTAACAAAAAATAATAAACAATACACAGGTGTGCGTCTATAGAATTTTGTATAAGGACATACACTACTTCGTTCCGAGACCCCATTTTTCTTTCATTATGAATCATTTTATTATTTTTCTATTGTTATGAACCATGTTAATAATCATCATAATAATACTTCTTATGGCGCAACAAAATTCACCATCAAATCATCAGTTTTATATTAAATTACACAGTCAATTCGATAAAATATTATTTATTATGCGGTTATTATGTATCAAGCATTGGCTGGAGGTATTGTTACAAGCGTAGTGTAAATATGTAAGTATTATTGTATATGATAGCTACCAATGAGTGTCATGACTTCAAATTCAGAAACATATGCAGCACATATTGTAAGCACAGGCAGCTAACTGATTTCAACTGGTTTTTCCACTTGTATAAAGTTTCAAGGACGAAAGCACAAAAAAATGTGGTTAGAGCTGCTGGGTTATGGTATTTCAACTAATTTTTTAAATTTATTTTTTCGTTACGCACGTTGCGCCTTGTATTGGTAATGAAATATCTTGACGAGAAAACATGGAAATCACTCATCTAAAACGTTGTTTGAAGGTCAAGGTGAAAGGTTCAAGGTTGATACAATTCAAGCAGTTACGACACAAGGAAGAAATAGAATTCGTCAGTGCACGGGAATTTTTACGAATACGAAGATCATCATGAGATGACTCTGCCAAAAGACTGGCTTACATTTAAAAACCAAAGGGAAAAAAGGAACTTTACTTGCAGGTGTTGCTTGCAGTCGCTCACGAGTATAACCTTTAACATTAGCTTACTATCAAGTATTTGCCAAATTATCAAGTGAGTATGAATCACAATTACTGCAGCAGTCGTGATGTTAACCAATAACGGACGAGATCTACTTTGGCTTTAACTTTCTTGTCAAGCTCCGGCATTTCCTAATTTTATTTAGTGTAGTCTACATACATTCTAGTTTGTGGTTCAGAGGCTATACGAACTAAAACTCTTTGTATTGTCCACTGGATCAATTTTGAAGAATTTCTTCTCATTAAAATTATGTGCAAATCGTTTTGGTGCTAATGACTAATCAGAAAATTTGAAAAAGGTGATACAGAATAATTGTGGTCAAAAGAGACCGTTTTTCACACGACTAATTAGCACTCTTTTTTAATACATTACCTTCTTAACTTAATCTATTCAGTACACCTTTATTATCACAATCATCAGCGTATTTTTCATCCATTGAATATTCTCTTCACGCTACGAGCTCGCATAAACCCATTATGGCCGGGCACTTCTATTTTTTTTTCTTTAAGTGAAATAGGCTACGAATGCATTACTATCTATTTTCAAAATTGATCCTTGATATTTTCTTTGTAATTCTTCTATAGGTTTCATATATTCCAAATTTCTTTGTGCATGTTTCATTGTGCGGAATTATTACCATATGTGATCAGATAGGATTTATGGTGTTGTAGGGTAGATCGGAGCTAAATCGACATTAAGATTAAGTAGTTACCCCGGGTGATTCCTAGAGCACTTACAGGAGAGAATTCGTCATAGATGTAATGAATTAAATTTAGATGAATAGTACATTCTAACAATATTTGGTAAATTTGCAACTACAAAATTCCCAACAAAAAATCCTCAACAAAAAATGGCATGATACCTTACAGGTACTAAAAATTAATGTTTTGGTGTCAGTTTAAACAGATTTTCATCTATCTGACCCTTGCCGGATGATGCTCGCACTGCACTATTTGAAATGAGGAAGAAAACGATTTGTAAACATTTATTGGCAAATTCGTGTTTTCAAATACATTGTAGTATTTTAATTATGAAGTAGTAGTGCTTCAGAATGGCACAGACTTTCTGGTTAGTTTTATAATCCCTTTAGTCTAGGCTAGCTTTTCGTAATTCCCCATTCCTTTCCTAGCTTTTACCTACCGGTGCCAAATCGCATTAAAAAATTCTCAATTTTTCGGTCCCGTAATTGAAGTCTGAAAATATGTCTTTAATTCTATTGCAGAAGATTAAAAAATAGTCCTATATTAATTTTCATTAAAAACTACGTGTTAGAGGAAATCATTTACTACATCTAGGAACAAGACTTGTCCACTTTTTCGATATCATGGATCTAGAATATGAGTTTTTCTGCCGAAATCTTACTTTTTGGCTGCAGCATTACATGTATTTCTCTATAGTGTGTTTGTGCCGTGCGAGAAAGTAAAAAGTTCGCCACCTAAGGCGTTCTACAACCAAAGACACCATTTGTTGCATCGCATGCGTTAAGGCCAGTTTCTTTGTTTTAACACCGGAGGCGCCGTCCAGGAATGCGGCGCGCTTTCTAGTTTCACGTAAGACATACGATCTTTCATCGTCTGGCTGTTGTTTGATTGGTTACTCATACCATCACGTATCCCACGGGTTTTCTCGGGGTTTTGTTTACCTCTTCATGTAGTCACGGCATTCTATTATCATTATTGACTAGGAACCGACTTCATCTACTATCCCACGCACAGGTTCTGGCGTAGGTCGGCGGCTGGATTATATTTATTCATTTATAGTCAAAAGGTTTTTTAAAAAACAACTATGTGATCATGTGGGGGAGAGGTACAATTTGCGCAAGGTTTATTGAGCCCCGCTATCTTGCCCTACCCTTGTACTTAGTTGCATAGGTAGAGAAGAGCGTTTTAAAGAAATTTTATGAGCAAGAATTATTTGCTACGGTGTAATAAAATATTTCTGAATTAGCAAATAAACTACAGCTTTTGTCTGTTGGCAATATCGTGCCCCAGGAAAAATAATTTATTCACTACTGAGGAAAAGTGGTGAACTCATGGTACTGCTGATGAAGTAACTATTTCTCACTAACTCCCCCCAGAGCTGAAGAAAACATGCGCCGATGGTGGAAGTACGTTTATCATATGTAATACTGTGTTCGGACGAGCTGCGACCGATTAGGGTGATATGAATAAAAATGAGCTATTACTTCTTTCTCGAGTTTTCAAAGCAATTGCTTCAAACAGTATGAATAAAAGACGTGAGTAATTGGTCTTATTTTGAGCAATTTCTCCATTGGTGAGTAACTGCTAGGCCGAGGAGCAATTGCTTACTTTTTGTATGAATAAAATCGAGAATTTACTTCTAGTGCGAAACATTTACTTCGAATATTCGGAGCAACCTCTGTAGGTGACTAAAATCGTACTGAATGGATACAAGAGAGGTTATACTGGACTGTTGTGAGTGGTTTGTGGGGTTTTAGGTAGTGAGTGAATGAATATTGGAAGATTTCCTACGATTTCGCCAACAGTGCACATCAACTGTACCACTTAACCTAAGATGGTCGACACCGTCAGGAACAAGCACGCGTCGCCAAGATAAAAAGACCACGCGCGACGCACCATGCACAGTACGTAGCGAAACAAAACAGACGAAACTCGACCAATCGCAACAGATAAGTTAGTAAGCAATTACTCAATGAGGGAGAGAGAGAGGGAGAGAAAGGGAGAGGGAGAGAGGGGAGCGAGGGGGAGAGAGGGGGAGAGAGGGCGGAGAGAGGAGAGAGAGGGGAGAGGGGAAGAGAGGGGAGAGAGGGAGGGAGGGGGAGAGGGAGGGAGAGAGAGGGGGAGAGAGGGAGAGAAGGGGAGAGAGGGGCAGAGAGAGGGAGAGAGAGAAGTAAATGCTCCGAGTTTCGCACAACTTTTTATTTATAAGAAAATAAGCATTTGCTTATGAGAAGTAGTAGTTCCTACTTGTACTCGTGAACAATTGCTATGGAGTACTTACTCATTTTTATTCATACCGCCCCTAGTTTCATGAGGGGGTCCCGCGTTGCTGATACAGCCGCCTGCATTCCGCGTCGCAGACCGCCATCATATAAGGCATTCCCCTTGAGACGCGCCGCCCGTCTCTCTCGCTCAACTCTGGCTGCACGTCACGCTGCCCTGCCTCGGATGAACGGCGCGCTGCTCAAGGGTGGTCCCTCTGCAACCATGGCAGGTCATGCAGCACTTTGACCAACTACGCGTCTTATCGTGGCCAAGCCACAGGCACCTTCTTCTCCTTCCCGTCTCGCGTTACAATAGAAGGAACACGACGACAATGTCTTGAGAGCATTGAAATTTATCTGAAAATTTCCAAAGCACGAGAGGTATTTTATAAGACTGCTTCATGCATAAAATTACCTTCGAAAACTTTCATAATATTCCAAATATTAACTAATAAGTATATTGAGTTCGCACTTTATGCTACACGACAATGCTATCTACGAATGATGTAGCGCCCCTTATGTTTGTCCAGCAGGGCGGAGACGGCAAGTAACAGTGAAAAGACAAAGCTATCGTTTTGCATACAAGGTCTTTGTTCGGGGCTACTATACACTTAATGTTCATGAGTGGACTGTATGAATGGACTGTATTGTTGAAGTACAGTAGTCCCGAAACCCTTTGATAGCTCTTGGGATTGGCGCAGGAGTGCAGGATGCATATACGAGCACGTTTCCAGCACAAACAATGTTTAATAAGTAAATGCACAGTATTCACACAGTAAATGCACAAGAAGTACAGAATTAAGATGAAAATTTCTCTTGGTGCATTAATACACCTGTCCAAGCGTAGTTATTGTAGTGACACCTTGGACCGCCGTGGCTACCTTGCGCTGACCAGAAGCAGCCGCGAGTTACATAGTTCAACCAAAATTGCGGGCGCAAACCCACGCAAGAGCGACAGGCACAATTAAAGCGTGCACTGCCACGATTAAACAATTTATGTGCGAGCCGTATGCAGCTCATTTGCACGATTATACGTTCTTTACACGCTTTACGCGCGGAGCCCTGAACACACGCGTCTATCTTGCACGGTGTCTTTCTGCGGACTAACGAAGTCGGTTAAGCCGAATTCGGTTGGGGCAGAGACGTTAGGAAAGGGCTCACACGCGTGCAGAGGTGGGGATGGCGATGGCCAATTACCATTTGCCATTTGATCTGGATTTGCAATGATCTGGCAGTTTTTGTCCGTTGCTCCTCCAACGGACCAAGCTGTGGGGGCGAGTTGGGCAGGCGGGCACGTACGAGCGGCCACGCTCGTCCGTTGCCGTCCGTTGGGAGAATACGCGGAACAACGGATGTGAAGGCGATATGTGACACCTACTCAACGGCCGCGCTCTGCCGATTACGCAATTCAACTGTTCTGCCTTGCTTGTGAACGTATTTATTTCTGCTTTGCTGTGGGCCCGAACAGTCTTGATTGGTGCATTCACGATCAATGCTGTCTGTCTGTACTTAGCGCGAAAGCCGGCGTACGGACCATGGCCTAACATCAGCAACTTGGCCATGGGTTAAGGGGTGCAAGTGGTTAGCACGTAGACATTCCCACGCCGGTCTTCTCAACCTGGGAAGTGTGTTTTCTGACCATCACACAGCAACATTTACTGGGACATTGCAAGGAAAACGTACAGGATAATCTTGCCCGACCGGAAATCGACTCCGAGTTCGCGTCATGGAAAGCGAGCACGCAGACCAATGAGCTCCACCGCGAGGGCACAGTTCAGCGCTACAGGTATTCATGTCACGAGTGGAACAGTCAATTTAATCGCCAAGAGCTGCGTTCCTGCGCCCGCCGATGCACCGCCGCCGCCGCCGGCGCGCGTGGCGTGGGTCGTGCGCGGCCGTGCTTGCGCCAGCGGGCGTGCGTCCGCGGGGCGTATTGATTCTGGAGGCGCGCCACGCTCCTTCGCCCGCCCGCGAGCCAGTGCGCGCGCGTTGCACCACGGCGGGCGGCGTTGGGAGGCGTTGGGCGGCGCGGTGGGCGGCTGGCAGCGGCGCGGGGCGCTGCGCCCTGGCGCGTCGCCACGCGCCTAATTCCGGCCGCGGAGCACCCACGGCGCGGCGCCCCGCTCGGCTCGGCCCGGCCCGGCCCGGCCGCATGAGTTGAATTTGCACTAGACCTGTGAATGAAGCTTCTTTAGAGTTTGCCTCAGTTTGGTAACAAAATAGCAGATTCTTTCATTCAAAATATTAATTTTAAGAAAAAAATCTGTAAAGTTACAATCATTGAAATAACTACGAGTTATAATCAGACAATTCATATGTAACCTTTGCCTAATCTATATTTATGTGTACAAACCGGCAAAATTCAGCTCCAGACTCATTTATGCGCCCATAAACCTCGACAAACAACATAAATATGCACGTTCTCACAAGTGCAGTGTCTCAAGAGGTCGAAATATTGTTTCCAGACGAGTTATCAGCTGACACTTGAGTTTCCGGCGCGGCCATCACTGACCATTCAGAGAAGTTTAAAGAAGCCTCATTCACAAATCTAGTGCAAATTCAAATCATGCGGCCCGGTCCGGCCCGGCGCGCCCCGCCAGGTTCTCGCTGTTTCACTGCCTGGCGCGAACGGTGGCAACGAATGCAAGCAGACCAAAGGGGCGGACGCCGCTGCCCAACCCGCTCAGCGTCGCGGCTTCAGTTTTCCCTCTTCATCAATTACTTACTTTTCATTTTTTCGTTCTCCGAGATACGGGGCTTCTGTAGAATTTTATACTTTATTGTCCTACTGCTTTTTAGGGTAGGTCCTTTTGAACTACGAATCAGAATTCCATCTAGCTAGGGTCGAAACTCCGTCTCTGTCATGGATATTAACAAACCCTATTAACAAACAATACCTCCCGGTGAATGATGCAGCACAGGTAAAAATGTTTTTGCTGAGCTGTCGCAGACGGTATATTGTGTATCAAAGAGAGGAATAAAATAGGAAGAAATAATTAAATATATTTGGTACCAAAAAATCATTAATTCATTACTTTTAGCTCAGTTATCACAAGATACGCATATTGTGATATTGCATCTTCTCTCCTTTCCAGGCCTCTGAGGCTTGTCGGGTATTTTCTAGACTAGCTTAGCGTTACGACTCTGATGGCAGATACTTTCATGTTGACTATGTGTATGTGTATTACGCAAGTTCATATTAATAAGAAATTTTAAAAACAATAAAGTTTTCTAAAAGATATGTTAAATCTAAGCATTATATCCACATCTGTACTCTCTATCAATTATCAACAAGGTATTAACTATTGTTAACTCAATGTACGAGTTTTGAGTACAATGAGTATGACCTCAGCTGCCGATGCGGCTATAAATAAATGAAAAAAAGAAAACAAATGGCTTCTCCACCTTCAGAAATAAAGATATTCAAAAAGCATCGAGAACGACTTTTCAAAAACTCGAGTTTGATTACAGCAGTAGATTTAATGATCATCATAATAATAAATCATGGACCAAGGAGTCATGTTGATCCGGAAAGTCAGTGTAATAATGCGCTGTTTCAACACTGCAGATGCTTCTAAGTCCCAAAAATATGTTTTATCTAGAATTCTTCCAGAATATTCTGGAAAGATCGTACTAAAACTAAAGCCAATCGATTCGTCATGTCGAGAGCAATTGAATATGTCACCTCTGTAGGTGGCTTTAAAACTCCCCCAAAATGCATTTGAGGAGATTTAAATCCCTCTGCATATTTTTAGACAATTAATAACAAAATATGATTTAGCCCTGCTGTACTATTCGGGTCCACGTAACCTGAAACAAATTTGCTTTGCTCTCACATGGACTACTTATTAGTGAACATTCTGATACTTCGTGAGTTTGTAATGAAATATCTTCATATTCTTATTGTATTCGTTTGTTTTGATATTCTGTGTAAAATGAAGTACCTGAATCATATAGAAGTATTATTATCCCTAAAGAAATTTGTTGCTCTGAAGCTTTAGCTCGTAAGTAGTTAACAATGCACGCAACAAACTAGCTGCGCTTGAGAATTTGGTATGGAAGTCACGTACAAGGAAACAATGCCACTTATGAAAACAGGAGAGCGGCGATGTCTCTGGGTGATGTTCGACCGCGTGTGATGTCACCGGCCAGTGTGAAGGCGTCGGCGGCGCCAACTTCGACGCGCATTCTCGACGCGTGAGGACGTGACGTCACGTCGCGGCCGAGGGCAGGCAGCTCTGCAAGGGGCGCGCGGCGCGGCGCAAGTGTGTTTGCAAGCGAAGCTCGCCTCTCCCTACACGTGTTGCCCCAACGTACACGTTTTATCACGATATACTATTATAGGATCCTACAATTGTTACAATTTTCTAGTAATTTCGTAATTGTTACAATTTTCTAGCTCATACAAATGCAGCTAAATATAACAAAGCGCCATCACTTTCATTGTCACGTTTCCGAACTGACAGGAGACTTCAATTCATCAAATATCAGTGTTTTGCTTTTATTGTAATGTCGTTGTTTCCTTATGGTCCTTAGCTGGATTTTACCTTATGATTCCCATCTCGGCAGTTCCTCCTTTCCTCGTGATATTCCAGAAATTTCAGATACCTTTGCGTCCCGTCGGTACGTTTTCCCTGTAAGGGACACTTCACTGATTCGTTTTTTCAAAGAAACCTGTCGGTCCATCTCGGTCGGTTTTCTGTTCCTTTTACATGTTACGCACCCCGTAGATCTATCCCAGAGACTCATTGGGACACAATGAAGGGAAAGAAGGGTGTTGAAAAGACATATATGGTGTTTCAAAGAGCCTCTTCGTGTCACAACACACAAGTGAACATTCGTGTCAGCTGTGGAAGTACCATCTGGCAGTGACGTTAAATTACAAGACATGGATTACATGTGATCTCACATCCTGCCCCAACTCCAATCCCAGAGCTGATCCTTTTCACAGAATTGCCCAATTCCTCAACATCTAGAATTCAAAGTAGGTCGTCCACCGTCAGCAAGCATAAAAAATAAATTCAAGATATCTGAAATAAAAGTGCAAGCCTCCTTAATTCACTCAAGTTTTAATTATCCTCCCTCTTTTCAAAATTAAGACTGATTAAATGTATATCAAACAATTCAACAATAAGCCTGTAAATTATTTACAACAGTTGTTCTGAAGCAATGATGTGCCCAGAAGACTGGTGTTGATGCATTGGATGTCAATCATTAAACGCCAAGTAATGAAATAATACGTTAAAAGCCTCCCAAAACAGACGTTTCCAAGGATCAGAGATAAATTAAAAAATAAATAAATGGAAAATATTCCGACAGAAATTCCAGTAAATTGGTGTCAGTCCAACATTGAGCAGTAGAAGTAGAGAACGAAGCAAAACGTTTGTCTGTGGTGGTCGACATCCGCGCGCCGCGCTCCCGCTCTGCGTTGCGGTGCAGTGCGTGGTGGAGGGGGAGGCGTTGACGAGGGGGAGGGGGAGGGGCGTCATAAAGCTCTTGACGGCCGCGTCCCGCACGCACCTGTCCGCGAGGCGTCGCGCCGCTGCCCGCCGTGGGATTTACAGCGCATGCCTTTTGTGTGCTCGGGGCGCGGCCTCAGCAGCCGCTGAGGAGTTGACAGCGGCGCCGTTTGCAAACGGCGCGTGCCTCGCCCCCTCCCCTCGGCACGCGACGGCCACTGCCACTTGGGTGCGCGCGGAACAATTTCATGCTGCTGCTACGACGACCGGCGGCGGCGTGTGACGAGATCACAGCGGATTCAGTGTAGGCAATTTTTGAAACTGGTGATAGTCAAATACTTAAATTTGTAGTTAAATTATTTATCGCGTATAATAATATATAATACATAATAATATGGCGTAGTTAAAAATTTCAACAACATATACGGTGTGCGAATTGGCGATTTTCTCTAGGAATATACATTCAAAATTTCAGGAAAGGAGGAAAATTCGAAGAATTGATGCGTGAAACGGGCTCCACCTTCCTTTACGCAAAACAATCTGAAAGATTCTTGAGAACGCTCTCGGGAATGTTTCTTGTTCAGCTTCCTTTGTTTAGTTTGAACGTTTTCGAGGATAAAAATCAAAAATAAAGCTCTAAATGTGGATTAATTGTATGCTTGGCAAGGTGAAATAAGTTTTTTCCAGCAATGGGCATCAAACTCTCGAAGGGGATGGGGCACGATCGATGCCACCCCCCTTCCGAATTGTCATCCATCATTTATTGGATTCAAAAATAACTATGTTACTAAAAAGTTAAATACAATACAAATAAATTTGGAAGACAAACGCAATAACGAATCTCAGAGCTATGAAACGCCAGGTGAAAACGAAGAAGTCTTAACACGGCAAGTAAAATCATGTGATTTACCTACGATACTACAAGAGAGCTACGCAAAGAGAAGGAATGAGAGAAAGATAGATGAGTAGCAATGATGCTCGTAATTTCCTCTCTCTTAATAATTTCCTCTTACCAATAAGGTATATTTATAGTGCATTCAATTAAGCATTCAAAACAGCATATCGAACGTGGCAGATACAAAGAAAACGCAAGGAAACTGAATCCCTCGCACAGGAGTCGATCTCTCCTTGGCCTACCACTTGTGAAGCACTGCGCCGCGCCGTTGCGGGAGACGTCCCGCCCACGCAGCGGCGTCGAGGGCGGGAAGGGGAAGGGGAAGGGCGCTTTCGCCGCGGAGGGCGTCGCGCGCCGCTCGGACTTTCTACGACCGCCCCCGCCCCCGCAGCCACTCGTGGTCAGGGGTCACGGGTGAGCCTGTGCTGTTGGCAGCGGCGCACATTGTTTCAAAATGGACATAAATAAGACATGTATTAACATAAAATAATTAAAAGAATGGGCAGCTATTAAAAACAAAATTTAATACCACGGCTTGAGCTTAATACTATATCCTGAGCCACGAGAACCATTGTAATTACGGGGAAAAGTTCGATGTTATTTTCAAGCAAGGTTGAATGAATTTCAGTATCGCCCTGATTAAGACATTGCCGTAAAAACATCCACTCTGCCATTGAATATTCATTGAAATCACGCGGGTAAATATCGTGTCACTGGGACGTGTCAAGAGAGCGTGCTTCAGACACTTGGAGTATCTTCCGGTCTAATGTGCGTCGAAATGTTAGACAATATTTTAAAGGGAGTTTGAATAGATCTCAGGATTAAGACCCCAAGACGCTCCCGCACATGCATCTACTCAGTTGGGCTATAGTAACTGAAATTGTGCGATTCAAACCACGTCGCTCGGTCATCTCAGAGAAAGTGCTTCACGTGGTTCGAGTGTCTTCCCGTTAACTGCACGGCGAAATATTCGATAATATTTTAAAGAGAGGTTGAATATATCTCAGGATTAAGACTGATTAAAACATTCCTCACAAACATCTACTGAGTTAGGTTTTAGTAACTGAAATTGTGCGATTAAAACCACGTCGCTCGGTCATCTCAGAGAGAGTGCTTCTCGCGCTTCGAGTGTCTTCCTGTTCACGGCGCGGGGTGGGCGGGCGCAGCGGGGACAGGCGGGTAGGGGGAGAGCGCGGGGCGGGCGGGAAGCGAAGGCTGGACCGCGACAGGCGACGCCGCCCCCACGGAGCGAACGCTGGCGTTGGCGGCTGCGCGGCGTGGCGTTGGTGGAGACGCGACGCCGACGCACAGTGGACAGAGCACGACGCCCACTCACCAAACTCTAATGGAAAGTCCATATAATGAAGAATGCACTACGAACAAAAGGAGAACTAATCCAATCTACTTATCTTATGGCATGCGCATACTGCCCAGGGTACAACAGATGAATTCCAACACATCATAATTTCACATTACAACAATAAAACAGTCAACAGGGTAATCCCAAGAGAAGGGCTGTCCAACTTAGAAGGGCTTATGGGCCGCATGTCAAATTCTAGTGAAGCCGCGGGCCGCACCGTAATTGAAGATGATTTTTGCCCTAACTACTGAGATTATACTGAAAAAAGAAATATATATTAGATACTACTTTTATTCAATACACTTAATGACTAATGTACATACAACGAGACAATCGTCTCCTGTATTATTTCAGTAGTATACCTTTGGGTTCCGGCTCTCACACGCAACCAATCTTTATAAATGAGGGCTTCAAAGAAAGAGAATTTCACGGAGACTTGACGAATTCCATTTTGACTTTAAAAATATGGATGATTTCTTTAGAAAAAACGCATCGAAATATTTACGTAAAATGCAACCCGCATCACATTTCAACCTATGTCGACAAATAACTCATAAACGAAGCGTTTTAGAGCCTTAAAAAGTAAAATTTTGAGGCCAAAGGCCTCAAAGAAACGTTTTTCACACCATAATCTACAAGATAAGACATTCTTCGATCCATTCAATTAACTTTTTGGTTCCACGCTTCAATACTATCAAGGCCACCTCAATATTTCAGTCCTTCCTGCTGGTAGCAATTTGTGTGGCGACACGCTTAGATGACTTAGATTCGAAATCTTTATTTACGCTTTCTGTTAACACCGTAGTTTGTGCAGTCTGACGAGGTTTATTTGCATAATCATTAATTCAAGATTTGCTCTCCAGCAACAACTAGAAATACTATTATAGTTGGTTGATACCTATACCTATGACGATTGTTTCTTATGGGTGTAGTGAAACTATTCAATTAACATTTTTTATGGTCTATAAGTGCTTTGTACTTAATTGTGGAGTGATGTGGGTGTTCAGTGAAGAGTGAAGACTGTGTTTGTGTTTTACCCATACCAATATTTTCGTTATCATTCGATGAAATTTTCAAGTCAACAGGTTCGGACACGTAGCTTTCTCAAAAGTAAAAAGCTAATATTTTTGTGACTAACACGAAAAACTAAAACCTAATTGACAAAGAATATTGAATAATTACTTCAAATGTCTTTAAGTAAGTGTTGGGAATTGTTCCAAGCAAATTCTCCATTATATTGAATAAATATTTATTGAAAATTTATTTTACACATTAATTGCATTGTTTTTTATTTTTATTTGTAATTGTGTTAGTACATTGCAAGTTACCTTTAAAGATACAAATAAAAGTATAGTAGTGTAGATAGAAGTAAGTAGTATAGATACAAATAAACACGTTTCGTTAACTACTTTCCCTCTTAGAATGAAAATAGAAGGATAGGGATGAGTGTGGGAGTTCCCGCACGGGTATATATATACGCAGAGGTAGTGGGGGAAAACGTGTGCTATGGCACAACACAAAGAATAAACTTTTTAAAGTAGCTAAAG
The DNA here is from genome assembly GCA_031308135.1 of Acheta domesticus. NCBI lineage: Eukaryota > Metazoa > Arthropoda > Insecta > Orthoptera > Gryllidae > Acheta > Acheta domesticus. Next base: position 157,835,973 of record JAHLJT010009436.1, read on the forward strand.
TAAAATAGCTTGAAATAAATGAAAAACAAAAATCAAAACGCGCTAGCCTACAATACTACGTGAATCAATTGAAAAACAACTAAATTTAAAATTATAGAAAGAATAGTGCAAGTCACCCGACAACTGCCAACGATCGCAGTCCAAACGCACGATTTAAATGTTGGCGATATCTGGAAGTATGTACACTAACGCCCAACTGCAAACTCATATTGTAAATAAAACACCATTTGATATTAAACTCAAGGTGTCGGTTCGTTAAGATATTAAAAATGCAAACATAGTTTGAGCAACATTCCCATGTACCGAAGTGGGCTTACTAATGCCTACTAATTTGTTTCTAATGCTAACAAATGGTATTTAGTACTCAAAGGTGAAAACTTTTGATTATTGTTTGGCTGAGAATTGTTTTTCTTGAGGTACGTAAGGACGCAGAAAATAATTCAATATTTTTTAGTAAACAAATAATTTTTCAATTTTCTCACCCCAGCAAGATGGCACCCTGACTCTCCAAAACCCACTCTGTTCTTCATAACAAATCAAGGAAAGTTAAATAATATTGTAATGAGTAGGTCTGTTCTTGCCCGACCCGGTATTTTCGCACTACTTTACTTGGCTTTCTCAAGAGTAAAAACCTTTTCTATTATTTGACTATCAAGGAAAGCGAAAAGCTGACTCTCAAGGAAGATTGAAAAATTTCTTCAAATGTTGTTTTTAAAGAAGAATGAATTGTTCCAAGAACATCTCTCTATAATGTTGAATAAACTTTAATTGAAAATTTGTTTCAAACATCAATTGCGTTGTTATTTTGTTTGATATTCTGTAAGTACATTAGTAGGTCCTCTCCTTTATGGAACGGATATACAAATGGATAAGGAAAGGGTGGGATTTAACATGCGAGAGTTCTCGCACGGGTAAGCTAGTTAATATATAATGAAATAAAAATAAGATGAAGTGTGCAATTATATTGTATTTGGTTGGTATAATACAATTTTCCAAAGCAGTCGCGAGCCGCACAAAAATATCCGACGGGCCGCACGCGGAACGATGGGTCCCATGCGATGCACTAGAACGCAAGTTATCATATTTGCTCTAAAATTTCTACAATTATTACATAAAATGGCAACTTTAAATATCTCGCGTAAAAGAAAACAGTGCTAGATGTTATAAAGACATTAGGGACGTCGCAAAACTGTCGCAAAACTGCGAGAATTTCAATTTATCTTCCTCTCTGTATATATATGTCGTCTGCAAAGATAGTCGTGCACTTCATTTACACTGAATTGGAAAAGAATGGCCTGCTAAAACAATGAATCCTGGAGACACGAATGCAATGAGAATAAGTTTAATGAAACGAGGAAAGTTGATACTGCCATCCTTTAAACTCGGGATCATAAAGAGTTCGTTAAGGCATTCAATAAAGTTTGTGACTGTTTTACGTAGGGGCGAGTTAGGTTAACTGGACCGATTAGGTTAACTGGTCCATGCTTTTAAATGTTGGTGGGAAGTATTTCCTGCCTTTTCCATTTCATGGCATTGATAGGATGACAGAGCTGATATTGTAAGCCACAATCATAAGTTGAGGCCTTGATTTTTCAGTACTGTAAGGAATTTTTATTCTGAAAGTTTCGAGGTTTTTCTACCATTTGTTTTGAACTTTTATCGCGATTGAATAACAACTACAAGAAGAATATTCACACCAAATTAATTGTTACTATTTCTGCTCTTCAATAATGTGTTTTGTTTTTAATAATACGTCACGACGTGTGTTTTCGGGACATAAAGAAAATGTGTGCAGTGGGATTATCTGGACCGCTGGGAGGTTAGGTTCGGTGAACAGGTCCAGTAGCTCTTTATCTTTTTTTCCGGAAGTAGAATTTGTAGATTTGCAATTATTAAATATGGACAGCTATATAATTTATTCGTCTTTCACTATTTTATTAATTTAATTCATTACAACTATTATTTCCAAGTTTTAATTTCAGATGCCACGTTTTGGGAAACGGCGTGCGGTCCGTGGCCCGTTTTTTCATTTATGGGCGAAAAAGGTTATGGCAATATGTAGAATTGTTTTTTTCATTAAAATAGTCTATTAAACGTCAATTTTATTTCCACAGTTTCTTTCAATTTCCGGTCCATTTAATCTTAAGGGACCAACGGACTTATCCAATTGCAAGTGTATAAAACATTCCGTATTTGACAATTACTGTAAGTGCAAAGAAGTTTGTTCCCACAATATAAGGAAAAGGCCTCTCTCAAATATCATGCGAAATTTCATGTGTGTTGGTCCAGTAAATAACATTTTAGAACTAGTTAAAAAAGTGAACCAGTCAACCTGACTCTCCTCTATATCACTCACAAATTCTCCATTCTGTCTTAGTCTAAATGCAATAAAGAAATATTTGTAGAACGCTTTGAAGATGTGATTCCAGTGGGGAAAGACAGAGTATGACATTATAATAAAAAAATTAAGTTGTATTATGAACATGGAGCTCCACTTCCTTCTTTGCCATCTCCTCGTTTTTTTCTTAAAAACTCCTTAAAGGGAGATGTTAGTGATATACATGGTGAGCCAGGTCGGGAAAGATTTACAAAGGAGTGATCAGTGTGGGTGGAATACAGCTACAATCACAGTGGTTGATTATAGCTAACATTGCTGGTCTGTGAAGAGTGATAATATGGGGTCAGGAATAATTCGTGAAGATCAAATTTCTGCAACAAAATTAAATTAATTTGGTACTTTAAAATGGGCAGGTTGGACTTACGAAGTTGACGAAGAAACTAATCCTTTTTTTCGGGATTCATTTTATTTTAATATACATTCTTTTCTGCTCTTAATCTCTAAACTTCAAAGTAAATGGGATTACAGGTTAAGTAAAAATATAAAATGTACCTTCAGATTAGTAATCAGAAAGTCCACACATATTAAAATTACCCATCAGAACTAAAAACTTTGTCACTATTATTTAACCCTGTGCAATTAGACTCCATCATGCTCTTCCCCGTCTGGATGAAGGCACTAATAACCTTAAAAACGTAATAACGTAATACAGAATAATGTTAAATACGCACTACCTCTAATAACCTTAAATATGTAATTCAGAAGAAATTCCTACGAACCTATACGCCTGATTCTTTACAAACAAACATATTTTTAAAGAAATAACTTAGAAATCTATTATTCACTAACTACATCAAGTTATATCACAATTTATATAATATTTTATCAACTTCAGGAATATTCCATTACACCGTTATAATCTAATGAAAAATCCAAAAGCTACATCAGAATCCTAACACTATCTCCCCCTTCCAATCCATCTCTACACCAAATTTGCTATCTAAATAATTCTTTGAAGGTTAAATAGACTCCTCTTTCTAAAATTAACACACGTAAAGAAATACCTTAGAATCTGAAAAAAAGACAGTAAGGGTTAAAAAAAGTGAAAAAGTTTTGAAAACTTAATTACGTAACGCATCTTTTAGAAAATAAATGTTTGCGTTTACAGGAAGAACAGAAGCGCAAGAAGGATGAACAGGGAAAGGCCACGCCACAATTACGCGAAGGGGAGCACCTGCACGGGATGGAGAACGCGTCCGCGTAGCACCAAGGACCATCGCGCTATGCAACTGCAGCGGAAATATTGAGAACTTCGAGTCCTTTGTAGGCGCCAATGCACTTCTGGCTGCGCTTCGCTGGACGGTGTGTGGTTCGCCATCTGTTTACTTGAGTGTGTCATGTCGCGTTTCTGGAGTTCGTTTCTTTGTGCTTTCGATGATTGATTAGTGATTCCGGGCGTTCAACTGATAAGATCAACTGCACTCCTATCAACAGCTAAGGCCACTAGTCCCCTAAGTGTAGTACATTTTTATCGCGGGAGGTGGCGGGGATCCTCTCCGCTGGATGGTGAGAGCCAGCGTAAACTTACACGTCGACTAGCGAGGTTTTTCCCAACCAGGTATCTCCCACCAGCCGGGCACCACCACAGCCGGGACAAGTTCTAAGCTCCCGACTGGTCTCTCAACATGTGTGGTAATGTAGTGCATGTCAGTGTCTCTGAGAGGGCAAGGAAGAGGAAGAAACGATCGCGCGCGGTCCTTGGCCCGTTAGGGTACTGATCCGGCATTCGCCTCGTGTTGATCAGAGAAACCACGGAAAATTACCGTTCAGAGCAGCCAGCCTCTAGAATTCTCCTACAGACTACAGCTTTGTGCCGTCGCGGTGTCATTCTTATTTAACATTATTCATTTATTTTAATTCTTACATCTTTCACACGTTTTCTCGCCTATTATTGTTACCATCTACAAAGTTTTAGTAACTTAATACTTACTGAATTATTCTTTTTTATGTTCCATACCATCTTCTATATTTGTTCTTTGGAAATTCATATTCTGTCTTCAAAATTGCTGTTAATATGCTCAAAACTCCTATCCAGTGTTGTGTACTCGATCAGCTGACTTCGACTCAATGTACTGAACTTTCATTTATAGAAAGCCATCGTGCTAATGGCCCATGGTGAATGTTGACCATAAGTCTCGTTTGCATTCCTGTCTTGATTTGCGTTCTCACATTACAGTGAACGCCTGTGAGACATGACAATCTTTCGATCTTTTGCGTTCCCGTCTCCGTTGTCGTTCCAGTTCGTGGGCAAATGTGAAGCAGCCTTAAAGAGAGAGACAGGAGATGGCGAGTGGGGCGATCCCTATGTAATAGAGGCACAGTCAGATCGCATATCTTTACCCACTGGAACCGAAATTCAAATACATATTGATCCCTTTGGGATTTTTGGTGTACTAAACGAGTTCGGGACAGGTTTTCTTGGGGTTGTCCGGTTTATCTTGTCTCTCATTTCACCTTGACTTTATTTAGTCATTCATGTCATATCTACATAATCAACTATTCATCAAATAATTCATCCATTCCATGTATGGGGTGCCAAAAGAGGGGCCAGGGGGAAAGTAGCTCCATTGAAAATTTTGAAAGAGAATCCACAAGCTTAATTTCAAAAAAATATTTTATTAAATATGTTAATTCATTGATTGAAAATTACGTACTTATCACAAAGACACGCTTTAAAATTTACGGTAATGATGACAAACGGATGGATGCATTAATATACTCTTTATGTAGTTACTGTTTATGTTTAATTAAATATTATTGCCAGCTGTAAAAAATTGTGGCTGTAAAATTTGCAAAATGTGCACTTTTTACTTAGTTCAAAAATCAACAGTGTTGTGCTGTAGTCATTAGCTTTCTGACTCCGTTATATCCCTCTTATTTTCGGAATTGTTACCTTATAAGCAATTTGACATGTTATTTTATAAACTTAATGCATTCAATGTATTACATACAAATGTGAAATGAAATATGTGAAAAATTCTTAAATTTTCCCAAAACAATGCAAAAATTGAAAAATGTGCATTGTGTTTTAAATCCTACAGTGAAACAGACAAATTCAGGACAAAAATTTGAATAAATTTTTGAATCTACCCTTGAAATATCGTCAATTTGGACTCGATCCTCTCAATAACCCCATACATTACTTTAAAATTCAAAATTGGCCAAAAAAGGCCTAAAAATTCTAGAACTGTACGTAACTATTACGAAAAAATGCCAGGTCGGAGTCGATTTCTCCTCAGCGGACATAAAATGCATTTCAAAAATACACTGAAAATTAAGGTTCAAGTAAAATCTCATGTGTAAACAAAACGTCTAAAGGATAATAGGGCACGGAAATGATGTTGGCCCTTACTCTGGTTTAAGACTGCCACGGGTATGGGCATAAAAGACTTAGGCATTGGCTTCATAATGAAGATTTTCCGATGATGAATAACGGTGCTTTAGCATCTAAGGTCACTGGGTTCGTATCATATTTTCTTAACAACTAATATCAGAGATCGTAGTAGGGAAGAAAGGATTTCATACAGAAGGTAATACGACACTGAATTAAGACCTGTGAAAATTTGAAGGGAAAGTATTACGAAAGCATTGAATTCGATCGGCGCCACCGGTACTAGAGCTCGTGTCTTCCTGAGCAATCTTGACGGACAGAGCGGCTCAGTTGTCGCCGCAGTCTGTCGCGCCGCTCAGGTAGGCAGAGTACCGAAGGGGAGAACCGCCCTGTGGACACAGAGACTGGGCTTCTGAAAATGGAGAACAGCGGCTGACAGAGGCGGCGTTCACGGCGAGAGCTCCTGTCCACTCCCTGTGAAGACGGTCTAGCACCGTCCAGGAAGCGGCCAGGAGAGTGTGCGTATGACGGGGGAGCACCTTTCACTCTGGCTTGAGCAACGTGGCTGCGGACAAGTTCCAGAGGCTGCCAGGCTCGCCCCCGCCCGGCCCGGCCTGGCCAGGTCGGCACGTGATGCTTGCTCCGTGTCGGATGGACGGCCGGCCTCGCCTCGTACTCCAAGCTGCAACTTCACCTCCGCCGACCCATCACCGCCACTGCCATAATCAGCACCTTCCGCGCACCCTGCTTCCCTGGCAACACCTGCCTCCATAACACCATCTCCCATCCCCGACCTTCCCAGCCGCACTTCCTCGTTGCCGCAGGCAGCCCTTTCCGACTCGCTCCCTACCTTCTCCTCCCAACCTCCTCCTCCCGATCTCCTCTTCCCGACCTCCTCCTCCCGATCTCCTCCTCCCGATCCTCTCCTCCCGACCTCCTCCTCCCGACCTCCATTCTCCTTCCCCCGAACTCTTTCCGACCCCTTCCCGACCTCCAACCTCCTCTGATCACCTTTGACAACTTCAAACATTCCCGTCAGCCCCCTTCCGATCGGGCCAATCACACCCGCTCGCGGCCTCCACAGCTTCCGCCGCCGCCGTTGCCTCCGGCCGCCGCCAGTCCAGGTTCAGGAGGTGCTCGCTCGTTATCGAGGCTCCGTATTTTCCTGGCGGCGCCCGCTGCTTTCTCGAGGATCTTCTCCGCTCATTTTTCTCCTGCCTTCGACGCGGCGCGGCGTCGTGCAGGCGCTGGGGCCGGCCGGACGCCCTCCGCTCTCCTAGGTCGCGGGCTGCAGTCACGCCTTCCGGGAACTTGCTCTCCATATCCGATGGGAACCGCGCTCCGAGGCTGAGTGTAGCTCAGCAGCGGCCCTCCGCTGTCTCTGCAGCGACTCTGCCCGGACAGTCGTAGCGTTGGAGGCCCGACGGAGAGGGACTTTCAAGGTAGAATTCAGACGCTGTCTGGAGGAGAATTCTAGCGGCCGGCTGGTCTAAGCGGTTGGATTCTGTGTTTTTTCCGATCAATACAAGGCGAATGCCGGAGCAGTATCCTAACAAACGGGTCACGTAGTGCGTGCGATCTTTCCTCTCCCTTCCCTCTTCTATCATCTCCCCTTACACACACAAACTTACATGTACATACGTTACAGGAACAGTCGTCCAGGGCACCGTCAGGTCCACTCACACACACGTCAGGAGGCCAAACAGAGGTCCTAGAGTTTGGCCCTACTGGGGCGGTGCCCTGCTGGGGGAGGCATCTGGAAGCGGAACTCCAATACGAGACGACGTGTAGGTCGGCGCGAGATCCCACCCACCAGCGGGCGAGTAATATCGCCTCCTCCACGCACACAGACATTCACCTCACTAACGGGACTAATACACTGAATATCTGTACACCTGCCCCGCACCGAGAACGGTGCCTTTCGCAGCGCGCCATAACAAGCGAATGTGCTCCAGCCCTCGGCGTTCGCAGGGCGGTGGGGCAGCGGGGGAGCGGCAGCAGGAAGCGGCGCTCGCTCCGCGGCCGCATGCGCAGGCGCGTAAATCACGCGCTTCCGGCCTCCGCCTCCGCCGCCCGCAGCGCCGGCCGATCGCGCGCTGCCCGCGGCGGCGGCGGCGGAGAAAGCCAGGCGGGCGGCCGCTCGGCCGCTCCTTCCCGCCGCCGTAATGCACCATCGCTCCAATCGACGCATCTCCGATTGGAACCTGCGAGAGGCGACCCGCAGACAGTTTTTCACCTCCGGGTTCCGGATTCCGACACCCGGGACGACGGTGTGAGCTTTGAACGGACCAAGCGGGTTCGCGGCAGGTATTCTCCGAGATCTCCCGTTTATTTTGCGTCTTATTCCAATGCATTGCTTTATTTTCATCATGTTATCTGTATCACCAATCCATCAAACCATTCATCCACTTCACGTATGGCCGAAGGCACAGGTTCTGGAATCATAAAATCATCTCTCTTTTCTTATACCCTATCATCACGTTGCGTAACGCTTAGGGTGCTGGCATTGTAATACAGATCTGGGCATTGGAATACAGATTTCAAACTGCTTGAGACGAACTGTAACATGACGGCCGTAATTCCAGATTTGCACCACTGGGATCTGGCATTCAATTGCCAGTCCATTCCTGCATATAGAATATATTGTGGACAAGGAGAGCACGTGGCAGGTTTCCCCGGAACTGAATCGTTTGCTCTCCCTCACGTTCCATTATTTTCTTCATATTTAATCATTATCACCTTTCTAGCAAGTTGTACTTTCTCTTCAGGGACGGCCACAGACTCAGGTACCGGAATGTATAAAACTTAATATTAGATACTAATTGAATGTTGACATCATTGGCGAATATTAGAGCAGTAAGCAACACACTCTCTTCCCAGCGTTGGGTGCCGTAATTCGATTCCTGAGACACCTTGTGATTTCACATTGAACAAAGCTGGTCTACGACATGTTTCTCATTGGCGCTCCATTCACATATCATCATCATGAACTCAACAATTTATTTATCATATCTGGTATTAGCAACATCTCGGGTGCAAGCACAATATGTATTGTTATGCACGTATGTACATCGCATTCGTCATAATAGGCTTTTCATGAAAGGCAAAATAGTGACCACAGTCGCTTCAAAGATTAGGAGAAACGTTGACACCATAAAGAAAGAACATTAACTTGCATCTCCCACGTAATCTTCCAACCTCTCCTCGCCGCGGTGGAAAAAGCGTTGGAGACTTGAACGCCCGAGACGGCCGCGTCCGGGATCCACAGCCGCCGCGGGTCAGTCCAAGAGAGCGTGGTTCGCACACGATCCCGTGCACCATCCCCTTCCGCCGCCCACGTGTCGCGTGTAACTGTATCTTCCGTGGCCGCGGAGGGCGAGGGGGCCGTGGAGAGAAAGCGGCGCAGAGCGCGGTCGCAGGAGGTCGCCGGAGGATTTCCTGCGCCACGGAGGCACGGAGGGCGCCGGCGCCGGCGACGGACACAGCAGAGGCGCCCAACCAGTTCCTGCGGTCGGCGGGTGGGCGGGAGGGCTCGGCGCTCGGCAGGGTGACTGTGGGAAGGGGGGGTGAGAGGGTGAGGGGGCAAGGTACGATTAGCGAGGGGCATGAGGGCGTGGGAGCGAGGATGCGAGGGAGCGAAGGGACGAACAGGAGAGGGCGAAAGGCTGTAGAGAGGAAGGGACGAGGAAGCGATGAGGTGTAGGGGAGAGAGGGCCAGCGGGCAAGCGGTTTGATTGATTCATTGATTGATTAGGGCGCGTCAACTTATATGATCATAGTTCTGTAAGTGTTGTGCATATTTCACCGCGGGGGTTCTAGTAATCTTCCACCGCAAGATGGCGAAAACCCGACGCCGACCTACATCGGCTTGCGAGGATTTTTCCTCAACTAGGTCTCTCTCACTAGCGTGCCACCACCCCAGCCGGGACTAGCTCTCAGCTGCCGACTGATCTCTGTGTGATAGTATAGTGCATGTGTGTGTAAATATTGTAAGTAAAGGGTGAGGAAAGGAGAAGGAATAGGAAGGAAAAATCGCGCGCTGGCCGTAGCCCGTTTGATAGGGTAGTGCTTCGACATTCGTCTAGTGTTAATCGAAAAAAAAACACGGAAAACTACCGATCAGAGCAGCCGTCTGCTAGAATTGTCCTTCAGACACCGACTGAACTCGACCTAGGTATGTGGCTAGTGTCGAAAATCCTTCCACCGTCGGGAATGGAACCGTAGATCAGAGACGCAGCAGTGACATCAGTTGACGCCCTGGGCCACCTTTTCCGGAGGGGCCAGCGGTCGAAGGGGTGGGCGGGGTGAGCAGTTGGGCTGGCAGTTGGCAGTGGGCGGGCGACAACCGATCGGCGCAGAGCTCGTGACATTGACAGAAGAAAGTGAAACGAAACCCCGCTCGGGCGGGCGACTGCGGCGCGGCCGTGGCAGCGGGGGTGGGGGCGTCGCGCTCCAGTGGCGCCGGTCCGCGTCGGATCTCCGTCGGAGCCGCCGCCGCCGCAGCGCTGGCGGTCAAGGCCGCAGAGGCTCCTCCAGCCAGGGGGGCGTGACGCTTTCTGCGCCGCTCCAGCCGCCGCCTGAAGGCGCGTTCACACGATGCGCCTTTTCGTTCAATTTTGCGCATGCGTCTAGCGCACGTGCACTTCCTCCAAAGAATGTGTATTTCATTGCGAAGTCATCGGGAATACCGAGCCTTGAGTTCTTTGGTAGTATTCTCAGTTATTTTGTGCTGCCCACCTGTGTTTTATTGCGAATTTGTTGCAGATTATTCTTTTATTACATATTTAAGATAATATAAAGTTTCAATATAATGTTTCAGATGCAAACTAGTAAAAATGGGCATTATTTCCAATTCTAGTTCGGTGTGTTGCTTCGCTTCTCTACGCCGCTCCCGGTGCAATGAATGGGGTTCGTCAATCGTAAGCACAGTTACTGTGGTCTATATGACCTAAATAGTATCTTACGACACGGCAGTGGGGGTGCTAGCATATACAGTCGCGAGTTCATGTGGGAAGCTTTGAAGATAGGGATGTCCCAAGAAGAAACTCTTATTTAATGACAGGATGTGTCTCTTCCGAAAAATAGAAAAAAAATTAAGTCAGCATGAAAGTATTACGACAAAATATTGACCTGTATCATTTGAGTGGTATTTGGACAAATCTGCAACGTTTTTGGCATAGAGGTTGCCAAAATACAGATGATACAGCTTCCGGTGTATCATATAGACCATGGTTTTATAAATTTTTGATGTATGGCATATTTATCAAAACAACAATTCTGAAAATGAGAATTAAAATACTACATTCCTTTCGTAAACCCACATTTTCAAGTAATGGTATTAACGAATATCGAATGAACCTATCAAAAAAATATTCAGTTTCGTGGGTCAAAATTAAGTTTTGAAGTTGTTGTTTCATTCAAAGATTCTTTCCCACGCCTCTTCTACAGAAACTATTCACTGTGCATCTCATTACTATCATAATTACATAGTGTATTACAAAATGAATTTTCATTTTATGCTTTCATTTCACTATCTTTCGCCACGATGTCTGTACTATATTGAATTATTCCATTTTGGTGAAGTTTGTAAATGAGTAATTACATTTTCTTACATTAATTTCCAAAAATAAACAAATGATATGACTGTAAAAAGAAATTTGTAAAGTACATTCTTTGAGTATCGTGTATGTTCTAATTCTAATTATAATAAGTTCCACTGGTTCAGAGCCAGCATTGCCTATGCCTGAAGCGATTTGGTCCCGCGGCGGGCCTAGGGTTCGAATCCGGACGATGGCGGATTTCAGACACTAGCGACAAAGCTAGGTCGGAATCAGCCGCTGTCCAGAGGGGAATTCTAGCGGTTGGCTGCTCCGATCGGTATTTTTCCGTAGTTCTTCCATCAATACCAGGCGAATACCGGAGCACCACCCTAACCAACGGGACAAAGCTACTCGCGATCTTTCCTTCCTCCTCTTCGTCTTACCCTCTCTTCTTACTCATATACGCTAACACTTACTCGCACAATACTAGCATACTTTAGGGTGCATCATAGGGAGCTTGGAAGTTGCCTCGTCTAGGGCTGTGCCCCGCTGGGGGAGACACCAGGAGAAGGAAATCACCGGCAAGCAGACGTGTAGCTTGGCGCCGGATCTTATGGACGAGGCTAGTCACCGTGTCAATCGACATGCCCGGACACATTAATAAATCATAAAAAAATGTTTTGTAAGGATAATGTAGTATGCAATGCACGAAACCGCAAAGTGAGTACATGTTGCGCTCCAAGACTTGTGCTTTTTTGACATTGAACTGTCCGACTCCGCCACTTAGCTTCACTAAAGGTTGAGATAGCAACAACATATAAAAGGATATAGAAAACTCACAACTTCCTGAAACGCCTTTCCTGAAAAAGGCGTTAAACACAAAGATTACATTAACGGATTTAAAAATAATGAGGGATTATTTCCTGGATTCATTGATGCATTCATGCTTACTTCCACTTCGAATTAGCACAAATTCGTTTTTGTTCCTGCAGTTTCCTGGTTTGTAACGATGGTCGCAATCCAATAATTTTCTACCTCGCTATTACGTCAGCGTAACGACGGACTTCGCATCCTAATCAAAAGCTTTCCGTTGCCTGCAACAAATTCTCATTAACTTTCTCCTGTCGCAAAAATTGAACGAAATGCTGTGCGTCGTTTGGCGCAGGGCAATAAAAAGTGAAAATTATTACGCGCACGCAAGTGTTAATGAAGATATCCTGAGAGACAGCGAATCATAGCTTATCGACCTCCGGTTCGATAACGACTAGTCTTTACACACTGAAGACGACTCGTTTCATATCAGTATCTACTCGTAGGTGGTGAAGTGCTTCTCGTTAAGGCGCTGATGTGATTGGAGACTACTCAAGCGTAATCTCTAAGAAGGCGCATGGATTTATTCCACTTGTACAAATTTTTTTTAAAAATTTGGAACGTTATATAAGTAATAATACCTAAAATGTATTTCACGACTCCGGAGATCCAAAAATGAAATACGCAAACGCGGAAATCTAAAAACCAAAAAATCATGGCTGTTTACGGCGTACAACGCAGAACTGCTAGTTTCATGATTGCTTTCATGTACTAATGTTGTAACAGTTTTGTAAAAATCCAATTGTCTAGTAAATGTTAAAGGAATTAGTATGTCCAAAATAATTATAAATATACAGTAGGAATAACAAAATAAAATACAATGCATCGTGGATCCCACATTCCGAAAGAGTGAACAAAGAATCTCACATTTGATCATCAAGCAGCAGCTGAAAAGTAAACATAGAAAATCAAAGGTATTTGTAAGCTGATCCGACCCTAGTGCCCCATCCCGAAAGCGAAAAAGAATATTGTTTAAAAAATTTACCATTCATATCAAGGATGTATAAAATATGTTGAGTGCTGTTTTACTACCATATTATAAAACAATAATATATAAACACCCCATCCACATCTGTTTGTACACTCATTAAACACTTGAGAATTATTAATTGGATTTGAATGGGGTTTTCACCATGGTTTAGTAAGTTTATCTAGAAGGTTTGAGTGTATAACACACGCTATATTGTAACATAATACCACTGGTTTCCCATGGTTAAGAAAGAACAGTTGGATAATGATTTGAAGTCGTGCGTTAGTAAATAATTCACATATGTCTGAGAAGTGATTGGAGATCACAGAGGGCCTTGGAAATGGATACAACGAGACGGAGCGGTGCGAAGCGCAGCTGAAGGTTCGGAGCGGGGAGAAGAAGGCAGGAATGTAAATATAATTACTTCATATTATTGACAGAATTCATTCCTTTTCCTGCCTAATAGACGATTATACACGGCCAACGTCCACTACATCAACTGTTCTTAAAACGTCGCGTCTTTTAGATGGAATTCGCAATACAAGAGTACAGCAGAAATTGCGCCACAAAGTGAGGCGTCTCCTATTTCGTTCTGATCTTTCCTCATCGACGCGCCCGCTCCCAGCGGAGAGCCGGTCAAGCGTTTTCAATGGCGCCGCCGCGTCTGTACCTCTCAACAACCTGTTGTTTACGGTCTTACACAACCTGCATTACACACAATGCATCACTTTCCAAACTGGTTCAAGGCGTACAATTACATCGTATCCGGTCGAATGAAAGCGGAACTCATGTTTGTTAAACGCTGATTCATACGATAAAATGCCAGTGAATTCTCGCTCTCCAGCAGAAGGACATCGCAAAATCATCATTCACACAGTGAAGTTTATTTTCATCAAGCGTTCAGTCTTGTGACTTTTATCTTGCCACTTAAACTCGTGGCGATGTTTATGTCGAGAAACGGGTCAAGTTAAGCCAGTTGCGCAACACCAGATAAATTATCTTTCAAGTGCGTGTGGACGTGTGTCTGAGGCAGTTTTGATCTAGTGCACTTGCACGGGAAGCTCGAAATATTTTCGTGTTTGGTTATATATCAAGTTTAAATCCTGATCACTTGTAGAACCTTTCTCATTTTCTAATGGATAAACTTTCGGTTTAGAACACTTGCGCTATTATTTCGCATTTCATTTCATTTTCTCAGTTAAATTAGGACAACTTTAATACTTATTTCTTATTTAAACTTTTTTATGTAATAAAATGAAATCATAAGAAAACAATAAATGCTACAGAAGTGTACACATGAGAAAACAACTAGCTATTAGATTATAACTGATTCTATTTCATGATATTGTTTCAATGATACCATTAATTCTACCACTACGACTTCTCACGCACACGTCCTGCACATGATTATCGGCAATCAATTTTCCTCACACACGAAGAATCTAATTCGTTTAGCAGTGAGTCTGCAACCTTTTGGAACACCTATGTATCTCCCACTCGTTGCAAGAAAACATCCAACGCCAGAAACTAGAAGGTGCGCGAGCTCGCAATAGATTGCAAGACGAAGAGGCGCGCGAAGGGCGATGGCGGCGCTGCTAGTGAGAAGTGGCGCCGAATTCGAACGCGCTTGCACGGCGCCCTCCTCTCCTCCAAATGCGCGTTTGATTGCCGACCGGTTCCCTCGCGCTGCGCAGGACGCTCCTCTTCCACCGACTTCCGCCGCTCTCGGCGCGCTGTTAGACACCGGCGACTCGAAGTGCTACACCCGACGCCAAAGTAGCGGAGAATCATTTTTAGATATTTTTTAAATTTTATTTTTAGATTTTATTTTCTAGATTTTATTTTTATTTTATTGTTATTTTATTTTATTTTATTTTATTTTTTATTTTATGTTATTATTTTTTACTTAATTTTATTTGAAATAAAACAAAAAAATAAAATAAAAAATAAAATGCATCTATCTTTCATGACTTGTTTGTATTAGAAACAAAAGCGACCAACAGTAAATTAAAGCGATTTCATGATGTTTTGGTGAATTGAATTGTTGGAACTCACAATTCAATAACTTTGTTTCGTAAATGTTCGCGATTAAGCGTTTTTAAATTAAAATTGGCGTCTTTTAATTTAAGCGGAAAAGATTCCCAAACTTTCCGGACTTCCTTTCTCTAATTGTCCCTATTTATCCTGTTATGTCAATCCTCATTTAACAGAAATTATCGTATTTTTTAAATCTAAATTACTATAAATAATTCAGTTATTATGAAAATAGTGAAGAAAACTTTAATCCAAGTCATTGTATTGATATTTTCACAATATAGAAAAATACAAATAATAAAATTTCTAAAGAAGTTCTAAACATGTCCTAGTCATTGTCATCACCATCGTCGTCGTCGTCGTCGTCAATTATACTATTAGCCTGTTCCGAAGTGATCTCCTGCAGTCATTACTTCTTTCGTTTCTTAGTAAAAGAGCCATTAATTAAATAATTAATTAAGTACTCTTCGAAGTAAAAGATTGTGCATAATGGGGGCGGTCTGTCCCCATATATAGCAGTAAACAATGATAAAAAATACACTGAGCAGGATATTTTGCTCACAAGCGTCTTTTCCTAACTGATCTGAACTGAATTTTTATCAACTCTGAATGGCGAGAACCTAGCCTTGTAAAGCGTCCAGCGTATTGCTTTTAAGCGTTACAGCATGTAAGTGGAACTGTTTTAACAACAACAACACAGAAAGCGTTTTCACTGTCGTGCTCAGGCAGAGGTCAACCTTTCTTCGAGGCAGAACGGACTCCCTGGAGCGTGTAAGACGAGAAGAAGGGCTGGAAGTCAACGCAACCGAAAAATCAGACTCACCAGGCGGAACAAGAAGCTCCTTTAGAGAAGAAAGAGTTTAACTGCACTTAGAGAACACTTACAGATATTTAATTTTTTCACTAATTGATAAACGTCAAACAATCTACTTTACTTTATCTCAAAACTCATAGAACTGCAGTCTGAATAAAATTTATATTTGGAGACGTGTTAAATTATTTTCAGTTTTGTGCTATGAGAGAATATTTCAATCAAGTCTTCGAGTAAGAGAACTTCGTGCTAAAGCACTAAAATTAAGAATGTAATTCTCTATAAACGTTTCGCAGACCTGCGAGTTGGCTAAAGAATAATCCTCCACTTGCGTGTGTGTGTGTGGGGGGGAGGGAAAGGTGTTACGTATGTGCGAGTTTTGTTGATTAAATGTCACTAAACACTAAACGTTAAACTATTCTGCTAATAGCTTCATTACATTTTCTTCATCAAAAATCTTTCAGTGAAAATAAGAACTCTTTGTCAATTTCAATAATAAAATTATCACAAATCAATAATAATTTTTAGGGAAGTTTTAGTTCTTGCTTGAACCAGGAGTTCCATGTAGGATAATTTCGCTACTTCGTCACACATGAAGCGGATGCTGCGACTTTACATAAGAATCTTCTCTTACTAATTAACCATGACCGTTGACATCAATGCCTCTTTACAAAATGATATGAAATACGATCTCTGTGTAGTACGCATAGTTATTCAACATTTAAATGCATCAAATAAATATTTCGGATGAATAAAAAAGAAATTATTTTTATGTAGCAACTGTTTACCCAGCCCACAACGTTCTTCTCAATTATAAGAAAACCGCATATACAGCCTTAAAAATCCTCTATTTTCTCCCATCAACGACATAAGAGGAATCTCTAAATATACTTAAAGATATAATTCAATGGGGCGTTACTTGAGGTATTTTAAAAGTTTGATGCTAGCAAGTTTGGCAACAATAAAAGCAAAAATAATACATTTATTCCAAACTTTAAGATAATTCCAATTCACTCTTTGAATGACCATTTTCTTTATGTCATCATTTCCTTCAAAATTGGCTTAGTTTGCTTAAAAAATTATTGGAGAGTTTTGATAGAAATTCGGATAGTAGGGGTATTTTTAATTCATGATGAATTTGCTCATTTGTAATGTACCAAGGCGCTTTAATAGCCAGACGGAGGAATTTGTTCTGAATTGTTTGTAGTTTTGTAAGTGATGACTTGGAGGCTCCTCCCCAGATTACCCATGCATATGACATAGAAGGTCTTACAATTGACTTAAATATTGACAGGGCAGTTTCTGTTTTCAGATGAGACTTCTTGTTGATGAGTGGATATAGTTTGCCAATTTTTTGTTTAGTAGATTTTTCTATTTTCATTATGTGTTCTTTCCAGGTTAACTTAGTATCAAAATGTAAGCCAAGATATTTGATTGCTTTAGATTTGTCAGTCCAGGGTATTGGAGTATTTTGAATATTTAGTGGTGGTAAGACAGGTATTTTCCTTAGTGTAAAGATTTTGCAAACTGTTTTAGATGCGTTTAGAGCTATTCTCCATTTCTGTGTCCAAGTTACAAATTTTAAAAGATCTTCTTGTAAGAGTTTTGCTCCTCGTTCGCAGGAACTGGAGGAAATGAACAAGGTGGTGTCGTCAGCGAAAGTAGCCATTTGCGATTTTGCTGGTGAGGGGAAATCTGCTGTGTAGATGTTGTATAGCAAAGGGGAGAGCGATGATCCTTGCGGTACTCCTGCAGAAATATTTTCAATATGGGAAGCTGTGTTGTTTAACCACACTGTAAACGTTCGACCTTGGATGAAGCTTTGAATGATTTTATAGAGAAAAGAAGGTGTACCCAATATCTTTAGTTTATAAAGTAAACCTGCATGCCATACTCGGTCGAAGGCTTGTGAGACGTCTAGAAAAACTGCGAGAGTGTATCTTTTATTTTCGAAGGAGTTCGCTATATGGTTTGTTAGTCTGAGAAGTTGGTGGGTTGAGGAATGTTTTTCTTTGAATCCGAATTGAATGTTAGGGATTGCATTAATGTCATTTAGGTATTTAGTTAATCTGTTTAATATGAGTTTTTCAAAAATTTTGCTGATTAAAGGAATGAGACTGATGGGTCTGTAATTTGAAATTTGCTTATGATCCTTTCCTGGTTTGGGAATTGGAATAATTTCGGCATGCTTCCATTGCTGTGGGAAGTAGCCCAACCTTAAGCATGCGTTAAAAATAGCTGTTAAAACACTAAGAGCTTGTTGTGGGAGTTCTTTTATAATAAAGTTAGGTATTTGGTCGTGGCCTGAAGATTTCTTTGGACGTAAGCATTTAATTTGATTATTAATTTCCTTCGGTGAAATAAATTTTGTAGGTAGCTCTGCTGTGAACCAATCTTTGTTGATTTCGTTTTCAACTTTATCTGTAAAAGCCGTGTCGTGAGATATGTTCGGGCTGAATGCCGCGGTGAAGTGCTTTGCAAATGCACGGGTTGTTTCGCTGTCAGTTATAGCTTCACTATTTCCTGATTTTATTGCTGGAATGTTAATTTTTTCCTTAGTTAAATGCCTAATTATTGACCATTGGTCATGTGAAGCTGGGGTAATTTGACTAATAGATTTCTGAAATGTTGTAAATCTAATTTTTTCGAGTTGTTTGTTTATATGATGACCTAGGTTATTTATTTGGTTTTTTAAGTGAGGGAGCCTGAGCCTCTGCCATTTGCGTCTTAGCTGGCGTTTGGTGGCAATCATTTTCAAAAGCCTATTTGGGATAGTAGGGTTCTTGAAACCTGGTCGTGGGACTGTTGTTTGCGATTCTTTAATTGCATTGTGGATGAGCGAGGTAAACTGTTCTATTTCAGTTTCTATTCTGATGTTATTAGTCATGTTTTTTGGTACTGACAGTTGGTGGGACAAGTAATCACGAAATTTTTGCCAATTTATTGTTCCTGTGACGATGCGTGGTCTATGTGTAACGGGTAGTATATTTACGTTGAAAGTTATTATTACCGGTGTGTGGTCAGAGTTTAATTCTGGCTGCGGGTTTTGTATTAACGGAAGGTTGATATTTTTTGTTAACGTTAGATCCAGAATGTCTGGTTTAACATTAATATGTGATGGATAAAAGGTAGGTGATGTAGGTGCATTTACTGTACAGGCCTTTTCTGATGCGATTTGAAAGAGCTTTTTGCCTTGAGGCGAAGTGGTATTGCAACCCCACAGTTTATTTTTAGCGTTAAAGTCGCCACTAATTATGATTGGACTATTGAGAGAAAGTAGCTGTTTTAGAAGGTCGGTTGGAAATGGTCTGTTAGGGGGCCTATACGCAGCAATTATGTGCACATCAAGTTGACTTGATTGCGTTAATTTGATTCCTATTGTTTCCAAGTTTTCAGAAGAAGGAGTATATTCTTGGCTGTCCGGGATGAGCCGCGTCTCAGTCGGTTTTACTGACGTTTCGGCCATCTTGCTGTGGCCTTCTTCAGAGCTATACTGCTGAGTGCGCTATACTGCTATACTGCTCAGCAGCAACTGCTATACTGCTCAGCAGCTATAGTGAGCTATACTGCTCAGCAGTATAGCTCTGAAGAAGGCCACAGCAAGATGGCCGAAACGTCAGTAAAACCGACTGAGACGCGGCTCATCCCGGACAGCCAAGAACATAATGACTCCGGCCGCGGAAGCCTACGAATCTACCAGAAGAAGGAGTATTTAAGCTGCAATGCGCAATTCTTTTGTGGATTACAATTGCTACTCCACCGGCAGCTTTATCGCATAGCCGGTCATTTCTGTAGGCTATGTATCCCGGAATTTTTAAATTACACTTTGAGGAGGGGTGGAGGTGAGTTTCGGTTAGGCAAGCAATATCGATCTTTTTTGAACGTAAGAAATACGAGAAATAGTCGAACTGTTTTTCAATTCCATTGCAATTCCAATTGAGTAGAGTTAAACCGCTTAATTTATTTTGAGCCATTAGGTAATAATGAAGAAATTATTGTATTGATTAAAGATTGTAGCTGCGGAACTAATATTGCCATGACTTGGGAGATAATATTATTAACTATTTGAGAGGTGAACTCTACGGGATTGTTAATATTGTTTGATGAAGCCACCTGCGCATAAAGAGGGGTACTTGCTTGAGGCCTTCTTGGATTGTTGATAATTGGCAATGAAGGAAAGTCAGTGTTATCCAGAACTAGCGGAGTCCCGGACCTTGTAGCTTGGGGTACTGGTGGTCGCGGTTGTTGGAAGTTTGCACTGTTCGGGGCCACATGACTTGAGTTTTGTCCTTTGTAGCGTAATTTTGGACATTGTTTGAAGCTGGCTCGGTGCCAACCTTGACAGTTTATACACCTGGGAGGGGCATTTATTGGCAATGGGCAAGATTCGTAATGATGGTTGCCAAGACAACGTACGCAGCGTGATTCGCGTCCACAATTGTTTTTAGAGTGACCGTAGCGTTGACAGTTTTTGCATTGTACTGGGAACGCTGACTTCCTTTTTTCTTCGACTTTAATTATTGCATTAAAAAGGTTGTTTAGTTTATATATGGTTTTTGCTATGTCGTTGTTTAGAAGTTCAACCGCGCACAGAATAGTGGGGGAATGGAATTTGTATATTCTATTGATTTTCTGCACCGGATAGTTCAGACGATGGAGTTCGTCAAGTACTTCACTATCAGAATAGCACGTTGGTATCCCACGTATTATTACTGTTAGCGGCCTGTTGGTTGGGTCTCTGAACGAATGAAAGTCTAGATGTTCTTCTTTACAGAATTTGACAAGATTTCTGAAGTCTTCAATTGTTGTAGGCTGAACTCTAACAGTTGATTCAATAATAATTCTATTATTAATTGGGTCTTTTTTCTTGTTTTGATATTGTTTTGTAGAGAACTTAGATTTCATAAACTTCTTCAAATCACCCACTAATAGAGTATGATTATGTGCATTATGAATGAAAACTGGTGGAGTTTTTTCAATTAAATTTTCTGTAACTATTTCATTTGACTCAACACTATCGTCTAAGTCGCTGAGTGGTGCATATCTATTTTTTGTTGGTAAATCCACAATCAATTTGCCGCTGCCACTAGCTAGCCTGTTGTTTGGAACTGACCTTTTGAAGTTCTCACGGTCCTCTGAGAAGTCGCCTTCACGCTTTTTTCCTGTTGTTGATGCACTTTGATTGGTACTCTGGCCGATTTCCAGTAATTCGTGGCAACTGTTTGGAGACTGTTGTGGCGCGGGCGAAGTTTCTTGTGAGGGTTGTTGCTGTTGAATTCCCTGCTGGTGAAGTTGAGGTTGTGAGCTTTCCAGTTGACCTCGATGATGTTCAAACGCCTGTTGATGGGCTGGTATTTCACTGCTGTAAACAGCTTCCATTGCACCTCGCACTAATTCCCCAGTATGGGAATACTGATTAGAAAACATTTTAGTTTTACTGAAAACTATTGAGCACTTCCTACTTTAAATATAACTGTAAAAATAGTTTAAGTTCTGAACACACTGGAGCGCGGCGGCCCTCGCAGGTCGAGAGCACGCCGCAGACTAGTACGCCTTGAGCTTATCTACACGGAGCGGAGCGCTGCTGGCACGACCGTTCGCGACGGAGGCTCTAAGCGAAGTGAGGAGAAAATATGATACACTTATTTTGTTTAAAGAAAGCACTGTTATCAAAAGTGCAGTAAGGGGGATTCTCTCTTTCATCAGGGAACCTCTTTTACTTTCCCGTATACGTACGTATACACGGAGTGATACACGTAGTATAGGGAAAGTTATGTAATGCTGCGCGAAAAAATGGCCAATTTTCGGCGGAAAAAAATTAATTGCCGGGCCGTGAAAACGAATAAGTGGATAAAACCAGTTGCTAAATTAAGAAAAAAAAATCCTCTATCTCGTGGTGTGGTCAAAATCCATGATTTGTTGCTTCTTTATACTTAAAAATCTTGACGGCATTCCGTCCGTCTGTCCGTCTGTCCCTCTGTCCGTCTGTCCGTCTGTGGTCAACGCTAGCGCCTAAACCGTTCGGTCGATTTTCTTCAAAATTGATATTCCCCAGTCGATCTGATTCTAGTCGAAGCTTTGTGATTTTGAAAAAGATTCTATAAAATTTTGGGGTACTTTATATGAAGCCCTCCGGGGATTTTCAACATTTTCTCAAAAACGGCTTCAAATTTTTTCTTTAAATTTCTTGTATGAATAGAGGAAAATACACTTTTTAACATGGCATAGGTCCGATTTTCACGTTCAGCACTGAATTTTCGAAAATTGTGAAAGTTTGAATTTTTTTCGGCGTCTTTCTCCAACTACAAAATTGAAGATAGAGATTTTTTCTTCAAATAAAATTTGTTCTGCATATTGAGTTCTTTCATAAAGGTCATGTAAATGTTTTTCACAATTTTGGTAGTTTTCGTGCAATATTGCGTGCAGAATGTGCAATTTTAAAAATTACAAAAACAAAATTTTCTCAAAAACGGCTCCAAATTTTTTCTTTAAACTTTTGGTAGGGATAGTGGTAAATTTACTCTCTCAATGACATAAAAGCTATTTTGGTCTATCGGTTGGTTTTTCAAAAATTACCAAAATGTAAATTTTTTTACTTGTCTCTCACGTCGTTGATATTTACATTATCGTCGATTTTTTTTACATTATTATATTTACGAGTATATATGCTTTAAATAATGTCAAGTAAAGTTTCTCGAAAACACTACCGTTTTCTGTGAAAAGTAGCTCAAATTTCGGCATTTTCAGAAATGCTCAAACGTCATTTTCTCGTATATGGCTGCAAATTTTTTTCTTGAAACTTTTGTAACGGATAGTGCTAATTACACTCATTAGTATAGCGTGAAGTTTATTTTGAGTTTTTTGGTTTTTTTCAAAAATTATATAACTGTAAATTTTTTGAAAGATCTCTCACATCTTTAATATGCACATTATCCGCAATTTGTAAAGATGATTATATTTGTGTGTGTAAGTGCTTCAAATAATTTGAAATAAAGTATTTTGAAAACTCAAAAATTTTCTGTGAAAATGAGCTTCAAATTTCGCATTTTTTGTAGTGCTAAAACGCCGTTTTCTCTTAAACGGCACAAAATTTTTAAAAGAAAATTGCCATTTACGGCTAGGTTTTTGTGTCCTTTAATATTTTAAAATTAATGTTTCTGTTCTACCAATAGGAAACCGAAAAATTAAGAAAATGACAAAAAAATGTACTTTTGGCGATGATAGATGGTAGCTGGCAAGAAAGAGTATGTGGCAATTCCGAATAGCTAGCGAAGACCCAGGAAAATAGAAAACTAATACGGGAAAGTCTGTGCCATTCTGTTTCTGTTTTTTGACAAATAAATAAATAAAATAAATACGGTCATGCTTAATTTTTTCAAAATACGAGTAGTTTTTCTTTAATTTTGTGACAAACGTAATAGGCCGCTGTAAATTTACTGCGCTTCGGACAGCTGGATGCGTCGTAAATTAGAATGTGCAATTTTGTATATTATTTCTTTCTTCGTTTCTTACATTCGAACTTTGTTATAGACTTACACATTAATATTTTAGAAATTGTTTATTTTGAAATATTTGAAATAAGTAAAAAGAATTAATAGCTCTCAGAATAGCGACAATGCAGGGTCTGCAACAATGGAATTCACTTTGCGCTCGCGGATATCTGTGAATTAGTGTCATTGTTGTGACCTAATGAAGCTGTATGAAAAGGAGTTATAATTGTCTAATTTATGTTGATATTTGCAGGCAAATATTTAGTTTTGCACCAAATGCTGTACCATTTGTAGTGAGTAGAGAATTTGTTGCATGGTTTTAAAATACTCTTCCCTAATCATGGCCCAATGGAAGGCATTTCTATATTTCCAGGGTATCAGGCTTCTTTTTCCAATACAGGGTTACAAAACTTTTGCATTCTATTTTTGTGAAGTTGTAGAATTCACATAGTTCTGACAACACTGCAATGGAAATAGTGAGTTCCAAGCGAAGATGTTAGTAGCGCATATAGTGCAATATTACAGTACTACTTAGCTCTTTCCTCTAATACGGGAAAGTAAGTGCTGTTGTAGCACCACTAGTTTTCTTTGGGTCGAGAAAAAAGAAGAAAACACACTCTTCCTATCATGCTATGGTCAAGTGTGTAAGTTTGTTTATATTCATTTAGGTGTTACAGAATCAAATTAAAGTCTCTGCACTAACACCTTTTTCAACTTCATTCATGGGTCTAAGAATTAAAATGTAAGTTACCGATTTCACTGGATTTAATAAGTAGTCAGTCTTGAATAAAATAATACACTTAGATGCTGATAAACAAAATTGGGAGAAATCTTGTGTTCAGCTCTTTTAGAAATATGTATATTTAAATACTTCAAAAATACTACAGACGATAATTTCCTGTCACATTGTAGTGGAAACATATAGACACCCTCTCTTTATTTTAAACGTATACCTTTGGTAATAGACTATTTGTGTTTATTCACGATACAAACTCCAGAAAAGGATATTCCCTTATAAACGTGTTCTTTCCAACATCGGAAGTGAAATTCGCTCCGTCAAAAGCTGTGCCATCGAAAATGAAATTTATGCCCAACCACTAACTGTTTCCTTCAAAGGAAAAAAACTTTCAAATCCGGCTGAAACTTCCTGAGCTCACGAAAACTCACCGACTCACACGTGAGCACACGTCCGGACTTGATTGTGGGAAGTCACTTACACATACATTCACTCGAATTGTCTCCAATGTTTGAGGATTTACTATAACTAGTGGTGCTAGAGGATGGCACAGACTTTCCCGTATTAGTTTTCTATTTCCTTGGGTCTTCGCTAGCTATTCGGTATTGCCACATACTCTTGCCAGCTACCATCTCGCCAGCTACCATCTTGCCAGCTACCATCTATCACCTCCAAAAGTACATTTTTTGTCATTTTCTTAATTTTTCGGTTTCCTATTGGTAGAACGGAAATATTAATTTTAGAATATTAAAGAACACAAAAACCTAGGCCTAAATGGCAATTTTCTTTTAAAAATTATGTGCCGTTTTAAAGAAAATTGCGTTTCAGCGCTACTAAAGATGCAAAATTTGAAGCTCATTTTCACAGAAAAGTTTTGAGTTTTCAAAATACTTTATTTGAAGTTATTTGAAGCACTTACACTCACAAATATAATCATCTTTACAAATTGCTGGTAATGTGCATATTAACGATGTGAGAAATCTTTCAAAAAATTACATTTGTATAATTTTTGAAAACACAAAACAAAACTCAAAATAAACTTTACGTCATATTAAATAGTGTAATTAGCACTATCCGTTACAAAAGTTTCAAGAAGAAATTTGCAGCCATATATGAGAAAATGACGTTTTAGCGTTTCTGAAAATGCGGAATTTTGAGCTACTTTTCACAGAAAACGGTTGTGTTTTCGAGAAACTTTACTGGACATTATTTAAAGCACATGTACTTGTAAATATAATATTGTAAAAAAATCGCCACTAATGTAAATATCAACGACGTGAGAGACAAGTCAAAAAAATTACAAAATTACATACATCAATTGACATTATTTCAACATCTAGTTTTAAAGAACAGATTTACTTAAGAAAAATCTCTTTATTCGATATTCTAGTTCTGGGAAGACGCTCTAAAAACTTGTTCAGTTTTCAGAAACACAGGGTTTACCGAAATCAGACATACTCATTTAAAGTGCGTAGTGCTATATTTAAAGGAAAACTTAAGGACTTAAAGGAAATTAAAGGAAATTAAACTTGAAGGAAATTAAAGGAAAACTTTGGAGTTGTTTTTGAGAGAAGAATTGCTCCAATAATTGTCTATACTTAACGGAAAATTACTCGTTGGGGGTCTTTAGCTCTATCCGAGAAAAAATCTAATAGAAAAATTTGGAACATTTTCGAAACAAATTTGAAAATATTTTTAAGGCTTCATGAAAAGTACTTTCAAACATCAGAATATCCGATTCTTGGCACTTAGACTTTCTCTTTCTTCGGGGAGCGAGGTCACCCTGCTTAATTTGCTTCAAGGAAAATTCGTCCCGCCTGTTCTGAAGCGATGGCCCTGAGGGAACGGCGAAAGAGACGGGCTTATCGTTACATACGCCACACTCATTGTTCTACAGTTCATGCGCTTTCCATGTAAAGTATCACTCATTAAAACCCCTGCGTACAATATTATGCGACAACAAAATTTCAGTATGATAATATGAAAAATGCATTCTATCGTACGGAAGTATTTCGTGAGCCTCTGACTTCATATTTTCCGTATAATACTGTGTTGAACATTTCAAAACGATAGACATATTGAAATTTCTTCTCGCAGAAAGGGCATCATCGGAAACAGAAACCCCACCTTAGAGGCCCGAATACAAATTTGTATCATCGTCTACATTCCGCGCAATTCATTCATATTTATGGGTGAAGAACTTGAAAGCGCCCCAGAAAGAGCTTCGTTCTCTTACGGCGCCTGAGGAACAAGAGAGTCGCTGTTCGTGCACCGAGTGTTAAGTCGCACGCCCCACGCCGGTTCCCACCACCACCTCCCACTGCCCACCGCCCGCGCTCCCACCCGCTTAAGAGCGCGCGATTATCGGCTCGCATCTCCCAAGAAATCCTCCCGCATCGTTGCCTCGCGGCGGAGGTGCAGGCACGGGCGGCGGAGGCAACCTTCCAAGAGGCGCAAACCTCGCGGGAACGGGAGGAGCGGATGCGTGGCAGAAGCCAAAAGTTCACGTGTAAATATTGACAAGTCTGCTAACGAAATAAAGATATAAAATCAACGCATTGTATTTTTTGTTGAATGAATAGTGATTCCGGGCACGTAAACGACTAAGATAATTATTCCCGTAAGTGTAGTGTATGCTTTTATTGCGAGAGGTGGCAATGATTTACGGGCATTTCGTCGTATGGGATTTTCCTCAACTAGGCTCCCGACTGGTCTCCCGGCGTGTGTGCTAGTGTAGTGGCGATGCATTGTAACCGAATATTAGTTACATAACGTTTTCCGTACCTAGCCTACTTGTCCTGCCTGATCTTTTTCTTTCGTCACACAGCTAAAGAAGGGGAGACGATTCTGTATTAGAAAGCAACAGCTTCATTTTTGCCCCCTTCGGGAGTCCAAACCGGGGCCGCCTCAATGAAAGGTAGCACGCTGTCCATGAGACTTCCGAGGGGCTATTAATAAATTAATAAAATGTTTTTGTTTAGTTAAAAATTTAAATAACATTACAAAATCTTACAAAGTATATCTTCAATAAAAATAACAAAGTAAATAATATCTCTTAACTAAAGCTAGTTGTGGATAGTTAGTCTTCTGTACACTACTGGTTTACCCAATAAGTCAAAATAGTGTGTGTTTTCTCGCCTTTCTTGATATTTCTACCGATAATTTGTTCTGGAAAATTGCACCGACGAACGGCCGCATCTATCTGCACTTAAACACGCTGTACACGTGTACCCTGAGCGCATTTGGGCTGAATTGTGTCACGCGTTTCTGCACGGAAGGGCGGGAGAGGCGGGAGCCCGTGCACGGCTGGTCGCCGGCGCGCGAGGCAGCGCGAACAAAAGCGCAGAGGGGCGCGCTGGGGCAGTGGAAGGGGAAGGGGAAGGGGAAGGGAACTGGAGCCCCAAACACAGAGCGCACACATGCGACTCACGTTGGGCCTGGGGGCCGCGTCTGATAGGCCTATTTCCATCGTGCTATTACTAGATGCTCTACTCGAGAATATTGGGTTATTACAAGTGATACATCGGATTTTAAAAATGTAGATTTCAGAAACAATAACACACAACATTATGAGTGATACATTCACAGAACTTCCATCTCTCCCAGGTTTTGTCATTTTGTCATAAATGTTCAATATGTCTTCCTTTCACCACACGAAACACACCTATGCGATAGTTCGAACACGAAGCAGCTTTCTTCAGAAACGGTCATCACAGCACCAACAATGCGATTCTTCGGTAACTCTATTGTTGATGGGAAGGGAGGCACGTAAACAATATCTTTGACATGCCCCCTAAGGAAAAAATCAGGAACTGTAAGGTCGGAACTTGTAGGGAGCCAAATGAAAAACCCCAACTCGTCATCAGCACATAGATGCTGAAGTTCCTCAGTCCTGTTCGGCCTCGCCAGGAGCCCGAAGCTAAGCAATGCAGTGCTTGGGGGATAAAAACAAAAATTGTATCTTCGAAACTGTCCGAGTTATCAGCAAAAACTAAACACTAAATTTTTCCCATTGGTGGTGTGTATAATAAGTTTAAATTTCATGTGGATAGAACTAGTACGAAGTAGTTTTTGAGTTGAATCTGTTGGTGCAGACGGACAAGAAAACAAATGATTTGACGCAATATTCCTTTTAGTAATCGAAGAAGTTGAAAAAGCATATATAAGCTGAAACTTCAAAAGTCACAGTCAGACACTTGAGATTTTTTTATTTGTATTGATAACATGTCTAACACTAATATTAAATAACATTGTAGAAAATATCACAAACTCTAAATAACGTATGGATGAGTATTGCAGCCCATGACCAAACAATTTTCTTAAGTATAAAGTAAAGGTGGACTTCCGTGTAACTAAAAGAGTACTTCCGTATTGCAAGATTGTATTGTAGTACTTTCCATCGGTTCGCGCGTTATCGTGGACTCTAGACCCCTTTCAAGGAAATCTATTTGTTGTTACAATTTTGCCAATACTTCAAAATAATTTTTGAATTGAGAACTATTATTCACTGACAATATACTTTACAAACTCATGTGCGATTATTTTCCCAAATAAAGTACGAAATTTACACAGCCTCCCACTTTTGAATCCTTAAAGGGACTCTTTTCTAATATTCCAGTCATCATCCACGTTTGGAGTAAACGGCTCGGTTCATCTGCAGTCCTTATGGGATTGTTGGTGCTGGCGCTCGTGATCGCGCCTCTGTTGCTGACAAATCTCCAGCAGCAACTGCAGGGGCCACCATATACGCTAGCTCTCTTACGTTGCACGTTGCACTTCACTCTCATACGTTGCACTTTCTTTACCCGAAGGTGGCACAAAGGGTGACCAGAAAACGTTGCATAAACGAACTAAGCACAACCGAAGTCATTTACTAAATGGGACGCGGTAGCACAAAGAAAAGGCAGGAAAAGAAGAAGAGAGGAAGGAAGGGACGGAGGTGGAGTAGAAGAGAAAGAAGAAGAGTCAGCAGAAAAGAACAAAAATGAGAAGGAGATGTTTCTGAACTAAGAGAGCCTAGAAATAGTGACGAGGTCTGTCATGAACCTCGCCACCTCCGTCAGCATCAACACCGCGAGCCCCATCACCTACACTTCCAACAGCAACCACGCCACCACCTCCTGCACCTGGGACGCCAGGCGGAACACCAACAGCGCCGTGGCCTGCACAGCTGCTTCCGCGGGGTCACCCCGCGCGCCTCCTACGCAAGCACGGACATCGCGAGAAAAAGGACGCACTGGTTCATCGGACGAACGGCTCGTTGAACAAAGTCCTTGAGAGGACACTTATTTCAATATAAGTCTGAAGTTTGCTTCGTTTAACATTACGACGTCGCCGTTTAATTGCGCGAGGCGTCAATAAGCAGTCCTATTTAGGCATGAAAGCTTAAATGGATTTAGAGTGCTAGACGTCCTGGATTCGATGAACATTGAGATTACCTTTCTAATCCAATGAACATTGTTAGCATTCCACGAGAAGTGCATTAACACACTAAATATTTGCGTCAAAAGGCTCGTATGTGATCGTTCTATTATAAGACCCGAAGTGTTTTAGTTTAGAACTTTAGTCAGTTTGAAACATTTTTTGGCTCACAATCCGTAAAATTTACTGGTCGTATTTCATTAAACATCATTATGATTACGTGTATAACAAATCAAACGCAATCATTGATGATATAAGAAGTGAATGTAAGTATGAATGAATTATATTAAGAAGAAATGAATTAAGGTAAATTATGTGCCAGAAATGGTGATTTGAGAGGTAGAGAAATCTAGATAACTCCAAAGAAACCCCATAAGCGACCAGAACCCACAATATGCAACGGCTATCCTTTCCCCATCCCTTTGCGCGTCGCATGGTTAGCCACGCCCCGAAGGCGCTCTCCCAGTGTCACCCGTTCGGGCGCCTCGTGCTCTCACCTCACTCCACTTCCCCCTCCCGCTCGGCCCTCCGACAGCTCGCCTTTGTTCGGGCGAGGGTCGCTTTGGTCTGGGCGAGATTTCCTCGCTACCTGCAGAGGACTCTAACCACTGCAGAGGACCTCACTCGGATCACCGGTTACACCTGAAGACCGCTGGGAGGCAGACAACGGAAAGAAACCCCAAGAAAATCAGTAGTCAACGAATTTGGTTCCTGGCAGTTTTATCCGACGCTAAAATCGTCGTTCTTGTGTACCCGGACAAGTAAAACGGAACATGTGAAGTACAGAATATAGATGTGGACCTCTTAGCGTAGGCCAGCGCACGGATCAATGTTACTTAGCGTTCTGCAAGCGAGCGCTTTGACGAGATATTACGCCATCTCCTTTGGCTCGCGCTGCCGGCGTCTGATCGTCTGACCAGTCGGGAACTTAGAGCTTCTTCCGGCTGAGGCGGTGCTTCACTGGTGGGAGATACCTGGTTGGGGAAACCTCACTAGCGCCATTTAGATCGGCACCGGATCTCAGCAGCCAGCGGGGAAAATCTCCGCCAACTCCCAAGAAAATGAACATGCACTACGCTTATGGGAATAATGACCGCACTCTGACGGAGCAATATAGGCTTGTCTAACACACGGACGAGCGGTTAATAATGTAATAATAATAATAATAATAATAATAATAATAATAATAATAATAATAATAATAATAATAATAATAATAACAACAATTTTATTCCCATCTTGTTTTACATAGATAATTTACAATGCATTTTCTAGAAATTACTAACCATCGATAACCAGTTGTGATGGTTAGTGTAGTGGTTAGCAACAGTGATAACCAGTTGTGATGATTATTCTGCACGAGAGCTCGATGGCAGAAGCCAGCGGGCCCCTCGTCCCGCGCTGCGAGTCGAACAGTGTGGCGCTTGCACATTTGGAAGGGCTGCCCGGAATACCATATTTATAAATATCCTTTCTTCTACTCTAGGATGACATTTAAAGAAATCAGCAATTTTTTCTGAAATTTTGGATGTCGCAAAGGCTTTAGGAAAAGTATCTCTAAAAATTTTAATACTCGATGATCTCCGGTGATGATAACTTACTCCTGACATATTTACCAAGATTCAATTCTAATCAGACAGTTATGCGTTACTTGCCCTTCCGTCCCTCCGTCGTCGTTCCCTGAGGTTTCGAATCTTTTTAGTCTCCCAGCTCCTGTCCCGCACTGTTAGACTTAAAATGTATATTTCCCAGGGCTCTTGTCTTCTTACTGTGTAACGCTTGAATAGCAGTGATTTGAATTAAATTCTTGATCAATCCACGTAAAATTTCTGTACAAAATTGAGCTCTTGGCTATTTTTCTGGAGATTCTTCCATTTCCTCGGGGTCAAATTCTTACATTCATACTATAATTATCATCTTCTTCTTAGATTATCTGTAAAGGGACTCAAAATTACCTTAGATGTAGAAGGGTCCCTATAGTTTTCCCCATTTTTTTTAATTGATAGGAAATATCTGAAGAAGAATTAATAAATTATATATACACTTTTTATCTACAGCATTTACTTTTTAAACCACATTATTTATTTAATTTTAATAAATACACAAGTAAGGTATTTTTCTTCTTTCTTGTTCATTGTCAATAAGAAAAAAAGCTAGAAGAAGAATTTGACATAATTATCGAGAGATTATTTCCCCACAACATGATAAATGTTTCTTTTGAACGAGATTCTTGTCTGCGAGAAATGCTTTGCACTTTTAAAATTTATAAGTGACAAGTATTACATATTGCATGCAATCAAATGTGTAAGATGTTCGTCGGGTACTTTCATCAGCCATCTCATTTCAAAGAGACTTGCCTTGCATCGTCTCTTCATCTTTTCTCCGCCAACCCGTGTGACGACGTCTAGCACAAACATCAAAACATTTATGCATGGCCAAACAGAACAAACATTTTTTCATACAGAAAAACACTTATGTTGGATGGGTGCAACTAGAATATTTCATTTTCAATATGAAATGTTGCATTGTTATTATATTTAAAATAAATACATTAATCTCAAATTTGCTTCATCTTTCACATATGATTCGATCGACCTTTTTAATTTCTTAATTGACTTTGCCACGTTGTTTTTATCCAGAAAAGACAATTAAAACGCGAGTAACATTCATTATCACAGAATACTACAAGAGGTTTAGAATTTACCGACATTCACTAGCCTTTTTTACTCCCAGGCAACGAGATGGTGGTCACGGCGGTGTGTCGCAAAACCTTCATCACCTTTTCTATCCAATGTTTCTTACCACTGCGACCTAAAGGCCAATCATAAGCTCCGAGTCGCGTATCTTTGGAGTCAGTATACTATACCAAACTATGGTATAAACAAGGTATAAACGTTATAAAAACAATATCTTAAAAATTACAGCAAAGCTAATAGAAGTGTAATTTTTCAATTATTATTATTATTATTATTATTATTATTATTATTATTATTATTCCTCTAAGTCACGACTTAAGATGTTATGTATCGGCTGAATATAAAATCTACTCCAGGTTGCAACCAGCTACCTAAGGAGCAGATCTAGGGACTGTCGGTGCCTCTACAGTACTTTGCGCAAAATGTGGGCTGTTCCAAATAAAGCTATTTCTTGCACTTCTCAGTCTTTTGGATTACCTGGGAGTTTAGACAAGTTCTTATACAAATTTTGCGGAACAAATCCCAGAGCTCCGATAACTATCGGTACGACCTGTGCTTTTACGCCCCACATTCGGCTGATCTCGATTTCCATTATTATTATTATTATTATTATTTGACTTTTGCACTTCTCCCACGCGGGGGGGAAACATTCACCTGCCACTAGTGTTGCTGTGGCTAGGCTCACTCGCATGGCTCCGATGAGCAAGTATCGAGCGAGATCTGTGTTTTTTCTCTCAGTTCCTTCTATACATGTCAGACATATCAGTAATTGTTTTCCTCACAATGCGACATGTGTCCAGAATAATAGCTTTTTGAATTGCTGACAGTACATGCTTTATATTTAGTTCCTGTAGCTGTTTAATGAGGGATTTTGTTACTATCCCGGTGGTAGAAATTGTCAGGGGACGGATATGCACTTTTTCAACCTTCCAAATCTTCTTGATCTCTTCCGCAAGTTCTCGGTATTTTGATATTTTGTTGGAATATGCTGAGTGGAGATTATATGCTAATGGAACTGTGATGTCGATGATGGTGACTTCCTTTCTGATTTTATGTAGCAATGTAATATCTGGCCTGTTTGCAGTGATGGTCTTGTCTGTTCTAATCTCCCTATCCCAGTACATTTTCGCGGATTCATTTTCCAAGACTGGAGGAGGTTGGTATTGATAGTACGGCACGCTTTCTACGTTAAGATGTTCTTTAACGGCCAGGGCACTGTGAACAATCTTTGCAAAGTTGTTATGTCGTCGTAGGTATTCCGTGCCAGCAAGAATTTTACATGCCCCTGTTATGTGCTCTATTGTTTCGGTTTCCGTTGTACACAATCTGCATTTGTCGTCCAATGTTTCTTTCAAAATATATTTTCTGTAATTGCGTGTGCTAATGACTCTATCCTGTATGGCCATCATGAATCCAGTGGTTTCTCCATATAAGTTCCCTGAAGTTAACCAGATATGCGAAGAAATACTGTCAACATTTGTATCCTCGAGTTGATGAGGATAAGAACCGTGCAGAGATTTTTGCTTCCATGATAGTAGTTTTTCTTCCCTAGACTGAGAGGTAGTTTCCAGTTCTTGGTTTTTGAGCTTCAGTGGTGTTAGATTTGCATCTGCGGTGCACAAAATTTCGTACAAGTGATTATCCTGCTTGGAATGGAAGTGTTCCCTCAGGTCTTGAATCTGTTTCCAATGTAATTGGACGATGCTCATGATTCCCATTCCTCCCTTGAATGCAGGTAGAGTTACCCTTTCAATTGCTGATTTGGGATGCCGCATTCTATGCTTGGTTAGCTTTACTCTGATTTGCCTCTCAGCACTTTCCAGTTCTGTCATGGACCATTTCACCACTCCAAACGTGTAAGCCAGAACAGGGATGGCAAAGGTGTTGATCGCTTTGACCTTATTGCGCCTATGAAGATGTGTTTTTAAAACTGCCTCCACTCTTCTAATCATTTCGACTGAGGTTTTCTCTTTAATAAGAGTGTGGTTGATTCCACGCAGTTGTTGAAACCCCAGATACTTATACATGTTTTTCGGCTGTCAGGTCTTCAATGATACCTTTCCCTGTGTCAAAGCCATTGGTTTGGGTGACTTTCCCTTTTGTAAGGTGCAATGACTTGCACTTTTCAAGACCAAATGACATACTAATGTCATTACTAAATTGTGTTGTTAAATTCAGCATTCTGTGCAATTGTTTAAGAGAATTTGCATAAATTTTTATGTCATCAATGTACAGTAGATGACTTATTGTATGGGAACCTTTATCTGATTTGATTTTGAATCCATTCTTTGTTTGATTAAGAGCCTGGCTCAGTGGATTGAGGGCCATACAGAACCAGAGGGGGCTAAAAGAGTCTCCTTGGAATATACCTTGGTTAATATGAATACCTCTTGATGCTAGCTTTGTCTCGGGGGTTGTCAGTTGCAGTACTGTTGTCCATTTTTCATGATTTCTTGAAGGAACTGTATTAGCAGTGTATCTATCTTGTACATTTGTAAGATCTCTATGAGATAGGAATGCGGCACAGAATCAAAAGCTTTTTGGTAGTCAATGTAGGCGACACTGAGATTTCTGTTCCCTTTCACAGCCTGCTGAGTGATTATGGAATCAATTATCACTTGTTCCTTGCAACCTTTTGAGTGTCGGTAGCAACCTTTGTGCTCTTCGGTCATGATGCTGTTCTTTTCGAGATGTTCGCTAACCTTTTCAGTGATTATCTTTGTCAGGCATTTGTAGAAAACAGATAAGCATGTGATTGGCCTGTAATTAGTCGGATTTGTAGTTTCTTCGTTTTTGGGGACGAGCAAAGTTTTACCAGTAGTCAAGAATACTGGTGCTGAATCAGGTCGTTGCAATAACATGTTGTAGCATTCTGCCAGTTTATCATGCGTACTGGTAAAGTATTTAATCCAGAAGACGTGTATCCCGTCCGGTCCTGGAGATTTCCAATTGCTCATGCGACGAAGTGCTTTTTGAATTTCCTGAGTATAAATGTTGGTGGAGGGCATTTCTGATAGGTTTTCTGATCTGCGTTGTTCTTCAATAAGCACTGGGGTGGTTGTATCGTGCATTTTGACATTTTCCCAGATATTTGACCAGAAGTTTGTGATTGATTCAAGGGAAGGTGTTCCATTTGAGAAAGAAGCCAACTTGATAGACAAATCTCTGTAAAATTTTCTTTCCTCAATAAACTCTCTGTTTTGTTGTTTACGTTTCAGAGATGTCATGTACCTGCGAAGTCTGTGGCAGTATACATTTAATTTCTGTGTATGCCTATCAATGATTTCTAAGAGGTCATTGTCGTTGAGATTATCTATGCTTCTAGGTTTAATTATCTGAGTCACTTTTCTCTTCAAAGCTTTTGTTCGAATTCCCCTCCGATACTGAGTCAATCGACCTAATTTTGCACGGATATCTCCTATCCGATTTTCCAACCGTTTTTTCCAGGGGGGTTCACGTTTATCTCTTCTTTGCCGCTGCTCATTGCCATTGTTCGTTGATATTTTCGGTGGATTAGTTATTGTATACGCACTGCAGTATATCAGATGATACACATCAGTTAAATCTTTACATTCAGACATCAATTCCGGTAAAACATTTTCATTCACATGATTCAGCTGTTGCCAGAAAGCATGCGAAAATTTAGGTTTGGGGATGCTTTGGCGTACTTGCGGGTCTAGCCCATGAAACTGGATCAGAGTAGTTTTCAATTTATCTTTTAGGTCTTGTACACTTGTGTTGTTTTCTCGTTCCGGATTTGATAAATTGTCTGGTGCCAACGGCGGGTGTTCGGTAAGATCTTCATGCGTATCGTGATTTTGTTGTGCAAGTATTTCTGTTTCTATTGAGGTCTGTGGTGGTTCGCTACCTGTTAGGCCTAGTTCAGTAAGCACTGAGGTTCTGATTTCTTCTATTTCGAGACGTGATAGGAGATTTAATCTAATGATTGCATTTTTGCGATCTGCTAAATTATTTTTTGACACCTTGCTTGCCATGTGAGGATACAACTCCATGAAATGTCGATACATTTCTTGCCTGTAAGTTGTTAAGTCGGTACCTCCATTTGTACTTCGCATATAGCAACGGATAACATCTTTATTCATCTGCAATGTCCATTGTATACGTTGCCGTATGCGTCCCTCTGAAGTGGTTGTCGCTTGACCTTGCGGCAAAACACTTTCAGTGGGTGAGACTTGTAGGCTTCGGTTATCTCCTGTGATTTCGGCAGTATCTTCTTCGGGTATCCCGGCCAGGACCCGCCGGTCCAGTGCCTGGTCGCCACCGGCTCGCTCGCTGTCACCCCCAGCGGTGGCTCCAGGGGCGCCCCGATTATTATTATTATTATTATTATTATTATTATTATTATTATTATTACTTATATAGTTTTTGTTATATTTATTATTATTGTCATGTCCGTTATACAGTGAAGTGATGTGAAGTGAAATGAAGTGTAGTGGAAGGGAAGGGAGTGTAGTGTAGTGAAATGTTAGTTAAACTAGAAGTCAATTTAGAGATAACCAGAAATTAATTAGAACTAGGATATCATCCACTTATTCTAACGGTAATTCCAATTGTAAATGGTTGTAATTGTTCTAATTCTAATTGTTATCATGTTTGCCACCGAGCATTAGCTCACAGCGAACTGTAATAAATCTATCTATCCACCGCTGTGTGCAATAAACCACGTATGTATAATATAACCTTTTTAATTTTAATATCGCTTTCAGTTATTTTCAATAGTAATAACACGGCGAGATTCGGTGACGAGTCTGACGACAAAACCAATAAAATAACTCGTGAAGATCCAGAAATCACGGAGAAGAATATAAAGTATATTTGACATGAATGTGTAGATGCGTTTTTTAACAAATCCTTTATTGTTTTAAATTCAAAGTGTTATTCGTCATGTTTTTGTGAAATTGCTTTCTTTAGAGACCTCATTATAACGATTGGTTGCATGTGAGAGACGCAAAAGGTATGTATACTACTGAAATAATACGAGAAGATACTAAAACATTACCATTGAACCCCTACCAGAAATCCATGATCAATACCATTCGGTAATCATCAACAAATTAAGACAAACACTTTCATCATCAAACACATTTGTTTCAGAATCCAACACGATTGTGAATGAAAATAAAGAAATTCCTTCAACATTTAATTTTAAAAAGTGCGTGTTTAATACATGTATTTTCAACTGAAAGAACATGCTTGTTACTTAATATGTTAATGTTTGTTCTATCAAAAGTTTGTTACTTTAAAGCAACATAAACATACATTTCATGTCGTCTGTACATTCTTTGTTTATCTCAATTTTCATTACGTATCGACCGCACGGTTTAACTTTGCCCATCTGCTACATTAGCAGATGGCCATGGTAGAACTAGCAAAATATGAAAGGTAATTGAAGAAAGTAAATTAATATAGTATTAATATTTGGCACATTTAGGAACTCTGTTAGAGGAAATCTCATTCGTGGAATAGTCCTATTAAATACCACTCGTGCTTTGGAAATTCTCAGATAAATTCCAAAGCACTCGTAGTATTACCTATAATAAGACAACAGTAATTTACAAGGAACACAATAGCGATGTATTCGTCCGTTACAAATTCTTGACGTCAATGGGAAAAATCATTTGAGTGAAACAGTACAGCAAAGAATATATTACGTAAAACCTTGAAAATTTGGGACTAGAAAACCTAAAAATATCTCACCTAATTCCTCACAAATTTCTATTTAAGTGCATTTATATAGAAATACTTAAATTTGATGAGAAAGTAAAAATATCGTTACAGAAAAACTCATAAATATGTAAATTTGAAAAATTTAAATGGGTTTCTTCAAATCGATTTTTCATGATAGGTAAAGTTATATTCTTTTTATTTTGATATTCGCAATCAGCATCCATGAAGTTCCGCGATCAACACTTGAGTCTATGTGCAAATGATCGGGAGACATTCCGGAGATCGTCCAAATTTATAGAATTCGATGTCTCCTGCTGGAAAAGTATAACTATGTCCCAGCCAAGGACCCAATAGATGTGAGTGAGTCATTGACGATTTCAGTTCAAATCAAGGAAATCGGAAAATTATTTTTTTTATTTTTTTAAGGTCGCTCTTCAACTGCTATGGTCATTCAGCGACTACTGTAATTTAACATTGATTTTATCACGGTAGCGGAACGTGCAAATGGACACACACAAACATCCATGTCCGGGGTGGAATTCGAACCTGAGATTCTTCAAGCCACAGCCCTTCAGCTCTGGCGATCTTGGTTTTCCAGGTTGTCAACAGAAAATTTCCGAAGAGATTTTGAAAGTATATTATATTAACAATATTATCTACTTCGTATTTGCTCTTAGAATAAGAAATGTACTTCTAATTAAGTGCAGTGCATTGTGGTTCACTGTAGTGTTGGATTCAGTGAAATGTTCCATGAGGAAATCGGGTAAGAGAAAGGAGTTGACATTCCAATAACTTCTGACTGCCTTTGGATTTTAATTATATTTCTTTGCCCTGTTTTTTAACTCAGCTTTTTTGACAAGATATTGTTAGTTATTAAAAATTACCAATGAATTCAAGAATAAATGGTTAAGGTGAGTTCATTTGTATCTGGTACACAAATATTTAATTTACTACAAATTGTATTATTATCTTAATTGTAACTAAACATATAAGTATTTTTGTATTTAGTCAGATTCCTGACGAAGAGGAAAAGTGCTCCTCGAAATATAGAGAGAAATAAAATTCCAAGTTTAAAATAGGTGGCTTTTTATTAACTTTCTGATCATCAAAATATGTAAGGCTGTCTTAAAAAACTGGACAAAGAAATATAAGAAAAGAGGTGAATTGGGCGGGACATGGAATGTAGCTTGGTGTAGTGAGGTGAGGTGAAGTGAAGTGCAAAAGGACAATATTATAATACCCAACATAAAATTGATACAATAGTTCTCTTGCTGTGATTCGCACTTGCATTAATTCCTTTTGCTTACTAATACGTTATGTTGTATAATATTACTGTTGTATTATTATTACAGAATCATTACTGTATTATTGTTATTGTATTATTACTATTGTATTCTCATAGTGTGATTATTTTTGTAGTATTGTTATTATTATTAATACCATTATAGTTGTGGTTATTGTTATTATTATCGCCAAATTCTGCAACCAGTTTTTGTAACCATTTGCAGAATAGATTTATTTACCTATTTTGATGAGCGGAGATAGTCTCCGTTTCGTGTGTCAGTCGCCCTGGAGAAAATTTCCAAGTTGCATCCAGGGAGTTTTAATGACTTGTGAGGTTGGTAGGCGTCCCGGCGCCCGCGGCCCTGCTGCGCGTCGGGGAGCGGGGGCGGCGCGAGAGGCGCTGCTGTTCGCGCCGATGCGATGCGCCGCTGCACTCGGCGAAAGTTGCCGGAAAGATCGCATCGCGCCTGGGAGTGAACAAGGAGATAAACAAACTACATCCGACGCCCGACCAGGTGATAATGGTTGCTAGTACAGTGAAATCACCTTATCGCCAGGGAAATTTATGAATTAACGGTACTGAATGTTTCGAATTAACGTTACGGTTATCGCAATTTTGAGTACAGAAATAGGGAAGGGAATGAAAAATATTCGGGATATGAAAGAATTCCTGAAATCAAGGAACAAGTTATTGATCTCCTTTCCAATCCGATGTGCCCATCCCGTGTAACATAATTTATATAGTTTGTGTCGGCGGCTCTGCCTAAAATCTACGTCATATTAAATTATTTTAATATAAAAAAAGTGCTTTTAGGGAATATAAATACAGAAATACAAATTTTCCAACATTCAAAATATAATTTATCCCTCAATTAGTAAAATCGTATTTTTCATGTTCTCTTTGGTTTTTCCTTGTTAATGTATTTTTTCTTTGGCTATTCAAATATTTATATGATACCACAATTAATTATACTTACATTTCTTCAAAGTTAAGAAATTTCCATTAGGAAATAAAATGTTAATAATTTTGTTTTCCAAAAGTATTCTCAATATTTAATGCCTTACAAAGTTTG
Source organism: Acheta domesticus (assembly GCA_031308135.1). NCBI lineage: Eukaryota > Metazoa > Arthropoda > Insecta > Orthoptera > Gryllidae > Acheta > Acheta domesticus. Next base: position 157,876,315 of record JAHLJT010009436.1, read on the forward strand.
CCGCTCACGGCTGACTACATTGCGTGTGAATTAGAATCTTACTGTGCATAGGTGACGTTTCTGAAAATGACGAAAGGTAATAGGTAGCAAAATAAAAAGTGAAACCTTTATGCGCTTGTCTTTTTTGTACCTAAAATATAAGTAAATATCCCAAGATTTAATAGTTACCGCTGGAAGGCTAGCATCATTGGCATATATATTTTGCATTTGAAACAATTATAATTGCAGTTATACTTTGCGTGTTAAAATGAGAGATAATATTACGAAGAACAAACGCAAAGAAGGAGTACATCCTCTATTAAGCCGTGCGCAAGCCACTTCTGCGGATTTAGCCCTGAAGAAGGTCGCAGTATGACGACCGAAACGTACGCAAATATGCCTTAAACGAGGTGTCCTTCGGACAGTCAGGATGCATCCCATAACATTAATCTGCATTTCTTAATTCATAACGGCTCGGGAGTGGCTTTAAGCTGTATATTAGCCTCGAAGCTGCAATAATGTTTATTATTTTATACAATAATATATAAATATATATTTTCATCAAAGAGTAAAAAGTGTATGTTGCATACGGGGAAAGTAAAATCTTGACAAGTTCTCTTGGCCTCTCTTATCCTTCGTTCCTAATAAATCAATCGATCTTTCCTTTCATTAAAGCATCATTCGTATGTACTCATTTCACTTTCACCAAATTAACTTAAAGTTTACCATTAGCATTGTCTGTAAACGTCGAAATTCCGCGAATCGTGATCTCGATTTTTTTTTCATTTTTATTTTTTTCCCGCCTCTAAAAATACGCGTTCCGCTGCCATCGGCCTCTGCGCCCCCTCCCCCTCCCTCCCCCCGCCGAGCGCTCGCGGCGCCGCGCTCCTTTGCGAAGTGATCTCTGGCGACTTCGATAGCCGGGCGGGGGGGAGGCCGGGCGCGGGCGTGGCGTGGCGTGGCGTGGTGTGGCGGGGCGGGATGGGGCGGCGCGGGGGCAGGGCGGGGGGGGCGGGCGTGGAAAGGGGCGGGCGAGGCGGGGGCGGGCGGGGCGGGGCGGACGGGGCGGGGCAGACGGGTCGAGGCGGGCGGGGAGGGGCGGGGGCAGGCAGGGGCGGGCGGGGCGGGGCGGGCGCGACACCCACGCACCTGGGCACGCGCCAGCCGTCCTCCCCCTCCCGGTCCTCTCGCCCAGAATACGCTGCGCGCTGCCATCGCACTCGCAGGGAACAACAAACTATTCTACTTCGACAGTACCACTCAAGCTCAAGAAAAACAGCTTAAAACACTGTGCAAGCATTCTTCTTTGTTTGTTCTTGCATTCAACGTTCCTAAACTCTTTTGTTATTTTTGGGTCATTTACTCCAATGCGGAGTGAGCGGATCGGGAGGGGAGCTTGGGACCACGCGCTCGCCTTAACCTAGAAATGTTTTAATATAATTGATCTTTCAGTAGTCACTGTAAACAAATTATTATGACTTTTATTTTTCCATTACTTCGCCATTTAATTTTCTCAAGTTAAAAATAGCGAAAACTACCAATACCTCGAAATTAATTTTGTTATCAACGTAACTCAAGACGTTTAAGTTCACAAATCATCAACAATCAGTTTTTCGGCTCTCCGGCAACAACGAAAATGATTAACACATTATTATTGTTTATCAGTAAATACTTACAAGAATAATAATTTAAAGTCTTGACCACTCTTTCCTCACTTTCTACACAAGAAAGTATGGAACACACTCTTTATTTTGTTTCTGGACAGTAAATGCACTTTTCTCGTTAAGAGAGTAGACTCAGTATCACATATACAATTGCCCTTGCGTTTTTACAAATCAATAAATATTCCCTCCTTGCTGTAGGCAAATATTCTGAATGGCACATTTCATCTAGCAAAATACGGAAAGTTACTGGAGGAGCACCGCTCTTTTAGAAGAAATGAACAGAACTTTACTTTTCTTGCAAAAATGGCGGAAAAGCTCTCTTTAAGCTAGTCCTAAATTCTCAAGAGAAAGTTCAAAAAAAGAACATTTAAGTTTATGACATTTTTTACGCACTTCCTTTTGGTTCTGGCTATGTACGATGACTTACAGATGGGGACAAAAGTATTCAGACACGGCAGGAAGTAATAGAAATAAACTTTTACGGTGCTGAAAATTCGAAACACTTTGCACTTTCTCTTTACGTGTGAAAAACATGTCAAACCCAATATGCATAACAAATGCCGACAAAACACGTCTTCTATTGCGTGCAACAAACAAAAAAGGAAATACGTAATGGATAAAAGTATTCACACATTCAGCATTCAGTATTTTGTAATAGCTTATTTCCTCTGATCTAATAGAACACTTTTCAGCCGCTTTGGCATGGAGTACGCAACCTTATCCGAACCGATATTCTCCCATTCTTCTTTTAGTACCTCATGAAAATGTTTTAAACTGGTGAAATGGCGTTTGTGTAGTCTCTTTTCCAGTTTATTCCAAATGTTTTCTATGGGGTTCATGTTCGGCAACTGCGGTGGCATAAGGATACGATGTGGCGTATTGTACAGGATCCACTGTCTGACAATTTCCACCGTATGCTTCGGATCAGTCTTGCTTTAAATACATTTTTTTCGCCCCAGATTTAACTTTGCAACACTGTTTTTCAGATTTTGTTTCAGTATATCAAGATACACAAACATATCCATGATACCATGGATAAATACGAGCTCCCCGACACCCATCGAGGACATGTATCTCCACACCATCACACTGCCACTTCCGTGTTTGACGATTGCTACCATGTTCTTGGGCTCCCATTCTCTGTTCGCTTCGCGCCATACCAAACTGCCGCCATCCGAGTTGTACAAGTTGAATTTATATTCATCACTTCCCAGAATCGTGTCTCAAAATGTCACATCCTTCTTGACAAATTCTTCCGCAAAAGCCATACGCTTTCTTGCGTTAATTTTATTCACGAACGGTTTGCGCCGTGGAACTCTGGCATCGTACCTCGCACGGTTCAAGTGTCTGTGAATCGTTCGAATGGTGGCATCGGTACCAATGCATGCTGCCTCTTCTGCTGCTTTTGCAGAGGCCGTTTTTCGAGGGTTTTGTTGCACCATTCTCACTATGTGCCTCTTGTTCCTATTCGTCAGTTTCTGCGGACGCCCCTGCCGTGGACGACTAATGTACTATTTCTCTTCTTTCCATCTCTTAACGATACTTAATATGATTCTCCGACTTTGGTTTACCACTTTGCCTATTTCAGCATATGATTTTCCCTGGCTGTGCAGACTAACAATAACTTTTCTCTCTTCCATTGTCGTTTCCCTATCTTTCTTGGACATCTCGGTCTTTCAGTCTAATTTGACGAATCTGCTGTACGCCTTATGTACGGGACAGCCGCCTCACATCCTCTGATAAGTTTTCTGTCGCCGATCCGCGTTTTATGACCGAGCTTCTCTTATCAGTTGGAGCGGTGTCTGAATACTTTTGTCACGCTTGCTGAACACGCCAATGAGATTAAAACGGAAATATCCGTTACTACATACACTGTACGATGGCATTGGCAGCGCCAACATTTTCCTACACGGGGCCCACAGTATCGTACCTTCGCACATCAAATTTTCATTTATGGATCAATCAAAATTGACAGTCTAGTACATCTGCAATCTACGTCTGAATACTTTTGGCCGTCTCTGTTTATCGCCGCTGCAGCACTCCAATAATTTTTTTTTTTGAAAATTTTTGGGTTCACTTGCTTCTCGGAGAGGTTGCCCGACTTTGGTGAGGTCTGTACAAAAGCACAATTATGCTAAACGGTGAGGTAATGCTAAAACTGTGAGTGAATTTAGATTGGTACGCAACGAGTATGATACGTCATCCATCACAAGACTGAAATGGCTGCCTGATAGAAAAGTATGACATCATTTTGAAGACTAAATATTCTGTGAAAGAGATCAAGGATGGATAATTATGACTTGAAATATTATGATTAGTGAAGAAAGAATTATAGAAACTCAAAATAATCAAATACATTTTGAATAAATTTTCAAATAATGTTTAAATGATATACTTCAAAATTAGAGCATAATCGAATGGTTCTCTACCTCTGAATTCCCTCTCACATATAGCCCTAGTAGTGCCAAGTGAATATTATGCGTTTCTTGGCTGCAGTACTAGAAGACAGGCAATATTGTACTATTTTCCTTGTACCACGGCAAGAACAATTTGTACTCAATAGGCAGAAACAATTTTGGCTCAATAGGCGTCAACATTTGAAGAAGCGCAAAGTGTCAGGTTCTGATTCTAGTCAATTTGCCGGACACTGTAACAAATGGTCAATCTTCTGATCCTTGACAAAGGGTGTGTTAAATATTGCAATCGCATCCGTTTCTTCGTTCACTTTTCAGTACGAGTCGTATAAATAAGGACGTATAAGTTGTTGCAGGGTATTTGAAATGAGCCGTCAGGGATAATGATTCATGTTCGTCGCAAGACCTTTTTAATCACCACTGGCACTGTATTAGAAAGGGACACGAAGTTAGCAATAAATCCAAGTCTGTTGTGACGGCGCATAGCTAGAGGGCTGAAGCTATCCGTGACGCAAAAAATAACTCGGATTATGTTGTTCTTAGTTGTAGGTGCTTGGTTGCATTTAGAAAAGGTAACTAAATAACTTGTGCATTCAACATAAAATATATTTTAGGACTTAGTAAAGAATGTATACATTAAGAATAGGAATATTGTAAATAGGCTAAATATATTATGGCCATTCACATCTAGTGGAGATTAAAATGTGTCAGCATTTCCTAGGGAGGAAAGTTTTCATGAAATATTACGTCAAAAGGTGAACGTCTTTTATCGAATGTCCCTTTTTGGAAATCTTACGAAAGAAAACGGTTACAGTCGTGCTGTCGTGGAATTTATACACAGACGGTTCTGAAAGAAATAAAACGTGTGGCACTGGGATGTACCCTAAAGAATGTTGCAACAGGTAATGCAAAAAGTCTTCGCCTGTCTTATTATTCGAAATATAAGGCTTTTAATTACACAAAAATGACGAATTTTCCCATGAAATTCCCTCACTAAACCGAGCCGTTTAAGTTCTTAGTACTTCACTACAACCGACTTCACCATCCATTCCTTAATGGGTACAGTGTTCGACAAAATATACACTGTAGAAATATGCATATTCTTTGGACGAGTCTCTACTGAATTGAGTGGCGATGTCGAAAAGTTCGCTGTTGGACTTAGGCGACAAAACGTCGCACGTCACCTCGAATGCTGCGTTCCAGGAGAGGGGCACGATTTGCATTTGCAAAGATAAGGCATAAATAAAGAGGACTTCTCCAGTCGTGATATAAATAAATCTTAGTAACTTTGGAACTCTAAGGATGTAAATCAGATAGCAAGAACCTTTTTAGCATTTTCGATCTAAATACTGGTGTGGATTACAATTACATTAATAATAATAATAATAATAATAATAATAATAATAATAATAATAATAGTGACTTTATTTATGTGGCGAGATTTGAGCTATCAGGCCCGCTGAACAGTACATTTAGTAAATTAAATAAAAAACAACTTAGATGTGTCTTGCCCTTGGGCTGAGTGATTACAATGTACGTATCTTTCAGAACAACTCTGTACATTGGTTTCGGCAAACGTTTAGAGACCTTAGCACAGGTAGCGGGCGACGAGGCCACCGTCTGCGATCACTGTGCTCGTGGAAAGCAAACCCTTTCAAATCCACCCCACGCACCAGGCACTTATTTACAACTGTTGAGGTCTTCAGTGGAAACAGTAAATAAACGCACGTTTCAAAAATTGTGGAATTGCAGGGAGTATTAGTGTTCGCGTGACACTAGAAATTTTGCTTTTAAAAAGTATCTTTAAAAAATGAACCATCTTGTTTCTCATTTACAGTTATACACCCATAAAATATTTTTATGTGTTAATTGATTACAGGTTATGTTATTAAACATTTATACATTTTAAGAAAAAAACAATAATTACATATCATGAGTTGACGTAGAAAAGCATTTTTAGGCGAAAATGCGCCATCTTCTTAGAAAATGTGTCGTGTCTGTTACGCGGTGCGTCCTCCATCGCCTGGCGTAATGTTTTCATCAACGCGAAGCGCCACGTGTCGCGTGTGGGGATTAGCTGTCCTTGGGTAGCGTTTGGATTCCTCGGTCTGGAGGGGCTTGCACACAGGAGGCCACTAAATGCGTATATGGGCAGATGCGTTCAGACGGACAGACGTTTTGCCGTCAATCAATTTTTCGGTATGAAGGACGCATAAAACATGGATTCTGACTATACCACGTGTTAGAGTATTTTTTTTCCTACATTTTGCAAGTGGACCACATTTACGTTACCAGGTCCCGGCAAAAAGGGTTTTGTGTCGAAAATTCACCTTTTTCCGGCACACAATTCCGGCACACACACAATTCCGGCACAATTTCCGGCACACAATCACTCTTCTTATGTTTGTAAGTGCGAGAAAGTAAAAATGTTTGACACACGTTCGCGAATGACTTGCCACTGCAGAAAAACATCACTTGAGATACAAGTTTTACTTAAAAACGAATGGAAAGCAAAAAAGAAAAACTAATAAATTTTGTAGGTAGACAAAATAATTACTGAAGGCACTGAAACCTTTCCCAAGAACGACGAAGCAAGACGTAGGGAGCCGCGCGCCCTCGCTCAGGCAACGCCTTAGCCGGGACGCATGTTTTGAATTTGCACTAGACTTGTGCGTGGGACTTATTTTAGAGGTTCCTGATTGGACAGTGAGGCGGCGCAAGCGACCCATTTCTCTGAAACACATACTCTTTGAAGAGACACAGCTGCAGAAAGTTGGTGCATTCGAAAAGAGTGGCAGTGCGCTGGTGAGAATATTAGTGAAGTGAAGTTTATGAAAGAACAATTAGAGACACCAAACAGTTATAAAACGTATAATTTATGTAATCCAAATTTAACGGTAATCCTTAATTGAAAAATTTTGGGGTAGTTTATTAGTGCAAAACATTACATACTTATTAGAGAGCTTCTCATACTTTTTTAAGAAATTTGGGATAGGTAATTGATATTTGAAGGAAGAAAAACAATTTTAGGCAATTTTATGGGGAACAAATTTAGACTGATATTAGTGAGAGCAATTACTTTTATTCGTCTCTTTTGACTTCCATATTTACAAAATGGGTTGCAAGTTATCACTCATTTGTTTCACATCACGCAGTTGAAAATTCAGCCCCAAACTCTTTTTTACATTAACCAACTTTCATAAACCTCATTAATATTCTCACCATCTCTCTTTCACTACTTCTTTTCGAATGCACCATCGAGCCACAGCTTTTTGTCTGTTTCTTCAAGGAGTATGTGTCTCATAGAAATGTGTCGCTTGCGTTTCGTGCGCCAACTCAATGTCCAATCAGGGAGCTCTAAAATAAATCCCATGCACAAGTCTAAAATAAGTCCCATGTACATTTAAAACATGCAGCCGGGACACCGGGCGGCCGAAAGGGGAGGAGGGAGCCACTGAGAACACAGCGCGATACAATCGAGCGGCAAAACTGGGCGTTGTGGGCGCCTTCCATTCTTTGTTTTGTATTTCCGGGCGCGTCGACGGCTATGGCCATTAGTATAGTAACTGTATATATATATATATATATATATATATATATATATATATATATATATATATATCCCTGGAGCAAACTGGGATTTATTTCTTCTAGCGGGACCCAGCACCTCCAGCTCCACTCCAAGGGTGAAGATTCCACAATGTAGTGTTTGTAAGTGTAAGTAGAGAGAGGGAGGGAGGGAAAGCGAGTGGGAGAGGGAGGGTGGGAGAGAGAGAGGGAGAGAGGGGTTGAGGATAAGAATGGAAAGATCGCGCACTTTCCGTTGCTCGTTAATTAAGCATTCGCCTGGTAATGTCAGAAGAAACCACGGAAAACCTCCTACCAGAGCAACCGGCCGCTAGATCTCTTCTCCCGGCACCGGCTGGATGCTATCTCGTAAGTAGGTAGCGTCGGCATTCGAACGCTAAGACATCGCGATCGGAAAGACTACAGCAGGCATGTCAAAGTCGCGGGCAAGGTAACAATTTACCGGGCACTGCGTCACCAGAAATTGGCGCGGGATTTAAAAGGAAGGTGGTGTGCAAATGCTACTGAATGGCAGGTACGTCACTGGATACCTGGCTCGTGACAGTCTTTGGGAGACGTTCCTTGACAATTGTCATAAATTTACCTGTATTAATTTCCATTTTCTCTTTAAGACAAAGCGATCTATTAAAATGAAATAATACATCACTCCGATTTCAAATTCTCAATTGAGAGTAAAATGTACAAAATTGAATCAAAAGTATTTTGAATTTGTAATCCTGTTTAACAGAGAAATATTCTTGTCTGTTAAAAGTGATGTCCGGCTGTAAGCGAGAATTGTTAACTTATAAAAACTTTTTAATTTATTTCACATTATTGCTAAATACAGTAAGGAACTGAATGATTGAATAACGCAACACAAAATGAAAACAAGGAAAGAGCTCGCCATTCAAATATATTCCTTTCACTCAGCAAAGATGTTTATATTAGGGGAAATTTAGTAAGAAAATAAACATCAAATAATAATAAATAGGGGATAATGTAAACATAAAACAATTCTCGGTCATTTGACTGAAAACATCTGGTACACATATTTTTGTACGACGCCACTATTCCCATCCTCGTGCCACTTCAGCTTGCGCATGCGCACCCCTTTCTGCATTTGAAGGGGAAATGGGTGCGGACTGAGGGGAAGTTCTCCGTGCCCGTAGAAGCGCCGGGCTCCCAGATTTTTGGCAAGGAGTTCGCACGGGGGCTGTTTGACGTGCCGGGGCTGCAGGGTCAACAGTTGTTGCTTTTCGCCATCTGAAATGGTTTGGGCGCCTTCGATATTCGATTCAATACGAGGCGCGCCCACACGCCTGAATAAGGCTCGTCTCTTGACCGGAGTGCACGTTGGCCCCTTTCAGTGTCTGTCAGGGGCAAAACCGTGGCCAAGTTTGGGAAGGTTGGGCACGTGGTGGCGGCGGCGGCCGCGAGGCGCGGCGTGCCTTCACGCCTGCGCAACGCGCGGCTCGACAATGGCGAAGCGCAAACAGCGCTCCCTTCCCCCCCCTCAGAAGCAGTGGCGGCGCGCAGAGAGAGCGTGCGGCGCCCGCGGTGGGTCCGGCGGCGGCGGCAGCGACGGTGGCGGTGGAGGCGGACGCGGTGGCGACGACGGTGACGTCACGGTGGCGGAGGCGATGACGATGGCGGAGGCGATGGCGGAGGCGGAGGCGATGGTGATGGTGGTGACGGCGGCGGCGGCGGTTGCGGGGCGCAATGGCGGCGGCGCGGGCGGAGGCGATGGCGGAGATGGCGACGGGGGCGGGGCAGCCGGAAACGGAAGCGAGTGCGCGCCGGAGCCCGGAAGAGGCGAGCGCGGCCGCGGAAGGTCAGCCGCGAGGAGAAGGGCGGTGCGGCGCGCGTCTCCGGAGAGGGCAGCCAGTCAGCGCTGCGGGAGAAGGCATTCTAAAAGGCGAGAGGGCGGGCATTCGGTTATGGTTGTCACGTCTTTCAGTTACGGTTATCATGTTTCTTAATGAATGCGTTGTTTGTACTTTGGGGCATAATAAACACACATGAAATCGTTCCACCTACCGAATTTTTGTCCACTCTGTACTGTCTCTCCGCAATTAAATGTAATTGATGACAAGTCTGGTCCAATAATGAAAATTCGAACACCATCTAGTTCTTGTGCCATCAGTAGCAGTACTACAGTTTTGTTCACAATACCAAAACCTATTTCCACATTAAATAAAACATGTTCAGGTTTTTCTAAATATGATCTTTTAGGAGGCATTGAAAGTAAATGAGATAATAGTTAATTGAAATGTTAAGCCCGAATTTCGATTTTTTACAACAACAAAAAGTTTCAAATAACTTCAATTCAAGCAACGCCATTACTTCTCCTCCATTCCTGCCTCCCCTGATCTCTCAATAGCAAAAGTATACAAGAGGCAATTATTGTTTGGAGCAGGAAGGTGACAGGTGTGAACCTAACATTGGATGCAAAGCGGTTATCGACAGTAGTTCAATATTGCTTCTCTTTGTATTTAATGAATAAAAATTGTATCCTTTAACGTGCCTTCCGATGATGCCACGTCTGATAATCAAAGTGGAAGAAGAAAAAGAAAGCAAAAGTAACAAAAAAAATAACAGAAATAAATGAAATACATAACGTAAATAAAAGAATAACATCTGATGAACATTAGTGTGGTAAGAATTTGTAAACTTGTTCGATTTGCGAATAATAAAGGTATTGGTCTTGAATATACCTTCTTTATAAATTGTGAAATTTATTTAATTTCCCTGTAGCAAATCATGCATTGGGCAGGCCTAAGCAGTGTTACAATACGTACCAGAATCCTGGTATTTTACCAAGATTTTAATGAAGTTACCATGTACCAGAATGAAGTCATCCTGGAACGTTTAAATACCAAGATTTGAAGCATACAGTAATTGATGATGTACGATTTAAGATTCGTATAATAATATTTTATTCAATGATGTAAAATTAACACCAATATTACAAATAACTGTGATATTGTTGAAAACACTGCGTTAAACATTTTACGGGGTGACATAGAATGGTCTTTTTCTAGCCCATGCTAAAGTAGAAAAGAATAGATCGCCTTAGTATTCTATTTAGTTTATCGATATAAAATAAATCGATATCGAGTTAAGTTTAACGAACATCCTGTGCGCATTAAAAACATAATAGAATTAAAATTGGAACAGTATCAGAATTGAAATCAATTCTCATTGATACCAGGAATTTTAGTGAAGTACCAGGATTTGTGAAGGTTGATGCTGGGATATACATTTAATCATCTGGCGACGTTGGGCCTTAGTTTGTTTTATGTTAATCGCGAAGGCTGAAGGCAGAGCTTCGTCAACAACTTAAATACGCATAAAATACGCCCTATTAGTTTATACCACAAGTTTGTTTGCATATTTGCCTTGTGGTTCATACGATAGTAAGTTAACTCCTTCTCGTGAAGCAAGATAAGAGAAAAGAGCCAAATAATCTAATGAAGTGGAGCTGAAATTCACAATTTTTCAGGAATGAAAATCAGTGTGACTCCAAACGAATCGTTTTAATACAAAAATCTACATACCGCCTGGTAAGTACAGAATACATTTAAGCAGTTAAAAACAATAAATAAATAAATAAATACTTCAATAGTAACAAAATATTTTGAACATTTTTATCTTCTAGTTATACGTATTAAAATCTTATGAAAATCGATTTCAAGATTTTAATGGAAATATAGGATTTGAGGTCTTCATCCGTCCCGTGATCATCAATAGTGCCTAAACTATTCGTATGCTTTTTGCCAAAAATAAATTATTCCTCGGAAGCTACACCTGGACTCCCAACCATGCGATTTTGACAAGATTTCTTTAAAATTTGGGGGTACTTTATATGATGCCCCTGGAACATTTTCAAAATTTCCTCAAAAATGACCATTTTTCTATCGTATGAATAGAGCGAAATACGTTGATAAAGATGGCATTTGCCTAGTTGTCACTGTAAATCTAAAATTTCCAATATTACAAATGATTGATTTTTTCTCGGTGTCTTCCTACAACTACAATATTGAACATTTTTTCTACGAATGCAATATGTTCTTTGCAATTAGTTATTAAATTAATGCCATATGTTCACGCAAGCTTCCGCCGGACAGCCGAGAAGTAAATTAATGCCATGTTCATTGTTTTGAAAATATTAGGTGTTTCTGTGCAATTCTGAGTGAAAAATGGCCAATATTAAAAACAAGATATTTTTCAAAAACAGGTACAAAGTTTTCTTGGCCTAAAGGCCAAACAATTTATACGGATAGTATGAAATGCATTGAATAACATGAGATTAAAATAATTTTGATGTATTAATTTGACGTTTCAAGAGTGAAACAAATCAATTTTTTAAAATATTTTATTGGCGTTTTTTTGTAATTATTGCATTTGAAAGTTCAGGGGCTTCAAACGATTTCTTTCTCGAAAACCCAAACGTTTTATTAGAAAATTAGCTCAAAATTACGCGTTTTCAGAGACGCCCAAACGCTATTTTCTCACAAACTGCTTCAAAATTTCATTAATGATTTTTACGGATAGTGCTAATGCATGGAATAACATGGAATAATTGCCTCATTGATGAATTGTTTTGTTTTTCAAAAATTACACAAATGTCTTTTTATATCTCTCATGTCCTCAGTATTTACTTTACAGGTATTTCTTATACTTTATGGCATTTGTGATTTTATTGCTTCAAATAATTTCACATAAAGTTTCTCGAAAATTTGGAAGTTTTGAGTGAAAATTCGCTTCAAATTACAAAAATGCTCAAATGACATCTTAAAAACGGCTCCAAACGCTTCAACGAAAATTTGCATTTAAGACAATGTTTTACTCTTTAATAATATTCTGAAAGTCATATTTCAATTCTGTTATTATTGGGCTGAAATATTGAAAAAACTGTTAAAAAAATTTTTTTTAAGCGCAGCTAGGATAAATGGGGGCAATGTCGAAAAGCTAACGCCAATAAAAATATTAGAAAAATTAAGTAGTGCGAGAAAGTTTTTGACATCTGTTGCAACACTAGTTTTATTTTGGGCTTAGTGGAAATTTAATATCTATTGATTACTCAAATACTTGTTTCTGATTTTTTCACTCTCAAGGTTAACTGTTGTCATTACTGATTGTGTGAGTATAATTTTGCTAAAATTGAGACTGCTGCTTGTGAAGTTTCAATGACCGTTAAAAATCAATCAATAAAGATTTCAAGTCAACGATTTTGCAATATTTTCGTTTTCAAATTAATAAACTATTTGAACATTAAGTGATCAGTTTAAAAATAATACATAATCGTAAATAAAAATGCGTACTTTTTCTTGATTCACAGCCCCGATTCCACATTACAGTCTTGTTCTTTCCTTTTCATTTGTAAACATACTGATACGTAAATTCACTTTCGATGTTGCCGTCACTCTCTATAAACACTCCATACTTACTGTAACATTGTATTTGAGTGCATCCATACCGTGAAGGGCGAGAAAGTTATCATTCAAGAGTTCAACTTCATTCAAGATTTACGTGTAAGATCCATGTATGACGTTTCAAGCAAATCGATGACACGATATGTAATTTTTACTTTTAAATATTGTATGTATCGCATTGCATAAAATGTATTGACTTTTTAAAGACCCATAAGTAAAATTAAACGTTAGTAATAATAAATTTTATTACGTACTGCACATTCATAATGTTTATTGGTAGTAAACCTTGCTTACTGTGATCGCTTCTTGAGATGTATTCTTCAGTACAATCACAGGACCAACTCGCTCACTCTTCGAGAACAATCACACGCTCGGATATGTAATCAGCATAACATGACACTTCCGCTGCATTCGCTTAACTCGCACCGCTCGCCAGCTTCGACCTTCAGCGACCTTGAACCCGGCGTTAAGACTTTAGGCTGCGTGATTGGAAAACCTTTCTTAGTCAATATTGTGCCTCCGTTTTATGCATTTGAGATGTACAAGGTAGTGGCATTGCTGAAACTACCTTCGGGGAGAGGTTGGTAATATTAACATGATAAATAATAATAATAATAATAATAATAATAATAATAATAATAATAATAATAATAAATCTATTCCGCCCTTGAAGTTCCTGACACATGCTCCAAGTAGTACGAACACTCACCAAAACTGGTGACGTCTGATGGACTGTTGTACAATCTGATGGATTGTACGATCAACAAATTCAAATCGATCGCACGATAGTGGCAAACAAACCGGATATTGTTATCTGGAATTCAAAGAAAAAGATCTTGTCTACTTGTAGATATTGCTATGCCTTGCGATCAAAACGCCGTAATCAAGGAGGCAGAGAAACGTCTTAAATCCAAGAGTTTGGAAATCGAGATCAGCCGAATGTGGGGCGTAAAAGCACAGGTCGTCCCGATAGTTATCGGAGCTCTGGGATTTGTTCCGCAAAATTTGTGTAAGATTTTGACTAAACTCCCAGGTAATTGAAAAGACTGGGATGTACAAGAAATTTCTTAATTTGGAAAGCTCACATTTTACGCAAAGTATTGTAGAGGCACCGACAATCCCTAGATCTGCTCCTTATGTAGCTGGTTGCAACCTGATATTTTATATTCAGCCGACTCATAACACTATTTTACTCGTGATGTAGAGGAATAATAATAATAATAACAACAATAATAATAACAATAATTATGATGAGGGCAAAGTTGGATAGGGCAAAAATAGTAATTTTCAGTCTATTAACTTTGAAGTGAAAAATTTGCTTAAAAGTTCGCATGGCATTTTATTACCATTTTTATTATTACTATTTTCCCATAAATTCACAACTTTAGACGTCAGGTGTCGGCTAAATATAGAATATACTTCCGGTTACAACCAGCCTCCTAAAGAGCAGATCTAGTGATTATGTGCCTCCATACTTCGCGCTAAATACAGACAGTTCCCAATAACGCAAAGTCCTACACTTCCCAGTCTTTTAAATGACCACGGAGTTAAAGCAAACTCTACCAAAGAGTTTGCGGAACAAACCCCACAGCTCCGATCCGGCACGACCTGTGTTTTTACGCCACAATTCAGGTGATCTAAATTTCTAAACTCTTGTATTTAAGGTGTTTCTCTGACTTCTTGGTTCTGACAGTATGTCACGGCGACATTAACAATGTTACATCATTATCACAACTACTTGTATGATTTCCTATGTATGTATTACTGCATATTACGGAAAAGAAATCCACTTTTTCCCTTTCGCAAAAAAAATCACACTTGGAGGACCAACTCACTTAGACGCTGGCATTTCAATGCTCTACATGAGAAGCTCTACGTGCTCTCCTTCAATGCTCTACATGATTGTATAGTCACATCTTTCAATTCTTAACACATGTTTAATATTTTATACCAATACATTTAAAAAAAATAGTAGGCGATGGTAAGTAGTGGAGCTATAGAATGGCGCAGACTTTCTCGTACAATTTAAGTTTCCTATTGTCTTCGGCGTCTAAAAGGCAGCCAGGGGTTCTCGCGGTACCTACCACTCCTCTAGGAGGTGGTGGCCTTTGCTCGCCCTGAACATCGCATCAACCTTGGTCCTCTATCTTTGCATATCTGACCTTGGAGTTCCTTGTTTGCATCGCGGTATCATTCTTATGGGTGTGGAATCCAGTTTCTCAGTTAAACCTACAGATTGCACTCTTAGTTACCTGTCAGGCCAAGAGAATATAGAAGGATTATGTAAAGACTAGCATACCCGTGCGAGAACTCTCGCATGTCAAACCCCATCCTTTCCCTATCCCTTTGTCTATCCTTTCTATTAAGAAGGACCATTGTTAATGAAATGTGTTTCTTTGTTTAAAAATGTATAAATGTAACTTCTAATGAATTACAGAATATGAAACAAAAATAATAATACAATTTATGTTGGAAACAAATTTTCAATTAAGGTTTATTCATCATTATAGAGAGATGTTCTTGGAAAAAATCATACTTCTTTAAAAACATTTGAAGAAGTTATTTAATCTTCCTCGAGTGTCTGCTTTTCGCTTCCTTTGATTGTCACAAAAACATTAGAAAAGGTTTTTACACGTGAGAAAGCCAAGTAAAGTAGTGCGAAAATACCGGATCAGGGAAGTACAACCCTACTCTTTGCAATATTATTTAACTTTCCTTGATTTGTTATGTGGAACAGAGGGGGTTTTGGAGAGGCAGGGTGCCAGCTTGCTGGGGAGCGAAAATTGAAAAATTATTTCTATACTAAAAAGTATTGGATTATTATCTGATTAAATCGTGCATTTGGACTGCGATCGTTGGCAGTGTCGAGTGACTAATACTTGGGATTTGATTTCTTCGCTTGTGGGGGCTTGTCTTCACGATGGAATATCACACGGCATTTCGTGTCTTTCTCCGTTGTGCCGTTAGAAGTCACATGATCGCCAGTACTTCTCGATACACTCGCGATGAGACGACTCCTAGCAGCACGACCGAGAACGACGCGAAAAAACGTGAGATATTCCATCGTGAAGAGAAGCTCCCACACGCCAAGAAATAAAAACCCAAGTATACGCTTTCCTTTCTATAATTTTAAATTTAGTTGCTTTTTTAAAATTAATTCACGTAATTATAGGCTAGCACGTTTTTATTTTTGTTTTTCATTTATATAAAAATAATTTACTTTCGCTAGTTTAAAAAAGGTTGTTCTTTGTGCTGTGCCATAGCACAAGTTTTCTCCTACTACCTCCGCGTACCCGTGCGAGAACTCCCACATGTTAAACCCCACACTCATCCCTTCTGTTTCCATCCATTCTAAGAGAAAAATTTGTAAACGAAAAGTGTTTATTTGTTATGAAGGTAGCTTGCAATGTACTAACACAAAACAAATAAAAAAACAATGCAATTGACGTTTAAAAATAAATTTTCAACTAAGATTTATTCAGTATTATGGAGAGTTTTCTTGAAACAATTCACAACACTTCCTTAAACAACATTTGAAGTAATTATTCAATATTTTTTTACAGTTAGCTTTTAGCTTTTCGTGATAGTGATAAAAAAATGTTAGCTTTTGACTTTTGAGAAAGCTACGTGTCTGAACCCGTTGACTTGAAAAATTTCAATGAATATCTGCTGATAACAAAAATACTGGTAAAGGTACAACACAAACACAGTCTTCACTCTTCACTGTACATCCACATCCCACCACAATTAGGTACACAACACTTACAGACCACGGCAAAACATGAATGGTTTCATTACACGCTTAAGACACATCTTCATAGGTATCAAGCAATTATAAAAATACTTCTAGTTGTTGCTGGAGAGCAACTCTTGAATTAATGATTACGCAAATACACCTCGTCAGACTGCACGAACCACGGTGCATACAGAAAGCGTAAATATAAGATTGAGGAATCTAAGCCTTCTAAGCATGTCGTCCCAAAAATGGCTACCAGCAGCAAGGGCTGAAATATTGAGGTGGCCTTGATAGTATTGAGGCGCGGAACCGAAACTTTAATTGAATGTCGAATCTTGTAAATCTTGTAAATCATGATGTGCAAAACGTTTCTTTGAGGCCTCAAAAGTTTAGTTTTTAAGGCCCTAGAATGCTTTGTTTAGGAGTTATTTGACAAAAAACTTTGGCATGTGTTGCGGGTTGCATTTGACTTGAATACTTAGGTGCGTTTTTTTAAAAAAGTTCTTCATATTTTTAAAGTCAAAGTGTAATTCGTCATGTCTCCGTGAAATTCTCTTTCTTTCGAGACATCATTTATAAAGATTGGTTGCGTGTGAGAGACGCAACGGAAAGGTATACTACTGAAATAATACAGGAGACGATGATGCAATACACGAGGAATTCCGAATGTCTCCCACGCCTCAAACACAACTGAAGATATTCATTTCTCACGTGGATTTTGAACCCAAGGTTTAGTGACCACTTATTTTGCCTCAAGTGACCCAATGCCGTCTCAAAAGGTGGACTAACTTTGACTATATTAATTATGAACGTGTCACGCTTCGTAACTTAATAAACTGATAAAACCGTTACAACTAAAACTGTAACTGTAATCCAACGAAAACTTATCTTTTTATACATACGCGGCCTATAATGCACTTGTAACATTGAATATATGTACCTGCTTAACTTTGACACCATTCGGCTCCGATGCAACAATGCAAAGTTATTTTACTATTCAATGAGGGGGCCAAAAAAAGTCAAACTTTTAAAGTATCGGAAATTCAGAGCTAACAGAAAAAACAGATCAATGTCATCTTTATAAGTGTATTTTACTCTATATTTATAAGAAACTATTCAAAGCGTCCCAGAGGCTTTTTGTGAGGTATACCAAAATTCCAAGACTTTTTCAAAATCGCAGGTATTTAAATCGGGTCAGAGCGATTCCTTTTCGAAACACTCCCACATACGATTTTAGACGCTAGTGTTGTTCACAGACGGACGGACAGACCGACAGGCAATTTCAAAAACAAACAAACACTTTTCAGGGGACCCCAAAAAGTATGTTTCTATTTAAGATTTCGAAATCTAATTCCTACAGCATTACCTACCTTCTTGTACTGCGTAGAGATAGAAACATAGAAGAATGTGAACTTGACAGGAACGTAATGCCATGCTAGAAAGGGTAAAATATTTTGATACGATTTAATGATCTTTGTGAACTAAAATAATTTAGTTCTATGGCTGACGAAAATTACAAAAAGTAACAACGGAAAAGTTTCGTTTTCTCATATAACTTTTAAAAGTATGTCTTGGGGGTCAATTTAGTCTTCGTCCGTTAGTGGGATGGTTAAAAAAATATTAGACAGAATTTCAGTGTCGTATACATAGTAAGTGCAAAGGTATGGTTGAAACTAAAACTATATATGAAAACAATAAGTTGATAATAATAACCAGGGCCCGACAATAAGAGTTTATTTAAAGGTATTTAAAACTAAGGTATTATTAATATTTTAAATAGTATTTTATAAATTATTCATTGCACACATAACAAAAATAATTGAAACCTGAAGAGAAAACTACAGATGGAATGACTACAATGAAACAATATAGTTTAGTGCGTGGATTGTATCTGGGATGCATCTGAAACATTCACCTTCCATTTCCATCATGTGCGTATTATAAACTTATATTTTTGTAAAAATAATGTTGGGATAACATTACACTGAAGTTCTTTATTTTAGGGATAGGGATTGGTAAGAAAGGTAACAATTTGCATTAAACTTAATTGTCTCTAAAACATAATCCAAAGACTTAAAGAAATGATAACCACAAAAAATGCGAAGAAAATTTTTAACGCACGAATGATTTTCGATTTGTCACATACATCACAAACGAACTACAAGATCCTGAAAAATCGTCCGTCACATTTTCAAAATGTTTTACTCATCTTGGGGGTCCGTGCAGTCCCCGTCCGTAATGCATCAGCAACATTAAGCTTCGAATCTTGGAGAGAGGAATTGTTGAAATAAATAAAGTTTATTTAATGATAATATCGTTCTGTTGTTTAATTATGTCTTCGTCTCTTATTATTACATTACGAAACAGTTCACGAAAGTGATTTTCGTACGAATACAAACGAAAAAGTGCATATCCAGATGTCTCAGAGCTCTTGTAGTGTTTGTCATTATAATTTTGACTTATTTCGTCGGGAACAAAATTTTATTTCTGGACAACTTTGTGAATGTGGTGGAAACCGCACTAGACAAACACAGGTATGTCCATCGCTTTTGAATTAGCAAGATATTTCTTTTTCAAAAATATTGCAATTTTATTGTTCATTTTACTCGAAAAAGTTCACTTAATTATTAAGTTTTCACTGTGAAACATCTTTTCAAACACTTTTTCAACCACTTAATTTGACTAATATAAAATTAAAAACAATTTTTACACGATTGTATTACACCATGTGATTTCTTAAAATCGATCTATTCTCTCTTTATATTGTAAAGGTGAATGTCTCTTTCAGTCTTATTTTCCCTTTCCCAGTTTTTCCCCTTTTTAATTTTTCTATTATTTTTAAACGTTTTATCCTTTTAATAATAATCTTTTAACTTGTTTTAATTTTGGTGTACGTCTTTTGTTATTTTAAATGTCTTATCCAGAATTTTACAAAATGTTAAATTAAATCAACCTTGTCATGTGAGTATCATAGTTGTTTTGTATTTGTTGTAGTATACCTGACGATATAACGAACATTGTAACGAAAGTAGTTACGAAACGTTGTAAATGTTTGCCTTAAATAAATAATTATCGTAAAATATAGAGGATACGCTTCTTATTACAAATTTTGGGTTTTGGGACAATAGGCTGAGGCGAGGAGCCAAAGCGCTGGGTGAAGGTCACAACGATGGGGGCAGCGGCAAACATCCCACCGGAAAAGACTTTCTCCCGGATGACAACCTTCCCACGTTTCGGGCAGTTAATGGTAAAAAAAATAGCTTCTTGAAGGGGATGTTACATTATGAACGTTGAGTTATAAAATTTTTCAAAACGTTTTAGTTTTCCTGAAAATGCAATAGCGTGCGTCCCACTTAAAAAGAAAATTAATTTGACACAAGTGGACATTTGCTTCGTTTTTGTCTTTGCAAAAATTTAATTTGTCTTGTGCATCAACTCTGTGAGTGTTTGAGTTTGTAAAAAGTTGGGTTTCTCTCCAGTTAAATGTAAATTTCTTCATGTAATTAATATGGCTTCATATTTTAATCAGCTCCTTTCCAGCTGACATATTAAATTTCTCATAGTTCATTTGGATTAAACTTAACTTACTCTTGACCACACCACTAGAAGGAGCTGATGGCTATAACGGGAAAGACTAATGTCAAATAAATTTTTTGACTTAAAACTGCACACAGTTTAACCCAAATCACCTTGATTTTGACCATTGCATAACTTAAAAAGACATATGAATGCCAAAATGTTTTATGATCATGTTGACTAGTATTGCCAGCATATTTCTGTATCACAATGCTATTCCGGCCTTCAGTATCAGTGACACATACTTAACCTTGGTATCTTGAGACGATGCAACGCATGATTTTCAGCGGCTTATGCCAAAAAAAAAAATTATCAATCATAAATCATTTTGCCCTCTCGACTTTTACCACAGCACCCATAATCAGAGTGAATAAGCCCAACTAACGTTCAGAATTCGTTTAAAAACATTAATATCTTCTGATCAGTCTATTTCGAATAAAAATGCACTCAATTCAAACTTTTATCATAAAATATATGTAAAATTGCTTACCAAGTCATCTCTGAATGTCATTCGTTTCCAGCATGCTGATGTCCCTCAAAGAAATTTTATTCTCTCTTCTACAGTGACAGGCAAATGCAGGCAAGAGGCAACCCACAGTTGACCACGGAGAGAAAAGGGTCACTTCAGTGTTACCAAATTACAAGATGGGCTCGTCACGTTGAAAATCTTTGGGATTGCAATTACGCGAAAGCATTCGTGTATTAAAGTTATTAATCATTTAGTATATAAACAGTACAAATAAATATTTTTTTCTTTAATATCGAATTATATAAACGCAACATGAAATGCAGTGTTTGATGAGTTTCACTGGACGTTGGGTGACGTTTCGTTACTCTGAAATTCATTTCGACGTCTTTGCAAAAGCGCACTTCACTAGCAACCGCGCAGAGTAAATATTACAGTGTGGTAAAGCAATATTTTGTGATATCGATGTTGCTATCAAGCACGTTTTGTAGTGTTATAATTATGCTTGGTTATATGCGGTGCAAGAATTCTTCTGTACTAAGAAGTTCATAAATTTAGCATCGCGAGTCTATAAAAATGAATGAACATACAGTACTCCACTTACTTCTAACTACGGATATTCCACTTAATACATTTGTCAAAGGCAATGAATAAATGGTTAAGGACATATTTAATCAATGTACTGATTCGATCATAGATACCAAATTCATTGCAAGGAAACCAACTTGTGTTCCTCGATTACGATACATATATATCGATACGATATATATATATTAAAAATTATATTTTGCACAAAGAAAAATTAACGTTTTGTAGCAGTTTACTTACTTGCAAAATACATACTCTACAGTAAAGTAATACACTGCTCCTAGTGAACTAAAGATATGATCAGAAACGATTTGCCCACAATATTTATCAGTCAGCGCTCCTCAATCTGTTAGCCTATAAATGAGACTGTCATTGAATACCGTTTTGTGAACTGAATATTAATAGCCACTCTCTATTGACTGGCTTCAAGATAAGTCAACTCATGCTCAGCCGTTAAATGTGATTGATAAGACCTTGAATCATTCAATTCGGCTATCCTGAGTTCTTTATTCAAATGTTCGGCTAACGTACACATTGAGTCCTCAAATAGATGACAATTCCATTTGCGTGGTCCACGGGTTTTGGTCCAAAATAATAAGATATGTCAGTTAGCCGACGTTTCGGAGATTTTATTACTCCATCCTCAGGGCTGGATAAGTTTAACACGGTTTTTACATTGTCACAACGTTAATTACAATTGCATATTAAAAACTATGTATACACATTACACATTGTGTATTATATAAAATAAAAAAAAGCTAATTATATTCAATTGTGCTCGAAAACCAACAAAAAGTTATTTTATTTTTAATGTATTTAATAGCAATACCAGAATTATTATTAATATTATTCTTATGGATGTTTTTTGTAAATGAATTATATAGTACTGAATTATAAATAAATAAGGCATATACCTTGCTGTGCATGAAAAGTTAAGTAAATATCATGAAGGTTCACATAATTAGAAACAGCCAAACAAGCTAACATGACCATTCATACTATGTTCATGAATGAACTAGTATTCTACATGGGAGCCAAACACTGGCTAACACTATAAACAATATCTGGTACAACTTAAGTCAAAGTGCCTTCCCACCATTCATAAAATAATAAATAATTAGTTCATTCATAGATAAAAAGGTGTGTATACATTAGGTGTGCTACAATTTGTGATTAGAGTAAATTGGTGAAAATCTTGTGCATGAATAAGTAGGATAATTGGAGATTGTATTATTGTAAAGAGCCCACAAAAGCAATTAGAAGAGCAATATTTGCAAAAATAGATGGGATCACTACGACGATCAAGTCCCCAAAAGTGCATATTACAAAACATAATACTACCATTACCACCTTACCATATTTTTGGATTATTTCATTTTATTGTATATAATTTGTAGTTGAACACTGAAGTGTATGAATCCCATCATTGCATATTCCACCCATATTGGCATGACAGTCTTATCGAGTACAATGGAATTCAAGCCATGTGCAATGCATACCAACGAAGGAATTCCATATAACATGTTTGTGTTATTTTCCATAAAACACAATCATTCAACAGTATATTACAGACAAGTATATTATATGTACCAAACCACAAATAAGTAAGTAAATATATATATATATATATATATATATATATATATATATATATAATATTAAATTGTACATATTGAGTGAATAATAGCTATCAGAAAAAAATTATACATAAATATCTTGGTGGCCTGATGGAACAACAATGAAGAATATGTCTATCGTACAAGAATTACAAACAAGTGTCAATCAGGTTCTGCCAGAAATTTGATGTTTTATGAAAGGGACATTCATACTTGACTTCATCAAACATAATGGCTGAGAAATACAAAGTTTTTTATATATGTAGACAGCTGCTATTGAAAAGTATTGTATTAAGTGAATCGTAACCAATAAAAAAATTGCAAAAATGTTAACTTTGGAATTATATGTGTAAAAAGTAGAGCTAACCAGATTAATATACAGAAAAAGAAAAGGCCCTGGATATAGAATCTGACAAAATTCCATGATGTAATCTAATTATACATAACATAAATATGAAAATGAGTGAAGGTGAACTATGTGAGCAGGAATTATCTGATAATGTTAACACAAGTTCTGCTAAGTTTATCAATATCAGATTTTTGTTATGTTTGGTGATGAAAAGCATCTCCTTGAATAATGTTTTATTGTAGTTATTTTCTTTGTCCAAGATCTTAGTATCTTGAAAGTTGAATATATGTTTGGATTCATGGACATGTTGTGCTAGAGCACATAGTGGAATGTCTTTTTTAATGTCATACTTATGCTGGTATAATCTTTTCTTTAGGCACTGACCTGTTTGTCCTATGTAACAATTGTCGCAACCTCTACAAGGCAAAGAATAAATTATATTGCTCATATTTGCTTTGTCAATTCTGTCTTTGGTGTTGCTGAACACAGTCTTGGCAAGAATTCTTGTATGTGTCTTATTTCTTTATAATTCAAAATTATATAAATTAATGACAAAAAAACAACCATAAGAGTAATATCAATTATAATTCTGGTATTGCTATTATGTACTTTAAAAAATAAAATAAAAATTGTTTTTGTTGGTTTTCAAGCACAATTGAATATAATTAGCTTTTTTGTTTTAAATATATATATATATATATATACACATATATATACATAAAAATATATATATACATTTAAATACTATATATATATATACACTTATATATATATATATAAGTGTACACGTATATATATATATATACGACTTATATATATATATACACATATATATACATAAAAATATATATATACATTTAAATATATATATATATATTTAAAACAAAAAAGCTAATTATATTCAATTGTGCTCGAAAACCAACAAAAACAATTTTTATTTTATTTTTTAAAGTACATAATAGCAATACCAGAATTATAATTGATATTACTCTTATGGTTGTTTTTTTGTCATTAATTTATATAATTTTGAATTATAAAGAAATAAGACACATACAAGAATTCTTGCCAAGACTGTGTTCAGCAACACCAAAGACAGAATTGACAAAGCAAATATGAGCAATATAATTTATTCTTTGCCTTGTAGAGGTTGCGACAATTGTTACATAGGACAATAATATATATATATATATATATATATATATATATATATATATATATATATATATACAATGCGTAATGCCCATATATATATATACAATGTGTAATGTTTATACATAGTTTTTAATATGCAATTGTAATTGACATTGTGACAATGTTTGTAAAAACCGTGTTAAACTTATCCAGCCCTGAGGATGGAGTAATAAAAACTCCGAAACGTCGGCTAACTGACATATCTTATTATTTTGGACCAAAACCCGTGAACCACGCAAATGGAATCGTCTACAGATGGTCATGAAACACAGCAGAAAAATGACAATTGTAATTCACGTGCATAATTGTGGTATGGGGCTAAGGGTTTAGGGAGAGGTAGCATCTTTCACCATTAGGGATTAGCTCTATTGGACACTAGTCCTCACCAAACCCAGGGGCAAGTGAAGCGTAATACAGATGCTAGGCGTCAAATAGCCTCTCCTTGCCCAAGATCGTCCGTGCATGGTGAAGAGCCACATCCTGCCTGAGGTAGCCCTGCTTTAACAAAACACGGCGGATCTAGAGGAGCCAACCTCGACAAAAAAAAACCTTGTCCAAGGTGTGAACAACCGTGCCGAGGGACTGCATCCGAACGATGTGACGGAGGGTAAGAAGTCGCAAACGCGTGCCCTTCAGAAACTGGCAAACTCTGATTGATATTCTGCCTTACTCCAGCAAGCGGGGCTCTGCTGGAGCCGACTGAATATATCCCTAGCTACTCGTGGGACCACTCATGGAAACTGAAACGCAAGCAAAAAACGACCAGCAAAACAAAAAACAAGAAAAAAACAAAAAAAGAGGAAGGAGAATGCTACGAATATCAAAATAACATGTGTGTACAGGAAGATCAGCTACAAATACAGAAAAGTTATTATGGAACGTATGGCAGCAATGTATTGCTGAAAATAAAGAACTCAAAACCATCATAACTGATCTTCAGACAAAAGTAAACTTTTTAATAATGAAAGATGCTAAATATACACAAAACAGTGATAAAGTATTACAAGAAAGTAACAGAACGGGATCGTCTAGAGGAAGATACAGTCCAGAAAACTCCGATGAAGAAGAAAAATTATTAGCCAGGGAAACAGACGCTTATATCAAAACATAAGAAAAGAAAAGCTTCAAGTTCACCAGAAAAAAAACGCGCCTTTGGGAAAAAAATAGGATTGTGCAGAATCACGAGCCAAAAAAGACAAAACCACCACCAATAATATTGAGCGGTGTGGAAGATTACAATAAAATCCTTCAGAAAAATATGAAGACCAAAAATCTTAAAGCTAAAGCTGTTATGCTGAACAATCAACAAATTAAATTCAAGGTGGAATCAGAATCAGAATATAGGGAACTGACTGAATATTTAAATAAAATGGAAATGGAATGGCATACTTATGAGAACAAACAAACAGGCCAATAAGAGTCATGGTAAAGGGCCTGCATCCTACATGCACAGAGACAGAAATTAAGGAGGAATTAGAACTTAACAATTTTAATATCGTTAGTGTTGTAAATATTACCAAAAAATTAAGGAGAATGGTGGGGTTAAAATTTTCCTTTACCCCTGTTCATGCTAACATTTGAAAATTCAGAAGATATCAAAAGAATCTTTAAAATAGATTCCCTGTGTCACTTGAAGGTCACAATTGAAGCGCGGAGAAGAAGCAACCTCATACCACAATGCAAAAGGTGTCAGCGGTTTGAACACACGCAGAAATTCTTCCAGCGCAAACCTGCCTGTGTAAAGTGCGCAGGGAATCATAAAACAATCGAGTGCACGAAGAAAAAGAGCGATCCTCTTCTCTGTGTAAATTGCAGTAAAGCTCACCCCGTGAACTATAGAGGGTGCTTAGTTGCTGAAGAACTTCAAAAAAGAAGAAATAATATACTTAACAACAAAACGTCCCAAACAAAGAATAACACACTATCAAAAATCTTCAATTCTAAAAGAGTCATTGAAGGTAAAACTTATGCACAAACTACCAAAGAAGGTGATGTACAACAATCAGTTAAAGATACTCACCAAATGCAAGTTGAACAAATCACCATGATGGACATGCTTCAAAATATAATGTGCATGATGGACAAAATATCACAAAGGCTTGATAAGCTGGAAAGCAATAACCTTGGCACAGTATCACATGGAGTTAAAAGATGAAATAGAAGGACATAAGAATAGCTACATGGAACGCAAACGGTTTACAAAATAGAAAACAAGAAATAGAAGTTTTTTTTCACATCACAAAATATTGACGTTTGTTTGATCTCCGAAACTCATTCTACAGAACAGACTTACATTAAACTAAGTGGATATAGTGTATATCCAGATAACAAAGCAAGAGGTGGCAGTGCTATTTTGATAAAAAGCACAATTGATCATTGTGAAGAATGCCATCTAAAATTAGCTGAACTTCAACTAACTGTAGTAACAATAAAATGTGTGAAGCAACATCTGAATATTGGTGCAATCTCCTGTCCCTCAAGGCACAATATTAAGAGAATGGAATACAAACAATTCCTAGAACACACGGGAGAGAGGTTTGTAGTTGGGGGAGACTATAACGCCAAAGATGTGGACTGGGGACCTAGGCTCACCACCAAGAAAGGCAATGAACTAAGGGAAGCAATAAGAGAGAGTGGATGCACTTTTCATTCTACAGGCAAACCTACGTATTGGCCTTCCGACCAGAATAAAATACCCGATCTTTTAGACTTCTTTATATCAAGGAAGGTGTCCTTAAATTTTGTTGATATTGAAGAAAACTCTGATCTGAGCTCTGATCACTCTGCTGTGGTTCTCACATTAAGTGAGAGAATAATTCAGAAAATTGGAAGACCAGTATTAATAAACAAGACAACTGACTGGGAGAGCTTTAAGATTGAACTGGAAAATAATATTAATCTAGAAACTGTGCTAAAGACTATACAACAGTTGGAAATGGAAGTTGAGAGATTTACGTACAGAATCCAAGAAGCGGCATGGAATA
Source organism: Acheta domesticus (assembly GCA_031308135.1). Taxonomy (NCBI): domain Eukaryota; kingdom Metazoa; phylum Arthropoda; class Insecta; order Orthoptera; family Gryllidae; genus Acheta; species Acheta domesticus. The sequence goes on from JAHLJT010009436.1 coordinate 157,903,880, forward strand.
ACACAAGACAAATTGCCTTCAAGACTGTAGGAAACAACTACCCTACAGAAATCAGGAAGTTAGTTAAAGAAAAAAGACGTGCTAGAAGAAGATGGCAACAGACTCGCGATCCACATGATAAAACAATACTTAATAACAAAACTCAAAGTCGTAAGAGAGAAATTAAGAAATTGAAAGATGTGTCAATAGCTTCCTATTTGAATAATTTGACTGCAGATAAAACATCTGACTATTCGCTGTGGAAAGCAACCAAAAGACTTAAAAAGCCAGTCACCCAAATTCCACCCATTCAAAAAATAAATGGTTCCTGAGCATGAGACAGTAAACAGAAGGCAGACACCTTTTCAAAATACCTTGAAGAAATCTTTCAGCCGAATGATATACATTCTGATGTGGACACTGAAGAAAATACAAATAGTGAATTTGAAGAAATAGAATTTGTTACTAAAAAAGAACTAATTAATGAGATAAGAACGAACATTAATGACAAAAAAGCTCCTGGTTTTGATCTTATCATGGGTGAAATTCTGAAACAGTTACCAAATAAGGGGGTAGTAATGCTAATGTATTTAATCAATGCAGTCTTTATACTAAAACATTTTCCTAGTATATGGAAGGTTGCTGAAATCATCATGATCCCCAAACCAGGAAAATTGCTCAGTGAAGTCAAGTCGTATAGGCCAATATCTTTGCTGCCCATCATTTCAAAAGTCTTTGAGAAGTTGCTGTTAGAAAGGTTAAAACCAATAATTGAAAGAAAAAAATTGATCCCAAATCATCAGTTCGGATTCAGACAGAAACACTCTACAATAGACCAAGTCCATAGAATCAACAATACAATAGAGGAAACATTAGAAGAAAAACTGGTCTGTTCAGCTATCTTCCTTGATGTAGCCCAGGCGTTCGATAAGGTTGATCAGGGGTTGATTTTTAAACTAAATAAGCAATTACCCCCACAGTATGTAAAACTGTTAAAATCCTACATATCTGAGAGACTCTTTTGGGTCAGAGTAGAAGAAGAATACTCAGAGCTAAAAGAGATAAGAGCAGGCGTGCCGCAAGGAAGTGTTTTGGGGCCCGTTCTCTATTTATTGTATACGAGCGATATCCCACAAAACGAAAACGTAATTGTAGCGACCTTTGCTAATGATACAGCCTTGATGGTTACGCACCCAGACGTGCAGGAGGCCACAGGCATATTACAAAATGCTTGTAATCAAATACACTCTTGGACAAAAATTTGGAAGATCAAATTAAATGAGTCAAAATCTGTGCACATAAATTTTACAAACAAGAGAATTGTAAGCACCCCTTCTCTCATGTTAAATGGCCTTAAAGTACCTTACGCAAACACTGCTAAATACTTAGGCATGACATTAAATACTAAACTGCGATGGAAGGAACACGTGAAAAAGAAAAAGAATGAATTAAATCTTAAATATAGACAATTGTACTGGCTTTTGGGACGTGCTTCTCAACTGTCCATACACAACAAAATCTTAATCTACAACCAAATCTTGAAACCGATTTGGCTCTATGGTGTTCAACTCTGGGGAAGCACCAAGGAAAGCAATATGAAATCAATACAGACCTTCCAAAACAAAGTACAGCGAAACATTGTAAATGCCCCGTGGTACATTAGAAATAGGAATCTACATCGTGATCTTGGAGTTCCCTATGTGTCAAGTGAAATTAGAAGATTCGCTGCCAAACATGAAATGAGACTGTATGAACATGTTAACTTAGAAGCCATTCAACTTTTGGATAACCGTAACCAGCGGAGGAAACTAAAGAGGACCAAGCCCTTTGAATTAATTTAATATTGACAATAAATTTATTTTGATATTGTGAATTAAATACATACTACACTATTGAGTGAACATGTAAATAATATTTTAACTTAGATTTAAGAATATATGTAAATTGATGGTTGGTCATTTGTGACCAGTTTCAATCTTTGACGCTCTGGCGTAATAACAAAAAATAATAATAATTGCGGTATGTATTCTTGGTGCGGTTTCTTCATTTTCAGTTACAGTCACAAGATGAAAGCTGCGGACCTACAATGCGCTTAAAATTTTCAAGAAAGGCTCTAACCGGGTAAGGAAGGCTTCCGGCCTTAGTTTGCAAATCGACTAAGATTTTTTCCACATGTTTGGACGTATAAAATTTTATTCTTTTCGAAATAAGAGGCTATATGGTAAGTATTGAGAGCGAAGAACTTTTTTCGCGTTTAAGTAAAGAAAATAATCATTTTATGACATTTGTTTTATTTTTTTTGCTTCTGATATAAACTTTGCCATAATAATTAGTTACAAAATTTACTTTTAGATGCCTTTATATTCATGAATAGAATAATAAATTGATTAAAATATTTTTTCAATAAAAATGTTAACCAAAAATTTATTTATTTTTTTTAAAAATTCACTTAGTTCATAAACTTCCAGGAGGAGTTTCAGATAGTGCTACTTATAAAATGTAGACAATTTCATAAGCTTTTGATTGCTCAAACCGGCAAATGTCTAGGATTTGATTTACGACCTAGCAGGTCGATTTTGTAAACTTGCTTTTATACGATTTCCGTGTCTTTTTAATGTAATATGTTTTAATATGTTTATAAAATATGTAATATTGTCAGAATTTATACAAATTATAGAAAAGTCTTAGAATTGTTGGAAATCTTTATTGTACATCGAATAATATTTTTATTCAAAATAAAAATGCTTTATATGTCATAAAATACACGTATATATACAAACTAACAATATTTTAGTCGTCATCACTATCTTCGTTGATTACAGGTTCAATATTTCCATCAATAAAAATCCGAGATAAAATTGCAGTGGGCCTGACAATGGAATGAAAGGAAGAATGAGATGGACGTGTAATGTAAATGTTTGCTTGTTTACATATAACTTTCACATGTGTATCCCGATTTCAATTATTTCCCGTTTGCCTTTAAGAGAGTAATTTCCCGATGGTACCACCATTACTATGTAATAAATTCTAAAATTTCTGATTAAAAGATTTTATAAATAATGAAGTGGAACACTATTATTTTGGAAACAATAGTGCCTGCAACAAGCAGGTTTTTTTGCAAAATTTAGCTTTACGGTAGATATTTGAATGACTTAAATCTGATACTGAAAATTCGAAACATCTTTTAATTTTGTATTTACATGAAGCTCATGAGCCACACACGAATCTCATATAATACTTTCAAAAATTTCTCAAAAATGTCCCCATAAATTGTTCTTAAAAATATGTTGCTCAAATGGATTGAAGTTCTCTTAAAAATTCATAAGTGGCTGTTTTTCTTTAACTTATTTCAATTTTCGAAAATTTTGCACCTTCGCAAAAGTATGCAACTTCGCAAAAGTGTAAACTTGTATATTTCCTACAGTATTATTGAAGCTAAGTACTGTAAAGGACTCACCTTTATCAGCACTTTAAATGATTTCATGTACACGGGTTTTTGTTTAATTTTGAATTAAATGGAGCGATTTTTTTAATATGATTACAATCAATTTTCGGAAAAAATGTCCCACTTCTTCTTCGTAATTTTTGTGTGGATGTATAATAATATGGCACGATTAATGTGACACTGCGTAATAATATGGCCCAAGTGTTCTATTCCAATTAAAACTGAATTATAAAAATACACAAACGTGTACTACATGGCTTTTCATTTTGGTAGAGAGAGAGAGAGACGATGCAAGGAGGGAACAATATACGAGTATTCCCTTTTCCACCAAAGTCACTGAAAAGCTAAAAGTAAAAATTCAATCTAGAAACATGTAGACTTTGCAGTAGAAGAAAACACTTAAAAGTAAAAACTAATTTAGAACATTCATAAAATTACTACCCATCCCCGCAATAGAACTCCGTAGCCGTGGCCAACTTCGAATCTTTGAGTTTACGCATTTCATGAAAATCTCGTTAAGTTTATTTGTTTTCGGGGCGGTAGATTTCGAAATCGTTCGGCTGTCACACGTTTTGGCTATGCGTCTGCAGTACTACTCGTACTTCACTCGGAGTCCAGGCCGTTGCATCGAAAGTGCGTTAGTGAGTGCAAGAGCCATTTCACCACGCTCTGTTGACAAACAACGGAAACGACCCATTCGCTGCAGTGTCTGAGGAAGCGGTTAAGTGGGCAGCAAAAGAACAAGCTGAGAAACGCATCAGATCTTCGCATTACTCTTGCGACCCGATTCAAAAGTACCGCCCCTTCCCGAATAGGACAGGCGAAATTCGCGTCATTACTTTGACGCACATTAAAATTATTTAGAACTAAGCATACACGTTCCTACTGAATTATTGTTTTGTACAAACTTTTATAATGGATGTAGAACGCTATGAAACTCAACATGACCGTCGTCGAGTCTCCCCAGTAAGGCATTTACGTAGAAATATAATGATGACGATCATGATTATGTTGATGTAATAAGAAATGAGCGTGAACATGTGGCATGAATATTGTGGAATCATACGCAGGGGAAATGGAATAACTTCGAAGGAAATGGAATAACTACTTTGAACTCCAGTCAATTCCACGTAGATCGTTTGGAAATGGAACGTCGACGCCAGTGGCCGAAATCGACCGTTCTGGCCGTTACACCACTGCCTATCCATACACGAGGTGGTGGTGGCTAATCAGGGGCAGTCATTCTTTTCTAGATTATTTTACTTAAATTGTGGTAAAGTAGTCCATCTATTTCTCTTCTATTAAATCAAATAACGTTAAAAACGTGCTAACTATTGAGTAAATTCCAATATTTATTCATCGTTGTTTCTTTCGGAAGTGTTTGCTTTATAACACCACGATCTAGCATAAACATGGCTGAGTAATTAATATTTCCCAAAATGTCACGAATGGTTTTTGGGACAACTGCCCTCTGGATCAATGTCTCCACACTGGTTACGTTTCACACTCTTATAACTCTTCTTGCAACTCTACCGTTTTCTGAGCGCGAATTTCTTATTTTTAGTTGTAATAGAATAAAAGTTGACACATGGCTATGTCATTGTCATGATTAACTGGGGCGGGACAAGAAAACTGGAGCAGGAATGGTCGGGACCAGATGAGGTGGGGGGAAACGCGAGTCTGGGAGGGGCCGAGCGGCGAGAAAACGGGGCATTTGGCAGTGGATGGGGACGGACGGGACGAGGTTGACTGAGGCGAAGCAGTGCAGAGGGTTCGAGGCGAAGTGGAGGAAGCGGGCCGGAGGAGGCGGGGCAGAGAAGGTGGGGCGGAGGAAGCGGGGCGGGGAAGCGGGGCGGGGGAAGTGGGGCGGAGGAGGCGGGCGGAGGAAGAGAGGTGGGGGAAGCAGGGCGGGGGAAGCGGGGCGGAGGAAGCGGGGCGGAGGAGGCGGGCGGAGGAGGCAGGGCGGAGGAGACGGGGTGGAGGAAGCGGGGCGGGGAAACGGGACGGGGGAAGCGGGATGGAGGAGACGGGGTGGAGGAAGCGGGGCAGGGAAGCGGGGCGGAGGACGCAAGGTAGAGGAAGCGGGGTGGAGGGAAGCGGGGCGGGGGAAGCGGGGCGGAGGAGACGGGGCGGAGGAGGCGGGGCGGAAGAGGCAGGACGGAGGAAGAGAGGTGGGGGAAGCAGGGCGGGGGAAGCGGGGCGGAGGAGACGGGGCGGAGGAAGCGGGGCGGAGGAGGCGGAGCGGAGGAGGCAGAGCGGAGGAAGCGGGGTGAAGGAAGCGGGGTGGGGAAGTGGGACGGAAGAAGCGGAGCGGAAGAAGTTTAAAGAAAAATTACTCCCATTTTGATCTGATGTTGGAATGGGAGACACCATGAATTATTAATTTTTGTCATTAAAATTAATTTAATTTGATTTATTTTCATTAAAGAACAACAGAAAACGTATGTGACAAATAGACAAGAATAATAATCTGCGTATGTATTTTTGAGCTCCAGAATTTCTTTCCCATTCTTTTATTGTAAATAGTTGAAAAAATACAAGTACCAACAAAGCGATGTTTGCAACATTTGAAAAACTAGACATTTTCGCTCCCGTGTTATTGAGGACTTATTTAAATCAATAACTGAAGCTCATATTTGATTTTATAGTATTCTTAACAAAATATCAACCCACACTCCCGGCTCAATTCCTACCACAACTAACAAAAGGAGAGTTCAATAAAACGAGCGCATAGTGAAGTTGCATTTATGTCCAGAAGTAAAACAAGAGGTCTCAGCATTTCTTCAATGGATAAGAGACACAGGACAAGAAAGACGATCGAGATGGGGACATTGACTCCAAATCTACAGAGTTATTGACCCAAAAGTTCAGGCATATTTAGACTTCTAAAACTATACAGAACAAATGTTTACTAATTCAAGTAAATATTATTTTTCTTTTTGATGGTAGCTTGGTCTTATTAAACACAAACAGTTACGCTGCCGCACACATTTTTATAAATAAAGATTACTAGCGTACCCGTGCGAGAACTATCGCATGTTAAACCCCACCATTTCCCTATCCATTTGTCTATCCTTTCCATTAAGGAGAGGGAAGGAAAGGAACTACTAATGTACTTACAGAACATCAAACAAAATAACAATGCAATTGATGTTGGAAACAAATTAGTCCGATGGGACTAATTAGTCCGATTAGTCCAACGGGAGTCCGATGCCTTCGGGATTTAACATCTGCGTTACACAGTTTCAAAGCCAGCTATATCCTGCTACTACTACTACTACTAGAAAAATTTTCAAAAAAAAGTTTATTCAGCATTATAGAGAGATGTTCTTCGAACAATCCATACTTGTTTAAAACAACATTTGAAGAAATTATTCAATCTTCCTTAACAGTTAGCTTTTCGCTTTCCTTGATAGTCACAAAAATAATAGAAAAGGTTTTTACTTCTGAGAAAGCCAAGTAAAGAAGTGCGAAAATACCGGATCGGGCAAGAACAAACCTACTCTTTGCAATATTATTTAACTTTCCTTGATTTGTTATGCGGAACAGAGGAGGTTTTGGAGAGTCAGGGTGCCAGCTTGCTGGGGTGCGAATATTGAAAAAATATTTGTATACTAAAAAGAATTGGATTATTTTCTGATTTCTTACGTACCTCAAGAAAAGTAATTCCGAGCCAAAAAATAATCAAACTAATATTTTCACCTTTGAGTACTAAATACCATTTGTTGCCATTAGAAACAATTTTTTAGGCTTAGACTTCACTTCGGTATATGGGAATGTTGCTCAAACGATGTTTGCATATTGATTATCTTAACGAACCGACACCTTGACTTTAATATCAAACGGTGTTTTATTTACAATATGAGGTTGCACCTGGGCGTTGATATACATACTTCCAGATACCGTCAACATTTAAATCGTGCGTTTTGACTGTGATTGTTGGCAGTTGTCGAGTGACTTGCGCTATTTTCTATAATTTTAAATTTAGTTGTTTTTTTTTAATTAATTCACGTAGTATTGTAGGCTAGCGCGTTTTGATTTTTGTTTTCCATTTATTCCAAACTATTTTACTTTAGCTACTTTAAAAAGTTTGTTCTTTATGTTGTGCCTAGCACAAGTTCTCCCCTACTACCTCTGCGTACCCGTGCGAGAACTCTCGCATGTTATACCCTACACTCATCCCTTTCCTTCTATTTTCATTCTAAGAGGGAAAGTAGTTAACGAAACACGTTTATTTGTTTAAATATCTATAGAGGTAACTTGCAATGTACTAACACGATAACAAATAAAAATACAAAAAACAATGCAATTGATGTGTAAACAATTTTGAATAAATATTTATTCAATATCATGAACAATTTTCTTGGAACAATTCCCAACACTTCCTTAAAGGCATTTGAAGTAATTATTCAATATTCTTTGTCAGTTACGTTTTAGCTTTTCGTGATAGTCACAAGAATAGTAGCTCTTTTCTTTTGATAAAGCTACGTGTCTTTTTTTTATAATAATGATTTATTTATTGTTGGATAGTACACAGTTCAGTAATAAATTACTCCATCATGTGTCTTGATGGCTTACATTATAACTTAAAGTAAACTTAACACAACTACACTACTCTTGGTGTAGGAAACTACCCCTACTTTGAACAGATTACGGAGAAAATTTGCAAGAAGACTTCGAAAGGAAATTTGTTTTTAATTCTGGTTGGGAGATCATTTAATGAGGCCAGGTTGTAGTGGACTGCTTGGTTTATTGTATTCAGGTTGGAATAAAAATTGTTGGAAAGGTGGGCGATATGTTTGATGATCGGTGATATATGTAGTTCTTTATGAAGTTGGGCGTTTGAAATGAACCATAGGGCATGTGTTGCTAATCTGAGAAATCTATTTTGTACAATTTGAAGTTTATTGATATTGGAGATAGATGCGTTGGTCCAGATGAGGCATGCGTACAGCATTAAGGGTCTGACTATTGCTTTGTAAAGTGTAATGGCATTTGTTAAGGATAAACAGCTTTTGAAGTTGATAAGGGGTTTTAGTTGAGCTATTTTTATTTTAGCTTGTTGTTGTTTCAGTGTTATGTGTGTTTTCCAGTTGAGTCTTGTGTCGAAGTTCAGCCCGAGATATTGTACTGTTTGGTTTTGTGATGTCCATGGAATTGTGTGTTTATTTATATGTAATGGAGGTGGGTGGGCAAATGGTCTGAGAGAAAATATTTTAGCGGTTGATTTACTTGGGTTAAGTTTGATTTTCCACAATATTGACCAATTGTCTATTTTGTTTAGGTGATGTTGTATTCTGTCGGTAATGATTTTGAGTGAATGGCTGGACTTGTAGATTGCGATATCGTCGGCGAATTGTGCTAATTGGGTGTGTATTGTAGTGGGTATGTCTGCAGTGTATATGTTGAATAGAGTGGGTGAGAGTGGTGATCCTTGGGGAAGACCTGCTAGTATTTTGCGGGGATTGGAGATGTGATTTTCTACTGAAACTGTGAAAGATCTGTCGGTTAAAAAACTTTTGATAACTTTAACTAAGTAGGATGGTGTTCCCATAGTTCGGAGTTTGTATAAGAGTCCTTCGTGCCATACTCGGTCAAATGCCTGAGAAATGTCGAGAAATGAGACTACCGTATGGTGTTTGTTTTGATAGGCTGTGTGGATATATTCTGAGAGTCTGAGTAATTGGTGTGCTGTTGATACGTGTTTTACGAAGCCAAACTGGTGCAATGGAATGATTTGTGTTTTCTATAAGTAGCTATTTAATCTTTTTAGAATTAATTTTTCAAGAATTTTTGAAAGAGATGTTAGTAGGCTTATCGGCCTGTAGTTCTCTGCATTGCTATGATTTTTGTATGGTTTTGGAATAGGTATTATAACTGAGTTTTTCCATACCATAGGATAATATCCAGTTCTTATTATTGAGTTATATATGTTATTGATGTAAGCTATAGTTGGAAATGGGAGGTTTTTGAGAATCTTATTGGTGATTTTATCGTGGCCACGGGCTTTTTTTTGTGGTAGTTTTTTAATTATGTTTTTTACTTGATTTGGGGATATGAATTTTATCTTATGTGGTACATCATAGTTCGGGGCTGAAATTGTTTTTAATATCATAGCATGGTCGGGATGGGTTGGTGTGTTGTTGAGCGTAAATGATGTTTCGAAATGATCGGCCAGGGCTACAGCTTTTTCAAATGGTGCGAATTTTTTCCCTGTTATCGTATTTAGAGGTGGGATACTATTTTTTTTTTTAGAATATGTTTTGTGAACTGCCAGAGAGAATTATTGGTTGTACTCAATGATTTTATAATTTTGTTGTAAGATGAGCAGTGAAAGTCGTTAATTGCTTTTTTGTTATTGAATTAAGTAGATTCAATTCTTTCTTTAGCTGTGGGTTTCTGGTTTTGGTCCATAATCTTCTGGTTCTATTCCTAGTGTTGATTACTGTTAATATTTTTCCTGGCAATATCTTATTAGTTGTTTTGTCGGTGATGAGGGGTCTATTGGATTGTAGTTGTTTAATGGCGTTGGTGATTATATCATGTAAGTACGATATTGCTCTTTCTATTTCAAGTGGGGTGTTTAAATTTTTAAACTTGGTGGTTTTATTTGTTATTATTTTCCTGAATTCCTTCCAGTTTATGTTGTTGATGTTTAATGAGTGGGTGGGTGGACGTGGGGCCGGTGGAGGAGTGTGTGTTGAGATGATTGTTGGTAAATGATCAGAATCCAGTTCGAATAGAGGAGTTGAATAGAATGTATTTTGTGTATTACTGATTGCAATGTCCAAGATGTCTGGATGTTTGTTCGTGTCGTATGGATAATGTGTTGGTTCTGGCGGTATCAAAGGTCTTAAATTTAGATCATTAATTACTTTTAGTAAGTGTCGACCGGCATTATTTGTAGTTCTACATCCCCGGTTAGAGTTTTTTGCGTTTAGATCTCCAATGAGTAAGACGGGGGAGTTCAGTTGAAATAGTGATTCAATATTTGTATCTTGTATTTTTATTTGTGGTGATTTGTATGCTGCAATCAGGGTTAAGGGTCTATTGTTTAAAGGAAATTTAATTGCTGCTGTTTCTAATCTAGGCGTATTTGGGAGATTTACTTGTATGTATGGAACAGTTCTTTCTATAAGAATCATGACTCCTCCTCCGCTGCTGTTTAGTCTGTCGGTTCTAAGTATATTGTAACCCGACATGTTAAAAACAATATTGCTTTTAAGATGGGATTCCGTTATGCAGGCTATTTTTATTTGTTTTGCTTTCAGGAAATAATTAAGTTCGTGTTTTTTATTGGTTACGCCATTTGCATTCCAATTTAGTAGATTTATATTACTAAGGTGCTGTACTGCCATTATTAATATTATTAAAATACGCTGAGAATGAGTTTTGAATATTGCTAATGATTGATGGAATGATAGTGTTTATTATATTGATTATGTAGGTTGTGATGGAGTTGACCAGTGAATGCACGAACGAGTTATTAGTTTGGTTAGGAATATGGTTAATTGTTTGCGCCGAGTTTGGATTATAATGAATATGTGGATTTCTTCTGGGCTGATTGGTCTCATGGGTGAAGTTTGGAATAAGACTGTTTGATTGAAGATCTGGGAAGTTGCGGAGGTGGCCTGCTTTTGTTTTCTTTGGTTTTAGCATTCCTTTCTTGTGCATTTGTTGGGGGGGGGGTTCTATTAGTTTTCTGTAGTACGGACATTCGGCAGTTCGTATGTCCGCACGGTGGGGGCCCTTGCAGTTCCTACAAACAGGTACTTGTTCCCGTTGGGGACAATTTACAGAGTAGTGATTTTCTGCATAGTAAATACAAGAAATGTGTGGTTGCAATTGTTCCTGGTGTGACCAAAGTCCAGACAGCGTAGACATTGAACAGGACCTTTGTTTTTTCGTCTTTTTTCAGGTTTAACACTCAAATTACAAATTTGTTTAATTTGGAGAACTGATTCAATGCTGTGTCGGCCGTCGAATTCTGCGGCTACCACAGGTATGGGAATGTTGTTTTTATATAGTCTTGTAACACTAATTAAAGAGGAACATTTTTCCTTTAGATCTTCGTATATTTCTTCTTGGGTTATTGATATGTGTAAGTTTTTGAACACTATTGAAAACTTCTTATTAGCGGGGTCCTCGTAAGTGTGGAATCTCCTGTTGGTGTTGATTAAATGTTTGATAGCATTTCTGAAATCTATTATGGTTCTGAACATAAGTTTAATTCGATTGTTTTTAATATCTGTGGTGAACTGATTAGTTATTTTAGATTTTATTTCCCTGTTGAATTCTGAAATGCTCTCTATATCGTTAACGTATATAGGAGGAATTTTAACATTTTCATTTTCTTGATTCGGGGTTTCGTTTACATAGTTGAACCTAGTTTCTGTATTCAGATTCTCTAGTGGTGCGTATCTGTTTCCAGTCGGCACTGAGTAAATATAGTCTAAGTTACTTAAAGATTTTTTGTGCGGTAATGAGTCAGTACTACTATCATTTAAACTTCTTTTTCCACTGTTGTTCGTGAAGATTACATTGCTGCTATCGTTGCTAGAAGTCATTTGAACATTTTGGCCATGGGCGAGGCCGCTGGCTACGTCATGGTTACTAACCTCGGGTATGCCGTTACCGGCATCGATCACGAGTGATGTTTCGGTTCCCTGCTGATAGCTGTCACTACTCACGAATTGATCGGGTGGAGTTAGCTGCAGTTCACGGATCCGTTGCTGTCCTTCTGCTTCTAAATGTTCCTCTCGATGATTCTGCACTGGGCTGGGTGATGTGTCCATGGCGTTCGTGTTGTACACGGCCGCCATGGCTTCGGCGATGCTCTGGCCTAAGTCAGGGCCGAGCGGCGCCGTTACTAATTATTAGAAATAATTAGAATTGTTATGTTCGGCGCACTGTACAATCCACTTTTCACTGTCAACTAATGCTTTAGAACTTTAAAGAAATAACTTGCAATTGTCGAGACAGTACTTTAATTTTCGCCGTTACTGAGCAGAGCGGAGCTCGATGTGTACCCTATCGCTGCTCGGAGCGAACTGACTAGCTACGTGTCTGAACCCCCTGACTTGAAAATTTCATGGAATTATAACGAAAATATTGGTACAGGTAAAACACAAGCACAGTCTTCACTCTTCACTGTACACCCACATCCCTCCACAATTAAGTACACAGCACTTACAGACCAAGGCAAAATGTTAATTGAATAGTTCCACTACACGCATAAGAAAGAGTCTTCATAGGTTTCAAGCAACTATAATAGTACTTCCATTGTTGCTGGAGAGCAAATCTTGAATTAATGATTATGCAAATAAACCTAATGAGATTGCACAAACCGCGGTGTATACAGAAAGAGTAAATATACAATTGAGGAATCCAAGCCTTCTAAGTGTGTCGTCACAAAAATGACTACCAGCATCAAGGGCTGAAGTATTGAGGTGGCCTTGATAGTATGAAGCGCGGAACCGAAAATTTAATTCAAGGAATGTCTCATCTTATAGATTATGATGTGAAAAACATTGATTTGAGGCCTGTGGCCTCAAAAGTTTAGTTTTTAAGGCCCTAAAATGCTTGGTTTAGGAGTTATTTGACGAAAACTTTGGCTAGTGTAGCGCGTTGCATTTGACTTGAATATTTAGATGCGCTTTTTAAAACAAATCCTTCATATTTTTAAAGTCAAAGTGCAATTCGTCACGTGTCCATGAAATTATCTTTCTTTAGAGACCACATTTATAAAGATTGGTTGCGTGTGAGAGCCGCAACGCAAAGGTATACGACTGAAATAATACAGGAGACGAATATAAATGAGATTTACAAATATTAAATAAAGATTAGTATTAATAACATTGAGATAAATAAATATTGATAATTATTACCAGAAGTATTATAAAATATTATTATATTACATGATTGTGTATTATAATACATGATTTATGATCAGTTTGTTAATAACAAATTGTTATGAATTCAATATTGTGTAATGAATAACAAATAGTATATTGATAAAATTACAGACTGGATGAAAATCGAGGAGTACCTGCAGGAAATGTGCAACTGCTCTGTGCAGTTCCTGCGTGTAACAACCAAAGGCTTTACAGGATGGTGCATTAATCAATAATATTGCGACTGAGCCAACCGGACTCCGAAATTCCTTTCCTGACAGTCGCATCCTCTGTCCCTGCTATGTAAGTGTCGAAAATCCACTAACGCCAGAAATCGAACCAGCAACCCCATCCAATTGCACAAAAATGCACCTGTCTTCGGTCAGAAGCCGAACGGGGGGGGGGCGCATCGTGCGACCCCCGCGTGGCAACGCTGTGCAACCACTTCGTGCAACAACTCCGAGCAACAACTCCGTGCTACAAGTCCGTGCGACCGCCGCGCGGCGTCGCGTCGGCCGGCTCATTAGCATGGCGACCGCGACGTGCGCGCGGGTCGCGGGGTCAACCGCTACTATGTATTTTGAACGTATCACGGCCTTGCGTCACGCGTGGCGGATTAGGACACGGGAGAAATTCGGAGGCCTGCCGCGCCGCCGTTGCGTCGGCCGTGCGTAATGCGAAGATACTCGTGCCTCCCGCGTCCGCAGCCGTTATGCAGTCGACTGCCCTCACCGCCAACCGCCCGCCGAGGAACATTGTATTCAAATGCAAGACATGCAGTACATTGTTACGACACCCGTCATCACCGGCGTTTACAACAGCGTTCCCAGCGCGCGCGCCTGCTTTTTGCAGCGGACGAACCTATAACGCGAGGTGGACGTCGGGGCTGTTGGATCAGAGCGGACGGGAGGGGTAATTGTACTTTGAGAAGTACTGGGAACGCTTGACTAAGCTCACGGAAGGAAAATGAGACTTAACGAATAACCTATTCTCAGGAGAAGTTCAACGTGTTTTCAAGAAGTACTCATCATTGTAATCTATACCTTGAACAAATCATCTATTGACTTAATTTTTCCTTTCTCATGTATTACATATGTACTATAAAGAAAGTTATGAAATTCTGCAGCAAAATACGGATATTTTTCGGCTGAAAATCTCGTGTTGTAAGTCCGTGATACCGAAAGAGTGGATAATTCTTGTCTCTGGAACGGTAAATCACTTCCACTGACACTTGAAGTCTAATTCACGTTTTGTAGATTCCTTGTTAGCGAAAAATATTTTTACGCCAAAAAGTCTGAGTATAAATTCGTCTGTCTTTTAACAACACGGACTAAACAAAAAGCAAAAGTTTTACCAAAAGAGATATTCTACAAACAATTTGGCTGATGACGCGGCCACTTGAATTTAAAAAGGATATTTTAATTTTTGGGTGTACTTAACATGAAGCCACAAGGACATTTTCAATTTTTTTTCTCAAAAGTGATCCAAATTTTGGATTAAATTTTCCCATCGAATAGAACAAATGCGGACATAAAAATGGCGCAAGTTCGATTTTCATTGAGATATCTGAATTTTCGTAAATTGCAAAAGTTAAATTTTTTAGAGTCTTTCTACAACTTTAATATTGAAGCTAGAGATTTTTCTTGTGAAGGAATCTGTTCCTCAAAAGCAGGTCTTAATAATGTCATAAACAATTGTTTCAAAATATTTGCAGTTTTTACGTAATTTTGCATGAAATACAGGCAATTTTAAAAATATTTTTTTCTCAAAAACAACTCTTTAATCATCACATATCTTGAAAATATACTCTCAAGACTAGATTTTTTTACTCTTCAGTTGATGACTAGATTGGAATTTCAAGCCCTGTACATGTGTTCAAGAGTGTTACATTTTCCGACATTTGCATGATCAGTAGTAACGACCTCACCTGCTTCTTTACACGATCACACATTGTTATTTTTTCAAAATCTGCTCTATGGAACATAAGTATTCGTGTCATTCTGACGGCGTTCTTGCGAATGGTCATGTAAGGTTCGCTCTACAGTGTTTCACGGTATCTCACATCTCTTGACTCGAATATCATGAAACTGAGAACGTAATGTTACATAATTACCTACTACCGCAATTTTAATATGCATGCTGTAACAAAGGGGAAACACGAGTACATAATGTGCGCGTGTCGTAAAAATCGATTCCAAATACTTAGGTGGCTCAGGGCATCAACTGATGTCGCTGCAATGCCTCCGACCGCGAGGTCCTAGGGTTCGTGTCCCGACGATGGTAGTATTTTCGACTCGAGCTACATCGCTAGGTCGAGTTCAGCAGTCGCTTCGAAGAGAATTCTAGCGCCCGACCACTCTGATTGGTAGTTCTCCATCAGGCGAATGCCGGAGTAGAACCCTCACAAATAGGCCACGGACCGTGCACCCTCTTTCCTTACTCTATCTTATGGTGATCTCACCCCTTACTTACTCATGCACTACACGTCCCGGCAGCAGAGTGCTTGTGTCGGCTGGTAGGAGACTTCTAGTTCGGGACAACCCTGCAAGTAGGCGTCGGACCTCGCCATCCAGCGGGGGAAGATCACCGCCAACGCCCGCGACAAATCATCCACTACAGTTACGGTACTAATGTTCTTAGCAGTTGACGCGCCTGAAAAATAACTAGTTAATCAATCGATTCCAAGAAAATATTGAAGGAATGGAAATAAAAGATCTAACTGGAATTTCACGTATCAGAAATACCACGAGTTACGAAAATTTCGTAAGCAATCGTTTAGTGGTCTCCATTCGTCAGTGTCCATTTTCGCAAGCGCCATGCAAATTCAGTTAGCGCGCCCATTGTGCTGCGGGCCGCTCGGCGCCCCTTCGTTAGCGCCGCTGGGCGAGCCGCGCCGCGCCGCGCCGCGCCGCGCCTTTTGCACAACAAAGGCCACGCAACAGTGGCGCGGCCGAGGAGCAGCGCCTGCCACGCAGAAAATTAATAAAAGGAAAACAGCCTGTTTCGTGTTTTGAAGTCTCGTCGACATTTACCGGTGATTTACGTCGTGAAATGAAATCGTGAGAGAGGAGGTATAGGATAAAGCAGACCTTGCTGTAGTCATTGGTTAATTGGTTTGCACTAGTGAAAAAAATAATTTTTAAGTAGGAGTGGAAAGTGTTGGAACTATGATTACATGAATTTACGGTATTTCTGCAACTAATATAATTCTCTGAAGAATCAACTCCTTTTTAGTTTTTCGTACTCTTTTCGCATCATGAAGTATTGTAGTGCTGCCAAAATAAAACGAAGGTTTTTCGAAAAAACAAGTCTTCTCGTCGGGCCCTGGTAACAAAAAAGTGTATAAATCTGGTTCTTAGATCTCGGTTGTCCGGGTGGTAGCCAACACTACTTGTAGCCAACACTACTTGGCTACACAGCCTGGTATGCGGCGTCACCCGGACAACCGAGATCTCAACTCTGGTTGCGGAAGCCTAAGACTTCATTTAAATCTTGTTCCTTTATGTAGCAAATTACTTCCTCTAATATATTGTGTAGACAGAATCCGTGTTTTGTTGTTCCGTGACATCGAAAAATTGGCAAAAGTTTGGACGACGCTAGCGCTTAAACTGTGCAATTGATTTTTTCCAAAATTCGCCGATCGATCTGAACGACCTCGAGGCCCTGCAAGTTTCAAACGGATATTTTAATTCTGGGGAAAACTTTACATGAAGTCCCAACATTTTCAAAATTTTCTCAAAATTGGCTCCAATTTTTTAAAAATTTTTCCTTGGATTGTATTAGTAACAAAAAATGGCGCAGGTCTCATAAGCGTTGAAATCCCAGTATTTTTGAAAATTGCAAAGGTTGAACATTTTCTCAGCGTCTTCCTACAACTACAGTATTGAAGATCGAAATTATTTTTGTAAATAAATCTATTTTTCAAAGACAGATCTTGAAATAAGATCATTAACAAATTTTGGAAAATATGAATAGTTTTCGCGTAATTTTACGTGTAATCTTTTTCTCAAGTAATTTTCTCATGAAACGACTCTAATTTGTATCTTAAAATGTTCTCCGCATATGTATTAATGGACGGAACAAAAACTGATGCGGATCCCATTTTCGACAAAGTCTACATTTTCGAATTTTGCGTAACAATTACATTGCAAATGTACAATATTGAATACAGGGATATTTGTCTTTAATGCAATTTGTTCTAAAACAATATTTTAAAAAATTATGTACCATTTAAGAAAACAGTAGTTTTCATATGCTTTCTGCTTAAAGTTAATGCACTTTATTAAAAAAACATTTTCTCAAAGACGGCTCCAAATTTTTTCCCTCGTATATAGCAAAGAACGGTAAAGTAAGTGGTGCTGGATCCATTTTCGGTGAACTCTCGGTATTTTTGAAAATTGCAAATCTACTATATTAATCCTGAAGATTTTTTACTTTATGAAATGTCTTCTTCAAATGTAGATCGTTAAATAAAGTTATGTACAATTTTTGTAAAAATGTGGTCAGTTTTTCGTAATTTTTGCAAATATTCGAAATTACACATTAGAATTTTCATACTTTTGTTAGAATCTTTGAGGAAGTTATCAGGGTGCAATACAACAATGGGAACGCGGCAGATTCAAATTCACGGAATACCTTGTTGGGCGGTGATTCTGGGTGAATGGAATGGGGTGTTTTGGATGCTCGAATTGCGTTGGTCCCGGCGCTGAAAGGCACAAAGGGAAGGAAGAAGAAGAAGAATTTGTGTTGATGTGTTAGCTTTAAGTGAATTAAATTTTCGCATCTAATGAAGTACGATCGGGAATGTGTTTTACAAGTGATACTTAATACGAACAGACATTGCAGTGATACAGTTTTACGTAACCGTTCAATTCGCAACAGCAGTGTATCGACAATACACGTGACTGGGCAATGCAAGAGGCCTCGAGGCTTAGATTGATTGATTAGTTATTCCGAGCGCGTCAACTGCAAGGTCATTCGTCCCGTAAGTGTAGTGCACAGTTTTATCGCGGGAGATGGTGATGATCTTCCCCCGCTGGATGACAAGATCCGACGCCGACCTACCCATCGGTTTGCGGAGCTTTTCCCAACCAGATATCTCCGATCAGAGGGAACCGCCACTGCCGGGACAGGCTCAAAGCTCCCGACTGGTATCCCGGCATATGTGGTAGAATGGTGCATGTAAGTGTGTGTAAGTAAGGTGTAAGAACAAGCCAAGATAGAGGACGCTCCGTGGCCTGTTTGTTATGTTACTGCTCAGGCATTCGCCTGGTGTTGATCGGAGAAAACAAGAATAACAGCCGATCAGAGCAGCCGGCCGCTAGAGTTCTCATCTTCTCCTATGAAGGGAATAAGAAGCGACGAGGGCGATGGGGCGATGTGGGCGATGCGAGCCGTGGCAGGTGATGTGAGCAATGGGACGGTGGAGACGCGAAGCGTTGAGGCGACGGGGAGCGATGGACGTTTTGACAGATGTTTTCGGGTGTGCCAGCTGCTACGGTCATTAGTCCCGTTAGTAGAGTGGATGTTTTATCCTTGGAGGAGGTCCTCCCCCACTCCGCTCGATGGTAAGGTCTGGCGCCGACATGGCGGCGTCATGCGGGGATTTCCTCCCCAAGTATCTCCCACCAGCGGGGCATCACCCAGCCGGGACAGGCTCTAAGCTCCCGACTGGTCTCCCTATGCGTGTGGAAGTGTAATGCATGTAAATTTAAGTGAGTGTGTGTGTGTGTGTGTGTGTGTGAGAGGGGAGAGGGTAGGATGAGGAAGAGGGAGGAAAGAATGTGCGCGGTCCATGACCTATTTGTTAGGGTATTGCTCCGGCATTCACCATGTATTGATTAGAGAAACTACGGAAAACTATCAATCAGAGCAGCCGGCGGCTAGAAATGTCCTCCAGACAGTGGCTGAATTCAACCTAGCTGTGAAGCTAGCGTCAAAATATTTGCCATCATCGGGCCTCGAATCGAGTCGCCGCAGAGACAAGGGCAGTTCTGAGCTACACTAACCGCCGACAGCGTCGGAATGGCGACGAGCAATGGGGAGCGGAGGCGATGGCAGCAATGGAGGACGGCGTTGCAGGTTCACGAGAGCAACGACGGGGGTAATGAGTGCACTACCCCAGAAATAACAGAATAAACAAAATGAGCTCTAGAGATAAGAATTAAATGCACAATCATTGCTCCAACTATTCATAAGTTTACCACTTGAAGTGATGCAGTAAGAGATGGGGTTTTCAGCACTACATTTTCTTAAAGATGGTTGAGATATTAAATGCCAGTCGATAGTGCTTCAAGCCCACCTTTTTGGAATCAACACATACATATTGAGTTGGGTGAATATAAACTTGATTTGTACCTTCAAAAAATTACATCCACATTTAATTTTAGTTAACTTCTGCTTGTATCAAAGTATCTGCAATTACTTTTACCGTCATTAAAAAAATTACATACATCGTTATCTATGTATATGGAATTTTAAAACTCAATAAAATAACTTATCTTCTCAAGAAAACAAGAATCCATCACCTCAAACATTTTCTGGAACAAATCAGTGATCGTACTCTCAAATTATTCACACAATATTGTGATAATAATGATTATTTTTACTTTCTAGGAATTTGAATATTTATTTCTTTCATAAACTATTTACTTTGGGCGCCAGGGAAAAATTTCCCGTAAATATTATCTTTTCCTGAAATGCATTAATTTGCTAGCTCAGTTTTGGGTTCGATACGATGACACCACGCTTACCTGCAGGCTGGTTGTCACCGGGTTGCCCTCTGTACAGAGAAGCCTGAATACTGAAATTATTTCTACTATTACGAAGAATTACGTATAGATTTGGCACAACAATAATTTCATTTATTGAATGACTTGACTTTTTTTAACAATATAAATGTGATTGATTGCATGCAATTTCCAGCATTTAGTTAAATAACGGTACCGAATTCTCTTGGCGTTGTTAGATGAGGCCATATAGTTCCTTATCACCCTTGGCTTCCGCGCCGAAACTCCATCTTCACGCCGGTCGTCGCCGAAGTCATCTGCTTCTCTCTTGATGTTTAAATTGAATTCCTTATAAAAATTCCGAATTCTCAGCTGTTAAGCCTATCATCTATAACACTGTCTGCGTCACAGGCGGACGCCTAACCACGAACTGTGCCGTTTCACGTAAATTCCTGCTAATGTCTTTAAACCTATTTGTCAAGTCCGGAATTAGAATAACTAATCGACGTTCAACTAAAGTTCCATGTCGGTGAATAAAATAATTGCTTTAAACGAAGTCTTTTTCGTATGCATTGACAAAGTTCTAAATCTTATGCTCCCTGTTACATAAAATACGGCGATGTCTTACTTAAATCGTTCAGACAGCTTTCGCATAGCTACCACAACGATGTTTCTCCCCCGAAAGCCCAGATCCAAGAGAGCTTCTAAACAAAATTCTTTCGCCACTAAAAAAAGCCCCGCTGTACTTTCAACGGACGTCAAAACCAACCGTGATTCTAACAAAAGCATCTCGCATTCCGATTGAGAATGTCTATCGTCCATTTCTGACCACTACATAACCTGCTTATTTATGTTCCATGCCTTGTTTTGTGTGTGTAAAAGAGTTTATAAATTACGCCGGAGTCCTTCAATCAGTCAAGACAGACAATCAACCCAAGGCCAACTTTACTCAGGCCCCGAAGCATACGTCATAGTTTTGAGTCACGTGATCATGGTAGTCGAAAGTCCTCCAGGCTCCGGCGGTCTCGCCAAACGTGGTTTGTTTTGGGAGGCAAGTGGAGAAAATTTGGCTAACAAACTGCGCATCTTTCGGCAATGTACAATTGACTAAAATATCTACAAAATGGACTATCATTATTCATTTTGAGGAAATTAAATCTTTCAATCATCCGCAACAGGCCTTGCGGATGTCCCAAGGCCAGTACAATGTAACAACATTGCCTATTTATTTACGAATCTGTAATCTTTGTCAAACCTGACTTACTTAACGGTGGGAACATATTTTCACGTAATACTGATATTTATAATTACAACACACGTCGTAAAAATCACGTTCATTAAGTGTCAATATCAACAACTTATTACAAGAAATCTACATATATGTACGTTACTTTACAACGCATTGCCAGATGTTATTAAACAATTAAAGTCGGTAAACAAATTTAAGTTAAAAGTAAAATTTTGTCTGCTACATAACTGTTTCTATATAATTAGAGACTATACTGACCATCAAAAAGAAAAATAATGTTCATTTCAACAAAACAATGATATATATAGTGAATTACTTTACATTTATATTGTATAATTTTAAAAAAAGAACCCCTGTAACAAGTAATGTTCTATAGCTTCCTGGTCAATGACCCCCATCTCAATCGGTTTTTTTTGTCCAGTTTCCCTGATCCATTGAGGAAATGCTGAGATGGCCACTTGTTTTTCTTCTGGACGTAAATGTAGCTTCACTATGCGCACATTTTGTTGAACACACCTTTTGCTTTTATTGGTCGGAGAAGAGCTGAGGGTGAGTTACTATTTTGTTAGCAATGCTGAAAAATTGCATCTGCATTTCGTTTACCGTTGCAAGTTTTTTTATATAATTCGGGAAAGAAATATCTAGTTTTTACAAATGTTGCTAATTGCGCGCTTTTTTAAATTTTATTAATATGCTTTTTTTATATTTTCTTCGTCTTTCAACCATCGTACTTGTAGTTAAAATGTTGGGAAGGGATTGTGGAACTTCAGAAAACGTGCGGAAATAATCTTCACACCTATACGTCGTATACAGTTTTCACTATTTGCTGAGCAAATAGATCAAATCAAATCAAACATCTAGTTGTTGCCTACCTTAAGTATTTCAAGTTGAAATTTACATAAACAAATAACATTGATAGTCGTTCTTTTAGGTACGTTTTTTAAATGTTCGTAAACGACACAAATACTTTTGTAATCTCATTGAAACATGGATATACAAAATGTAAATACTAAAAGCGTATAATAGGAAACATACACCTACAGGGTATACACGGTTCTCGATCGAATCCGCTCTTCATTGAAATAAAAAGGATTCAAATTACACAAAGCATTTTCTGTAAAATACAAAACGATTATTCATTAATAACAAGATGGCTAGATATTCTAAATATGCGTAACGAAGAAGTTTGTATAATTTTACCGGCACTGTGAGATCTCCGACTTTAGCTACATAACCTAACTTAGTTACTTTCATGCACATACAAAAACGCCCGGCACAAAATAAGTTCTGCTGAAAACAACAACCACATAAAGCGCGATTATTAATAATACACAGTAAGCACAATCGCAAACAATATCAATTTCGATTTGAACAGTGAAAACACGCACAAAACCTGTATGGCCACTCTCAAAACATGAAACACCACCGAACGCCACATGCACGGGAGCCGACCACCGACTACCTTGATCACGTGACAATTTCGCTTCGGGGCCTGAGTAAAGCAGGCCTTGCAATCAACCTTCCTTACGTCATGCATGTAAACAAACATTCGTCACCCAGTAACCGCTTCGCACCGTCGAGAGTAAAGCAGGTGTTTGTTTCGTTGTAATATTTGGTGTATTACAATATAGTTATTTAATTTTTATGCAAAGTAATCTATATTTTTAAAACGTTAAGGGTTATCGAAAAGAAAGGCATTTGAGTATTCTACTCAATCAAATTACGTGATGTTTTCATTAAGTAAAAGATAATGGTCCGTAAATGTGTTATCGCTTGCTCTTAGTAATCAGTTTTATAGTATAACACTAAATTTTAATGCCTTAAAATGAATAGAAATAACGCTCTTCCGATGTCATTTGTTCATTTTGCTGTTTTGTTGTGCCGGTTGCAATCGATCTATTGTGAACAGTAAACGTTTCGTCGCCTAGCACGAGCAAAGGTGGTTGTATGTGTGTCTATGGCTAGTGAAACAATGGTAGCAAGAAAAGTATTGGAATCACGTCAACAATACCATCTCAGATTTTCAGTCGTAAAATTTATGACGAAGTTTCTTTTGAGCTGTAACTTCTCACACACGTCAGGAATTATAGGTCTAGTAGTGCTAGTGATCACGAAGATGTTTAAAATTCGTGCAGGTGCCATTGTGATATACATAATTTTGAACCTGAAAATCCGGATGTCTGGATGGATGTCCATCTGGATGGACATTGGCGACCGCACGGGGAGGGGGGTAGCCATGGCTCCCTGAAAATTTCAAAGGAGTCCCGCAGCCGAATACAAGAAAACATTTATTCCCATTAATAAGGCAATTGTATTAAGCTCACAATTCGGGGAAATTATACACATCATTTAAGGAAGAGACACTCCATCCCATAACAACCCTGTAAATGGCTCAACATAAAAAAAATTGTATTATTTAATTATATCATTTAAGTTATGCGATTCCGCGACCGATTCCCGATCTGGGGCAAAATTACAGTTGTAACTCTCCTTTAAAATCGTCTCAGTTTTTGTAGTTGTGTGACGAAGAAAAAAAGCTCTGGCAAGCGGAATTTGCAAGTTATAGTGAAGCGAATACGCCATGCTCGCCACATGACCTTCTCTTACCCCCAAGCGTGAGAACAAAAGTAGGTCCTTGGGAGGGGGGGCAAGCTTTAGCTACCCGGCAAAGTAGGACAATCTTCCAAAAATGTCAAATATACACACACATCATTTAAGTTATAATTTCATTCTCCTTAAGGCAGTTTATTTAATTTTTAGAAAAATATGTCACATGTCCGGAAGGCCGAAGCGATCACGTCCACAAAGTTCGAACAAGGAAACAAAATTCTGATCTTGGGAAATTCTCATTTTGTAACAATGCAATTAGAGATTGGAACAGTTTACCCACAGCAACTTTCAAGGCCTTTCCTCTAAGTGCACATTTCTTTAAGTAACTTATTAGAAATAAGTTAGAACAAGCTGAGAGTAATAGATGTTAAATGAGTAACTAAGTGATGAAGTGTAGTGAAGTGCTGTGAAGTGCTGGTTAGAGTAATCCAATGCAAAACAGTGTAGTGTAGTATAGTGTAGTGTAGTGCAGTGAAGTGTAGTGAACGTGATAAATGCCTTTTTTTCAATCAAATTTAGCCAATATCTATGTAGCTCTTACAGATTTTTATTACCTCTAACATTTATTGTTGTATATCATAGTAGAGTTGAAATAATTGTTATAACACTTAATATTAGAAATAGTATGATTGTTGCATCGTATTATATTGTATCGTTTTGTATTGTACTCCTTTATTATCTTGTTATTATTATTGTTAATCAACTGCCACCGGGTCATACCCAATTGCAGTTCAGATAAATGTAATGTGATGTAAATAAAGTACGAGGAAAACATGTTCCCAGAGGGACCTACAAGTGAATTTGGCCTTCCCTCTTGTTTTAGACTGCGCTGCCCATGTGGATGTGTATCGCATTACTTTGATGAATTTGAAGCTTTGGAGCTGAAACTTAGCAAATAGGTCAGAAGTAACGTCTATTTGTGCCGTTCCGGAGACCATTAAGGTATTTTATTTCTTTTCGGGGGGGGCGGTACCTGAAGACCCTCTGACACTTTCAAAATTGTCTGTAAAATACGAGAAGTTGAAAATTCTTTGCTCGAATAGAAGAAAGGGGACTTATATGAATGGTATAGTTTTGATTTTCATTAAAACCTTCTACATTTAGAAAATTACAAAACTATGCATGTTTAAAACACTCAAAGTTTTCGTTCAAAAAGAAATTTGAGCGTTCTACTGAAATAAATTTTGTAATTTCTGCTTTACATGAAAAGTTCTCTCTTTACTTTACATGAGAGTTTTTATCACTAGCTATCACTGGTTTTCAGAATATAAACACTCCGTATATCTTAAAATTAATAGAATGAATGCTTATTTTACGAAAGTGCTATTTATTAATGTGAATTGCTATAGGTGTACTGAAAGCATTCGAATTTTCATGGTTTTGAGCGAGCAAGATTGTAATAATATGTAATGCGTTAGGTGGATAGCAATATTTCGTGTTATAGTTCATTGCAACAAATGTTCAGATCTTGAAAAATATAATATACTTCAATTATATTTTCAGAAACATGTTTAACTCTGTTTTGTCAGTGAAGGCAGTCGTCGGACACATGCTTTTTTTAAATTAACAAAATATAGTGATGATAATTATATAAAACGCATTACCACAGGTTTACATGAACTAAAATAAAAAGGAGGGCCAAGTGCATTTCTGGGTTCCCTTTTCCATTAAACAATTTTATTAAATATATTTGCATCGTCACCGTCTTTGGCGCGACACCTAATGAGTCAAGACCGACCGAGTGAGTTGCCCCTTCTATTTACCAGAGGAGCTGCACAGGTGGTGCGTGGTCAGCGCAACGATTCTCGTTAACCCCTCTCTTGATTTACTAGACCGATGCGGAGACCTCACGTAGGTAGCTTCTCAATTTGTACTCACGGAGCTGAGGGCAACCTGTTCCGGACCTAATTCTATGTTGAAAATTCTCCAGGATCGCCGGGGAATCAAACCCTGGACCTCCGGAATTGGGCACACTTTACTAGTAAATAAATAAAATGTATTACGAGGGGAATAAAAGTATAACTTCAATGACACAATTAATCAATACAAGTGAATGATACAATAAAAATGATTTGTTGAACCATTTACAGAGTTGTCATTTGGTTTGGAGCGCCTTTTCCGAAAACGTGTATCAATTCCCCCAAATTGTCAGCTCAAATAAAGGGCAAAGTCAGGAGTGTCAAAATGTTTTATTGCCTAGGGCTGTGTGGCCCCTCTCGAAGTTTTTCGAGAGGCCACGGCTCCTGCGCGCACCCCTATGTTCATTACGTTTGTAAGTTAAGATCAGTGGCTGGATTTCCTTTAAGATTCACTACAAGATACATGTATAGATCTGGGTAAATGTAAAACAATTCAATTGCCTTTTCATTAACATATTCAATTCTGTGTTCACAGATTGTATTGTTATAGAATTTGTAAACATTCCTAATTTCGTAAGGGGTCATCCATAAATTACGTAACGCTAAAGGGGGAGGGAGGGGGGCTGAGGCAGCGTTAAGCTGCATTACATAGATATTGGGAAGTGCGTTACAAGGGGGAAGGGGGTATTGAAATATGGGTTAAGTAATTTATGGACGGCTCCTAAGTTTTGTAGAAAAAGAACTGAAAGACAAAAAACATTTTTTATTTATTTTCCATATAGCCTATACGTTGTATTTTTATTTTCTCGCTACCGTATAGAGAGAAAGTAATGTAATGCTGCGCGCTTGGTGAACAAATGTTTGGAGGTAGTTTTTTTTATGCTACGTAATTTAAAATGTGTGTATTATTTCATATTTTTTGATTCGATTCTTACATTGGAGTTTTGTTATATGTTTACAAATTAATATTTTAGAAATTCTTTAAAACCAATTTGAAATATGTGAAATAAACATTTCTATGCTTCAAGGCTTTCAAAATTTCTAGGAAATATCAGATTGCAACGCAACAATGGCATTCCGCGTCGCGCTCGTGAATTTCTGTGAATTACGTCTCATTCTTGTGACATGATTTAGCTGTATGAAAAGGAGTCATAATTGTCAAATTTGTGTTCATATTTGGTTGAAAATATTTATTTTTTGCGCCAAATATTCTACCTTGAAATGAGTTTTCCAAAAACGACGACTAATATTTGTTCATTCGGAGGAAAATTGTGGTTTAAAAATTGTGTAGTACTAGCTACTACCCGGTGTGTGCTGTGTTGCTGCCGCAGAAGAAATAATTGTGGAAATGTACCTCTGCCCCTCTCTCTTTCTTTCCCCACTCTTTTCCATCTCTCTCTCTTCCCCCTTTCTTCCCCATTCTCTGTTTCCCCCTCTGTCATTTTCCTCTTTCTTTTCCCCCTTCGTCTCTTTCCCTTCACTCTTTCACCCCTCTCTGTCTTTTTCTCCCTGTCTTTTTCCCCTCTCATTTTCCCCACCATCTGTCTCTCTTTTCCCCTCTGTGTCTCTTTTCTCTCAGTCTCTCTTTCCCCTCTGTGTCTCTTTTTCCTCTGTCTCTCTTCCCCCAATCTCTGCTTCTCTTTTCCTTCTGTTTCTTTTTCCCTCGTGTCTCTTTTCCCCTACTCTCTGTCTCTCCTTTCCTCCTGTCTCTCTTTTCCCCTCTCTCTCTTTTCCCTGTGTCTCTTTTCCTCTCTCTCTCTTTCTCTCTGTGTCTATTGCAAAAAGTACTCCCCCTTTTGTGCCCCACACGGGGCTGCCAATGCAAAAGTACCCACGGGACTTCCTCTGGATTCTCTATCTATCTGACGTTACTACCGAATATTACTCTGCTAAATCCCGTGATTGCAAAAATTTATGGGTCGTGGGCGGTGGGTGCCTCCGTACGGACCAGGCTGAAAACAACATTCAAAACAACAACAGTTTCCAGGAAATATGCTACTGAAATCAAACACGGTGTTTCCTTTTAAACATGAAAACAAAACTTTAATCAGCGTTTCTTTTAACTGCGGCAACAATGTAAATTTTAATATAGGTGCTCTTGGCGTGATTGTTACGATTCGCTCTGTTTTATAAATCACAATTAATTCTTATGCTAATCTTTATTTATCATTGACCAGCTGATCATGAATGATAATTAATTAAAGGAATTCCTTGTAGCAATTGAATTTTATTAATATTGTGCAAAATCTCGTACGTACGTACTTATTCTATACTAATACACGAAAAATGAAATTAATTATCCTTGCTTAGTATTTGTTAAATCGTTCTTATCTGGATTAATGTTACTTTTGACTATTCAGTTCCGTAATCTCCATTACTGTTCACATTATTGTTAAAAATCGCGAAACCAGCTTGGATTCATGAATTACGTCGCGAACGTTTGCTGATGCGCCACTTTCCTGCGTTTGTTGTTGAAGAACCGCGCCGTTGCCACTTCCGTCGATGTACACGCGCCTCCTCGCGTGCGTTGCCGTCGGGTCTGTTGAATCTCGTGCGGCTCGTCTTCTTCAATTAATCTCCTTCCGTGGAAAATCCCATAAATTTCCAGAATGTTCCATTGAAAAATCACTAACAAAATAACATAAACTTCTTCTGTCTTCAATACGAATACGTCCCGTTTTACTACACGTTCACAGTTCTTAACTGAATGCTCGATCACCACAAAAAAATTACAAGTCCCAAAAATAATTATGAATTTTGAATCGGACCGACGTGAATTCGATGTGCTTTCCACGGCTTTCAGAACCCAACTGTCTCAAAAACTTGCGTCGATTTAACACAACACCTTTGTTTTTCAAAAAAATGCCGACCACCTTCTTTCGCTTATTCTCATTGTCGTCCTAGAAAATTTTTTCAAAATGTTCAATTTTAAGATTTTCGAACGGGTTTCGGGTTCATTCGCTTCGTCATGCATCCAATGTCATGATTATCTTGTTAAAAGTGCCGTTTTCTAAATATTTATAGCCGAAAATCGTGGATTTCTATGTTGACGTTATGCAACATGTCTTCGTTTGTTTCATCATCTTCTTACGTTTTAATATTTATTTAATAATACATTCCCCAGTGTTCTAAAAATTCAGAAACCCAGTTCTAAATTCGGCCGAAATTATCTTCCAATGAATCCCATTATCTCTCATTATTTAATTCAGTGTTTCTTCTTAAATTTTAATAAATTCCGGTTTGATGCTTCTTGGAACGTACGAATGGTTCTCTTTCCGAACTCGTTTTTCTGTGATTTTAAGCGAACCCGCTAACCGATCGTGTTCAAACAACATGTATAATATTCCACGACATTGCCTCTATTTACTTGAATAGTCACAGTTTCTGTACAATTTCTCACAAACCCTAAAAGTCCAAAATTGTCCACTTCATTTTTAACACGCGATGCTCTTTTGTTGCGCTGGTATCGATTATCGGCACACTTTGTGTCCACCATAGACTATATCTATGTACCTCTAATGCATACATTATGTGTCCACACAGACTATAGCGGGTGCATTGTTTACTCTGTGGCCACTAATAGTTCTCAGAGATGCCTCATAATATTAGAAATATTACACTATGTTCCCTCTGTCTCTCTTCTTCCCTCTATGTCTCTTTTTCCCTCTGTGTCACTTTTCCCTCTGTCTCATTTGCCTCTGTGTATCTTTTCCCTCTGTGTCTCTTTTCCCTCTATGTCTCTTTTCCCTCTATGTCTCTTCTTCCGTCTCTCTTTTTCCCTATCTCTCTTTTTATCTTTCTCCTTTTCCCTCTCCTTTCATCAACTTGTGCCGCCCGCTCCTCCTGTCCTCCTCGATCTCGCCCCACGTCACTCGGCAACGCTTAGCAACAATGAAGCACAGGTGGATTGGGAATTGTATTTAACTTTCCATTTACTGAAGCGCCATCTTGTGCAGCAGCGTCATCTAATGGGATTACAATAATTCCATTATGCCCATGTTCTTCCCGCAAGTGCAAGTAATAGGTTGACAAAGTTTTATCGCAATCAGTTGAACGATACGACAGCGCATTAATCAAGAACCAAGAAACATTGATTTTTATATATTAGATTTACATTTCAATTCTAGTCTTCTTCTTTTGCCTTTTCCCTTTACTACGGGGTCCGCGCTAATGGGTGTGGGCTCATTAATTTTATTAGTTTTCACACACACTCCATTTTTATACGGATTTGGCGAATGCTTTACTGCCGGATGCCCTTCCTGACGCCAACCACATGAGACACACAAACACTTTACATTTAGACAACACACACAACCATTCCCGAGGCGGAATTCGAACCCACGATCCTTCGGTTCAAGACCGCCACGGCAAAACGTCTATCTTTCCGTCTGTCTAAATCGTAAGCAAGATTTTCTTAAAAATTGATATTCTGAATTTGAAACGTATATTTTAATTTTTCTGATACATTACACGAAACTCCAACGACATTTTCAAAATTTTTCTCAAAAATAGCTCCAAATTATTTTTTTTATTTTTTCGTCGTACAGAACAAAGTACGCTTATAAAAACGGCACATCCGATTTTTGTTGAATTCTCTGAATTTTCGAAAATGCAAGTTAGAAATAATGACAGAAATTATATTCTGTTGTAGCACACTTGTTGTTTGTGCAACTTTTCACATTTATTGATGTCGCTGTTATGGCGGGTACTGAAAGAATTATAACTGGTTGAATTGTTCAAAAACATGTACTTTTTTATTTGATTATTTTTAAGTCAAATCGTATCGAAACTAACAACTTATTTATTAACTGAAGCGTCTATCAACGTAGAGTCGCCTATCACGCGTAGTTAAAGTAGAATGAATGATGCAATAAATCTTACGGACTTGTAATAATTATGAACTTCATATTATGCCTTGTTTGCTGTACAAATAATTTCTTTCCTTCCGGGTGACAAGTAGATGCCTTCTTTTTTTTGTTCGTTTGAAATGTTTTCACTATTCATTAATTCTACTAAATTGTTTGAATTAATTAGTCGCTTGAAATAACCGGCATTACCCATGCATTTATCTGTCCAAATAATCTCTTAAACAGGAAAAGATATGATTCTATTTATGGTGTAAAAAGGAAGTCATTTCATTTATATTCCAGTTCTGCCTCACTCGGCCCCTTCCCTGTTCACCCCTCTCCGACCCTCTCAGCTCCGTTGCGTCTCGCCCCGCCTCACCCCTTCCCGACACCTCCCGCCCACCCTGCTCTGCCACGCTCCGCTCCGCCATTGCGAGTTGGGTTCTTTACTTCTTTACACACGACGTATACATTACATGAATGGAGAATATATTTTCACTCTGATTACTCAGTCATGGTTATATTATTTAGTATAGTATTATTCTTATTCACAAAAACCTTCTGGAATAAAGGTTCCAATCAATGGAGAAAACTATATTGAAATACATTTGGTAGATCTCATTTTTTTAACTGAAAAATAGACGGGTAGAATTTTTGTTTTATATACTAATATATTCCCTGATTAAAAACGTTATGTATTTACAAAGAATATATTGCTGAATTATTTTGAGAATATCATAAAATTGAGATTATAAATGCCTTGGTGACCCAGAAAGTACTGAAGAAAGGAAAAAAATCATAAACACTTTATCTATTAATCTTATTAAACCTTACTTGTTAATGACTATGATTACAATTATTATTATGAAAATTGTGTTAATGATGATGAATATCAAAACCGGCCGAAACTTAAACACTACACTGAGATTTTTAACACTATGTCGAGATGTTGAGAGTGTGTAATTCATTGTCATTTCTTCCTACTGCCTCAGATGTCTTTACCTTGGAAAGTAGAATCGATGGGCCCGAGAGAAACAAATACGACGAATGAAAGAAACTAGCATTACGGCACTTGAATTTATCCTGGAGTAGGTATGTGTTAAGAGTACGAATTTGGATGTACCCGAAGCTTATATGCTAGTATCTTTGACAGAACTCCGATTAGGTGTTGGGCACAGATATTGATCAATTATTAAAAAATAATGTGACGTGAGAAATATACTTTATTTAATTGAAGAATACATGCATCATTTTATTTACTTTTTAATGGAGGTATATTTTGTGGTTACTTTTTAATGGTGGTATATTTTTCCATTGATACTATATGATATTCGCTAGTCATCTGCCAGCGCTAAGTCATGGCCAGAACTGTCAATCGCACGAGTTTGAAAAAGAGAGACATGAAAAATAAAAGCTATACAAAAATAATTCTAAAAATTGCTACCATGTTTTTATAAATCGCGGTAAAGTAGCGCGTAAGTGCAAAAACATATCTATTAATTTGAGACTTTTAATTAATTTGTTAGTCATTACTTCACACCTCTTGTATTAAAAATATTGCGTAAATCTACACTTATTTTTCCAAATTGATTTCATTTTTTTCTGAATTTCGTGGATGGCCCTTGATTTCATTTTTGCCCGAGGTCCGAAATTGTCAAGCTCTGGTGTTACGTAGGACCAACTCGTCTGCGGCAAGTGCAGCCCATTTGGTCCGGGAGTTCGCTGAACGTGCGAGTGCAAGAGCCGAGTCCTGGGTTGCGCGCTCGTCCCCCCGTTGGGATCTCCGGCGCGGCGTGGGCTGCGCTCGGGCGACGGGGAGACGGAGGGCGCGCGAGCAAGGAAGCGCAGGGGCCCTTGCGCACGTCGGTTCGACCCCGCGCGGCCCCCATCGCCCCCAGCGGCCCCCATCGCCCCCAGCGGCCCCCATCGCCCCCAGCGGTCCCCATCGCCCCCAGCGGCCCCCATCGCCCCCAGCGGCCCCCATCGCCCCCAGCGGCCCCCATCGCCCCCAGCGGCCCCCATCGCCCCCAGCGGCCCCCATCGCCCCCAGCGGCCCCCATCGCCCCCAGCGGTCCCCATCGCCCCCAGTGGCCCCCATCGCTCCCAGCGACCCCCATCGCCTCCAGCGGCCCCATCGCCCCCAGCGGCCCCCATCGCCCCCCAGCGGCCCCCATCGCCCCCAGCGGCCCCCATCGCCCCCAGCGGTCCCCATCGCCCCCAGCGGTCCCCATCGCCCCCAGTGACCCCCATTGCCCCCAGCGACCCCCATCACCCCAGCGGCCCCCGGCGGCGGCGGCGGAGGCGACGGAGGCGGCGGAGGCGGCGGAGGCGGCGGAGGCGGCGGAGGCGGCGGAGGCAGCGGAGGCGGCGGAGGCGGCGGAGGCGGCGGAGGCGGCGGAGGCGGCGGAGGCGGCGGAGGCGGCGGAGGCGGCGGAGGCGGCGGAGGCGGCGGAGGCGGCGCGGCGCCGCTCTCCTGGCTGCGGCTGCGGCATATGGAGAGGAGAATCCTACTTTCCATGGAGCCGGTACAAGAGTTCCACTTTTTCTTTCATTCTCTCCCACCACCACCACCTCCTCCTCCTCCTCCTCTGCTGTCTCTCTCCCTCGGCGAGATGGCAGCGGGAGGTGTAGGAAGCGCGGCCAGCCATCCCCTCCCACGAGCGCTTACCATCTCTCCGCGGCACTGAATAACAACTCCCAACAGGCTCCCGCGCCGCGCATTTCCCCCGGCGGTGACGTCACCAAAACAGATTTTGATATAAAAGGCCCGCGTGGGCTTCTGGAAGCATCAGTTGGCTTCACAGCTCTCCGTAGCATCCACCCGGAGCGAGACCAAGCACCATGAAGACCCTCGCACTGGTAAGCAACGGCGAGTGCGGAGCAGCTGCCGGGCCCCGGCCCGCGCCGCCCAGTGATCAGTGCACGCCCGACCCGACCCGACCCGACCCGGGCTCGAGCAGGCGTCTCGCATCGTCTCTCGGGCCTTCGGTTCGCTTCGCTGAAGAAGCTGCTGCGGTGCACTTGTGAACGAAATTCTTCCGAAGAAGTGTGCTCTTTCGGACTTGTGCCGCGTTGAGGCCGTAGCAACCGGACTACCCGTGCTTGAAAAGACGCATCTCTTTCGGATTCTCGGAGGGTACAGGTTGCGTTTATGGAAAAATGCGACTTTGAGTCGTTGGAAATTTAAATTGCGAGAGACGACACTTCCTCGGGTAGATAAAGCAAACATGTTCGTAAACTGTTTAAATAATTTCTAAGACAAAGGAAAGACATTCATTTTCGCAATTCTATGATCTTATAATTCGAACTGAAATATAAGAAAAGACTAAAACGGAAATGAAATGGAAAATATGTATATAAATGATTACATTCTATTAGTACAGCCAAAATGAATGTGTTCTTAAAGGAGAAAAATCTTACTTTCGCGTCATGTTTGGGCTCAGTTAGTCAACAATCTTCGACTTGTTCCAAGACAATTTTGTCAATATTGAATCTTGTCTTCTGACAATTAGCACTCTGATAACCAGAAATAGATCTTGGAATACTTCATAAATATGTCTGAGGAAACCATTGAGCCACTACACCACTAGTTCTTTAAATTTTAAGAATCTTATGAAAATTGTTTCGCTTACGAGCTATAAAATTTTACAGCTTCTCGGTAATGAAGGGAAGATTAATTTTGTAACACACTTCTAGAACATCCAGTCTCAGTCAGCTTCACTTGGACTTTCAAATACATCATGTTAGATATGATTCTTTCACACAAGAACGAAAGAGGTGGACAATTTCGTCCCTTTTCTGATGAAATGTGTCTTAGCATTCCTTGACCAGAAACGCAGGCCTTCTCTTTGGAAGGAAGATGGAATATTCTTTAGAACTAAAATGATCTAAAGGTAATATCGCATTTTCGGGAAATGACACTTGAGGGAACGACCGTAGGATTATTTCAAAGTCAGATCCACAAGATGCTCTTTGAGTTCAATTTAAAACACATCTTTCCCAAGCTCTCTGTACTGTGTACTGTGTTTCTGCACTGCAAAGTGCCTTAGGGTCGCTTCTGGGTCGCGACTCACAAAAGAACACCCAGCAGAAGGGAAAGACGTGTTGAGTCGAACGCAAAGAGCACGGTTGTGGAGAGGAGTTCGAGGTGAGGTTTTCCCGTTGGGCGCCTCGCTGACGGCTTTCTTTCCTTGGCAGTGCGTAGTGGCTGCGTTGGCAGCCTGCGCCACCGCGGAGCCCCCCAGCGGCTACAGCTACTCGAGGCCGTCCGGCGGCTACAGCGGCGGCGGCGGCGGCTTCGGGGGCGGTGGCTACAGCGGCGGCGGCGGCTTCGGCGGCGGCGGCGGCGGCTACGTGCAGGAGGCCGTGGGCTACTCCACCAGCGAGGGGCAGTACGTCGACGCCGAGCTGCTGCAGAAGATCCGCCAGATCCTGCTCCGCGAGGAAGCCAACGCCGCGGCGTCCGGCGGCGGTGGTGGCGGTATCTCCAGCAGCTACGGCGCGCCGTCCACGCAGTACGGCGTCCCGTCCACCCAGTACGGCGTGCCCTCCACGCAATACCGCGTCGTCGGCATCGAGCTGGGTAACACCCAGCAGGCCATCCAGGTGGCCCAGTACAGGCAGACCACATACGGCAGCGGTGGTGGCTACAACTACGCTCCCGCCTCATCCTACGGCGCCCCGTCATCGTCCTACGGCGCCCCGTCCTACTAAGACGCCCATCCCTTCCCCCGTCCCTTAGGCGCGGGCGGAGCGCGGGGCCGCCCTCCGCGCCCGGGTTCGCCGCTCGCCCGGGCACGGTCCCCCTCGCCACTCCGCCGCCCCCCCCTCGGGGCGACCTCCCGCTCCGCCCCCAGCGCCACCCCCTCCCCATCACATTCGCCTAGTGAGATCGGCGGAGAAACTAAAGAACTTTAAACACGAAGCCACAGACACTTACCATCGTCAACCCGAAGAACATCAAAGATCACGGAGAGCTGAAGAAAAGACATTGGAGCAAACGGGTCAGAGATTTAATACATGTTTTTTTATACAATGTAAGCTAAGCAACGAAGAGTTGTTGGAAACAAACTTTTTTTTACTTGTATAAAGCTTTTTATAGGAAAAGAATAGAAAAATAAAAAATACATTCGCCACCGTTAAAATTGTTGTTGTCTATTCGTACCAATTTACCTGCCTCATCTCCCAGAAAGGAAAAAAAATAATAGAAAAAAAAAAGAAAAAGAAAAGGAAACAGGCCAGAAAATGTACACACTCTTTCCTTCCCGACTCCGTAAGCTTCAGGCTTGGCGCACTGCGACCCACATTCGCAAGCTCTTCTTTAGCATTTTTGAAACAGAGAAAGACGGGCTGCATTATGCATTGCGAAACTTCTTTAGAAAGGAGCCCGCCTCGCGCCTTTCCCTCACCCGGCGACCTCTGCGCGCCAGCTCACCTCCGAACGCATCGTCCTCCCTCCCCCCGCGCGCCAGCCAACGACGCCTCGTGACGTGTGGGAACATCGCACGCACCCGCTTTCAAATCCGCCCGCCCGCCCGCCGAGCCGGCGCGGGTACTTGCTACGCGGGGTCGGAAAACGTTCCAAAAAGAGCATGTAAAACTCGGGAGACGCCGCTGCTGGTGAAAGTGAAATCGAGGCTTGGGAGAGACGAAGAAGGAAATCCCCGTCGTTGTTTGAGGTGTAAAAAAGGGTTGCGCAACGGTGAAGGAGCATAAGCAAGAGAAGTCCGCGGGAGCAGACGGTCAGTAGGTGAGGATGTGGGTTAATGACAGATAACTGCCTCGACTCGCTTCTGCGTTTTCACTTTTCACCCCTCTCTCTGGCGGCGGGGGACGCGTCGTCCTTGCCTCGTTGCCTCACGGACGCCGCGAGTTAGGAGAGAGTCTTCGCTGTGACTTGCGAAGATGCGCTCGTTTGCGACATCGAAAAGTCACTGGCCGGCCGGCCAGCGCGGTCCTTCCCCTCCTCGTCACCCCATGTCTTCATGTTCACGAAGGAACGCGAGGCTTGGCTCAATCGCCCGCGCTGTTTGACTCGTCTCTTGCCTACAGACTGAACTACAAGGATGTTGCACATTCTGTGCACGCAACTGGCGAGAAAAACAAATGCTGGGAGACCTACTATACTGTAAGACATGTATTAATAGAATTCACGCCTGATACCCATCAACTCGTGTCTGCTTCATGTGTTACACGTGCGCAAATCAAGTGGACAATTATGAATCAGTATATGCACAACAGAAAATTCCTGTTTTATGAAAAGCTAAAAACTAATCCCGACTTTCTGCTGATTTAATCCTGAGATGCAAAGAAAAGTTTTCGTGTCATTGAAGATAATTATTTTTTGATATATGCCAGCTTGTGAATAAAAAACATGTTTTGAAGTGTATGAAAAATGATTTGTAGCATCCATAAGGTGGTAGCGCCGTAATCAGCTGCTTCCATATGGCAGCGATATGGCAGCTTATAGATAATTAAGTAATTCACTGGAAGCTCGTTATTTCGTTTTATCTGGGTATATTTTAAGACTTTTTTAAGTATTTAAAACTATTTCGAAAGTACCTGAAAAGATGGCAGCTAGATTAATGCAAAAAGGAATAGAGCATCTTAAAAGCAAAGAGTTTCGTGATTATCTTATGAGGTAAGATTTACATTTTTTTCTAGAGCATGCTTATTCATTTCTGCTGCGGTGTTGGTACAAAATACATTCCCTTCTTGCAAAAAACAAACAACATTAGACAGTTGCCATAGATGAAGGGGAATGAGAACAGTGTTTTGCACTGACATAAGCTCCTGTATTTTCAGATACCCTTCGATAATTTTGCAAATCTGTAATACTGGAATACGAATAATTAATATGAATTAATATCAGGAAGATAAAGAAACACTGTTCTCCAACAAGAGTATTAATGCTAATTAAGACTATGAATGCCCATTTCTTTTTCCAGTACACATTTTTGGGGACCTGTTGCAAATTGGGGTATTCCACTTGCTGCCATTGCTGATACACAAAAATCTCCTGAAATGATTAGTGGAAAAATGACAACAGGTTTAGTGAATTTTCTATTTTTTAATATTTTAGATTTTCATTATTTTGGATTAATAAAATTGCAGTTGAAGGAAATATTTACTTTATTCAATTTGTGTACATATTTATGACATTTTTTTCTTAATTGTTGTATGTATTGTTGATTAAACATTTTAAAAATAAGGTTAATATCATTTAAGATGTAACATAATTCATATGAAGTGACTTGACGTTGTGCTTTCTGTTCTAGCATTGACATTGTACTCGTGTATGTTCATGAGATTTGCATGGAAAGTGCAACCACGAAACTTATTGCTATTTGCTTGCCATTTTACAAATACTTCTGCTCAACTTGTGCAGGGAAGTAGATTTATAAATTATAATTACATTCAGAAGGATAAAGCAATTGCTTCATGAGTGTTTATCTTAGTTTGGTACTCTAGTTATTAATCAAATTTAAAGGTCTATTTTTACAATAGGATATTGAATATTACTCTGATATGTTGTTTTTGATAGTTTATGTTAAAACTTTTAGAAATTATATTATGTATATAACTTCCAGATAATGGGCATTAAATTTTCAACAATTATCGATATAATTTTTATTTCTGTTTGTGAAACCAGTCCCTTTTCCCTTCGAAGTAGGTAAGCAAAAAACTTTTTCTTGATTGATTCAGCCAAGCATTGATAATTCTGTATAATTATTTGCTGTTGCTACTCAAAATATACATAATTCATGTTGATTTCCAATAAAATAAATGAAAGTCATTAGCAATGTGACTGAAATATATCATGTAAACTCATTAAATACAAAGTAAAAGCTAAAATTCTCAGACAAGTAAGTTTCCCAATTATTTTAAGTGTCACAATTTTCCTAATATTCATTATTTTACAATAATGAAGCTTAACATGAAAACATTTTGTTTCCATGGAAATATTTTTCTATTTTACAATCAAGAGTACACATGGCCTAAATTATAATGTTAGACAATGACAGTTGTTGATGCATTGATAATTTTCTCTAAAATTTATGTGTATGTCTTTTTAACTGTTTATTTTATTTTATTGTTTTAGTGCTATCTGTGTGGATATATTTCTTTTTCCACTGAATTTGACCATTTCAAGGTATTTATAAATATTATAGGCTTGTAATAGCCATCTTATCTATTTTAATTAGAATGTAATCTTCAATGAATAAACTGAACTCAAAATGTACCACATTCTACCAAAAGAAAAATTGAAAGTGTTAATGTAGATTAAAGAAATAAACAAGTTTGACAGTTGTGAGAAATCAAATTTGGTAGTTTCCAAAGTGTAGTGTAGTGATCCAAAAGCAAGGTTCTGAAGAAACGACTGTGATTCTTATCTGAGAATTAAATGACATGAACCAAGTTTTTCTCTAGTAACAAAAATAAAGTCATCATTTTTTTTATCAGTGTTGCATTGAATTAACTAATTTATTGTA
The DNA here is from genome assembly GCA_031308135.1 of Acheta domesticus. NCBI lineage: Eukaryota > Metazoa > Arthropoda > Insecta > Orthoptera > Gryllidae > Acheta > Acheta domesticus. Next base: position 157,942,982 of record JAHLJT010009436.1, read on the forward strand.
TGAAACTAATTATATACAAGAAAGATGTGAGAAAAGCTCAGTTCAATTTTCAAATGAATTTTACTTGTGAATGTAATTTTAGCATTAAAATACATTGGACCATTCCTTAAATGAAATTCCCAGAATATAAATTCTGTAGTGAAACAAAACAGTAAATTTGAGAATTGATACAAGTCATTTAGAAGTCATTGTAAGAATTTAGAAATTGATGTTTTAAGAGTAACAACTCTTAATTTCATTAGTTGTTTGTTGGTTCTGCTTTCATGTCTTATCCTTTTTGTAGAAAAAACCTTTTGCATCCATTTTATATACACATTTCTCTGTACCAATACAAAACATTAATCAAATCCTCTAATTATAAATGGAGATATCTATAAGGAAAATAATCTTCGTGCATCTCCCAAGTAGCGAAAATATCATATTGAAGCTTATTATTATTAATTTACTATTCGTTACACTAGTTTGCATTGCATCTTATGAATATATATTAATTGGAGTTTCAATGATTCAATTCTCCAGCTTACATTTTATGTGAAGATGCAACTTTAAATAGCTAGGGACATTTATTATAGCAAAGCACTTCCAAAAGTGAAGTAATTTGGTCAATGGTTCACAGACGCAATTTATAATCCATCATTTAAGTTAAAAAAAAAAACAGGATTTGGAAAAGTTTTATTTGTACTATCAATTATACATCATGTTTTACAGCTGCATTTATTTCTTTCACTGTATTAAATTTTGGGTTGAAAAATGCATAATATTTACAAAATTAAGTTAAAATAGCAATATGTTTGATCTAATAGTAAATCAAGTAACACTTTTATTAATATTTTCACTTAATATTAGAAATGAGAACTTCAAAAGTAAAACCTTATAAAAAAATTAACATTTCTCTTCATAAATTTTTAACAACACAACAGAACAAGTAAAAAGAAATTTTTTGTAAAATAACCAGCTGTAGAAATGGACGGAAGAAAAATCAGCTGCTTTCATTAGTGGACGGAGACACAAGTGAAGTTTTTCACTGTCTTGTAAACATTACAGGAATTTCTTAATAACTTTCATATCCATTCTCATGCATATCTGCACTGATACACTATAAAATATCAAATATAAAAGAATAATACATACATATATATATCTATAGTTTACAAAAGAATTAATTTCGTGGATGAGATTATTGATGGTTTTTGAACCAATAACACCTATTGAAGAGATTGTTTCAAACCTCACAAGACCAAAATCATCTGTGTTATATAAAAATACAATTATCCAAAAATGCTTTAGTTACACAAAACATTACAAAATTCTCTTCAAGTTATGAGACCTCCTAGAAACATGACGTATTTAAAAACCAACCGGAATTATTAGCTAAAGTTGACTCTTAACTTTCTTATTGATGAAAAACATCTGAAAAAACCTTAAATATGTATTAAAAGTCTTAATAAGCTTCGAAAAGTCAACCTGATAAATTTGAAGGCTGTGAATTTCTAGCTTTGGCTTAGGAAGAAACTTTATTATTAATGGTTTTTCTAAATGAACACATGTTACTTCATTAAGAAAAAGATTGCAATTCCAATTCATCAAAAAAAGTTTTTGTAGGTTGAATATACATAGTAAATGAATGACCTTGCTTATACAGTTGAATTCATGCTTAGTGCCCCTCAGAAAGTGGTGATAGTGATTCTAGAACAATGCTCACACCAACTTCCTCAAAAACATTTTCTACAAGGTCTCTTGTGAATTTTAATTACATGCAATATACACTGATTTTTTGTGTAATTCCATGCCTGCAATAAGCGTGACTTTGACACATAGTTCAAATAAACATCTGCATTTAGAGGTACCTCATCTCTGTTATTGATATAATACATATATAGTAAACAATCAACTGATTTAATCAGGAAAAAAAAAAAAAACCCTTTTTCCCTTTCTTTCCAAATCTCTGTGGTTTGGAAATTAGGCTGCCACACACAAAGCACTTAAAAATCCTGAGTTCACAAGTAATCATTGCATTCTATCACAGACTGTAAATGCAATTTTTATAACATTCCATAGAACTTGTATTCTCAATTATAGCAAGTCCAAAAACCACAAAGAAAAGGGGTAAAATCACATATGTTGTGCCTGCTGATTTGCAACGCTCGGTGGTTTTGGATGAAAACAAAAAATGTAGAAAACCAAAACATGAAACCAAACATCTCAGATCTTGACCTACTTCACTAAAAATTACCTTACAAGTATGTAAATGCACAAAAAAGTATGAAAGGTTCACACACAGCAACATTGTACTTTCCTGTATTCCAGTTACAATGTTATCTTTTGTGAATATGTCATTTTTGTGCATGTGTAAATACTGTAAATGAAGTTTTTAGTGATGTAAGTAAAGATCTGAGATGAAGTTTGGTTACCTGTTTTGGTTTTTAAGTATTTAAATATGTTTCTCTTGAGACAAGACACTATTACTCTACACTTAATTCCATAGAATGTTGTCTTTAATGCATCAACTGTCACATATATCTTGACTCATGAGTATTCAGCCTTGCAATGCCAAGAGAATAAAAACAAAATAATTTTATAATAATAGCCCGACTAGATTATTGCAATACTAATAAAAATATATGATCTTCTACATCATTTAATTTGAACGGTCAAGATAATATTGATTGTAAACACACTTTTTCTCTTCTCTTCTTAATTCGAGCCTGGTTCTCAAGCTTGTTGAAGATTCACATATCGAAGTTCAGATCTTGAAATGGATTTCATGAGAGTATTATTTTGTAAATTAAAAGCTTATTCCGAGCAAAGGATGCTAAATGCATGAACATGTAAACTCTTTCATACAGTAAAAAACTGTAGAAATGAATTATGAATACTTAATAGTAGGAATGTAATAAACTCCTAAAAATAATAATAAACAGCTTAAAACATAAATTCAACATTTACAGTCTTGGCAGAAATTTTCTAAATAATTAATCTTCAACTTGAAACACCCAATGCACTGATTCATTGGTTCAAGCAAAGGTATGATGGAGGCTTCACTGCATTTGTTACTAATTCCAGTATCATTACACTGAAAATATTGCAATGCTTCTCACCGTTTGTAGAAATAATAAGAAAATGAGATGCATATGACAATAAATTATATACTTTTACAGCATTGTTCTTGTGATTCCTTATTTTAGCAGTCACTCATAATAAGTAGTTTTACTCAGTTGATTACTTTGTAACTGAAAATATGCTATAAATGAGTAATATTTGTATTCAATTCAGATGTTTTAAATAATATATCTTCCTATAATATATAGTTCGATTCACAGTTGTTTATACAAATCAAAGATGATTCCTGATGTAAACTTGAATCATAATGCAGCCACTTTCATGCACAAACCTTTCATTACCTTTCCACATACTTTTTTTTATTATTTAGAATAAAGACTATTTCTTGTATAAAACATACTCTATAAACACAGTCAGAATATTCTCTGGAAAACGACTCTTGGATGCACAACATATTTTATTAGTAAAAGTGAGAAATAATATTCATTTATGTAGCATCCAAAGAGTTAATATCATACTAAATAAAATTACTAAATTACTCTGCACACTTGCGGCTCCAGCTAGACGACATTTGAACATGTCATATCTGAAAAACAATTGTACAAAAAATGATCAAGTTATAATGGAAATAAACAAATACTGAAATGAACATTCTTAAAATATTCAGTACCTTGTCTCTTTATCTTGCACTATATTTGAAAATTCAGCCTCAACAAGCTGTCCATCAAAGTAAGTTATTGGGTTTTCAAATGGATATTCATAACCTTGGAGACATTCACACTTGTATCCTCCTGTTTCGAACTCACGACCAAGAATTGGAACACACTGGAAAAAATTAAACAAAACATTACTTCACTATTTTGATTGATTGTAATATAGTCCCATTTTGAATATTAAAAGTCAATGAATCTCACTATAAATTTAAAAGCAACAGTTACCAGTATAATATAAATTAAATGGAAGTAGTTATGTATGAAAATTTAAGAACTGTACAAAAAGGCATAAAAGGTTTACGATTCTTTCTTGGTGCCATTTTGATGCAGAGAAAAACATTGCCAACACAGTGCCAGAAAACTGATCCCGCCACATTATTACAATGTAATGACAATTTAGATGATGTCAAAAGAATGCATGATTCCTTAGCCTTGCTTGACATAAAGGGAAAATATCTACACTTTATGAATGATCCAAAACAACCACCCTAAAATCATGCAGTTGCAGCCACAGCCATTTGCACAAACTGAAATGGTACATGTATGATTAATCTGCTTAAAACATATCTTTCTTCTTTATTAACCTGAATAAAATAACTAAAATTCTATTTTTTACAAATTTGCTTGCACACACATGGAAATAAATATTTTTACTCTGAACTAATTTATATTAACATCGAAAACATTAAAGATCTTTTCAGAAAGAAAATCTACAAAATCACCTGTATTATTTCTGTAGTATAAAATATCTTTTGCAGCTCTTACATCCACACAGTCTTTAACAAAGGAGATGACAGAATAAAGAATTTTAGGAGGTGAAAAACTGCAGAAAATGATACTTTCTGGGGCCTTCTAAACCATATTTTGAGGTGTGCCTCTTCATCGGTGCCCCCAATTTCTGGAGTAGGTGGGGTAAGCAGTATCTCAAATTCTATTTAAACATACTTTACTAACTTATTTCTCTTTCTTACAGATGTGGTGGGAAAGGTGGGGTAGGATATCCAAATGTGAGAGTTCTCACATGGGTAGGCTAGTTACATAATGTTTTAAATGATGAACATGCTAAATGAAGAATAATTTGAATTTCTGAAATATTGTCACAATTTTCAGCACATTTTTTCACTCCAGCAAAAATTGAGAAATTAACCAAAACATTCTTTTAAAACTTGTTTATACTAATTATTATGAAAATAGGGGTACAGTGATTCTTAATAATAAATTTGAATACACCATCAATTTCCAGAGGTACCCAGATACAAATTACTTTCAAAGAAAGGAAAATTACAAAGGACTTACATAAGATGTCTTCTTATCACATTTGTGGGTGTCTTTAAAAGCATTTGGAACATAAAATTTATCTGGACATTGATTGATATCCAATTTCAGTAAATCCATTGTTACAGCTACAACACCTCTGTAATTAAAAAAAAGCAACATGTTTTTAGAAGTTCTACTTTTAGTAAACAAATGAATGAAATTTTCAACCTTACCCGTAATTCCACTTACTTGAATTCTAATTTAGCTTTAAGGCTATCCCAACCAAAGAAAGGAGCAGCATAGGTTATGGCCCACATGGGAACTTTTCCATCACAATCAAAATATGGTGTTGTCCAGTAACCATGATCAAGATTACCTGCCCTGAAATAGAATTTTAACCCAATGTACCATTTAACATAGTATATGGCAGTAGCATGACAAAATTCAATAAATTCCACAGAAAACGTCAGTAAACTGAATAATGAAATGGACTGCACTGCACTTCATAAATATAATTTAAATTGCTGAAGACAAATTGGAAGTAATTGATAGATATAAAGGGATTATTTTTTTTTCTCATTTTGTTTTAATTTGATTCTGAATTTTCAAAAGCATCTTTTGTAAAGATACTAAATTTTATAGACTGACGAAGTGGTTTTATAAAATACATTTTTATTTCAGTCCAGACCTGGTGTTACAAAATTTTATATAACCAATCCACATCTGTGTAAGTAGAAAATCTCCTTATTGTAAAACATGTAACTTAGTATTTCAGTACACAATTGTGATTTTAAGCCTACCTGTAAAAATTTGGATAGTGTTCATATTTCTTGAGTGTTTCTCCAGTTTCATTAAATCTAATTTTTATTTTCATGTAAAACTTTTCAAGAGAATCAAAATTAGTTGACCATCTTTGCTTTAAAAATTGGAACCATGGCTTATTTGTATACACTTCCTCTGCAACAGTCCACAACAATTTAATGCACAAAAATGGGAACCCAAAATTAATAGAGCTAAGTTTTAAGAATAATTTAGCACAATTCTACCAAAAATGTTTACACAGTTGGGTATCATATAATAATTGAAAAAGAAATTTGTACTAACCAGTTGAATTTAATCTAGCAAGGTCTTCAACTTTGAACTTTCGCACATTTAGTTCCTTCTTATAAGCAAAAGGTGCAAATAATGTTCTGTTGGTAAATTTATTACGATCCCAGTATGTACCAGCAGACCATATTTTTGTATCTCCCATAACAAGAGCGAGTGTTTCTCCGATCATCTGATCTTCAGATAATGGCTTGTCTGCAACTCGTTTTCCAGAGTACACTTCACGAGGATCTGAAATCTAAACAAAGAAGAAATTAAATTATGCAATTCACTTCAATACAAAATTGCACACATTAAGCAAACACACCTGCAGAAAAGCACTAATAAAATTGGCAAGGCGAACTGCCATTTTGGCCTCATTCACAAACTGTTTGTCAGCTCCAAAACTAATATCTCCCCGAAGAATTAAATCTTGTGGACGGTACCTAAATAATTAATTATTATCAAATACAGGTAACAATTATTAAATCTTACAGTACATTACAAAATTACATACTGTTTACATGTTGTTGGATTTATAGAACGAATGTATTTTACTACTTCGTCAATATTAATATTTTCACTATGTAAAGATTCAGGACCTGTAGAGTAATTGCGATACTCATAAAACTTATCAAGATATTTTTCTCGAATATGCGATTTTGCTTTACCCCACTGCACTGGTAATCTGTGAATCCCTGCAAGAGAATTTTCATATTTGAAAAGGATTTTATTTACATACTTATGGCCATAATACTTCATAAAGTCTTAACTTACAGCCAATTTTCATACAATCAAATCCATTATAGTACTGTTCAGAAGTTGCCCTTTCAATTATTTCACCTAAAAATGGTCTTCGAACAATTGTGGGCAGTCTGTAGCCTGGAATACATCGGCATTGGTATCCTCCACGCCTAAATCCCCAGCCATGAATCGGTTCACACTGTAAAAAGGCAAAATGTCAATTTTTCAAAATCATGAAGAAAAAAGGAGACCTGAAATGATTTCATCATGGGAGCTTACCTCCGTCGTTTCCTTTTTACATCTAGCTGTGTCTGCAAAACGATTAGGCCCACTATTACCTTCCCCTTTAGGACACTGGTTTATATCAATACGGTCAAAGTCCATCTCCAAAACACTAACAGCAGTATATCTGAAAATTAACACCAGGATAAGCACTTTCTTTGCCCTAGGGTGCATTGATTCATTTCCTTCGGTTTTGATCTGAATTACTTACGTTGGGTATTCCACATGACGGAAACCAGTATGGCGAGGATAAATATCTGCAATAGGCACAACTGCACTCACTAACCATTTATTTGAGCGACCACAATCGAAATATGGTCTTGTCCATTTAACAGGTCCCGGAATTTCATCAGCACCTATCAATTCAAATATATATTAACACATTGAAAAACAGATTCAGAATTTAAAATTGACGGAGTTACCAATTCCTACCAGGAGGTCCATGGAAAGTAAAAGTTTCATTTGTATTGTTAGCATATCGAATTTCTACTTGGTATGTTGTTTTAGTGTCATGTCTTCTTTCTCCAGGTGCAGAATCAGGAAGCCATTTCTTGTACCTGCGAGAAAACAATTTTTTTTGTACCAGTAATTTCATTTGAGCCACAGGACATGTACTTGCGAATACGTAAAATAAGGATGAGCACAAAAGTGCATTAAAAAAGGAGCAATAAATAAAAAATATTCACTGAGAACAGTGAATTTTTAATTAGAAATAGCATTTCAAAGTACCTAAAAATGAATAATAATTACAAAGAACTAAGATATTTTGGATTTCTAAATACAACAAAAGTACAAACCATTCATTGATTCTGTATGCATCAGAAGTGTAATCCAAACTCAAACTATCATTTGGAATTGCTCCTAAATCTTGCACAGTAAATGTATTCAAAGTGGATATACGTTCCAAATGAATTGGGTCATTGAAGTCATCAGCCCTGTATCATATCAAGATAATAACATACAGTAAATTACGGAAAAGACAACTTTTTACATTTTAAAATACACAGAAACAAACCTAAATGTTCGTGGTGCAAATCGTGGCATAGTTTTATTAAAGAATCCTCTGTAAGATGACGTATAAGATGAATTGGGTGCAAAGTAAATAGCACTAGCATTTATGTGGGGATTTGCTGATACATCAGCAACAGTTGATAAAAAATAATACATCATTCCTGGATCGTAGGTGTCATTTATAGCGGGTCGAATGAATCTTGCTTGTAATATGTAACTCCAAAAAAATGCACGATTCATAGCCATATTATGTAGATGCAATAATGCAGTTCTATTTGGAAATACGGGATTTATATTATGTCTTTAACATCCGGAAGATGGGATATTGAATCCTCTGGCAAGTACAGATCTGGTCGGTGTTGAATGGGGCAATTATCTGATGTAACTTTATCCATTCGTAATCGCACTTCGTCGAATGCATCTCGAACTTGCCACTCGTATTGACCACACACAAGCGCAGCAAACAAACTGACACTTAAGAATACACTCCACTTAATGTTCATATTGGGAGTACACTGACTCCCATTTATTGGTTTTGGGCTTCCCATTGCGAATTGGTCCCTCACAGAACTTTCTCTGCATAAAAGTGATAAATGCTCGCGAAATTCGCCAAATAACACAATGCACTTGTATCAGTTTCCTGTTCGCAGGTGGGTGGGACCACAGGTGGGGTCGGACTATGCGACGCACCGGCTAGCTAGCACAGCTACATCACCGACGCTAATTCGATATAACAGAGGACCTGCAACAACCCTATTTGTTTCAAACAATGATCTTATAAGTTCAAAGCACCCAGAAAAAAATTGTTCCGTCCACACCAACACATTGCATTACATTGCTCTTCGATGTTTACATCGGCACTGTTGCCACATTTACAAACACACCTGTTAATGGGCTACACGAAATTCACAAAAATGCTTAGATATTAGATTACAATATTAATGGACAGTTCTTGAGACTTCAATATTACAAAGAACAACAACAAACAAGTCCTTACATACCACTGAAACAAAGAAATACTGTAACGAGCAATGCATCAAACCTGTTATTTTTTAGTGCAACGAGTGATCATTGGAAATACCAGGAAATAATTATAATACATGGGGAACTCGTATCAAGATATTTGCAAAAATGAACAAATATTAGAGATATTTATTTCATTCCGCCAATCACATCCATAACAATAGGCCACCCAGCCATAACCCTGCAGTATTGTAATTGCCACACCCATTTGCCCACGCCGTATATCATTACAGTAACGCAAATACAGAAAAACAAGAAAGGTTAGGCAATTTAAGATGAATTGGAGGTATGTTGACTGATGGTTGTTGCGCCGTTCAAGTACTTACAAGTCTTAAGAGAATAAAATGCGATATACATTTTTGGGATTGTAGCCTTTTCTTTTGCATTCTGTAATTTGATGCATCATGAAATGAATTCAAAATATTCATTTTCAACATTATTTATTTAAATGACATGGTTCTGATTACATGCGATTTTACCACAAATAACTCTGAAAATCGCTTACTTAGTAAGTATTTATAATTTATCAATTTACAAGAATACTGATGAATCTTTGGAATTTTGATAAATACTTGTCATTATTTTCTTAAGCTTCCAGTCGCTTATCGTAAAGGAAGTGCTGGGGGGTCCTTGAAATTTAGCTGGACATTAAATTCTCACAGAATTCATACAACCGCCTAGTAATAGATGGACCAATGAGGTTTAGCCTCTTTTCTAAATTCGAACTGCAAGTCCTGTTATGCAAGGTATGGGTTGGAGAGTATCCCTGCGCGTCGTTGTGTGGCCCCCTCGCAAACGTGATCACGTTGACGTTGTCTGCCGCCATTTCCCTCACGGATCCTCGGTTTACTAAATTTTGAAGGTAAATTTATATTGATTTTGGATAGAAAACGGTCGTTATTTCGGGTGTGCTGTGCGAAGAACGAAGGCTGAATTTGTTGCGATCTCCTGTGTATAGTTTGTTTTTGTGGTGTTGTGTATTGTAAAGTAAGAGGCTGAATTTATGAATAAGATTTAAGCGACCTTAGGACTCCCATTGCCGGCCGGTGCGTTGGGGAACAGAAGTGCTCGCTTGTGTTTGTGAGTAAGATTGCGTTGCATATTTAATTGTATTAAGTCTCAGAGGTCAATTGTACGCGTCATTATTATTCGCATTCGTTCGGGAACTTCGTTTATTTATTATATTGAAATAAATTTGTGTTCGGTGTTTTGTTGCTTCGAAGAACCAAGGAGTTGTCTTGGCGCCTTCTTTCTCTTGTTTACATTGCGCCATAATCGTGTGTTAACAAAGATGCTCTCGGAGACATTCATTATTTGAAAGTAATATCGCTGTGCTTTGTACCTTGTTGAACATTATTATATTTTTGGTTGAATTCAGGTCGTTAGCATTTGCATGGCGCAAGCAGGAGGCCAAACGGGGCGTGCATTAAAAACACGTGATTGCATTTTAGCGATACTGATAATTGAATACCCCGTGGGATACAGTTGTGGAAAGTGGTAGTGAGTGAATGTAAGTGTACAATGTTAACTTAGTACATATATTTATGAATGGGCTGTGAAGTTTCCATGTATTGTGAGGAAAGTTGACTCTCATTTCGTGGGCCATGACTCATGATCACCTCCCCGTATTGTAGCGCGAAGCGAATATTTTTGGAGTAATGTATACTTTCACTTGTTTTGCAACACGAAATAAATAATTTTTGGTGGTCCCTTGCAACAAACGAAGAACGGTGAAGAGAATTTGATTTGTGTCCCTATTTAAATTTTATCCAAGTCTGATCTTCCCCGAAGAATGTTATAAATTTGCAAGTCTGTGCTGTGGGTTAAAGGATATAGTTTTAAGCAGAAATAAGGTTTAAGACTGATATGAGCTCTTAAAATTTTTTTAGAAAATTTATAACGTTAAATTCCATTTAATGATGGTCAGTTAGTTGATTTTTAGTTAGCTGCTTTGAAGTATATGTAGGTTCAATCAATAGAAAATTTGTTAAAGACCTTTTAATAGTTTGTAAAGTGAATTTTGCCACTCTAATTGAAATCGATTTTTTGTGACCTAAACCGATAGTATTTGACATTCTGAATTTTCGGTATTCGCGCGCAGCTTATCGGGCATCATTAGTGTTCCTGTAATATTTTTGTTTTTAGCAATGGCGGAAGGGAATGGGGAGTTGCAAGTTAAAGAGGAGCCCAAAGAAGAATCACAGGATATAAAGACAGAATATACGGCAGACTATGCAAAATTGGTGGAATATGGATTAGATGAAAAGGTTGCTGGGAAACTCGATGAAATTTATAAAACGGGTATGTTGTCTAGAGACTCCTTTTGGTAGGGTCGTTTGTTTGTTCAGCTGTACCACTGTATTTGCTCTGGAACTGTTTTTTCCAAGTAGTATGTACAACTTTGTTATTGTACTGTTGTAGGAAAACTTGCACATGCTGACTTAGATGAACGTGCTCTTGATGCGTTAAAAGAATTTCCTGTGGACGGAGCTCTAAACGTTCTTACTCAGTTCCTTGACTCCAATTTGGAGCACGTTTCTAATAAGTCTGCATATCTCTGTGGTGTAATGAAAACATACAGGCAGAAAAGCAGAGCAGGCCAAGGCTCCGGGTCTGGTACTGTTGCCAAAGCCCCTGACGAAGACAAAATTAAAGTGAGTTATTAGGAATCCAGCAATTCAAATCCAAATTTTTTTTATTAAGAAGGCATATCCTTACATTATGTGCAAAATTCTTCTTTCCAGTCTATTTTGGAACGTACTGGTTACACACTTGATGTGACAACTGGGCAGAGAAAATACGGAGGACCCCCACCAAATTGGGAAGGGCCCACACCAGGCAATGGGTGTGAGGTAATTTTGCTACCATTCAGAAAGTTGCTTAATTTGTCTTGGTATAGAGTGTAAATAATAAATTTGGGTGTAGGTATTTTGTGGAAAAATTCCCAAGGACATGTATGAAGATGAACTCATTCCACTTTTTGAAAAATGTGGAGTTATATGGGATTTGCGGCTTATGATGGATCCTATGACAGGTCTCAACAGGGGTTATGCTTTTATTACATTCACCACGAGGGAAGCAGCTCAATCAGCTGTAAAAGAGGTAAATATATTGTAAAACACTACATTTTATTGATAAGCCACATATATTAGTTGGCTGTGCTGCAGTAGTATCACATACCCTCTATGAATAGCCAGGCTAGTGGGTTTTGTTACTATTTTAAGTGTTCTCTGGTACCAAACTCACTTGATTTGGTCTTAAACTTGTTGAGGCTTTTACTATATTTTTAGCTAGAAAAATGCTGAATTTTCACAGGTCTAATGATGACCATAATTGGCACAAATATTTTATAAATCACTAAATCTTAAGACATGCAATGCTTTTAGCTGCAGAGCTCAGTGAGTTTGAACCTGTGATGGCCAGAGTGATGTTTTAAGAGTGTTTTTCAATGTAATTGTATTTAATATTAATGTTTTCAAGGTGTAGGATAAGTTTTACTTCCAGGTCTCCTCTTTGCTCTGTGGGCAAAATTGGGACTGGAGAAACTTTTTGTTTGGAGTTATTTGAAATTCAAACTCATATTTTGGCTCTGTCGCAGAAGCAAAGTCGCAGTTTTAGTTATTTTTTCTTTTTCTTTCTTTTCTTTTTTTTTAATTATTGGAATGCGTTTTCTTGTAGCAGTAGTACTATTTGGTGATCATTTTGCAGTAGATTTGTTTTAAAAAGGTTAGTGGAATGGAAATTGTTAGGTGTAAGAAAATTTGTTACAGGATGCACTGAAAACATCGTGTTTGCAGTTTACAAAAATTATGAAGCTTGAAGTGAAGAGCATGCCTGTACAGTAGTATGTTGTGCAAAATTGTCCAATCTTCAGTTGGTCCTTAAATTGACTCTTGGCCCTCCTATTTTTTATTTTTTGAATTTGTTGATGTGGCTCACTCACCAAAATTTGGCATATGTTTGTTTTTCTCTTCATCCCACAGCTCGATAATCATGAAATCAAACCCAACAAGTGCCTGAAAGTTAACATTAGTGTTCCCAATCTCCGACTTTTTGTGGGCAACATTCCAAAGTCTAAAGGCAAAGAGGAGATTCTGGAGGAGTTTGGTAAATTAACAGGTAATGTGAATTGGAAGAGAAGTTTATACTGTAGTGTAGTCACAGCTGGGGATGTGTGGGTTGAGTGCAACTCTGCCTTTCGGTTTGTTAGTTGGTTACCCCCTTATTCAAAAGCAGTTTTTACCCCACATTCGTAGGCACGAGCTTCCTCATGTCCTTCAATGGTGGTCCTGGTGGGCAGTGGGTAGGAGTGTAACCTCCTGTACCATAATACCTACCCATCTGCCTTTATCACATTTAACATACCTCATTATATTAAATTCACAGCTCGAGCTAAACATGAGGTAAGGAGTGGTTCTGAATACGGGGATGAAATTGGCTTGCTAACGTTCAGACAGGCAGGGCATTCCGTGTCCTTTCGTTCCCACCTTCACTCTCAACAAGCAGACCAGCCAATAAACAGGCACATATACCCTCCAGGCAAGCTTAATTGGCTTTCTTCCTTCCGCATTGTTCTTACAGCTGAATGATTATGAAATTCGAAAAGGCAAAAAGATTGGCGTTACCGTATCTTATAACAATCATCGCTTATTTGTGGGGAATATACCCAAGAATCGAGATCGAGATGAGTTGTTTGAAGAATTTTCGAAACATGCACGTAAGTTGAGCCTCTCCCTTACGTCCATAATTTCACTTTAATTGTGAAGGAGATGAATGATTAACTTAAAGCAAAGATTGGCTGGAAGCAGTGTGCTTGACTACTGAGTCTAGCATTAGTATTATAAAATCATCTTCTTATTCCCCATTATTAAGATATTCAGTGCTTTAGAGCTTTTTACATTTTGTGCTTCCCTATTTAAGAAAGAAATGCGCATGGGGTGGGAATGTTGGATGGGTGTAGGGGAAAACTCATGAAAGTCCATTTTACTATTAAAGAACTGCACTCATTTGGTACTTATTGGCTTGACAGGTGTGAAAGTGGAATGATTCTAAGCATTACCAGCTGTATGTAGTTTGAAAGTGCGAGAAATTTGGCTGTGACATTAATCAAAATGATCCATGAAATGGACTTTGATTGCTCTTTTCTCGTGCTCCCCTCATTTTAAGATTCATATTTCAGTTGCATATTTATATACAAATACATTACAAACACGCACTGGGAGTGTTATTAATTGATATATTTATCTCTCTTTAGCTGGTTTGACGGAGGTCATCATCTATAGTTCACCCGATGACAAGAAAAAGAATCGTGGTTTCTGTTTTCTTGAGTATGAGTCTCACAAGGCTGCTTCCCTTGCTAAACGACGTCTTGGTACAGGGCGGATCAAAGTTTGGGGCTGTGATATTATTGTTGATTGGGCTGATCCCCAGGAAGAACCTGATGAGGCGACGATGTCAAAGGTTGGTTTTAGTAATTTTGCCCACCTCGATGTACTGCTTGTTTATGGTCAGTTTAGTAAGAAAGTTCAATTTTTATTTAGGTTAAAGTTTTGTATGTACGAAATCTGACACAAGACTGTTCAGAAGAAAAATTGAAAGAGTCGTTCGAAGCATTTGGGAAAGTTGAAAGGGTCAAGAAAATCAAGGATTATGCTTTTATTCATTTTGAAGACAGAGATCATGCTATTACAGTGAGTACCATGGTTTTGTTGTTTGAATTTTTATTTATCACAGAGCAAATTGTAAATTGAGATTTGATGCAGGCAATGAGGGAACTCAATGGAAAGGAAATGGGTGGCTCTGCTATTGAGGTATCCCTTGCGAAACCACCTTCAGACAAAAAGAAGAAAGAGGAAATTTTAAGAGCCAGGGAAAGAAGAATGATGCAGATGATGCAAGTGCGGGGTGGATGTTCCCCATCTCATCCGAGTATGATGCCTGGGGCAATGCCATTGCGGGGGCCTGGAGGGCCTGGGCCTCGTGGTGCGAGTGGGGCTGGCTCTATGAGGGGACCCATGGGACGAGGAGACTATGGTAGGTGCCTGCTGTTACACTGGTGATTCAATGTTGATAATTAGCTTCTGATGTGATAAACATTTAATCAAGTCATTACTAACTATTTAATTTTAGTACAAAGTCATAAACTAATAATTCATATTTTTGATTCCTGATGCAATTATATTGCAAAAACTTATATTCAGTATATCTTGAAATGAGATGCAGGTATTAAATTTAAAGCATGCTTACAAATTTTAAGGCAATGATTTTCCTTCGTGACATGTCCCTCATCAAGTTATTGGATTTGCATGAAATATGATCATACAATATTTTTAAATAGAAGTGTCTATTGAATGTAGATTGTAGTTCTAAAATGAGGTTCCTAATTACCAAATACGTTTCTTTTGAATTTTGTATGGAACTCCTGATCTAAAGTTGTTTTGTGAGCCTTTGACATGACAATTGCTTTGGAAAAGATTAACATTCATGACCATTTTATGGCTGAGGTTTACTGGCCAAATTGTTGTCCAATTATCGTAGTACTATACAGATGTTAATTCCTTTATATAAATGTAGTCATTACTTAATTCTGGTTAGTGCTGAAATGCATCAAAATGTTAAAATAAAGTTATTTATTGAACATAAGTTCTACAGCTATGTGAAAGGCTCCTAGAACACTTACGAGCATATGCGTATATATGCTCTGCATGCTATATTTGCTATTTTGTAGTATTTTTCACAATGTAGCTCACTTGTTGGTCTATAAATTGTTATGAAGTGCTTTACTAAAAAAATAAGTTATCAATTGTTGCTCATCAAATTTAATCTCTGAACATAGTTAAAAGTGCTGGGAAAATAGTCATATAAGGTAATATAACTTTTGTATCCGTTTTTTTTTGATAAATTGACTTTGAATGATTGCTGATTACATTATACTACGGAATTTTTCTCGAGATTTCATTTAACCAACAAAAGAGTAATTTTGTGATGAAAATACAATAACTTAAGTTGCACTTTAAATGAGGAGTTCCTTTGTTAGAGAGTAGAAATTGCTTTTGTGTGTGTATGCTTGTGTGGTAAGTGATGGCTTGCTCACTTTCTTAAATTGTAAATTATATTAGGTTAAGTGTGCTTTATTTTTTATATTTCAGTTATGTGCAGGATGTTTTATATTTTTTGTGCTGTGTTTTCTCTTAGTATGAACTAATTAGATGTTACTGTGCCAATTACTGTTCTCATTTTATATATGGTGTAATTCACATCCATATTTGAAGGTAGATAAAAGAGCATCTTCAGTTAGTACTTACATGGTGAAAACTACAGCCCATATATGATTCATTATTGGAAAAAATTACTAAGGCATGTCTGCAAAAGATGAGTGGATTACATGAAATACATAAAAAAAAATTGGGACATTACTTTCTGAAAATATTTCTATTTGTCAGTGTTAATTGAAGGGTATATTAGATCAGAATTTGTTGAGAATTTCGTCAATATTGAAAATCAGTGATTCTTTAAAGAAATTGAAAAAAATATGTAAAGAATGCAATGGGCTTCATCAGATATCCTGGTTAGTGAGTGCTTGCAGGGGTGAATCACGTATTTTACGTAAATACTGCAATTTATGAGGGGAGGGAATTCATCAACTAAAAGCATCTCGCACTAATATCAGTTTTTGCAACAACTGTGTCACGGAAGTCCTTGGAGTATTTCTGAAGGGTAACATGATGTTTAATTGCAAAGCAGTGTTGGGAGCAGACCTCCAGGTGTTCACAATTACTAGTGTTGAGATTCTAGTGGGTTATTTGTGTGTATCATTGAAGGGTATGAGCAGTTTTCAGTGGAGATAATAAAACAATATAATTTTAAGTTTAGGGTCTTGCATTGAATATTTTGATGGAGGTGGAGTTTTTTCTATATTTTCATGGTGTATACAATTATGTATTTCAAAGATCACAGCAACAAATGTTAAACCAGTAAATGTATACTTTCAAATATGTTGTTTGTTCATATGTTCCACATGAAAACGTGTAAGGGTAAATAAAGATATTCTTGTAGTGGAAACAGTGGGAGTTGCATAAAACTGCGAGATCAGATGCAAGATGCTTTTGAAGAGAAGCATGTTCAGCAGAATATTTAGCGCCCAGGGGAGCAAAGGGACCTGGGCATTCGTTGCAGTATTCATGGTTGTGGTTTGTTACAGTTCTACCACTATAATGTAGATGGATTATATTGCCAGGAGTAGGTGCAGTTATTGTTCAGATTTTAAATCCTGCATGTTGTTTTACAAACAGTTGATTGTTTTTTGTAATGCTGGGACTTGTTTAACATGTGCAACTAGTTTGTTCATGAATATTCAGAAAGAAATGTTCCTAGCATTGCAAAACAGTCATATGTTTGCATTTCACTTGGCAGGGTGACATGATATGAAAACCTAATATTGCACGTGCATAGATCTCCTATTAATGCTGCAGGATAATGACTTTCAGTACAATCTACTGTTTAGTTATGCATGGTATTTTGGAAAAAAAATCCTTGTAGGAGATACATCATACAATGTTCTGTGTATTTGTTATTTTAATTAGTGTATTTGTGTATGTTCACAAATGTTTCTCCTTACTCTGGAGTTGCATTTTTGGACATTAGTTATAAAGGTAAGTTAATGTTAGTTATGTTTGTCCATTGTGACTTATGTGTTGGAAGTCTTGGTGTAGAAGTGTGGTGGTAGATATGACTTCATTTTCTGTATTTTTATTTAAATTATATTAGAAAAGTAATTTTTTGTAATTTTGATTTTTCTAAAATGAAACCAAATTTTACGTAGTTAGATATTTATTTTCTGGCCTGAAAATTTTAATTTACTTCTCTTTTCCCGGCATGCCTTTTTGTTATTCCATTCAGACGATTTCCCGAAGGAAAGATCATTTTGATTGGATATCGTCGTGGCTAAAATTGCGTCTGTTTGTTGTTGTGTGTTTTTATAGATTATGATTACGACTATTACGGTTATGGGGATTATCGAGGTGGCTACAGTGATCCGTATTACGATGACTATTATCGTTACGAGGATTACTATTTTGATTATCCGCCGCCTCCACCACCTGCCAGAGGGAGAGGCAGGCAGCCTCAGCCGGTGGGTCGATCGACTTTATTAATCGTTGCAAGTCGTTTTTCGTTTCATTCGTACTACGCTAGCTAAGTTTGATTGTGGCACAGCGTTCAGAATTCCTGAATAATCATCAAATACCTACACGCAGTTCCCTGGATGCAAGTTTGAGGTGACTTGAATAACAGGGCTTTTTGTGACCATGCAAAAATTAACTACTGTTTAATGTACTTATGCTTCCTGCTAGGCTTACAAATTACGGACTTCTGTGTTTGAAAAAAAGGGTTGGTAAATTCAATTCATGATGTGGGGTTTGGGTGCAAAGGGTTAATCCTTTGCTGTAATTCATCTGATATTATTCTTCAGTGCACTACTCTTTTGCGTGGTTACTCCTGATGCCAATTACTAACATGTCATAGCTATATAACTACATCTCCTTTGGAACACAGTGCCACATTCAAATAGCTTATCATATCTGAGCCATTGATGCAGGCCTCAAAATTGAGATAAGTAGCCGGGAAAAGGTAATTCAAAATATTTCTACGTGAAAATCGTTAGGTTTTTATGGTTTATTATGAAATGCCTCAGGGCTGTGTGTGTGCCTGTATTGGCTCAGATATGATAATGTGTTTGTTTTTTTGCTGTCTAGTTGCAGGGTTATCCAAAAGTACTGGGGAAAGGGAACGGAGACATCTCAGCACTACAGTTTAAATTCAACATCGACTAACTTTTCCTCAAATGTTCATGCATCCTTGTTATGCGGTGTTGTGGCTGAGGGTTCTTGTGCGACAGTGATTACAAAGTATTGGATCCTTGTCATCTTTATGCTACCCTAATTTTCTGTTTTTCCTGTGGAACAGGAAGTTTCTTTGAAGAAGATAGCCCAGGTTAAACCTCTGTGTACAAATGTAAAATCTTTAATGCCTTATATTCTTAGAATAATTCCAAATTGTCTACTGAATGGTATTTGCTGTTCCTATCTTCAGTTATGAGGAAAGGTTAGGCTATTTGAAGAGGGAAGCCTAATCTCTAAAAGTTGCTGCATAAGAATAAATTGCATATAACTGGCTACACTCCTTTAAAATATTCTCTTGCTTTGGCTTTAGTATCTGTGCTTTCTGCTTTTTGTGGCCGCTTTTAGAAGCTTACTGCTTTTAGCTGGGCGCAAGTAGATGCTTTTGGCTTCCTTTCCCAAATATCCCAACCCCCTGCAAAACTGCTCGTTTTGGATAACCCTGCTCTTTGCTGTTAAGTTGACTATACTGATATGACTAAGGTATCAGAAGTTTCATAGCAGCCCTTATGAACTATACATGTAACACATGCAACTGCTGTTTAAGATGTTGGAAATGTTTACATCTATAATTATTTGAAAACTTGAAATAAGTTTGAATTGATAAGAATATTAATTTGGCTTGTGTTACTTGTATTTTTAGAAATAATTAAGTAATTTGTGTTATTATTAATATTAATTTTCATTTCCTGTAATGCAAGTTGACCATTACACGTTTAGATGTTAAGCTTGACTGAAGTTTCTTGTATGCAGAAGGGTTTTCAATAAAGGCGAGTAGGAAAAACATATTTACTACATGTTAAACTCTTGGGCATCTAGGATCCAGAGGAAGTTGGTCTCATGGAAACAAACTCGTCTCAGATCACCATGAGCGGTGGGATTCAGGTTTGTGCTTGAAATTCCCGCCTACTCATTTAGAACCACTTCAACATCACATGACAATGTCCACTGAAGATGATCATTAATGTTTTTTTGTTGTTTTTTTTAGTGTTAATGTTATTAATTATACTTGATAATTTGTCTGTGCTGTTGAAGTGGGTCATACAGTGAACTTCAATGTGTTTTTTTTACTAATCAAAAATAGGTCTGGTTTCATCATAAGTTTGTTATATTTATTATTAGTTAATTCTTCTTTCAGTTGTAATGATTATTTACTACTTGAAGTAAAGCTCCACACATGGCTGAGCTAATAGTGTCCTGTTTTGGTTAGGCTGGCCGTGGGCGTGGAGTGGTGGCCCGTGGCCGAGCAGGTGGGCCCCCACCCCGTGGGGGAGCCAGGGGGGCACGCACCGCAGCCTCCGCGGCCCGTGGGGGGGCTCGAGCACCCGCACGTGGGGGGGCCCGCGCCAAGGGAAGTTTACCAGGTGAGGATGGTCTGTATCTTCACCTCCTTTCACTCACCTCTTAGTCTGTAGGTAAATGCAATACAACCTTGATCAGTTGCCATTGACAGACTTAAAATATTTGAGTCTTGACAAATTTTCAGGGTTGTAGTGCATTACTATTCACTTCGACACTGATTGCTGAACACTTAAAAAGTTTTCAGTGTAAACAATATACTACCAAATTAGCTTGTGATGTGATGCACCTTGTGATTGAAGTCTGAAGGGAATTATAATACATTTTATTGATTTATATTGTTTTTCCAAAATTTTAGTAGTAAAATAATATTATATACAATAGATTTGGTAATGTAATGTTGGTGTCTTGTATGCAGTAAGGGAAAAATTGTTAATTTGTTAAAACATTGAAAATTGTTTTGTGTTATATTTGATCCATTATAAATGTAAATAAGGTTCGGATGTTAGAATGTGCCTTACTGCATTAAGCTTAAAAAAATGTGAACAGGATAGATATTTTTATAAAGAATGTAATTTATGTACATAACATGTTCAAATCAGTAGTTTCTGTTTGAATTTTATTGCCACAAACTTTACAAGCTATTTTTGTCAATATTTTGATGTTCCTGGAAACTACTGAAATGAACACATTTAAGACAATGTTAAATAAGTTTTTAAAATGTACATTTATTGTCATTGATAAGTTAATTTTCTAGAAATGAGTTTATGGATTAATTTTTCAGGAAAATAGTAATGCACCTGCATGAATGTAATGTAATAGCCTGTTTGAAGAAATTTTCTATCTTGAATTGGACGCTCATGAATGGAATATTGAACTTGGTTTGTTATTTCTGACACTGAAGCCTTTTTTCTTTTAAAAAAAAGTGTCAAAGTGTTATTTTGTAATGAAGGTTCATTGCATTGCTTTTATATGGTGCATGTACTGAGAGAATGATAATTATCATTAAAATGTTGATCATTGAAATGTTCTTGTGTACTTAGTTCTTCTCTACATTGAGGTATAATACAAAATGTAGTTGAATAATGCTCATGGGCAACATCAACATTGATTGTGGATGTGTGCTACATAGTGTGCAATATTAGATGCATGTCTTGAGTAGACATGACAATGTAAATGGTGATTAATACATCATTCAATTGAAGTTGAAATTGTAGGTTATTACATCTGTCCATAAGTTCATCTTAAGAGAACTAGATGTTCTGGAGGGTAGAAGTTTTCTTGCTGTGAGTAAGAACTAGACTTCATACAGAAGTACTTTTTTTATGAGACATGATCAGTGCATGTAAAATACTAATGAGTTTTCAATTAATATACCCTGTTGAATTTTAAAGATGTGTACATTTCAAGCCAATGCTTGTGATGTGAACAGTAGACTAGCTCACTGCGTGTTTTGTTGCTGGAATATGAATGTGACTAATTTTACCTAATTTAGTAAATATAAATATTTTACCCAATTTCATAAATTTATTGTCAATTGTGAAAATTATGGTATTTTAACTAGCACGTTGTATGGTAGTGTGAAAAATTGGCCATAGCCTGGAAAGTGTTATTAAATAGTAATTAATTCTGCTCCTTGTCAGATCATTTATTCATGCGAAACAATGTACATTTGTGGAGCTGTAAGAAATGATTTGTTTTTTAGCATTTTTCATGCAATTAAATTGAGGGTTGGTTAGTTTTTAGCTGAAATTCAGCCATAGTATGATTGAAAATGTTAAATTAAGTGTTACTGTTTATGTGAGAAGATTTTGATTGACTGGCAAACCATTGGTTTCGCTGAGACATCACACATTGTAAATTTTTGCAAAAGCAAACAGTTTTGACTAGGGTTTCTCACAGCTACCTGCATGTATGTTGATCATGTCCCAGACACACTAGTTTGTTACTTTAAATTCTTTATTTTAAGGACAGCATAATGGTTATGAAATACCTTCAAAATTTAATTTGTGAAAAGTGTAATAACAAAGTCGCAGCATTTAAGTACTACCCATATGCATGGTCCCTTACACTGCCATCCTAGCTTTCAAGAATTCTGGGCAAGGGAGGTTTCACTTTCAGGATTTTGGACAAGGGTTAGTTTGGGCTTGTGAATATACTCTTTATTTTGTGAATTCTTTTTGGTGATTGCTCCATTAAATACTTATTTTGGTTTTATTTCTGAAGGGTACTATTTTAATAGGGCGCCTTAAACGAAAGTAGTGTGAAAGTTAATTCCTGCATTTCTTTTAAAGTGTTTTTACTTTTTAAATCATGTCTGTGTGACAAAACAGTAGATAACAAACTTGTGATTGGAATATCAAGGTACATGCTAATGTCCTGAGTGTTTCAACTTATTGCATTTAAGGCATAAGCTCATTTCCCATCTTGGTTTTCATGTGGGGAGAAATTTCACATAACTGCTGTTCGTATTAGAGATATAGAATTTGAAATTGTAGCATGTGAATTGCTAGCAAGCCCTCACTTCTATTGCTATTTATAATAGGAAGGAATATTATGTCATTTGGCTGAACTACTGGCTTGGCTGATTTGTTTTTGTTTTGCTTTGTTCCACTGTTGTAAGTTACCTTGAATACTATAATCTTCCTATTCGACTTGAAATATGTGAAGAAAGAAGGCTCCATTAAACTAGTGTGACGAGGTTACATTCACATATTTCAAGAGAAAATCACCCTTGCATAAATTGGTTCTCCACTTCAATTCACATGTTTAACAAAGTTCAGTTAAATTGCATGTTTCTGTTCCATTAAAAATGCGAAGCACATGCTGAATAATTATACCACTGAAGATGTGTTAATCACCTTCTAATGATATGTGCATGTGAATTAGTACTGAAAAGATCCAGGAAGGTGATGGTATATAGTTTGACTAATGGTTCACATATGTTGTGTGTGTTTTTGCAGCAGGTAAGCGCAAGTTTGATGGGGGTCACCAGAACCAGGGGGAAACTAAACGTCGCTACCAGAGCAACTGGGGAAATCAGCCCCTTGCCCAACAGCCACTGAGCAATGCATATGGGCTTGCGGGCGTCAACGGTGGCGGCTACAGCTCGGGCGGGGACCAGCAGTGGTACCAGGACACGTATCAGTCCTGGAGCTAAATACCAGTGGGTAGCTTCCTATGAGTGGATGAGTTTGTGGGGCCCAGGACCCTATTGACCATAAGTTGTGATGGGGTCATGTGAACATTAAATAAATAACCCCAAAAGCTAAGTCAGGAGTGAGGGAGGGATGTGAAGAACTGAGAGTCCTCTCATCTTAAGGCTAACTTATGTTGGTCATGTTGTACAGAGACAATATGTTTGGTTAAAAGTGGATTTTTCAAACGGGCCCCTCAATGTGAGAGAGCTCTGTCTTGTTCAACAGTGGCAAGGGAAGAGGAAGACGGTGAAGTGAAATTAATTGTTGCTCATATATGATTCAAAAACCCACTTGTAACATTGCAAGAATATGGTCTCCCACTATTAATTTTTATTAATTTTTCTTTTAAATTTTAATTTGGTTAACATGTTTTGAATGTGTTAGCACGAGCATAGTTGTCCGTATTGTTGACTTAATAACAAACACTTCTTTCTTCCAAATTCCATAACCAATCCCACCTTGCAATTTGATGTACAGAAGCAATCTTAATGTTTGGTTGAAATATAACTTTCTAAGATGTTGATTATTTCCCCTGCCAAAGCCCCAACCCCCTAGTTCTGGAGACATTACATCTGAAGGGGGAAATTCTAAATCACCAGCTGTTATGTGCCACATTCTGTGGCCCCCTTGTCTTATTTTACCCCAATGTTTGACTTGAACAAGTAAACAAGCAAGGCGTGGTTACTGGACTCTGGGATATGCATTGAAATTTTGGTTAATGGTCATGACTTAGGTTTCTGCAAATGAGCCTGTTTAATATTAAGTTTGTGTTTTTACTTTTTATGTCAAATTATGTAATGTAGAACATGATCAGCAGTAAATTGAACCACTTTGTCAAAATGTGAGCAAAGATGGGCAAAGTTTCATTTGAAAGTTGAAATAAATTTAATGAGCTGTTTTATTGTAAAATATTTATATCCACACATTTGTGGGTTCTGATGAGTGGGTTTTTTGGCTTGCGAGCATTTGAAGTTATCTCTGGCCTTTGTACATGTAACAACAAAAATTCGGCCCAATCTAGAGGTATAGCTTTTACTGCAAGATCGATAATTGGATTAAGGAATTGGTGATCTGTGATGACTATCTGAAAACAGAAGCATCTTTCACTCGACTGAGTGAAATTTTGCTATACCATTTTGTAAATCCATCAACACTGGCTTCTTAAAAACGTGGGTTTGAGAGTTTGTTCATGTTCAAACGAAGAGATCATGTCTTAAAACACTTGAATCAAGGGTATGTTACTCTTGGTCCAGGTGATTTTTTTTAATATATATATAAATATATATTGTATTCCTACTGCTATGTGAACATAATGTGATTGTTTTAGCGGTAATTGTTGGGGGAGGACCAATAGAGTCCCTTCGTTTTCTATTATGTGGACGTTGGATCTCCCACCACAATGATTTACAAACCTGTTTTGAAAAATGTTTATTTTTTTTAATTCCAAATAATATGCTTTGCTTGGTTTCCAATTTTCTGCATCTTTTATTATAATTTTCAAATTTTGATTGCCTGCAAATTTAGTGTGCTGTAGATTGAATACAAACAAGTTAAAAGTACTGTTGACAGTTGATTTTTCGGGTCACAAATGTCAAATGATTTCTGTGAATCACCCGATGTAATGATCTTCTTACATGTCACAATAAACAGTTGTCTGTGAATTACATTTCTTAATTCCATAGATAACAGAAATGATTAGCTGCTTATTTTTTATTGTTTTTTTAAATAATTTTACCAGTCTCCTTTGTCCTTACATCAAAAGTTGTCAGAGTTGACAGGTGTAAAATTTTACAGCATTTGAAGTTTATCTAAATGTAGGCTATAATTAGTTGTAGCATTTTTAACAGCAGAAGGACTGGGTATGCTACTGGAGTGAAGATTTGCTCGACTGCTCATTGGACACAGCTTACTTTTATGTTCACATAGGTGTATGAAACCAAGTGAAGTCGTCTGAGCTGGGTTTGATTCATTTATTCCAGATGGTTTTACAGGGTTTCTTTGAAAATTTGGTTTAGTGTTGTAGTTCCTTACACAAACCCAGGAGATCAGGGTGTGCTAGTGAAATGGTTAATCATTGACCAAAACAACTTAAGTTTTCCAGATTTGAGAAGTTGCAGCTTGAAAGTATGAGTGTGATCATATAAGCAATGTTCAGGGAGCTTCTTATTTCAGCTGAGTGGACTTGCAGACCATAAGATATTTGTGTTTGGCTGATCTTTTGAGCAACTAGGTTTGTCTTTGTCTTGGTAATAGGGAATCTTTGTAGTAGATTGTATGTATACACTGGAGGTGCTGTTTGGTTACATGAAATGAGACCTTGTGCCTGCAGCTATAGATTATGCTTTCTCAGTTTTAGACTGGTATTTTGGTCATTGCTCTCTTGTATTATGAGGATCATACACAGACGGAACATTTTGGATGTGATGTCTATCCCCACCTCTCAAGGGTCTGAGCACTTCTCAGCTGTAGTATGGAGTACTCTGAGAATTATGCCTTATTTTCTTAGCATAGTTGTACTTTTATAAATGCTTTCATTAGATGGATAGATAATCAGTTAAGGAATGCTGCATACTTTGTTCTGTTCATAACTGCTTATTTTTATATAATAAATGTATATTTGGAGTGTTTTTACAATTCTGTGTTTTCAATGCTGCTCCTTACGCCTGTCATCGCTGGCTTGTGTATTAATGCATGTAAAATCTCGAATTTAGTTTTTTAATTACACTTCCTAAGAAAATTGCTTTGGTATATGAATAATGGAGCTTCTGAAGACAGCTCTTCCGCAGAAGAGCATTGCAGAATTATTGGAATCTATAAATTGAGGGTGAGTATTGACTACAGTTAAAAGTTTGAGATTAATAGGAAACAAAAATTTTAAAACTAATTTCGTGGCACCTTCGGCGAATAATCGTCTGTTGGATATAACAACGTGCGTGAGCATTGATATTGTAAAACAAGATTTTGATTATTAATATACCTAAAATTTGTTAAGAACGGGCAGGGATGGTTTGTATTTCGCCACCAATGTGCTATGAATGTAAACCAAATACGAGCTTCAAACCCACGGCCATAATGGACCCATCCCTCCTCGGGCTGCTTTGACCCGGCCGCTCCCATTCCGGTGAGACGAGTCGGGGCAGGCAGACGTGAGTGTGTGCAGTGTCTCCATCTAGCGATGCCGGGCAGGTAATAACCAAGACGGGGCGGGGCGACGAGCCGTGATGGACGCGTTGCTTACCCGTCGCGTGTCCTGACGACAAATTAGTGTCAACACGCGTGGGAATTGTTTGGTGTGCGTGTGTGTTGGTTTGTAGGTAATTATTTTCACGTGTGGTAGGAAGTTGTAACTGAAGACGAAAACATGGCTGCCATCACGATATCGTTCGCTGAAGGGTGAGTTGCTTAACGTATATTTCTATTTTATTTAAACAAATAAATTCGGAATTTTAAGAAAAAAATCCATTGTATTTTATATTAAAAACTTGCTCTGGTCTGAAGGAGTGGGTGTGTTTAGTGGAATGAATGGCACTGCCGCACTCTGCCTGTTTTGACGATCGAATGCGGCTCTGTCCAGGGAGTTTTAGGACGGAAGAATGAATTACTTCTCCAGTTTTAAAAGAACTTGCATTGATTCATTGTAATACCCGCACTAGCGTACACCATAGTTAATACGAGGGGCGTGGCTTTTTAAAACTACTATTGTTTGTTTTCGCAGGAATCAGAATGTTTTTCATGATTTTGAAGTGTGCTAAGTAATATGGAGTAAAGGAGGGTATCAATGAGGATTTACGTTGTATTATTAATTGAAAATTGCCAAAATGTAGCTGATATTATTGACGTGTGGAATGGCCATATGGGCGTAACAGAATACACTGTACACAGTGCCCTACCTACTTGACTAATGTGGATTGCTATGCATAATTAACCGCTGCGGGAAGTACTCTGTTTTTGCTGAAGATACTGAAGGCTTCATATCTCTTTCCTTTGATCATTGATGACTAAAAATTTTACTTTCTCAACAATATTCATTTGCAGTTAGTACCATCCTTCGATTTATCTATTTTTTCTTGTTTATTCCAAGCATGTTATGCATTACGAACCCTAACAAGAGTCGATCACATTGGGGGAAAAAAAGGAAAAGCTTTGGAATGACGACGTAGTGGATACATTTTTATTTAATATGTGAAGTCGTTTGACCATCTATCTATTTTTATTTTTAAAATTATTTGCTATGAAATAGTATTTGTCTCACAAAAGTGAATTGGATTCTTGCACGAAAAAAATCATATTTTGTTTCGCATAAATGGGTTATTTGAACGTAGGCCATGGTTTTAGTGTTATATTACTGAGAGGGTATATTGAAATTATTTCAGTGGGTTCTTTGGAATTTTCCGTTTCCCGCCGTGGTAAATCGGAAAATAATTGTCAATTGGCTCCTGAAACGAATCTCTTAGATTGTTACCTGGAGCATTGTTTATTATTCTCGACTGAACATTTTGCACTCATTTGAGTTCGAGGCACGTGTTTGTTGTTTAATAGATAATTTCATGTTTCAAGATAAATATAAAAACTTGCTCGTAAGGCTGATTCCACTGATCTATGAAACGACAGGTCACGTAGGCGAGTTTTCTAAACATCCTTTTATGAGTTTCAGCTTTTCCGCTAAAAAAACTATTCCTTTTTATTTAAATTATTGACCTGCTTTGCAAATGTTCAAACAGCCTCTTACGAAAACATACAAATGAAATTACGTTTTAAGAACGATTTCATAATTTTCATTATTTTGTCTACATCGATATGTCTTAGCGTATGGTTGAACTAATTAATATTTAGCCGCTACACAGTATTGCCACATGTCCATAGAATGGGATGAATCACTTGCATATTTAGGTCATTTCTATTTAGATATAGTACGTAGAAATTAACGGCGATGCCCAATATTCACCGCTGTGGAAATGTGCTTTCGAATGGGGAGTTTGCTAGAAAATGTGGATCATTATTTACCTATGAATTTCCCGCATATCATTTTCTGTAGTTCAATTTCGCTATAATATTAAAAAAGTATTTAGACATCGCGATTCTTCATGACATTGCCAAGCCTTTGCCAGTATGGTTTGGTCTCAGATAAATATCTAAAATGCTTCTTCCCATCTGTGTAACGGGTCAAATAGGGATTTATAAGTGAAATAATCATAGGAGGCTTTAGTTAATTCATGGATGATCCAATTTCTATTGATGCTGAATTTTGTGTCATTTGGTCGAGCGCCAAATTTCCTTAGCACATGGTCACTTTACTAGTTTTCACAATTGGTTATGGCGAATTCCTGTGTATCCTTACAAATACGTTGCTTCTTTCTTGTCTCTCGATCATTTGTAAGTTAAGGCTGGGAGGGACTTGGTGGAAACTGGTGGACTCAGAACGTTAATTTATCACTTAAAATTTTTAGATCTTTCAAAGCTTTTGATGTCATTGATCATAACATTTTACTTTCAAAATTACCTTCATATGGAATCTATGGTATTGCTCTAGATTGGTTATGTTCGTTCCTTAAACAACGATCTCAGAGAGTAGAAATACTTTACTGGAATGTTGGAAATTCATATACACACCTTTCCGGTTCTTTGGCAATTGCACGTGGAGTTCCGCAAGGATCGATTTTAGGGCCTATTCTCTTCCTATTATACGTAAACGATATGCCCTTGGCGATTCGAAAGGGAAGAACAGTTCTCTTTGCGGATGGTACGAATATTCTCTGTGATAAAGAAACCGTAAATAGTACATCAGATGTTTCAAATTGATTCCGTAATCACTAATTAATAGTAAATGAAAAGAAAACTGTTTCAATCCCTTTTTCCATTTCAAATAAACAATGCTGTACTCCATTGAAAATAAACGGTGTGTCATTGACTTATGGCAAGGTAACAAAACTTTTAGGTCTATCAATTCTGTCAAACCTTAAATGGAATGCCCACTTAAATGAATTGAACACAGAATTAAGTTCATTATGCTACGCGTTCCGAATTCTGTCAAATTCAGTCAACCTTCATGCTGCTCGTTGTGTATATTTTGCGAATGTTCAAATGGTGTTCAAATTTTGCGAATGCCATATCAATGCTCCCGCCTGATATGGCATCATATTCTGGGGAAACACATAGCTCCCAGAGTTTCAGATTACAAAAACGAATTGTACGGATAATAAGCAAATCCCATCCACGTGATTCTTGTCTGTAAGTATAACACACGACGTAGTAATCATATGCATCAGGTGGCAGTATCAACACACTACAAAAAATTCACATACAATTCATGTACATTATTCTACAACACTTTGCCAGATGACATTAAACGATTAAAATCGATAGAAAGGTTTAAGTGCCAAGTAAAATCTTTTCTGCTGCATAACTGTTTCTATACAATTCGAGACTATACCGAGCATCAAAAGAAAAGTGACATTGATTTTAACAATGATAGTTAATGTAATTATTTACAATTTGGACTGTATAATTCTGAAGAACCTGTAACAAGTATTGTATCACAGCTTCTGAGTCTCGATCAGGTTTTTCGCCCAGTTTCCCTCATCCTTTGAGCAAATGCTGAGATGGCCCCTTGTTTTGCTTCTGGACGTAAATGTAACTTCATTATTTGTGCACGTCTTCTAAATTTCAGTGAGAAGTATAGTTATTCAAATTATCGTTTTCCATATTGTTGCGGCAAAAAGTAGATGAGGGTTAAGGGCACAAATTTATAGCTAATTTACCTTTGAAAATGTATTTTATTATATAGGAGCGAATATTTTGTCAACAAATCTAAAAAAGCTCTATTTTTCTGTATTCAATATTCGACTAGAATATGGTTTAGGATAGAGATCACAGAATTATGAAAACATACAAATTTCACTTCTCGCCATAGCTCATCCCACAGTTTTAAACTGTTTTGACGTAAATAAATAAGTCCTAATTGTGAACTTACGTTCAAAATTGTAATCTATAATCTTAAAATCGGAAGCATATTTTATTTCAGAAAAAAATATTAATACGTCCTTGATATGTGAATGAAGACCAACATTTTTCTTTTCTAATGTGGTGTAGCATGTTTTGGTCGTTGAAAAATGGACTTTTATTGCTATCTAGGAGCTTTTTTTCTGTGTCGGGTCCCTTCTATTCATTAACTTGTCTTTGGAAATGACACAACACGTAAGGTAGTAATACCGTCGAGGTACGTACACATCATTGCAGATTGAAAAACTAAATATGTTTTTGATTCAGTTTAAAATGGTAAACAAAGAGAGAGAAGTTCATTGCGTACATTTCCTTAGAAATTATTTTCGAACGCTGTGTATCCTTTAACATGACAATGCTAAATGATGAAATATTTCACAAACTTCGAATGTGATGTATGTGAAAACTGATTCTTGTCCAAGTATTACAAAGACACTGGTGGAGAGATCTTCTAGAATAGAGAGGATCTTTGTAATTAACTTTTATGTTCATCTTTGAAAATATTTATTGTACTAAATGCAGAATATTGCACTGAATCACACTTACAATAGCCGCGAAGGACACAATAGTGTCGACGATAAAAACTGATACCGAACTCAAGACTGCGAATTTGAAACGAATGTTTTGATTTTTGATAGTACTTTACGACAACCTTAACATTTTCAATATTTTGTCCAAAAAGTTCTAAATTTTGTTATTTGTAAAATTATTTATTATTTTTTTTCTAGAACAGAGCAATACGCTTAAAAATGGCACAGGTCGCATTCTCTTTGAACTCTCCTAATTTTGCGAAAATTGCAAAAGTTAAATTTTTTCGGCGTCTTCCTACAATTATAATATTGAAGATAGATATTTCTTTTCTCCACGAAATCCCCTCCTGGAAGACAGCATTTTAAATGAGATGATGTAGTTTTCGCACAATTTTCTTTGATATAGGCCTACAGCCAATTTTTCAAAAATTTTCCCAAAATGTCTGACTTTTTTCTTGAATAGTACGGTTATAAAAGTGCAGTAGGTTCCGTTTTCGGTGAACACTTATTTTCGAACATTCCAAATGATTTACTTCGCAAAACTACAATATTAATAGAGATTTTTTGCTTAATTAAATCTGTTCTTCAAAATTGCATCTTTAAATAAGGTTTAAATTTTTGACAATATGAGTAATTTTTTTTAACTTCAAATTCGAATTTCCCGCGCTTCTTTTGTTCAAGTGAGAGTTTCAGGACACATCACATCGCGATACGACAATGGCAACTCCGCGACATTTTTTTAAAGTTTATTACTTCCTGTTCAACATGTTTTTCAGGCTTGTGAAGAGAAAAGTGCATTACGTTTGGATTATTACATACCTGTGGGTGCCCTGGATGCGTTAAATGTTTTTGGTTTATTTTAATAATTTGAATTAATTTTGAAAATAAATTGAAACTACTCAGAATGATCGTTGTTATGATTATGCGATGGAGGTCATATAATTTTAGGTCAATTTTCTGTTATTTTATAGTGGTCTGAATCTGTCTTTAGGGAAGCGTGAGTTTATACGTAGGTTCGGTGCGCCTGTGCGTCCAAGGTTGAATATGGAGTTGCTGGGAGATGTGCAGAATGTTGAAAAGAAGTCTTCGGACAATTTAGTAATATGTTCTTTTATTGTTGGGATTTGAAGTTCATGGCGGATTTGCTTGTTAGAAATGAACCATGGGGCTTTAATGATAATTCTTAGCGCTGTGTTTTGTGTAGTTTGAAGAACGTTTATATTCGATTTGGCTGCATTTCCCCATATGTGTACGTTATTGTTGGTCGAATTATAGACTTGTAAATTAGCATTCCGTCCTTTGTTTTAAGGGAGAATTTTTTGTTAATTAGTGCGTTATGTTGGACATATTTGCTTGTGTTTTTGTTCCTGTTGTGCGGATGTAAGTTTTCCAATTAAATTTTGTATCAAGTTGCATTCTAGATACTTGGTTGCCGTATTATTTGGAACCAAGGAATATTTTCTTTGTGCATAATCAACTGGGGAGGGGTGATGGGATATCTTAGGGATATCCGCGACAAGGCAATTTGATGTTCGGAGATTTCTCATTGTTAAGGCGATAATAGATCGTTATATGCAGGTTTAGATTTTTTGAATTTGTGATGTATTTGCTTTAAAATAATTAATTTTCTATAAACATTTATTTTGTGTTCTTGATATAATATTTAAACGATAAAAGGCGATAGAGTTGTAACGTTATTTTTGTGCATTCATACAGCTGTCTTCAGCTGTGGAAATCTTATTGGATGGACTTCATCTCAGAATGTTTAATTATAGATCTCTTTTCCTTTAAAAAGGCTTAATCGCTGATTGTGGTGCACTTATTCAAAACGTGGAAGCTCCATTGGATGTAATCAAGGCGGGCTTGTGTGAAATATTTATCCTTGTTGTCTATGCAATGTGCTTGCCTTAGTTTTGTTTTATTCATCTTTGTTTCTTTTTTGGAAGTTTCGCGTGTAGAAGCATGTTAGTGCTCATTTGAATTGGTTAGAAATTTTTCGAGAGATAAGCGAGAAAGCACGTGCTGTTATAGCTCCACTAGTTTTTCATATTTTCGGCATGTAAAAAACTCTTGTATTGTATATCTATTTACTATTATGTTATAACTATTCATGAAGACTTTTTTTTAACAATGTTACTTTTTGGAAAATCATTTTGGACGGTTTTGTCCACCAGAATTTTTGCGACTGCAGGTCACTAGTAAAAAGCTATTTTCACTTTTAAAACAAGTTGTTGAAAAGTGCGAAATGTTCCCCCCCCCGAGCAAAGTAGTTATAATAATCTTAGGATTATAATAACTTATAATCCCAATAAACCATAAGGTTATAAGTAAATAGAATTACAAGAATTTTACTGATTGATTTTTTGATGTTCTAAATCACATAAGTTGGCTATTATTTAAATATTATGAAACCAAGAGTTCGCATATTCCTGATAAGAACTGATTTCCTAACTTTGCACCAACCGTTATCTGCGTATTTAGACACCATTTAACTGCATTAAATAGAACTTTATGAATACGTTCTCGAAACAAAAAATTCCTCTTGCTAGAAAATGAAAATTTTGGTATTAAAATTATTTTCTGATATTTGAATCTGCCAAAGGATGATTTATTGAGGAAAAAGTACACCAAAATATGATATGCCATAAGAAGTTTACTTTTCACGTCAAGGTAAGTTCACATCAAGTTGCAGGAAATATAGAAAAGAAACAAAAAGATCCGAAACAGTACTCACTGAAATCTCACTACCACTTCCATGTGATATTCACAACAAATAGTATCTCGTGCATTTGTTTTAGGAAGTGATTGATATATTACTGTTTCCGGAGCGTCGATTGTTCAAGCCAGTTGTTCCAAACGTGTAGGACATAATTTTTTGTGGGAGGTGGCAGTGATCTTCCACCACTCGATGGCGCCGACCTTCACTTTGGCTAGCGGGGATTTCCCTACCAGGTATCTCACCAACGGGGCACCGCCCCAGCAAGGACAAGTTCTAAGCTCCTGACTGGCCTTTTGGCAGGTGTGGTAGTTTAGGACAAGTGAGTGTGTGTAAGTAAGGGGTGAAGATAGGACAAAGAAGGGGAAGAAAATATCGCGTGCGGCGAATTGCCCGTTTGTTAGGGTACTGCTCTGTCATTCGCTTAGTGCTGATCTTAGAAATCACGGAAAGCTGCCAATCAGAGCAGTCGGCCGCTAGAATTCTCCTCTAGACAGCGGCGGCTGAACTTGACCTAGGTACCATCGGGACTCGAACCCTAGGACCTCCCGGCCCGAGGGACTGTAATGACATCAATAATACGCTGAGCCACCTATGCCGGTTTTACGAAGTGAATGATGACGAAATCATCAAAGACACAAATAAATGTGAATAGCTGTTGTACACTTCAAAAGTAGTTCTTAGTAAAATAGTTGGCGGAAGTACGGGCAACCCTTGGCACCATAATTGACTCCAATTTTATTTATTGTGGCAGTCTTAAGGATGCGACCTAATCGTATCATAGGAAACCATACTTTCTGCTCGTCAATATTACTACCACTGTCACCAATGCCAACAGCATCACCCCTCAGCATCATCATCCACCATATCGCCCAACATCATCAATGACACTATTGGCACCACCGACACCGAACACCAACGCCATGGCCTCCAATAACACCGCCTCTTGCAATCCCAACAAAACCACCACTATCAACACCATCACCAATAACATCTATTCTTACAGTATCACCACCTTCACCACCAACACCATCAACAGCTACTCCCCCACCAAAAACTTCGGCACCAACACTATTGATAACAACACTTATACAATCACCACCACCTACACAATCACCTATAATAAGAATACTACTATTACTAATAATGATAATAATAATAATCTTAAAGTGTTTGCAAGGAATGAAGCTATTCTCTCCCAAATGTTATCCCTCATCAATGATAATGATGATCAATAATAATAATAAGACTCAATGAAAGAGAGAATTCTTAGGGAGTATTATAGGAGAGTGAGACTGGTCCTGCAGTCCGCTCTGAACTCCAGGAATAAAATATCAGCAATAGGTAGTGTGGAAGTGCCCGTAGCCGAATACAGTTTCGGTCTAATGGACTAGACTGAGCAGAAATTTCGCATAATGGATCGAAAAAACAGAAAACTGCTTACAATGCATCATGTTGCCCACCTTCGAGCTGATGTATATAGACTTTATGTGTCACGTAAGGAAGGAGGAAGAGGTCTCAGACAAATTGAAGCCTCCTGGCACAATGCAAAAGTCGGGATGGGAAAGTATGTAGTCAGCCATCAAGATGATCCACTAATGAGTCAGGTCGTGCAATCTGACCGAAGAATGGGAAACGGAGGCATAGTAAGTGTAGCAAGAAGCATTGCGAACAAGACTATGCAAGACACGCAGAATAACAGAGACACTGAACTTCTAATGCTACTTAATATGAAATGTGAGACAAAAAGTATTAAAGAAATCGTGGAGAGACAAACCACTCCATGGGCAATATTTGAAACGAATGGACAGGGTGCAGATCAATAAAGATCAATCATTTATGTGGCTTAAAAGGGGAAGAATGAAGCCAGAATCGGAAGCACTTGTAATAGCTACCCAAGATTAGGCCTTGAGAACTCATTATGATAAAGCTGTTCTCAAAATTTCCCAAGATGATAAATGCCGCATTTGCCAGGAACACGTAGAAACCATTGATCATATTGTCTCAGCTTGTCCAATCCTAGCAAAGACCGAATACCTGAAAAGACATGACAGGGTGTGTAGCTACCTCCACTGGCAGATCTGTACCGCCCTCGAAGTTCCAAACACATGCCCCAAGTGGTACGAACACTCACCAAAACCGGTGACGTCTGTTGGATTATTTACAATATTGTATGACCAAATCCAAACTGATCGCACGATAGCAGCAAACAAACCGGATATAGTTATCCGGGATTTTGAGAAAAAAATCGTGTTTACTTGCCGATGTTGCTACACCTTGGGATCAAAACGTCGTTACCCAGGAGGCGGGGAAACATACATACAAGAGTTTGGAAATCGAGATCAGCCGAATGTGGGGTGTAAAAGTACAGGTCGTACCGATATTCATGGGAACTCTGGGATTTGTTCCGCAAAATTTGTGTAAGAACTTGGCTAAACTCCCAGGTCTTTCAAAAGACTGGGAAGTGCAAGAAAATGCTGTATTTGGAACAGCCCACATTTTCAGCAAAGTATTGTAGAGGCACCGACAGTCCCTAGATCTGCTCCTTAAGTAGCTGGTTGCATCGTGGAGTAGATTTTGTTTTCAGCCGACTCTTCCCGACTGAACATCTTCAGTCGTGATGTATTGGAATAATAATAATAATAATAATAATAATAAGACACAATTCTTAGGAAAGAGAGAATTCTTAGGGAGTATTATAGGAGAGTGAGACTGGTCCTGCAGTCCGCTCTGAATTCCAGGAATGAAATATCTGCAATTGGTAGTTTGGCGGTACCTGTAGCCGAATACAGTTTTGGACTAGTGGACTGGACTGAGCAAGAAATTCGCACCATGGATCGTAAAACCAGAAAACTGCTGACAATGCATCATGTCGCCCATCCTCGAGCTGATATACATAGACTTTATGTGTCACGTAAGGAAGGAGGAAGAGGCCTCAGACAAATTGAGGCCTCCTGGCACAACGCAATAGTCGGGTTGGGGAAGAATGTAGTCAGCCATCAAGATGACCCTCTAATGAGGCAGGTCATGAAATCTGACCGAAGAATGGAAAACAGAGGCATTGTTAGTGTAACAAGAAGCGTTGCGAAGAAAACTAGGCAAGACACGTCGAATAACACAGACACTGAACTTCTGATGCTGCTAAACATGAAGTGTGAGGTACAAAAAATGTTAAAGAAATCGTGGAGAGACAAACTACTCCACGGACAATATCTAAAAAGAATGGACTAGGTGCAGATCAATAAAGATCAATCATTTATGTGGCTTAAAAGGGGAAGAATAAAGTCAGAATCGGAAGCACTTGTAAAAGCTGCCCAAGATCAGGCGTTGAGAACATGACATTATGATAAAGCGGTTCTCAAAATTTCCCGAGATGATAAATGCCGCATTTGCCAGGAACACGTAGAAACCATTGATCATATTGTCTCAGCTTGTCCAATCCTAGCAAAGACCGAATACTTGAAAAGACATGACAGGGTGTGTAGCTACCTCCACTGGCAGATCTGTACCGCCCTCGAAGTTCCAAACACATGCCCCAAGTGGTACGAACACTCACCAAAACCGGTGACGTCTGTTGGATTGTGTACGATATTGTACGACCAACAAATTCAAACTGATCGCACGATAGCGGCAAACAAACCGGATATAGTTATCCGGGATTTGGCAAAAAAATCGTGTTTACTTATCGATGTTGCTGTACCCTGCGATCAAACGTCGGTACCAAGGAGGCAGAGAAACGTCTTAAATACAAGAGTTTGGAAATCGAGATCAGCCGAATGTGGGGCTGTAAATGAAATGTAATGTAATCAGCCGAATGTGGGGATGTAAAAGTACAGGTCGTCCCGATAATCATCGGAGCTCTGGGATTTGTTCCGCAAAATTTCAGTAAGAACTTGTCTAAACTCCCCGGTAATTCAAAAGACTGGGAAGTGCAAAAAATAGCTTCATTTGGAACAGCCCACATCTTGCGCAAAGTATTGTATAGGCACTGACAGTCACCGGATCTGCTCCTTAGGTAGCTGGTTGCAACCTGGAGTAGATTTTATACTCAGCCGTCTCATAACATTTGTAGTCGTGATATGGAGCAATAATAATAAATCTATACCGCCCTTGAAGTTCCAGACACATGCTCCAATTAGTACGAACACTCACCAAAACTGGTGACGTCTGATGGACTGTTGTGCAATCTGATGGATTGTACGATCAACAAATTCAAATGGATCGCACGATAGTGGCAAACAAACCGGATATTGTTATCTGTGATTCAAAGAAAAAATCGTGTCTACTTGTAGATATTGCTGTGCCTTGTGATATTGCTGGCGAATATATATATATATATATATATATATATATATATATATATATATGTATATGTATATATATTTATATAAGCACTTTCTGCAGAGGAGCGAAATCATTGTTCGCAATTGTTAGCGCTTTCTATGTTCTTTTTCCAACATATTCAAAATTTCAGCAACAGATCATCTGACAAAAATATTTCATTTAGAAGCAATTGCTTGAAATGTAGCCATTCTGATATATTGCTATGATAGGTGTCCCTGTGCATGTGATCCGATATTTCGGATCACGAAAACTAATTTGAAATAGTTTAGTTATTTATAATTATTTTCTTAGAATACCAATACAAATGGAAAACATGAACCTTCCTTATTTCATTTCGTATAAAATTTGTTCATACCAATCAATGTTAGATATTATAATTAAATGA
This sequence comes from Acheta domesticus, assembly GCA_031308135.1. Classification (NCBI taxonomy): domain Eukaryota; kingdom Metazoa; phylum Arthropoda; class Insecta; order Orthoptera; family Gryllidae; genus Acheta; species Acheta domesticus. The sequence continues at coordinate 157,981,527 of JAHLJT010009436.1, forward strand.
AAACTTACTAGCTACGTGAAACAACACAACTGTAATGCGCCATCTTGCATTCTAATCGCTCTAAATCGAGAACCTCTGGAAGGTAAGGGTATAAATTTAATTTATGACTTTCCAACAATGCTAGCGTTGATTCGTTTATGTATCAGACAGGTAAGTCTCTAATCACGGGAATGGTTGACGCTTTTCTTAGCATCCGATTTATCGGATCATATGCACTAATGGGTTAATCAACTCCACCTGCATAGATCTATTTAGGTGGCGTTGGTTTAATTCCCGCCATACTCACAAAGATCGTAGTTACAAAACACGAATAAACACGCTTGGAATCTAATGGCCGGATCGGAAAACAAATTATCAGTTCCCCAACAGAGGACCGAGACGCGACACCTCTCGACATTGCAGGGAAGTGGTCTAACCGTGAGGCACGGAACCGTATTTTCTCCACGCACGCACACGAGGAGTTTACTCAGATACTATAAAGGGATGAAAAGTAGAAAGTGAGGGAATCTCGTCAGCATACAAGCGAAAATATATCAAGTCCAAAGTTCATGTCCTAAGAGAAACGGAGAACATTGAAATGATTTTACGTGAATTTCATAATAGTAATAATAATAAAAATGGCGATAATATAAGAATGTATTATCAATACATACACACACACACACACACACACACACACACACACATATATATATATTATTGAAACGTTCCTCTTTCGATTTCATTTCAACAATGTTTTTATGGGTGGGACAGGTCATCTTTGTTCGCGAATGGGCTCTGGGTTTTGGCACATTCATCAGAAATACACACACACTGAAATATAAAGAACCTGGACAATACTTTATTTTACAGCGATTCATACACTCGTTGTGACACTTCTCCACTTTTCTAATGTTACATGTTAACAAATCACAGCTGCGCTTTCCCTGTTTCTAATATTAACTGCTAACAAATCACAACTATACTTCTTTTTTCTAATATTAACCTTTAACAAATTACAACTGCACTTTCCACTTTCTAATATTGCCTGCTACCAAATCACAACCACACTTCCTCTTTATTCTTAAAACACTATTTCATACACAAAGGGAAAAAGAAAACCTGATATTTTATGTGGGCGATTCATTTAGCTTCCAGGCGAGGCGCCGTCCCCCCTCCAGATCGGTATTGCTCTGCTGCCCTCGGTCGGCGTCGTTACCTGGAGCCACAGCCGGACGCCGCTGCTTGCAACTTGGGGCCCACGCGCCTCCGTTCAATGCTCCCTCCAAAACACTTTTCTTCCAAGCACTATTTATGTTTATTTTGTCCATCCCTTTCACACTGTCTAGTCGGTGAACACACTGCTCATAAGCACTCAATTTCCAGTCCTCGCCGAATGTTTTATAATCACATGCACCGACACGTGGCGAAACTAGCTTCTCAACTGATATTTCGCACTTGCTCAGTTCTTCACGTTTCGAACACCGGTTAGCTGTCGAATATTCATCGTATTCATCTATACACTGTTATTACTATGTCCACTGTCCAATATTACACTTCTCAGTCCCTAGATTACTATCCAAAATCACTCCAGCCAACGCGCCAATATCTTAGCGATTTCTCTTACCCACTGACTATCCCATGATCACGCTCCCGCTCTCGCTGGCGCACTCTCCTGACCCGTTGGGAACGGGTCAAGCAGCAACGGCCATAACTGCCGCGCTATTTGAACAGGGTCGGCCGCCGCTTCATTTTGCTAAATGTATAATAATAATAATAATAATAATAATAATAATAATATTATAATAATTCGTTTCAATATATATTGTGACGCAACACAGAGGATATGGTTCGGTGGCAAGGGTCGCACCGAACGAGGATGTCGCTCTAACAAAAGGATGCAAACATTTTTTTTAAGATTCCCAAGACGGGAAATCAGGGACTCAGGGCTAGGTCCTTGCCTGCGTTGATCTGCGTGATTCCACTTAAAGAAAACAAATGCCTTTTTGGGGAAAACAAAATTAACAACATTTAATTAATTAATTGTAGAGTGCAATGCCATATCTCACTCTCCAGGCGTATGGCCACAACTCAATTCTCACTATCCCATGATTCTCATAAAAAATCATAAAGCCTAATCGTGCCCTAGGTAACAAAATAATACACACAAATGAACATTCTTTAGAATACAGTGATCCAAAGAACCTTAGCCAATTACCTCGGACTAATAATAATGAGTGTAACTTTGCAGAAACAAACTTCCATGCAGTGACCATGAACTGTGAACCATGCTGGCGAAAAATTGTTTCTTTCCCGAGACAAAATCCCCCCTTGAAATTTCTAACGAAATAGAGATAGAAACTGAACCGTGATATTCATGAAAATAATAACCAGTATACTTGGAATCATTCTTTGTATCACTGTATGTTGTAACCAAAAAAATTCATTCTTCAACTTAATAACAAAACATGAAATCCATACCTCTAAAATACACTATGTTGCAACAAGTCGATTATCAACCTCCTTGGTATCAGTTGTATAATGCAAACAATTAATTACACAAGAAAACATCTACAAAATAATAGGTGAGGTAAACAGACTGATGTACACCTGCAAACCAACAAATTATACACAAATATGCTTTCAATTGATTACAACCTGTTGTCTTTCTTATCTTTTAACCTTACAAAAACACATAGGGATTCTTACTACATGCGAGTTCTATGTGCTATGAAATGACATAATACAAATCATGATCAAAAAACAAATTTATGGGGACATTTTACTAATACCGAGTGCCAGTAAAATAGCTGTTTAACAGACGTACCTTCATCTAATTATTTAGAATCAACAAAAAACCCATTGATTTGAATCAACATAGCTTTCACAAAAGTGACAACATTCCGATAACTTTGCAAAAATAATGAAATACTAATCTGTGATATTGGACAATCTCAAATGAAGTACTGCAATAATGCAGACTGTAAAATTCCTTCCCCAACTTAATATAAATTAACAAGTCTTGAAATTGTCATAATAGTGAGAGAATTACAATATAAATTACTAACAGAAAACATCTGTAAATAATACCAGTTAATGAGAGTGAAAGTTCACCACTTCTTCAATCTCTCTTCCATTAACAGAACAAGACAAATTTACAATCCAAGTACACATGCTTCTGACTGATAATTTGTTACTTTAATGTGCACTGGTACATTTATTACTCTTTAATTTCTCAATTTAGAATTCTGCATCATAACCTCTTTTATTGCAAGAAATATTACACATGCAATCAGAAATCGTCACTGGTCCCTTCGAATATCAGAAATTACACATAATACTCTCACAACACAAAAAGTTTGTATACTTTCATTCTATTTACACTGGTATCTCAATTATAAACATCCAGAAATATCTATCTCACACAAAAGACAGCACAGCAACTTTCATCAAAACAGCAATCATAAGGATTTTTCTAATGATAGTAAGTTTTCCTTCAAAACTCCCTTTGTTCTAAAACAAATCTATAAAATATATTGACTCTCTTATCAAAGAAGATAAGACTTTGCTGGCATATTCAAAACCCTATGATCACAGCAATTTACCATGTCAAAATTAACAATTGTAATAAAGTCATTTTCGTTGTGTTTACATGATAAATGCCCTACCATTGATAATACACGGATGTTGTATTGTTCCCATGTTCTATATGATCTTCTTTGTAGGATTTCGTATTAATTTAGAGATCCAAATATCCAGTTCATAAAGACGAAATATAAGTCTGATGTAATAGACTCCTCGCAACTTCCGAGCACAATTAGATTGTTTGTCCAAAAATTACAGTTGTGTCGCGGCACATACCTCGCTGTAGCATTCTCACATCACACTATTTCAAAATAAAAAAAACTCTCCCATCCACTTCGTTTGGCCTTTCGTAAGTGCCCACGTGTCGTCGTCATCCAGTGCAGCACTCAATCCTCACATCGTCTGCCGTCCCGTGTGGCACTCATCAACCAACAACTACCCCCTCATTTCCCCTTTCCGACCTCTCGCGACCTCCTTGGAATACGCCGCTTATGGGAGTTCCTTGGTCACGGAGAATGGAACCTCTTCTAGGCGCGCGGTTTTCGAACCCGCGACCCGGTAAGATGTCTCCCACAGCCACTCGTACTTGGAGGGGGCTATAAATAAACGTAATAACGTAATAAACTTTTATTTCTCCAGACCAATTTGTCTCTTTAATTATTGAATGCCTCTCGTATATATAGTTAAATGTAGATAAGACCAATTAGGTTTAGGAAATATTTACAAATAAAAATATTCCCTGAACTAGAAAATTAGAAATTTTAAAAATGTAGGAAATGTTTACCATTTAGAATATTCCCAAGACTTGAAAAACCGACTCAACATATCTCACTCGTAAGCCAACGATTTACGCTACTTTTATTCCTGGGACTGCAAACAATGGGACCATCCCGGTTTGCGCCTTAAGCGATTGAAGGTAAACCTCAATCAGGATAGTGACTTAATGCCAAGACACAATACCCTGCTAAGAACACAATACAAGTAAGTAACAATTTAGGTGCATACAAAATACAAAGGAGAAACGGAAATATTTTGATGTGAATAATATGTTAACATATGGCGAAGGTTGCAAGAAATGAACTGAAACAAAAAGGTAGCAAATTAGTGAAGCACATCTAGACAAAATTAAAAGCATACAAATTATAATATCTTAAATACATCCACATAAGAACAATACTCATGCATAATCACGCACTCGTAACACAAGTATACTCAAGTGTGTACTGAAATAAATGGATGTAATAAATGTAACTAAGGATAAATGGACACATGTATGTACTATGCTAAATATAACTAACGATAAATGTAAAAGGGAAATAGGAAGAGGAACGGTATTTTTATGTGCCACAGAGATTAGTTCACTTTTAAAGTTAAACAGTTAGATAATACTGATAAATTAGAGGAGAGGGAGTGAAGTTACCTAGAATGAAATTTAAAAGTATGAGAGAAAGGAAGCAAAAACACGAGGATTTTAATGATCCGAAGAGAGAGAGAGAAAGAGAAAGAGAGATGTGAAAGAATGAGAGAGAAGTATTTATATAAAAATTATTGCTGATGTCAAGGAGCACATCAAACGTTTTTCAGCATGTGAAAGTCATTATGCTAGGGAGAGGGAAGAAGTATTTAAATCTTGAGCTGAATGTTACAGAAATGTTTAGTTTATATTTAGATAAATGTAGAGTGAAAATAAAATCTCTGTAGGCATACATATTTATCGCAAAGTTTTTAATGATGACTTTGATCTTACCTTTCATCCATCACGTAAGGATACTTGCAGTTTCTGCGATAAATTATTTTTCAAAATTGAAGATGCCTCTGATCATAAACAGAAGAACGACTTAGTCTCCGACAAGGAACTTCATCTCAGAAAAGGATCAGAACAACTTGAAGATGAAAAAAACTGAATGTGTCCGATGACTCAGTAGAGTATGGAAAATAGTGGCATTAAAATTTATATTTAACCTGCTTCAAGAAATCAATTTTTTCATCTACATTTTTTCTTTAAAATGTTCACCTCCCATATTCAACTATTTGGCACGATTAACTAATTTTTATAGTGGTATCTCTCCTTTACGGCTCTATATTCCGAAATACAGGCAGTATTTTTATTAATCAAATTTGCAGACAAACAAGCTCATACATTAGACGAAAAGGAAACAATTTTTTTCTATTTCAATTCCTGTTTTTTTCATAATCGTTTAACTTTAGTAATCATAATGTAATATAACTAACAAATTATATACTAATTATAGTAATAATAATAATCATCTTAAGAAGAATAATAAGAATGGTAAAATAATAAAAATAATAGTAAAATAATCATAATAATATAAAAACGGACTGATTTATTAAACATAAAATTACATTAAGAGAAAAAGCTTCTATAATCTAACTCTGTACTGAATGTTTAGACAATTAGGATCACACTGCACTTCACTTCACTAAAACCTGAATATATTTCCTTCTTTATTTCTCTGCTATACTCTGCACGACACCTCACTTCACAATAGAACCCTTATGCATCGCTATATAACTCACTATTCTCCCTCATTCTCCCTCATTTACTTAATAATACCCTAAATTAATTTCCTATACTGTTGAACGCTTTGAGGAATGAGTTCAAATGTTTTTGCTGGCAATCTATTCCATTCCGTAATCGTTCGATTTTGTAAAAGAAAATTTCCCGACATACGTACGTAAACGGGAAAGTAAAAATGCTTCCAAATGTTTTGATTAAATTTTGGTGTTGAATAGTACGAAGGACGTTTAAGAGAATGAAATGATGTACGAGTAGCTATAATTTTCGTTGATATCCCTAATTTTTCGAAAATCACAAAAAACAATTTCAAAATTGCAAAATTGAAGATAGAAATGTTTGCCTCAAAGCCGGTTGTACACAATTAGCACTTAAAATAAGGTCATATACAATTTTTTTTAAAAAAAAACTAGTAGTTTTTGCGTAAAATGAGATTCAAATTTAGAAAAGAATTTAGATAATACACAAAAATTGACATAGAAATAGAAAGATTCACTAAAACACTTCTAGATGTATATAAATATTCTAGTACACACATTAAACCGTACATTCATACTCGATCTCTCCCTATAAATATCTTAAATCTTATTAAATCCAAACATAACCTAAGACGATTCTGGCAACAAACACGTCGCCCTGACATTAAAAGAAAAATCAACAAGTTATCACGCATTATCAAATTACGTATAGACCAATATGAATTAGACAAATTTCAAAATTATATCGCACAAATACATCCCAATGACAGATCACAATGGTCAACAATTAAAAAATTAACAAAATCTTTTTCCCCTATTCCAATATTAAACAACGGTTCTACATCTGCCTACACCGATTTTAAAAAATCAAATTTAATCGCAGATCAACTAGAAAAGTCTTTTACACCAAACCTCATTTTAAATCAAACTTTTAATAGCGAAATTGAGTCTTACATCTCTTCTCCAAATTATTCAGTTCCTTCAAAAATTAAGTTTATTTCTCATGTAGAAGTTCAAAAAATAACACAAAAGTTAAATATTCACAAAACTTCAGGATATGATTCTATTTCAAACAAAATGATAAAAGAACTTAATTTACAAATTTTATCGAAATTAACCAATATATTCAATTCAATGCTTCGTATTTCTTATTTCCCACCATCGTGGAAATTAACTTAAGTTATCCCCGTATGTAAACCAGTCAAGGATACCCACCTTCCCTTAAACTACAGACCTATTAGTCTCTTATCTTCATTGCCTAAAATTTTTGAAAAACTATTACATTCTAGATTATTATCCTATATTTCCTCGACACAAGCAATTCCAAATTACCAATTTGGTTTTCGAATTAATTATTCGACATCTCAGCAGTTACTACGCGTTTCTGAATTAAGAGCTCAGAACTTTCATAAAAGGGAACATACAATTGGGATTTTCCTCGATTTTGCCGAAGCGTTTGATAAAGTATGGCATTCTGGATTACTTTTTAAATTACATTCAATAGGAATTCCTGTATATTTATTCGAAATAATAAATAACTATCTACATAATCGTAAATTTTGTGTGAAAATTAATACTTCTTATTCTACTTCTTGTCATATCTTCTCAGGAATTCCTCAAGGTTCGACACTTTCACCTTTTCAACATATACATGTCAGATATTCCACACCTTCCACCATAGCACTGTATGCCCATGATAATGCCCTTTTTTCATTTCACAAAACTGTACAAACTGCTCGAAACTCTCTACAAAATTCTTTAAATATTTATATTCTGACGCAAACCCGCCCCGAACTATAACAATTTAATGCCCTCCACAATTGTTGAGCGTCAGGGCGGTGCGCAGATATCTGCTCTTGCGAGCTTTCGTTACCTCGGGGCAGTGGGATCTTTTGGGTGTTGCGAGCCAATCCAAACAAGAACACATTAACAGTTAAACAGGATTTAATTTCCTCAAAAAACCACTAAGTCTACTACAAAATCATCATCATACTTGAACTTCAATGCAACATCAACACACAAAATATTCACGTCAAAAAACAAAGACTCTTCAAAAATTTGCACACTAAATAATTACTCAAAGAACTAAGGAATTCCTTTGTAATTAAATTGTGGCCAAATTTATCTCAAATCCTAACTAAACAATTTCGTGATCTTTACCAATCTTAATTTAATTTTCTTGCATAAAGTTACACGAACAAAACCGCGTGAGCTAGGCCACCACTCTCTCTACACTTCAGTTGCAACTATGAATACTAAATTAACTACATTCTATTTACAAACTCATCAGGTAATAAGGCGTCAAAAATGGTTAGTGCGTTATGAATTACAAACTGATAGTTGTATTGCCTTCAGAGTCCACTACTTCCACGTATTTTTCTCTTTACATTTCAGTGCGGCACGAACTTGACCTAGATTTCGTGCTCAAACAGTTACCTTCCCCCCTTGCGTTCAGCTGCCCTTGCGTCCGGGCGCTGGCTGCAACCAAAGTCGAGGCCTCACCTCTGTCGACTCGTTGCCTCCCCGCCGTTTCTTCTCTCTTCAGCTTCCGGCCCCGTCTTCTTCTCTCTTCTGCTCCCGGCCCCTCTTCTCTCTTCTGCTCCCGGCTCCGTTCCCTCGTCCAATTCCGAGTGGTATACGCCCGGCTCCAATCTCGTCCAGCACGTCCTTTGTGCGTGCCCGGTTCTTTCCGTTACGCCGGCGTGATATAAGACTCTCGCCTCACGAAGCACCACGTGCCAGTCTCTCTCTCCTGCTGCAGATTATATCTGGTTAAATCTCAGTGCGAACTACTATCCCAATTTAATAGGCGAATTCACCACTGTGTCGTAACTGGAGAAAACTTTCTCTCAACATCTAATAAAATTCGCGGACGACTGACTAGTACGTCTTTCTGACGTTGGACACTCCTAGCTAACGTCGGCGAATAATACCAATACCAAAAGGCAACCGTTGGGTCGGCGATCTGGAACCAAGAAGACGCTTCCGCTCGCTGACTCGCGTTTTATGTGCCCTGTTGGTAGGGGTAACGCGGCGTCTCCCCCCTCTCTGGCTGATGTACGTCATTTTCGTCGCGTCGTTCAGCGGACGGTGCGGGCGACAGTCTTCTCGGCCGTGGGCGCGCCTTTTCAAAATGCGCCGCGTTCTCTTCCCCGTTCTATTGTCGGCGTTATTATGATGTGTGGGCACCTGTGACAAACCTCCACACATGCGTTCGTGTCAATATATATATATATATATATATATATATATATATATATATATTGAAATGTACCAACAACGTCTCGTCATAGACTCTTACGAGATCGTTGGCATCATTAATCTAAGATGGTTTTAGTCGTGACCCGTTCCGAATTTATATTAAAATTTTGGGCACCAGGAACAGGTTACGTTAATAAAAAAAACCAATGTTTCCACAGCTAATTTCAACAAATGTATAAATGTCCGGCTAGCTGGGTCAATGGGTCCCGTTATGGATAATCGCTATCGCCTAGATAGCCGATTACTTGATCTGCCAACTGTACAGTATGGCGAGGAATCTGAAAGGGAATAATTATCTATTTCTAACTATTTAACAATTTTGATTGACTAAATGAAAATCTTTTCATTTCCAAAAGAAAAAAATCAACAATTTATTTGACACTATTAACAATTGTTTTTGTCCTTAGGTCATGACCTCGTTTTAAAATATATCTTTTGTACTGCAGTACTTATCTACCGTCTTGGTCGCCGACGCCCCGCAGTCTCTTCTCACTTGAATGTAGGTGATCCCAAGTCCCGCTTCTCTCTTCTAATCTTGCGACGTTGCCGACGCATCCAGCCCTCACTGACTAGAATATCTACCGGTTCTTACTTGATATTCAGAGTTCCTAGTCTTCCCCAACTAGTGGTAAAATATTAAAGTCCAAAACCGCAATATAAGAAAAAACTTTCAAAGTCCTAATCGAACTTCCCGTTGCACATCAACTTCCAGATTCCGAAAAACTATTGAGTCTCACTCGAAACTTACAAGTCCTACTTCACTAATGTTGATCTCGCGAGCGATCTTTACTACTCGACGACCACTATCAGAATGTCCAGTTCTCCCTGTTCTTTCGCCCTCAACGCTTCGGTATCCGTCCTTCGTTCCTCTTTTCTAAAACAAAACGACAAAATTCGATTGTCTATTCTCCCTTAGCCAATCCATTCATCTCTTATCACACCAAGTAGCTACGCCCTCGACAGTCATTCCTTTTCAGACCAATCACACATTATTTTATCTGTCTATCTAGCCAGCGCCCCCACCTTTTCAAGGCCTGAATGCAGCTTGTTGACCTTGCCAACCACTGCGCCGGCGTTGCTAAGGCGTATATCGCCATTTGCATACCGTTTTGTCCAACCCATTTACAGCCAATATTATTAACAAAATATATATTTTGGTATATAACAATATATATATATATATATATATATTAATGGACCCAACAATGGAGAATAATAATAAACCCATCTGAAACACAAACAAAAATGTTCACACTTTGCGAATAATATAAATATACATTGGATAGAAAATCACATTCCAATTAAATATCTAGGACTACATTTCGACCGTCGTTTAACCTGGAAATCCCACATGCAAAATATTGCGAATAAAAAGTACCAAAAATATCAAAATTATACCCATTAACTAATAAATTTTCAAAATATTAAACTGAGTGTGGTATTTCAATATTTAAAACAATAAGACTTTCACTTACATATGCCCAATTTGATGTAATGCATCTGCGTCAAACATGAAGAAAATACAAACCATTGAAAACAAGTTTTTAAGGAGAATTCTAAAAGCTAGATGGTTCATCTCCAACAAGCAGATACATAAAGAATTACAAATAGAATCAATTAAGACATTTATAATTACTCAATCTTCAAACTTCTTCAAATCTTTAGCGAATTTTCCTACTCATCAATATTTCGATTTAGGGTAAAATTATAACTTAAAACGTATGCGTTCCCGCTTCCCCAAAGATATATTTCACCCTCCGTAAATAAATTTCTAAATCATTTCTAAATAATTCTTTCTCTTAAAAATCAACATTTATAATAATAATAAAACTTATTAAATTCGAATTAAAAATCGAGTTTTTATTTCATGTTTTATTGAAACATAATCATAATTAGCAGTAATTATGATTTAAATTTATGGCATCTCCAAAAAAATGTTATGTTATTGTAAAATTTTCAATCATCCTGAAAAATTTGTATAAAATTGAACAGGAAATAAATAATAAAAAAAAATTACAAAAAAATTTTCTCAAAAAACACTCCAAATTTTTCTTTAAATTTTCTCCACATGTGTAATAAGAGACGGCAAGTAAATAAACGAGTAGTTCTACAGAATGGCACAGACTTTCTCGCAGTAGTTATTTTTCTAATCTCGTTAGTCGGATATAGAATATGGAAGGATATGTAAGCCCTTCACCGCTGCCTTTCTTTGTCGCCCAAAAGACTTTTTGTGTTTCGCATGTTGACAATTACTGGCTTGCTGATGATAGAGATGATACAAATACGTTTTGACTAATATATAAGTCTTCAGTGCACCACTCACTCCAATGGCCATGGTGGTTAAGGCGTGCTGGGACTCAGCGCTTCACTACGGAAGATGCCGGGTTCTAATCCCAGGATTCTATTAACAAATCTTTGTGAAAAAATATTATTTTTTTAAAGAAAACTTATGTCCGTTCGTCTGTCTGTGAACAACGCTAGCGATTAAACCGTTCAGCTATTTTCTTCAAAATTGATACTCTTCGATTGATCTGACTCATCTCGTGGCCCCTAGAATTTGAAACCGGTATTTTAATTGGGGGGGGGGTACTTTACATGAAACCCCTGTGACATTTTCAAAATTTTCAAAGAAATGTCGCCAACAATTTTGATTAAATTTTGTTGAACATTTTTTCGGCACCTTCCTACAACTTGAATTATGAAAACATAATTTTTCTTAATCACATGTGTTCGTAAAAAACAGGTCTTCAAATGAGGTCATGTTCAATTTTTCAAAAACGTAAGTATTTTTTGCGAAATTTGGTTTCAATCAGACAATATTTATTTTCTTAAAACTATTTTTTCTTAAAAACCGCACAATATTTTTTGATTAAATAGGGACCTGAGATAGCATAAAAGAAGCTTAAGAGAATGGTGCAGGTTTCATGTTCGTTGAAATGCCTGATTTTGCAAAAAATTTAAAAAATTAAAAAAAAATTCGGCGTCTTTCTACAACTACAATTGTGAAGATACAATTTCTTTTCTTAATGAAATATGCTCATCAAAAACAGATCTTCAAATAAGGTCATTTTGAGTTTTTTGAAAATATGAGTAGTTTTTCTATAATTACCTGAGCACGCTCGGAATTGACTGCGTTTCGATTACGTCATGTTCTTACAACTACAATTGAGAAAATAATTTTTTTCTCAATGAAATCTATTTATTAAAACTTTATCTTCAAATAAGGTCATGCTTAATTTTTTGGGGGTCGAAACTGACTAGAGCCTTGGTGGGAGAAGCCGATGCTCATAGGCATATACCTTCATAGACGCCTCTCTGTAATGGGGTACTCCAAGAGTAGAGCGATTGAGAAGGGCAGTGAAGATCGGGGTATAGTCAGGAAGTCCGTTCTCTCTCATTCTCGTGGTGGCCTCTGGGTATTCTCCGAGGTAAAACTCAGAGTAGCCAATGAGAGAAGGACAAGGACGGGTCTCCGGGAAGCATTTGGGCATTTGGGGGAAACGGGAGCATTTGGGCTAAGGGAAGGACAGAAAACCAAGGGGGGAGAGGGCCTCTGGGGGTGTAGTGAAACCAGCCTCCCTAGAGGACACATCAATTAAAAAACCGGTCCTCCAGGGCGGGGGTTGAGAGTCGGGCCAGCTCCTCGTTTCTCAGAAAAACATACCAATGCTAAAAAGCCTAGTCAAGGAACAAAGCCGGACCTGAAAATATAAACGACAACAAGGCAATCGAAGAAAGACAATGCAATTTGGAACATGGAATGTACAAGGCATTAACACAAAATACTTACAAGTTTTCAAGGAGTTAAGTAGATTACATGTAGATGTGGCAGTACTCACTGAAACAAAAAAGAAAGGACAGGGAATTGAAATCCATGAACAAGATTTTCATTTCTATAGTGGGGTAGATAAAAATCAGAGAGAAAATTGTGGGGATTCTATCGCAGTCCATAACAAGTATAAATATATCATAAAAAAAATATATCATGAATTGAGAAGCTATTTCTCCCAGAATAGTAAAAGTGGAAATGAAATTATTTAGTCTACGTGTGGTAATTGTAGGAGTGTACGCTCCAACTGATGATGCTAATGTGCAACTTAAAGATGATTTTATGCAGAAATTGACAACGGCATTAAGTGAAATTAGTGACCGGAAAGAAATGTTTATGGTGGGCGACTATAATGCAAGAAAACATGAAGAAACCATGAATAAATTTATCATCAATAATAGATTACGTGGTAGCAAAACAACAAACGAAAACTAATATTCTAGATGCAAGGGTGTATAGGGGGGCAGATTCGGGCTCAGATCATTATCTATTAAGATCCTCTGTCCTTTTTAAGTACGTAAATTATGTAGTTGAAGATCGTAGACAAGAAAATAGTATTCCCAAACAGAATGTTTTTAATGTGTGCAAGTTTCAGAATGCTTCAACAAGGTTTAAATACCATTTATATGTAGCTCAAGGTATTAGTACCATGCCTATGGAAAATGTCAACCTAATGTACCAAAATCTTAAAAATATTTTAAAGAATTCTGTAGAATTAACTATCGGCGTAAAGGGAAAGGTACAGGAAATATGTGAATGGTGGAATGAAGAACTCGAGGAAAAGGTTAAAGAAAAGAGAAAAGCTTACGAAAGGTGGTTGTCTACAGGATGTTATCAAGATAGACAAATGTATGTAAGATGCAGAGTAGATGTTAAAAGAAATGTGTCGAGAATAAAAAATGAATACTGGAGAAATGGATGTAAAGATGTAAGTAAATTAATGGGGAGTACAAGGTCAAGAGAAGCATGGAAATTTGTCAATACAGTCCGGAAAAATTAAAAAAGAGCAATGGAATGTGGATCCAATAGGCCTGGAAAAATGGAAAAGCTACTACGAAGATTTCCTAACTGAGAATAGAACAGTATATGAACATTTCGTATGAAACTCATGAAACTGAGGAAAATTAAGTGTATTTTACTCTATTCTAATAATAAATTTAAAGAAAAAATTTGTAGCCTTTTTTAAACAATTTTGAAAATGTCCCAGAAGCATCATGTAAAGTACCCCCAAATTTTAATGATTGATTTTCAAAATCTCTAAGTTTCGAGCCAGATGGACAGGGATTTCTTCAAGTTGGAAAAAATCCTATGCGTGCTTTAGGCGCTAGTTGTGTTCACAGACGGACGGACGTTTTGAAAAGAACAATTTTTCGGTATCAGGGGACCCCAAATCGTGTTTTCCGTTGAAATATCGAAATCGATTTTCCGCAGCATTACGTAACGCTCCCTACACTACGTTTATTACTCCGTATATACGTATGTACACTGTAACCGTACAATATCATTGTAACAAAGTTACGCTTTCGACGTATGCGCTAAAACGTATTAAGTTCTGTGGCGAACAGGTAATACGGTTGCACTCTTGACTAGGATGGTAGTTGTAAGCTCGGTGAAGGAGGCCGGAGGGCATTCCAGCGAGAACATCCATGGCGTCAAGTGGTTCTTCGAGTCGTACTGGGTAATAAATGATGTGCCACGAGACTGTCGGAAGATTTTTGGACGAGAGGGTGCTGCTGGAAACCGGCCGAGAGCGTTATGATTTCGCATATCTGCGTCCTGCCATCATCACTGATAAGTAGATGAGATTATTTGTTAACTTTGTGCTTCTCTTGTTTTGTGTTTTGGAAAGTGATATAATTCTCACAAACTAGTTGACTTTGGGGGATTGAGTTGTATATGGGGCGACTAAATTAATTCGCCATAACCGTTGCGACAGTTCAGCGACATTATTAGTGTTACAAGGAAGAGTCGTTTATAAATAAAACATTTATCTTCGTAGATTGATATACTTTCCTTCCAATTGTGGGGTAATTTTGGCAGTGTGTTCCTTGTGTAAGTGCAATACTTAGTACTCAGAAAGCAATTAAAATCTTTGTAAATTGGGAATCTGCCTTTTTCTTACAATTTATGCATAAAAGGTAAAGAAGGTTTATTTATTTATGTACATTAGAAATTAAATTTCTATTGCTGTGTGTGTTGGTCAAATTGGGATGTACATTTTTTTATTTGAAAGAAAGAAAATGGTTAAGAAGAATGTACAATTCTAAATTGGTCTGGTGTAAAGGCACCTATTTGTTGTACATATTGTCTGGAATGTTAATGCACATTCCAAGTTTATTTGTTGAAAGTGAATAGTTACTTGAATAGATAAAACAATTTACTAATTAGTAATGTTAATGAACATTGCAAGTTATTCGTCCAAGTAAATAAAGCTTTGAATATAGGGGAAACAATTTACTTGCATGTTTCCAAGTAATTATTTTTAGGTTTGTAAACCAAAAGAAATAATTTTGAAGGGTAATTAGGTTTGGATCGCAGTAGTTTAAAGCACCTATTAATGGTTCTGATGCTTTCATTCTATTGAAAGCCACTTTTTTTTTTGTGTTATTACTTGTAAGAAGAATAAGTGTGCATTGAATTTGTGTTGATTATTGTCATTTATAGTGAAATATATATATTTTGTATACAATCCAGTGTGTAAGTATGACTAATAACCTAACAATCAAGATCCCAAAGCGCAGAGATTATACATAAACAATGAATTATAATAACATTAAAGTAACATAAGAAGTTTAGGCATAACTGGAAGTTAGGCTGTAGTGCGTACACATCCATAAGCATTTATTACTTGGGAAGGTGTACGGTCACTACACGGGGAAGTAAAAATTAGAACTGGAGAAAATGGTTATCTTAATTTTATAAATCGAGGTACAGTAGTCTGATATTTTATAAAATTTCAATTAGTTTTTACCTTGAATATTTAATTACAGTTATTACTTATAAGGTAGGACTTTGTGACATGAATAAATTGACGTTAACATTAAAATAGGTTCTACTGAAATTTATTTTTATTGTTTTATGTTTTTAACAAGTGATTTTATTAAACCTAACTAAACTCAATTTTTTAGCTGTTTAAGCTCGCAGGAAATTGTATCGTTTGATCACTAAATACTTAAACTTAAAACTATTATTTACAATATATTTCCCAAAAGTTTTTCTCGCTTAAACGTTGTGATTTTTGTTACTTAAATAAAATAACTCGTGTAGTTTTTTGATTCAACTGTCACATTTTTAATTTCTTCGGGAGGGGGGAGCTACGTTTGAGTATCGCCCTGGGCCCGAGATTGTCCAGCGCCGGCGCTGTCGGCGAGGGCCGGGCTGCACCGCGCGGTGGCGCCGGGCGGAGCGTAAGGACGAGGTCACTCCGCTTTCTTAAATAACCCTCAATTGGACGGTGTTATGCATAAACCGGCTGTGCGACATCGTACACGTTTTGAGATAATCGTGTTCATTGGTTTTATTACATTTTCTGCTCTAAACACTGTAATGTAATTATTTCATTCATTGAAGCGCCAAACTACACAAACATGAATGGAATATCTGGCGCTTACCTGCATAATGTGAAATTAAGAACAGCAGATTTGAAGATATAGGTTTATAGCCGGTTGTTGCAAAACATAAAATCTCTGATGTGACTGATAGGTTTACGTTTTTCATTAATTATAAGGCTATTTTTACAGATTTGACGCCAAAATTTTGCGTACACGTAGAACGTGGTCCAATGCAAGTGATGGCGTCCATATCTCATTTTTTTTCAAAAATGGCGCTTAGCCGGTTGATGCATAACATCGTCCAATTTGCCTTCTCGTCTAGACGGAGGCTCCTGACGACGCGACGCGGACAGCCCGCTAGGAGTCGCCCGGCTCCCAAGCGCGCTTCTTCTGTGGTCGATGACTTTGCGAAAGAGGGGGCTGGTGATGGAATGTATCTGGAAGTAGCGCTGCTAATGCTGTCAGTCTTTTTGTTGTTGTTGTTGTTGTTGTTGTTGTTGTTCTTCTTCTTTTTTACGGAATAGTGGTTCCATTTGAGTGTTTTCATCCTGTCCATCTGAGAGTCTTGCTCATCCTGTCAGATACTTTATGACTTATAATAGGACAATAAGTTTTGTAATGAAACTTAGTTCTGCATTTAGTGCAAAACCTTGTCAGCAGAAATGCATTAAAATGCAAAAATTTCGTTATACCTAGTATATTTTACATATGTATTACTTTTCACTATAATACGGTTTGTTCAGTTTACGATCACAGTTTGAATAAGGACTGCACCGGTGGTCATAGTTCTTCTTTGTTCCTTTGCTTCTTATATTGGAAATTAAATATGGTAGCAATGCCTGAAATGATTTTACCTAGGATTAGAAATAACTTTATCTACTTATTGGTACATCTTACACTGAGTTTGTTACTTATATATACATGTAACATTGTTGGTTCATTGTAGCAAAAGTTCCTTGTATTGAAAACTTTCAAAATTTTACTATCTCTCTGTTTTTTCATCCTTTATTCCACGTCATCTAGACTTAATATCTTAGTACAAACCGCACCCTCCAAAGCCGCTTTTGCTGAATCACTCACTTCATTTTTGTTTCTTATTCGCCATTACACTTGTTTTCTTCTGTCAAGAAAGATCCTTCCGCCACATTCCCAATGCTTTTGCTAGCTTGCATTTCGCTAGTTTCCAATGCATGACCCGCGCCAATGCAATCTTCGGGCAGGATAGAGCTGCCATTGATGGCTTGAATCAATCCTCTTATTTCACACGGTTCTCTAAATATCTTTCATTTACCATAAGTGTCACAAACATTACTTTCAAACTCTTGAGTGGTTGCAAGAAATTGAGACAACATTCCTGAGTACTGAGAAAACATTCCTATCCCTGGAAGTTCTATTTACTATACAGGTGTCCCACCAACTGTGGATCATCCTCATTACTTCTAAACGGTTCAGGATATCGAAATGTAGTTTTCGCTTAATAATGCGGAATCATGAGGCAAGTAACATACCGTAGAGAAATTGTCTATAATATTTTTAGTTTAGAAATTTAATCGTCTTTGATTTTTTAAATGAAACTACATATTTTTTCACCAAAGCCAATAGCCTAATCTGGCATGCCATGGCTCTGCCCACTCCTCCCGTCCCTCCCATCCAGCGCCTTTTGCTCTAACTTTTCCTCCCGCTCGTCACGGTTTGTCCATCTCTCCGCAGGCCATATCTGGCATTCCATGGCCGCCCTGCCAACACTTCCCGTCCCTCCCAACCAGCTCCATCTGCTCTAACGTTTCCTCCCGCTCGTAACGCTTGGTCCGTCTCTTCCTGGCATTCCATGGCCGCCCTGCCAACACTTCCCATTCAGCACCATCCGCTCTATCTATTCCTCCTGCTCGTCACGCTTGGTTCGTCTCTCCGCAGGCCGTATCTGGCATGCCATGGCCGTCCTGCTGACATCTTCCAGCGCCTATCCAGCGCCTTCCCCTCTATCTGCTTCTCCGCTCATCTCGCATCTGCTTCTTCTTCCGCCTTTCCGCGAATAAATTCCTTGCGCTCCGGTTGCTTTTTTCTTCACCGCATTCCGGTGGCTCTCTGCTCTCTCTCTTCGCACATCTTCCGCTCCTCTTGCTCTGTTGGCGTATTTTGTTTTGCCAATTCGTCGATGTCCTTCCACTCTGTCTGCTCCTTTCGTCCCTCTCGCTCCGTTCGGTTCTGCCCGGTGCGGTCCCGCGGAACATGGGAACGCCCAGCCACAATGAAACCCAGATAGATTGAGGATTGCACTCAATTGAATATTAAATGAATTAACAGTTTTGAATCGCAATTGCATCGCGGTTGCACTTGTCCAACTTTTTAATGCGTCAGGAATGTTATTATATGGCCAGAGCAGTTTGGTATATTCTCACAACTTTGCTAAACCCAAGAATGTGAGTTAGAATCGTAGCTTTCACAAAAATATTGCGAGTTAGAAACATTCTTGCAGGTTCAAGAAGTATTATATTATTTCATATCCGTTACAAATAAAGTGAGAAACTATCTAATGTACTATGTATTCTAATATTTTAAATCAAATATTTATAAAACGTATGTTTAGAACTGCTATTAGTGCGTTATGAGCTTTATTTTGACTACAATGTCCTTAAACAATAAAGAATATTTCTTTATTTTACGTAAATGGATTATTAACATGAACTTCGATTTTTCCTGAGAATAAAACGATAAAGCGAACTACTCACCAAAAAGAATCCGAACAATGAACAGGTACCAGCGCAGGCAACTAGGTACCAGCCACGCGTCTAATTTAAATAAATAGACAAACAAATTAGTTAATCGCAAGCCTTCATTAGTATGGATTCCTGAGAACGAAAATCCAAACAAAACCTCGGAAATATGACGGAAGCAAGCGAATTTATCCCTTGAATATTTCGAGCATCTCTTTCCTGTTGCCTTCCTGGCCGATACGCCGCTTCAACTTCTGGGAGCACAGGCTCGATAATGGAGTTTCGATACCACAACTCGTTAGCAGCCGACATAAGCAGTTTAATGGTCGTATCAAATGACTGTTAGCTGCTGATCGCTCGGAAGATACTTCACCAGCTCAACAGCAAAAATTACGTCGCTTCAGGTTTTGTCTTTTTGGAGGAGGCTTCAGAAACGTTCTGGGAAAAATGGGAAATAAATTCAAAGAATGGAAAAGAAACCTCAAAATAGGGGTGTTACTGGAAAATAATTTAAAGCCATGTGCTTGAGTAAAATGCTCGTAGAAAGCAAAAATTAATTTCAACTATTTGTACATCCCCGTTAAGAGTAAATTTTCTCTGTTGCATTCTTCATTTAACTAACATATATTATTATTATTATTATTATTATTATTATTATTATTATTATTTCAAAAATGTGACGTTTCGAGAACAAACGTGTCCCCATCATCAGTCAAGAAATACACATTTTTTCCCAGTAGTGTACATTGTATAAAATAACAACAAGACACACGCATAAGGCGGTACCCAACTGAAAATAGAGCCAAAACTCACCTGATTAAAAATTATACTCAATTCAAACACGAATAAAATTTAAAAAAAAAAAAAATTGGCAGTTTCCAAAAGTTGTTGCAAGAAATTCAAATTTCCCAACCGTCATTTTGAACTGATTGTTGACCTGGCGTTGCGATGAAGAAAATGTGTGCTCTAACAGTCAAAAGGAGGCGCAAGAGAGGACGAAAGAAACCTCTACATTGAAGGACTGCCAGCCTCTTAAAAAAAAAAAATCTGCAAGATACTATTCATGAATCTGTCCTTCGGAAGAATTGCCAATGAATTTTTATTTAAAGAGTAAATTTAATTAATAGATGAATAAGGAAGAAGGATACATTGCTGAGCACTGAGCAGCAGCAGTCGAACAAGTGCAAATGAAGCGGAGCGGCCGAGCCTCTCGCCTCGTGTTTTGTGCCGTAATACATATCCGTGATGCGGGTTGCAGCTATTCCCTTCACGGACTCTATTCGTGTTTCGCGGATCGTTCATTGATTACGTGCGCATAACGCATATTTGGGGTATTTTGAATAACCTCATACCCCCCCCCTGTAATGCACCTAATAGTGAAATTTAAAATGTCTGAATAATTACGTAACTCTGCCAACAAAACCCTCTTTAACTGTAAGTAAATAAATTATATAGCAGTAAAGTTATTTGTATTTATTTTATTTGTGCTGCATATTAAAATTTTTGATAAATATAATTAGCTGTCGATGCGTACTGCACTTAACAATGAGATTGGGACCGTTGTTGAGTCAAGGAAGGACGCAAAGGGGAGACAGTTTTTGACAAGCCTTGCGTTTACCACTGTGCATGCATGAATGAGTGTCTACTCCGCCAATTGAATTGAATTCTAGAATATAGATCAGTTTTGAAATTTTTCTTCGTAATTTGACACATTCAATCATTAAATCATTGATGAAAAATATTTCTATTTATTACAACAATTTGTAGATTTTAACTTTTTAATTAAAAATAATTTGTATTACTTTAAATATTTTAATATAATACTTTAAATATTAAGACTGAATAAGAGGAATTATTACAGAAAATGTTGAAAATTGTGTAGAAATAAATCTCACTGATACACAACACTAAAATGACACCCCATACCCCTATATAACGCAGAGTAATGCTGTTCCAAACCCTTATCTCCTCTTTAACGTTATGAAATTTATGGACGGCCCGTACGGCCTGTGTTTCGAAAGGGAACATAAATGTCTATTGCATGCCAGCATTTTTGTCTGTTAAAGATAACAATATGGCAATTGACATCGGTGAGCCGATGTGTTTCCGTTACTTTTTGTTGCTTGTAGACAATAGCTGTATCAGATATTAAACTGATATCTAAATAATATTCGAAATACGTTGAAATGCCTGGAACGTCCTTCCAGTTTCAATTACCCATCTATTAATAATATACTACTTTTACAGTATATTACCTAAAATTGTGCAATAAATGACCCAAACGAACTTTTAGAGAGTTCTTTTTACAGTAATAGGTAGTTTTCGATTTATGTATGGACATTTTGTAAATGAAGTATGGACATCATGTAATGTACTCCACAAATACATGTACAAACTAATTCATTCGCAGGCATACACACAAACATGCATGTGCACTAATTAACGTAATCTGGAATTGTGGAACATTGACAAAATTAACGATACATCGTTGCAGTACCACGCTGCATTTGATGAAGCAAAATACAGCAATTTGAACAGAAGAAGATAAAATATGTAAATTTGAACAAGTATAGTTATTTTTACAAGAAACATGAAAACTACAGGTATTGGTGTAAATATGTCGTAGAGGTGACACGAGGTTTCATCAGTCATCTAAGTAATGACCAATCAACTCTCGTATTTCACCATATCCATTGACTTTGTACCTGCTGCTACTTCAGTTTCTTCCTCTTGAATAACGGCTCATGGTGCTGTAGAACGAGCGTGTGAAAGAAATACCTTCGAAAAGTTGAATATATAGTAATGGTACGGACTGCTTGTTGATATCCGATTAATTTTGTTTACATTTCTTCTTATAAATCGAGTCGTGTTTGTTTTCGATCAAAACGGTATTATCCCTTTTAAATAATCGGATTTATGAACGTAATCCATTGTAGTATTCCATGACAGTCGGGAACCCACCACAAAGTATTGTTGAACGCGCAACGGTCGTCAACTCGCAAAGGGAACAATTAAAATAGGGCGAGAATATCCTATAAATAAATACAATTTGAGCATTTCTCCAAAGCATTTGCATTTGGAAAATTCTTGTGTCATTTCACAAACTTCCCAAACCTTAGAAAGGAACTATTCTTTGTACTTTTCGCCATCTAATCTCGCATATTAATTGCCTATAATATGTGTAATTTCTTCATTTGCAGTTTGTACTGTCCACTTGTTTTTCTTCACAAAATTCGTGAAATAGCTTCGACACACTTTCTCTGTGCCTTTTGTTGTTTTTCGGCACTGAATATTTAATAATAGATTCTATTTCACAGTTTTAAACATCACCAAAACGACAGATTTTAATATTATATTGATACTTACAAGCTATTATGGATCTAAAACAATTGCTTCCTCTTAAATAACTTGTCCGTATTCTTGCTAAGCATTAGTTACGACACGGACGACATGAGTGAAATAGTCATAGGTGATACCAAGAGTGCTTTGGAAGTTGTCGATAAATCCCCGAATCTAGAAGCAAGGAGGGAATTTATCTAAGAATTTCCAAAGCATGGGCGATATTTAAGAGGACTATTTCACGAATGAAATTACATCCAACAGAGTTCCAAAATGCGAAACTGTTTTTGTAATCTTTCTGAAATAATGTCAACAACTTGATTGGAGTTACAAAATAAATATTATTTTTGTTAATAAATGAAAATATCAAATGATCATTTAACAAGAGGCTCCCATAAAGTATAAAAATGATTCAAACGACAGTATTCAAATATGTGAGAAATTAATGTTAAAGGGACCTAGAAGGCCCTATACTTACAATGTTAATTTCAAGGAACATTTTGTTTCAAACTATATACACAAGAGGATTGATTTTTTACTTCTTGACTATATTTTAAATGTTTTGTCATAGGATTTCAAAGATATTGTAATTTTTACTTTCCCGTATACTTACGTATACACGGAGTGATATACGTACTATAGGGAAAGTTATGTAATGCTGCGCGAAAAAATGGCCGATTTTTGGCGGAAAAAAATTAATTGCCGGGCCGTGAAAACAAAGAAGTGGATAAAACCAGTTGCTAAATTAAGAAAAAAAATCCCTAACACGTGGTTACCAGAATCCCTGTTTTCTAGGTTCTTGATACCGAAAATCCAATTGAAAGGAAAACGTCCGTCCCGTCCGTCCCGTCCGTCCCGTCCGTCCCGTCCGTCCCGTCCGTCCCGTCCGTCCCGTCCGTCCCGTCCGTCCCGTCCGTCCCGTCCGTCCCGTCCGTCCCGTCCGTCCCGTCCGTCCCGTCCGTCCCGTCCGTCCCGTCCGTCCCGTCCGTCCCGTCCGTCCCGTCCGTCCCGTCCGTCCCGTCCGTCCCGTCCGTCCCGTCCGTCCCGTCCGTCCCGTCCGTCCCGTCCGTCCCGTCCGTCCCGTCCGTCCCGTCCGTCCCGTCCGTCCCGTCCGTCCCGTCCGTCCCGTCCGTCCCGTCCGTCCCGTCCGTCCCGTCCGTCCCGTCCGTCCCGTCCGTCCCGTCCGTCCCGTCCGTCCCGTCCGTCCCGTCCGTCCCGTCCGTCCCGTCCGTCCCGTCCGTCCCGTCCGTCCCGTCCGTCCCGTCCGTCCCGTCCGTCCCGTCCGTCCCGTCCGTCCCGTCCGTCCCGTCCGTGCCGTCCGTCCCGTCCGTCCCGTCCGTCCCGTCCGTGCCGTCCGTGCCGTCCGTGCCGTCCGTGCCGTCCGTGCCGTCCGTGCCGTCCGTCCCGTCCGTCCCGTCCGTCCCGTCCGTCCCGTCCGTCCCGTCCGTCCCGTCCGTCCCGTCCGTCCCGTCCGTCCCGTCCGTCCCGTCCGTCCCGTCCGTCCCGTCCGTCCCGTCCGTCCCGTCCGTCCCGTCCGTCCCGTCCGTCCCGTCCGTCTGTGAACACTGCTAGCGCCTAAACCATACCCACGATTTCTTCCAAAATGGATATTCCCCAATCGATCTGGTTCTAGTCAAAGCTTTGAGATTTTGAAAAAGATTCTTCGAAATTTGGGGGTACTTTATATGAAGCCCTCCGAACATTTTCAAAATTTTCTCAAAAGCGGCTCCAAATTATTTCTTTAAATTTCTTGTATGAATAGAGTAAAATACACTTATTAACATGGCATAGGTCCGATTTTCACGGATAACTCTGAATTTTTGAAAATTTTGAAAGTTTGAATTTTTTTCGGCGTCTTTCTCCAACTACAAAATTGAAGATAGAGATTTTTACTTCAAATAAAATTTGTTCTGCATATTGAGTTCTTTCATAAAGGTCATGTCAATGTTTCTCAAAATTTTAGTAGTTTTCGTGCAATATTGCGTGCAATATGTGCAACATTAAAAAATTACAAAAACAAGATTTTCTCAAAAACGGCTCCAAATTTTTTCTTTAAACTTTTGGTAGGGATAGTGGTAAATTTACTCTATCAGATGACATAAAAGACATATTGGTCTATCGGTTGGTTTTTTCAAAAATTAAAAAATGTAATTTTTTTACTTGTCTCTCACGTCGTTAATATATACATTATTGGAGATTTTTTCACATTATTATATTTACGAGTACATATGCTTTAAATAATGTCAGGTAACGTTTCTCGTAAACACTATCGTTTTCTGTGAAAAGTAGCTCAAATTTCGGCATTTTCAGAAATTCTCAAACGCCATTTTCTCATATATGGCTGCAAATTTTTCTTGAAACTTTTGTAACAGATAGTGATAATTACACTCTTTAATATAACGTAAAGTTTATTTCGAGTTATTTTTTTGTTTTTTAAAAAAATATATAAATGTAAATTGTTTGAAAGATCTCTCACATCTTTAGTATGCACTTTATCCGCAATTTGTAAAGATTATTATATTTGTGAGTGTAAGTGCTTCAAATAACTTCAAATAAAGTATTTTGAAAACTCAAAAATTTTCTGTGAAAATGAGCTTCAAATTTCGCATTTTTAGTAGTGCTAAAACGCAATTTTCTTTAAAACGGCACATAATTTTTAAAAGAAAATTACCATTTACGGCTAAGTTTTTGTGTTCTTTAATATTCTAAAATTAATATTTTCGTTCTACCAATAGGAAACCGAAAAATTAAGAAAAAGACAAAAGAAATGTACTTTTGGCGGTGATAGATGGTAGCTGGCAAGAAAGAGTATGTGGCAATTCCGAATAGCTAGCGAAGACCCAAGGAAATAGAAAACTAATACGGGAAAGTCTGTGCCATTCTGTAGCACCACTAGTTGTTTTAAATACGAATTTTTAAATCTGTACAATACTTACACCCACATTATTATTATAATGTTTATAGTTTGTTTAAACAATAAGATATAAAAAAGCTATGATACAATGCCTACAAGTTTGAAGTCAGTAGCTCTAATAGTTTAGGAAATAATGCTCCTTATCTACCAAAAAGCAAACTTACGGGAATCAGGCTTCAAAGTTTGTCATGCATTTCTAGTACATTGTACTTCAGATTTTCAGAATCATTCGGCACTTACTCTTTTAGTTTCTTTTTCACTGATGATATAGTGTGTCTGGTTTTCTTCTCCGTTTCTCTCCCCTAATTTCCTTATTTCTCTCATTGTAAAGTACAAATCATAAGATAATTCCACAAAATGCAAAATAGTAGATTAATTCCGTTACGAGAGCGCGAGCCGGGACCCCATATAAGCCGCCCGCAGCCGCCGGAAAGGGTCCCACCACGCCACATCCCTTTCTGTCATTTCTGCCTTCGTAGCCGAATAATCTGAGGTTTTCCTGGTTTTGAAACTTTTGGACAGTGTTTTCTGAAAAGTTGACAACGGTAAGAAAAATCTAAAAACGCCGTCCCACGCAGATTATGTTAGTTTGAAATATGATAAGAAACATCATTCACCTTTATGACAGTGACCTTTGAGTGCACTTACATTTGTGAATGCAGATAAGATCGTTTTCATATACTGTTCATTTTGATAGGAAAGCGAGATAAGCAACACATTTCAAGGCCGTTGACCTCTGGCCGGCAAGCTTTGCTTAGCGGATGTGCTTAAGGCCTGGAGTAATTTTTGCTGTTTGTGTTTCGGTATTTCAAATAAGATATCTGTATATGTGCGTGTTTATTTGTAAGTTACTTAAAAGAAATGGAAGAAAGTTTATACTGTCTTTCTTAGGGTAAGACGAAATAATCCTTATTTTTGAAATACGGTACTTGGTTTTGTAATTATATATAGAAGAAAACTGTTTGTGTTCGTATAGAGTTCCATGAAGAAACGATACTTGATACTCCATGAAGAAACGTCTTGATATTCCATTAATCTCTGCGGCTTTATTACTGACAAAATCTTGGTAGCTCTATCTAATGAAGTATCTTCCCTTTCGAATGTAAATGAGTCTGAACGACCGGCACGTAATTCATGTTGTATCTACAGGTATGTCAAATCTGGAAAATCTTTGTCTTACACTGCATATATTACTCCGAATATACGTACGTACGTACACGAGAGTGTAAAATATGGAACCATTCTTGAGAAAGTCTTGTTTATGTATTTTTTAATTGCCTCGATTTGATTCAAACATCAGCGAAAACTATTCATTTCTTGAAAAAAACTGTGCACGACATCATTTAAGGATTTAAATTTGAAGAGTAGATTTTCCTGAGAACAAAATGTCTGTCTTCAGTAATTGTAGGAGAGCGTTCAAAGTATTTTTAGCTTTTGTAATTTTCCAAAATTCAGGAATATTAACTGAGGCCGGTGACACTTTTAGAATCTCTGAGGACCCTGGCGGATTCGAAAATCAGGCACCTTATACATACATATTTTCATTCAGTGATAAACACAGGCCCTGCCTTACTACTAATAAATAAGGGACTTCATTGCTGAACCAAAATAGGTAGATGTTATATTTTGCTGTAATTTACCCAGTGTTAATTAACAAAAGAAAAAAAGAATATTTGTTCTATTGAATGGAGCGAAAAAAGTTACACAAGTAAGATTAGTTTCATTTATTTAGCAACAACGAAGGAAACATTGTTTCCCAGAGAAAATCTAATGGTTGTACTGCACAACGACGTTGCACGGGGTTAAACAAACCGCTACATGTCAAAACCTTTTTCATCTCAAAGCTACAACTCCACAGAAGTTGTTTTCAGAAATGTGGAACTCTACAAACAAAATTGCATAAAAATCTGAGATGATTTCGGTGGGCATTTTTCCCAAATTTGCTTGAAATTCCCATTGGAAATCTCCAGGGCAACTTTTTACTTCACATGTTCAAACATTGGACTCATTGAGTCAAAAACGGTAAGAGATATCAAAAAGTGTGTAAGGACATTTCTTAAAGAACACATAATCTTTCAGTAAAAAAAGAAAAAAATATTGAACATGTGGCTACAGAGATAATGGTGTCTAAATTACGTTTGTTCCACCATCTTCAAAGACATATGAAGTTAATCCCGAACTCAACTTCGGTGCGTTCTGCACTTTTACATTTGCTTTCATAATTAAGAATCGAAAGAGGAACCGCGTCCCAAAAGTTTTGTTTACTCGTGCGCCACTTAGCCTCTGCTCTAAGCAGTGAAACGAGTGGTGCTACAACAGCATGTACTGTCTCGCATTGTTTCAAACATTAGCAATTTTCGACAATTCAGATATTTTATCGGAAATGAGTCTCACGCCATTTTGAAGCGTCCTTTCCTCTCTACTTTAGAAAATAAAAAAATATTGAACCTTTTTTTGATATTAATTTAATAAATTGCCGTAACTTTAAGTAGAAATTATACAAAACGTGTTGTTTTTCAAAACGTGATAAATGAAATGAGAAAAGACCTGATTTAAAGAACTAATGTTTAAAACATATTTATTTAAAGACAAATATGCCTATCATTAATGTTGTCCTTTTGCAGTGTTAATGTTTTGCAATTTGCGAAAATGCAGAGTTTGATTTTGCAATTAATTGATGTAAATGGGACCAGAACAATTTTTTACCATTCTTTACTTCATTCAAGGAAAATATTTGGAGCCTTTTTTTAAAAAAAATAATTGTTTCAAAAATATATCTTGGGTACTGCAGTCTACCGCAGCAAATTGTAAGTCCGATGATTAATTGATTGATTGTTAGTGATTCCGGGCGCATCAACTACAGAGGTCATTAGTCCTGTAACTGTAGAGCATGTTTTTCATCGGAAAGTGACTGTGATCTTCCCTCACTGGATGGCGAGATCCGGCCCCGACCTACCGTCGACCAGCGGGGTTATCCCCAACCACGTATCCCCAACAAGGCGGGACAAGCTCAAAGCCCCCAACTGGTCTTCCGGCATGTGTGGTAGTGTAGTGCTTGTGTGTATGGGGTGAGGTTAGGACAAGGAAGAGGAAGGAATGATCGCGCGCGGTCCATGGCCCGTTTGTCAGGGTACTGCTCTGGCATTCGCCTGGTGTTGATCGGAGAAACCACGGAAAACTAGCAAAGCAGCCGACCGCTGGCATTCTCCTTCATACAGTGACTGAATTCGACCTAGCTGACAAGCTGGTGTCGAAAATCCTGCCTCCGTCGGGATCAGTCTGGCCGAACATTTCGAATCTGCCAATGAGTGTTCACAGCGCCACGTGTCTTTCTAGTGGAATATCGGGCGGTCACAGAACATACTATTTCCACACTACAGACACGTACTATATGTTGAGTTGATTTCGTGGTTGAAGATGATCGTTGATTGACAAAGTAGTGAATTCGTGACTGTAGATGAAACAAAAGTGACGTTGTAACTGCATTAACATTCCAAGGTTCATTGACGCCTTCATACTCGAAATGATTATTAATTTTTTTCTCGTTTAAAATAAAATTTGTAATGCCGTTAATAAGTAATTTCAGTGACCATAAGTAGGTACTTTGTGGGAGTTGATTCTGAGAATGAATGTTTCTTTTTTGTGGCAGGAGATCGCGCTCGATCAAGGAGGTTTTCCATGGAACGTAACAGGGGAGCGCGAGCGGTCCACGTCGCCTGCCACTCCACGGGCTGTCTCCTCTGCAGGCGGACAGCGGTGAGCAAAAGGCTTCAGCAACTCTTACACTCCTTACATTCATTGTCTAATGAGTAGAAATTATATGCGTAGATGGTATGAATAAATATGTATTTTTGACCATAGAGGATCAATCAATGTTGATTCCAGGAATTAAAACTTTAGTATAAATACATTTATATAATCATATTTAGAATCAACACGAAGAACCTACATCAATTTCAATAAGTAGAAATGTTCGGTTTGAAAATCTGTAATTAGTCATTTCCATCAAAACACTGCATTATGGATAAACATTGATGACGAAATGTCACATTAAGTTACGGAGAGAATCTTAAAGCGAGAACATATATATATATATATATATATATATATATATATATATATATATGCACGAGTAATTGTTTATTAGTCTATAAAGAATTTGGACTTTTGATGGAGACAGCTACCGGATATTTGTTTAATTTTTAAGAATGTGGTACATAATGTTTTCTTTTTTTCAAATTTTTACGTTGACAAACATGGTAATAATTAAAGACTATTAGCTTTAATTATAATAGCGGTTATTGTTTGATATCAGTTAATTAACCGTGCTTAAGACCTCTCAATTTGGTTAAATACACTTGTTATCTTCGTGATGGAAGGAGAAGGGTGTGTTGTATCTAGAGTTAGATATTTTAGATGCATATTATTGGTAAGAAGGGTGTAAATACGGTATTTCATTTATCGAAAAAAGGTGTACATTTCAAATATAAATATGCCTACACCGGTTACATCACTTATTATAAGAACACAAAATTCAATCATGTATTAAAAAGCCTGTCTTAATCAAAGGCCCCGAACATTCTGTTATTAAAGCCACAAATCCAGGCATCAGCTGAAATAAATAACATCTAATACTTCAATGTTTGTCTGTGCAGCTATATCTCGAGTCATTATGTAAATACTAGTACAGAGAAGATTCAACATTAATAGATACTACTGCGCGTATTTAATTTGATGTCTGTATTTTAAATCATTTTCGTTGCAACATTCTTAACTCCATAGCCTTTAGCCAATCTCTGTTTTTAGAGTTTGCTTTGCAGTATCCTCTGTTCTTTCCTATTTATCCAATCGAATTGTCTATTTTCACTAAAGGCAGGATTTTTATGTAATCACATATTTTTTTGCCTTTCAACTTTTACCGTTCTCAAAATTGTAATCATGGCGAATCATAGCACTCCTAACACAATATCGATTTTTTTGTTACATATTTTTACATATTTAGTACTGTATTACACATTTTACATATTTTGCTGTTTTCAAAATATATTTTCTTATTTTATCAATTTTCTTCTATTTAATTCCATATTTTTTATGAAAAGATGTATTTTTTTAATATCAGCACTTTCCCTACATTATTGAGGAAATCTGTGTGTTCAAAGCATCATTGACATCGCGTATTGTGATCTGCAAACTTAATTTGGGAAACAATTTGCGATCACTGACGTGTAACACTTCGATGAAGATGCTACAGTATGTGTTTGCTGGTCGTAGGTTTTAGCAGTTTGTGCGATGGCTTCTATTGCGAGTAGTCTGGCTGCTAAACTACGATCCTGGATTACAATAGATGAAGCTTGTACTACTGTCGAGAACGTTGTATGATATGAAGTCGCAGTTTTTATAAATCTAATTTCGTACTACGTAAATATATTTTATTATTAGTATATTTTAATATTACAAATTATACCCGATTTTACATATTTATTACATATTCTTACTATTTTCATTACATATTTATGTACATATTTGACTTTTATACTACATATTTTTCCGGTCTCTAATTATGACGGTAGAGAAATGATGGCCTGAGAGTCAGGGAAGACTACAAAACCTCGAGGCAACGAGACACGAATCCGTATTCGTCCACCGTAAATTCCGCCTAGAATGACTGAACCCCGGCACCTGGAGTTGGGGCGCTAACGGGCTCGCCCGTCCGCTGCGTGTTCTGTGTTCAGGTGTGGTTGAAAGCGGCGCCGCGCGTCGCGCTCGCGGCGCGTCGGCCGTGGGGGGTGCGCGTCGCCAGCGCCTTCCGGAAGGGGCGGGGGCGGGGGCGGGGCGCGGAGCCTTGGCGGGCGCGGGCGCGGGCGTGGACGCTGCCTCCGCGCTAGAGAGCGGCGGCGGTGTGGGCGGCGCTCGCCCGCGACAACAATGCCGTTGTTTAACAGCTGTTTTGTGATAGCCCCGCGATCGATACCCGCATGCAACCCCCGCGCGCGCGCCAGGAGTGGCGGCGGCGGCGGCAAAGGCGGGTCGCGAACAACGGGAAGGAAGAGACAGAGACGGAGAGAGTCAGAGAGAGAGAGACGGAGAGAGTCAGAGAGAGAGAGACGGAGAGAGTCAGAGAGAGAGAGACAGAGAGAGAGAGAGAGAGAGAGAGAGAGAGAGAGAGAGAGAGAGAGAGGGAGCGACGGGCCGCAGCGGGTCGACCGCGCCCCTGCGTGGCCGCCCTGTTCTCCTCTGCCCGCCCCGCCCGCCCCCCCCGTTCGAGTCTCTTCGCTTTGCGCCGCGCCGCTCCGCGCCCGGGCCAAGACGCGGTCGGGCACGCGGGATCGGCTCGGCGGGGCGGGGCGGGGCGGGGCGGGGCGGGGCGGGGCGGGGCGGGGCGGGGCGGGGCGGGGAAGAGAGCGGGGTCAGCGAACACGGGCGGTTCGGGCGTGGTTGCGCCGCGAGGGAGCGAGAGCGGCTGCGGCGGGTGGTTGAGGCCCGCCCGGGAGAGGGGGGTAATCCCGCTGCGGCCCCGAGATGCTCACGAGGGAGGCGCCTGGGGCGGGGCGGGGCGGGACGGGGCGGGACGGGACGGGACGGGGCGGGACGGGACGGGACGGGGCGGGACGGGACGGGGCGGGACGGGACGGGACGGGACGGGACGGGAAGGGGCGGGGCGGGGCGGGGCAAGCGGGGCGGGGAGGGGGTGCGCAGGGGGCGGCGCGGCCGCCGTAAAACCTGCCCTGCTGCCGATATTTTATTACTCCGCTGTTACGGAAGTTTGAACACAGAAGGCACTGATCGGGAAGAAGCGGCCGATAGCGCGGGTAGGTCGGGCCGCGGGCGAGGGCGCTCCCCCCGCCCCTCCCCATCACAGCGGTTGCGACGCTCCGCGAGTAAAGGCGACGGCCCTAGGCGTGCGCACAGGGGCGAATGGGATCATGGCCCCTCAACCCTCACGACACTTTCAAAATGGGGCACCTTGCCGTGCGGTATAAATCGTTTTATTTCCGTAAATATCACCCATTTTTTCCCTTTTAAACTGGCAATTCGAAAATGGAGATTGACTCTTCAAACCTACTAGCAATCCTGTAAATGGTTTAACAGAAAATCAATTGTATTTACTAATTGTATCATTAAAGTTATTCTATTGAAATGTTCCTCGTATGTTTTTTGTTTCCTATAATGCTATGTCATATGCAAATAAAATTTAATGGAAAAGCGGACGCCGAGGGATCTACAAATGTAGTGTCCCTCCTCTAATTTTAGGCCTGTAGCGACGGCGTTGATTTTGGGCTGAAGTGAGGGAGTCCATTTTTTGTTCGTTCGTAGAGCCAGTGCATTACGAGTGAGCCAGCTTTCTACTTTGGTACCGCAGTGCCAATGCTGGTACCCATCTCTATTCAATTTGTGGTGCACAAAGCGATTTCTCCAATTTACACAAATCGACTGCTTTTTTATTTCTCACTTAATTTTTTTGTCTGAGCAAATATATTCATTTGTTTTGTAAATAATAAACAATTTATATGTTTCTGGAGTGTTTCTATGCTTCCATAATGCCTAGAAATATTTTTTTCAAACCAAATTTTGAGTGCTCATTGCGGCCCAACCATTCGGAATATCCACGTAGTTTATTAGACAAAATATGCATAGAATTGCCTTAAGAGCTTATTTTCGAAGTTTTGACGTTTCCTCCCCGGACACCTGTATATGAGGTAAACTCCGAAACTCTATGACCGATGTCCATGGAAGTGGTCACTTCAAGGTGTTTTTTCACCCAGAAGGCTTTTATGCTGTTAATTCTGTTGTAACTCCACTACGTGGCGCTGTGGAACAAAACTAAATGTTTCACGTCAAATGCAACCTGCAGCACTAGGCAGCATTTAGAATCTATATCGTTAAATAACTCCTAAACAAAGCGTTCTAGGGCATTAAAAACTAACGTTTCTCACACTGTAATCAACAGAATGAAACCTTCAGCACAATGATCATTCTATTACATGTTTGCTGGCCCGGCGCTTCTCACCTGCTCAGAGACTAACAGAATCTGCTACTAAATGTGAATGAGACGGACAGAAAGAGGCAGAGACATAGGTTCACAGTCAGACTGAGACAGGAACAGAGAGAAACAGAGAGACAGAGAGAGAGAGAGAGAGAGGGGGGGAGGGAGAGACAGACAGAAAGGGAGATGAAAGGAGAAAGGGAGATGAAGGGTAGAACGTCTGCCGGGTTGTACTATTTAATTGTAAAGTGAAACTAGTATTAAGTTATACGGTGTTATATTAAACTATCCAGAATTTATCAATGTTTACTTTTGGTGGTATGGTTCGTATGGAGCATTCGTTGTTAAAATATCCTTTTCTATTTCTCACTATTTCCCATGACAAATCCTGAAACATATAATTAGGATTGTTAGAAAGTGTAGGTAATTAGACTTGTCCGTAGAACCAGTATCAGTAATAATCGAGGGAGATTAGAATAATAAATTTAGTAGGAAACTGAGTTTTCCAGACAATGTAGGCCAACGAGAAAGAACCTTCAAAAAATGTTATCGGGAAGTAATCAGATAGGTATAGGACTTGAGCGCTGAAAATGCAGTGCATGATTTTGGGAACTAATAAAAGTTAATTCAAGTATGTGTTTGGGACATCGATATCAAAAAAGTGCTTTACGAATTGTCATTAAATTTTGCAGACTGAGTTGTGTTAATTTCACTGTTTGGATATTTCCGAACATAACAGCGGCAAACAACTGAAGTAAACAATATTACCTGAACCTTTGTAATTACATCGCACAAGAGGAAAAACTAGAAAAGTTGAAACAGGAAAGTACTACGTATGCACTATAATGAAAATCAAAACCTCCAACGATATTGTTTCATGTCGTTCTGCACTTATTCTTCAAGTCTAATTAAATAAGTTAACTTTACACATTCTGGAATAATGCAATGTCTATTCACTGTGAAACAGAGTTATACATATTTCTGAAAAACATACTTAAAATGTTTTTTTACTAAGATCTATAAGTGTATGTTTCTGTGGGTAAGAGTAGGAAATTCTGCAATCCATCTTGACTCGAGCACAATGCATCACAAATAATTACAATCAGTATTTTTTTTGTAAAGTGACATGTTATTCAAACGACTGCTGCATGTTGTGCTTCTGGTCTTATAACTAGAGACCGGATTTTTATGTAATTACATATTTTTTTGCCTTTCTACTTACAGTTCTCAAAATTGTAGTCTTAGTGAATCATAGCCCTCCTAACACAATATCGAAATTTTTCGTTACATATTTTTACATATTTAGTACTATATTACTTATTTTATATATTTTGCTGTTTTCAAAATATATTTTCTTATTTTATCAATTTTCTTCAATTTAATTCCATATTTTTTGTGAAAAGATTGCATTTTTTAAATCAACATTTTCCCTACATTATTGGGGAAATCTAATTGTCCAAAATATCATTGAAACCACGTTTGTGATCTGTAACCTTAATTTCCAAGAAAAAATTTGCGATTGCCGACGTGTAACACTTCGATGAAGATGCTACAGTGTATGTTTGCTGGTCGTAGGTCTTAGCAGTTTGTGCAATAGCTTCTATTGCGATTAGTCGGGCTGCTATACTACGGTCCAGGATTACAATAGATGAAGCTTTTACTACGAACAAGAAAGTTGTGTGATGTAAAGTGAGCATTTTTTCTAAAAGTAATTTCTTGCTAAGTAAATGGATTTTATTAGAGAATTTTAATATTACATATTACATCGGATTTTACATATTTATTACATATTCTTACTGTTTCCATTATATATTTATGCGGTATATTTATTTTGACATTTCATGCTACATATTTTTCCGGCCTCTACTTATAACCTAAGAATACTCGCTATCTTCAAGAACGTTTCGGCTTCTTGAAGGTTTAACACACCTAAACAACATAAAGAACACGGCGGCAGATAAGTGTTAATTCCATTCATTACTGGGTTTTCTTAAAATTACTGCATTTTATCAAAATATTTCCGTACGATTTATACTCTAAAATCGGTTAATAATTGCAAGCGATGACATGCCTGGGTCCCACTAGCTTTCATTTAAAACAAAATTCACTAAGTTAAATTGTGTACAAAGCTCATTGCCTTCTAAACGAAAACCCTTCGTGTTTTAAATATAAAGATAGGGGTCTCTTTAGCGTAGATGCAGGGAAATAAATGAATGACCTGTGTTTGACGAAATAGTTCGTAACGAGACCGCTAGAGAACAGTTGCGGTGCTTATGATAAATATTACACCAATTCCTTCCTAAATTGCACACAAACTTCTTCGACTGTGTGCGGTGATAATATACTAAATTTCTTCCTTCTAGGCGGAATTAGTCAAAATGGATTAGGGTGATGTTTACAAGGCAGAGGAATGAATAATTACTGTACGAGATCCAGTTTACAAAATATTCAAACAACTACGTATCAAATAAATACTTTCTGTGTGACATACTATATTTATTTCATACTATGTTGGTTTTCTACCGAAACCAGAGAACATTACTTTGTATTCACAACCAACAGTAAACGGAAATAGTCTTCGGACCTGGAGGTAATTGGCTGCAATAAAAACTGAATGTATTCTTTAATTGTATATTCGAGATCTTCCAATATACTCGGAATCGTGTATCCTTAAGTCGTGGGGTCACCCACCGGCGGCAGCGTGTCGCGAGAGCCAATGCCGTATCACGACAAATAATAGGTACATGTCTGATCATGACGTAAGACGATACCGCATTGAGTATGTTTGCTGTGGTTAGTGCAACTGAAATTTCGTCAGGAAATTTAATGTACATTTTGAATTCTATATAGATTAATTGCAATATATTAAATGAATGACAAAATATTAATTAACCTATAAAAACTACGTGAAAGTTCGGAGCAATACTTGTAAAAAACACGGTGGTCTAATACCAGAAAGCTGAATCCCATCCTGAATCCATTTCCTGAATCCAATTGTACTAAGGTTAAAGTTCATGTAATGTTCGTGCTCATTGATAGAAAAGTTAATAATCTTCCAACCGTAGTATTGTTTTAAATCACAAAAAGTTTAAAAAATGATTTTTTTCTTGAACATTGGAAATTATTTGATTGATTGTAATGACTGAATTTAAATTTTATTTAATTAAATAATTAACAACTGACGTTTTTCCTGCTTTGCCTTCAGTGTAAGTTATTTGGTTCACTTCTGACTATATACAATTGCTACGGATCTTATCGTACAAGAAGGGAATAAGAAAAGGCCAGGACAAGACCAGGTACCTTGCTAGTGTTAAATAAATGAAAAGAACTTGTCTTTCCACACCTAATTATTTTGTAAGAAAATTAATTGGAGAAGAATGGAATTATTTTTCCCCCTCTGTATAGAACCCCGATAAACGGAGGAGGCAAAGCGAGTGGCCCTGTCGCGGGGTGAATGCTCTGGGGGGGGGGGCAATCAGCGCCGCTTCCGCTGCAGATCGATGCGACCGCGCGGCGCCCGCTCGCCGGCCGGCGGGCCCTTGGACGCCCCTGCACCCCCCCAGACTGTAATTACAAAGGAATTTTTCCAAAGTAAATGGGGCCGCAGCCCCAATACCTGTGCCCTCGCGTTGCGGCCTCCCGCAGGAAGCCGCAGTCCGACAGACGTCCGTCGGCGTGGCCCCCGCCCCCCGCCCCCGATCCAGCCCTCGCCCCCGCCCTTTCCCTCGCCCTCGCCCTCGCCCACGCCCTCGCCCACGCCCTCGCCACCGCCCTTTCCCTCGCCCTCGCCTACGCCCTCGCCACCGCCCTCACCTCCGCCTCCGCCCTCGCCATCGCCCTCGCCACCGCCTTCGCCACCGCCCTCGCCTCCGCCCTCGCCATCGCCCTCGCCACCGCCTTCGCCCACCGCCCTCGCCTCCGCCCTGCCCCGCCCCGCCTCGCTCCGCCCCATCTCGCCCCTGCCTCCGCCCTCGCCACTGCCACCGCCACCGCCCTCGCCTCCGCCTCCGCCCTGCCCCGCCACGCCCCTGCCTCCACCCTCACCCTCGCCACCGCCCTCGCCACCACCCACGCCTCCGCCTCTCTCCGCCCTGCCCCGCCCCGCCCCGCCCCTGCCACCGCCCTCGCCAACGCCACCGCCACCGCCACCGTCCTCGCCTCCGCTCTGCCCCGCCCCGCCCCGCCCCGCCCCGCCCCTGCCTCCACCCTCACCCTCGCCTCCACCCTGCCCCGCCCCGCCCCACCCCTGCCTGCGCTCTCGCCCTCGCCCCCACCACCGCCCTCGCCTCCGCCCCCGCCTCAGACCCGCCCCCGCCGCTGCCACCGCCTTTGTAACCTCCCTCGCTCCCCCGCTGGCATGTGGGCCGTCGGCGCCCGCGCTCCACC
This sequence comes from Acheta domesticus, assembly GCA_031308135.1. Lineage (NCBI taxonomy): Eukaryota > Metazoa > Arthropoda > Insecta > Orthoptera > Gryllidae > Acheta > Acheta domesticus. Next base: position 158,019,583 of record JAHLJT010009436.1, read on the forward strand.
GCTCCCTTTGCCCCTCTCTACCTTTCGCCCTCGTCCTCCCTCCCGTACCCGCGCTCGCTCTCGTACGTACTCTCGCTTTCTCGTCCCCCTATCCCGCTCTCGTTTTTGGCACCGATAGCGTTCTCCTTCTAATTCTCGTTTCCATTCCCGTACTCGCTCTCGTTCTCGCTCTCGTTGCTGGGAACAGAAAGGTGTGCAGGTTGTTTAAAAAAATCGAGGTTGATATCAAAATGTCTCATCCATAGTCGAACGAAAAGTTAACTTGATAGCATTATATGAACCCTTGCGTAAATCAGCATTGGTGAAATCTTCAACGAATCAGAAGGTTTTTGATAGCGATGTCTTAGATGTTACTTGAATACACATTTTATTTAACTGACATTATGGAACTTACGATGACCATCTTCACAGGACTAGACTGATTTAATTTGTTTTATATTGGCCTATGTCTGATGAAGAAATAATGCTACCGATGCTTAATGGATAACAGGACGTGCGCTGTGAACAATAACGATGCCTTTATTCTCCTGACTCTTTACCGCATGCGTCCTGTAGGCAAGCTTCCCTGGGCCTGCTCCTCCGCGTCGCTTCGCGTCGTCGCTTTCCTTCATATTTCCGCTCGTCGTCCTCCTGCGGTGCCTGGCGGCCTGCACGGACCTTCGCGAAGCGTGGCGGGGGGCGGGGCGGGAGGGGCGGGGCGGAGCGGAGAGAGGCGGGCCGGGGCGGGTATCGAGCCGCGGCGCGTCGACTGCTACAATATTAACAAGTGCCGAGCGGAGGGCGGCGGCACGTATGAGCGGCGTTTGGGGGGGAGGGGTTGAGGGACGAATGTTGCGGGGGAAGGGGAGGGGAGAGAAGGGGGCAGGCGGCGGCGCGTGGCGCGCGTGTGCGGCCCGGTCGCCCACCCCCCACGCCCCCCGCCGCCGCCGGCGAAGCAACGCACTGCAAGCGCGGCGCGCGCCCGCCTAGCAGCTCGGTTCGCTCGCCAACCAGCGCCTTGTCTGTGAGGTCTGGTGGAGCGGAGTGCATGTGTGGTGGGTATATGTGTGGCTGTGGAGTACGTATGGTGGCGGTGATGGTGTAAAGGTTAGCGTATAGGACTGTTATACCCAAGTTCGCGGGTTCAAACTCTATGGAAGCCATGGATTTTAAAGAGCGAAAAAGTCCTTCGTACGCCTTCCTTCGGAGGGGAAGTAAAGCTAGCTGTCCCATGTTAGTAGATTTACTGCATGTAAAAGATCCTCAAGCCTAAATGACGCCTCTGAGCAAAATTCAAAATTGCCTGTTTCGTCGCCCAAGTACTACCTTCTTTCTCAGTTAGTGAAAGGAGTGTAACTAAATTTGCGTGGTCAGACGGAAGAGCAGGCCTCATGGCCTGAATCTCGCCACGTAAAATAAGTAATTCAATTTCAATACAATACGTATCGGACATCCTGTCTAAAGGACAGAGGTAGGGATTATCATAAATAAGTAGTTGTTGATTTATGGATGAAAAGTGCGCATAAAACGCCTCACAAACTCGTCGCGCTCTTCCAATCCCATTCCTCACCTCCCCGTGCCACGCTACTCTGCCTACGCTCGCCCATGCGCAGCCCCCCTCTCCGCCCGTTGCTCCGTCCTTCGCGCACCACCCGCCCCCGCCCTCCCTCCCTCCCTCCCGCCCCCATCCGCTGCATCATAGCTCAGGTCCAGCAGCGCCCTTGTCTCTGCAGCGAATCTGACCGGGCGGTCCTAGGGTTCGATTATCGACTGGGGCAAATTTTCGACGCTAGCTGAAGAGCTAGGTCGACTTCAGTCACTGCCTCCAAAAGACCTCTAGCGGTCGGCTGCTCTGATCGGTAGTTTTCCGTGGTTTCTTCGATCAATACCAGGCAAATGTCGGTGCAGTACCCTAACAAACGGGTCAATGACCGCGCGCGATCTTTCCCTTCCTCTTCCTTGTCCTATCGTTTCCCCTTATTCTCTTTCTGTGAGTCTGTCTGTCTGTCTCTCTCACACACACTTGTAAATTACTACACTACCACATATCGGGGGACCAGTAGGAGTTCGTCCGGTTGAGGAGGTGTTCCGCTAGGGCTGCTACTTCGAGAGAATTTCCCCTTATCTGACGCGTTGTTTGTCGCCTCATTTATTATCCCGTGGGAGACGAACACCGCCACCACTCGGGGTAACGAGAAACTCTCCCCCCAACCACGCCCCCACCTCTGCCCTTCCCTAAGCCTCTACCTCGCCCCACCGTCCTCGCCGTCGTCACCGACTGACTCATCCTCGTCCCTACCCTTGTCCCCTCCCGTCGTCACCCTCTCATCTCGTCGCCGCCGTCGCCTCTTCGCAGTCGTCTCCTGGCCCCCGCGCCGCGCCTGTCGGCAATCGCGCGCCCAGGAACGGCCCATTCCGCGCCGCATCGGCCCTGAAAGATGGCGCGGAAGAGGGCGCGGGAAGCCCTTCCGATAGTACCTCAGGTTTAGAGTCTTGTTCCGGCAGCCCCACGACCCGCCCAAACAGGTTGGGCGTCGTTTGCTGCGAGGCACTCTCCGCACCCGCCCCCCGCGCCAATTCCGCCACTTTCCTTGTAAATGCGTGGCTTTCCTGGAATCGTCGGGAGTAATTCTACTTTAGAGCTCTGGCGTTGCGAGAAAAGAAGGAAAGGAAAGACGATACCGAAAGGCGTTTCCTGAATTTTTTTTTCTGTCCAAGCGGCGGCTCCCTGAGAGCTTTCGTTAAAATGTCATATTGACGAAGAGCATTCGTTAAATTACATCTTATGTTGTTCCTGCAGCTCCACGAGCCACTCAAACGGGTTGCTCGTCATTTGTTGTCACACGTTCGCATTCTTGCCCGCTAGGCTGGGAAAGACATTTCGAGAAAAAACAATAAAAAATTAGTTTGTTTGCTCTGAATTTTGAAAATTTTAAACTTTGTCAATTGAACTAGAAATGTACTTAGAAGGTTGCTTCCTGGCAGCATTGTGTCGTCACAATGAAAATGGCGAACGATTCGTATAATTATTTCAAGAATTAACACAACCCAGAAGTCAATAGACGGTCATGTATCAAACTGACAAGGCTCACCTTCTACATCATTTCATCATCTAATTTTTTCTCAGACCATGGCGTAGATATTGCTCTTTTTACTGGCGACGAGGTGCTTTCACAATTAATACACTATATTAAGATTGCATTACAAGAAATTAGAAAGCCTGGATTAAAATATAGGTAATCGAACTGACAAAAATTAACAACTAAGTTACTTACACTGAGCGTGACCTCTGCTATTACATGTTTGTCAGGTCTGGTAAAACGCTCTTCCCACCCAGAAAATAACAGAACATTTATGAAAACACCTTGATTTGTAAGAAACAACCCTCTTGACTCTAAAAATTTCCTTCATCTAAAATTACATTCACTCCCTATAGTAACGTATTGTACCTGATTCTTAAGTGAACCCGATTCTTCTTCATTTAATTGCTTCAACTATGGAACGTACAACAAATTCGATTACATGTAACAATTTGCTTTGAGATAATACGGTTGGTTATTTCACCTGTTCTTCGCCAGCACGCGTTATACTACTATTACCACATGCATCAGTCTCTACCCATTCCCTGGCCTCTGCGGGAGTGTGACATGACTTGTGGGCAACGAAAGATTTTCAGTTGAACGAAACGTCACTAAATGACAGTTTAAGGGAGGGATTCCTTCTCCCGGCCCATAAGGCTCAATTAAAAGTTGACTCTTTTGGCCGCAGTGGCGCTATGGGATGCAGGTGGTCTCTGCAAGCGACAAAAAAGTCTGAGGGCAACTCCCCGAGCAATTTTGAACGTTTTCAAGTCGCTTGACAACGCACGTCGTTCGAAACTCCAAGACAATTTCCTTTTAGTTATTCGTTAAAAATATGTTTTCTGTCAAACATAGAAGCGGATAAAGTTTGGTAAAGACCCCATCCCAGCCTGCACCCCAGCCCACAGATGCTGACAGAGGTGGCTCTGGCGTTGCGTGCTTCCCGTCCTGGCGTAAGCATTGGAGGGCGGAGAGGGTTGAAGGCTGAAAGAGGTGCCCATCATCGAACCCAATAAAATTAGGGGTGCTATAAAATCACGTACTTTCTCGCATTCTTTTTTATATTTACTTAATATTTTAATACTACTTAAACAAACATTTGTGTAATATTTGAAACTTTAAAATATAAATTCTTAAATATTGTAGTTGTAGGAAGACGCCAGGGAAAATTAAATTTGAAGTTTCCGAAAATTTAAAAATTCAACAAAATAGGACCTGAGTAACTTTTATATGTGTACTTTGCTCTGAGAAGAAATTATGAAACAATTTGGACCTATTTTTAAATAATTTTGAAAATGCCATTGGGGTTTCATGTAAAGTGCCCCCAAAACAGAAGATCAATTTCAAACTCAAGAGGCCGTGACACCAGCTCGATCGATTAGGAAACACAAATTTTGGTGGAAATTCTACCTACGGTTTAGCCACTTGTGTTGTTCTCAGACCGACAAACTGTTTGTCTTAAAGAATTTTTCGGTAACATGGACCGACAAAATGTGGATTGTGGCGACACGACGTGTTAGAGAAAGTGGTTTACTTTTTGTAGGAACAATATTTATCTTCTTTTTCGTCACCAGGGACCTACAAAACGACTTTTCGTGCCGAAAAATTGCCTTAAGTCGTCGCATCATTACACAACTTTATGCTAAGTAGTATGCAAGGAAGTAAATAGGAAACGCCATGCGAAGCCCCATTTACGTTTGTCAAGATTTGGTGAGGGAGAAGGCGTGCGCCTTTGTGCCTTCCATTTTCTGTGCAGGTTCTTCGAGTGATGGTTTTCCATTCCTTTTCTCTGGAGGGATGCTGGGAGGGGTGATTATGAATGGGATTAAGATTCGTACTGATCCGTGGGTGTGTGTAAGAAGACGACCACGCACCTCAGGGCGAAAATACGCATGCCTTATGCATTTCATCACCGTTTCAACACACATTTCCACATCCTGACGCTGCTCCATGCTCCTACGCCACCAGGACGCCCGACCCAAGATAGAAGGTCTTTTTAATCAGTTACATGTTCTAAAACCATAGTGTACCTACTTTCACATTTTCTAAAAAGAAACAAAATAATTTGATGTCGTACATTTACAGTAACATTAACGTACGAGTTGGCGTATTTGTTTTTTATATTCTTTTAGTGTGTGCATTTATCATATGTTTGTAGTATTTTTGTACGATAATACGAATCATACGTTTGAAGTAGTACTTTATTCGATAATTGCAGGTCATATATGAAGAATTATAAGTCAATGATCACATTAATATCGTACTAGTACAATAATCGTAGTACGTCTGGCAACACTGGTGGTCAAACACTCTCAAGCAGCCACTGTCACGAAACGACGACATCCGACGTGAGTAGTGAGCGTTGTGCCATGCGCGTTTATGGTGAAACGTCGACCTACTGGCGGGGCGGGAAGTCGGGGGCGCTCTGGGAAGCCCACTTGCTTCCTCCCCAGCGAAAGAACGGGGGGGAGGGAAGGAGGGTTGTGGGGCGGACGCGGGGCACCGCGGCCGGGGGCTAACGGCATGCAAATTCGCGCCGCCCGCGATCGCCGATAAGGCCGAGTTTCCCCTTATCGGCACGGCCGTTTGGAAGCAGCGCGGAGGAAGATGTTCGGCGACGCAACTTGACCCTGGCGGCGGCGGCGACGGGGGGCAGGGCTTCCGGTCCGGACGTTGCTCACTGGGGTCGTTACTGCAGATAACCCTGCTGCCGCTGCCGCCACCGCCACCGCCCCGCCCCGCTCCGACCCGCATCGCCAGCGAAGTTCGTTTCATTATAGCTCCCATCGCCCGCTGCCGCTCCAGCCGCGTGTTAGATGCTTCCGCTGCTGCCTCTGCAAGTCCTTGTTCGCCAGTAATAGAAGAATTCTTTGCACATACTCCATGCAGGCCGCCAATCTTCACAAGTAGTTTTTTTCCTTTCCGTTGTGATAATGGTTCACATTGCATTCCAGTCTTTCTTTGCAAAGTCTCATTGTTCGGCTCCATTGAAATGATGGCTTATGTTGCACTGATGTCTTCTTTGAATTACGTCCTTATTCGGCCACGTTAGGATTTTTATTCACACTGCTTTGCAAGACAGCTTAGCCTCTGCATTGCAAGCCTGTTAGCTCGTTAATTTCAGTGCAAAATGTTTGCCTATCACAGTTCGATTTCCCGGAAGTTGTTCTCCGAACACCCCTTGTCCTTAACACAGATAAGCTCTCCGCAGCCGCCCGCTCCGCCTTTCCCAAATCGCCTGCAGCGAAGTTCGCTTCTTCACACACTTCATTGCATGCCACCGCTCCAGGTGTCACAAGTGTTACAGACAGACGAACAGGTGTATAGCATTACATTTCTTTATTTATTTTCAAAACAACAACGTTTCGGAGCTAGTTGTGCTCCATCTTCAGGTTAATGTTAAGATGAGAAGAAAATACGTGAGTATAATTACCAGTGCGACCATGGAGATGTGTGGCTTCTGAGTACTGCACTTACACGTTTCGTCGTAAGCCGGCTTCCTTAATAGATGCTTATGATACAAGTGTCATAAACTAATTAACGTCACTAAGATTACTTGTATTGTTATATTTCATATTATTTAAAATTATTTGGATCCGACAGGAATTAAATTGTCTTCCTTGCTTAATACATGATTTTTATGTAAGAAAAAGTATTGTGAAAACTAGTTGTAATGAAACTTGCGTAAACACTCCTCATATGTGAACAAATCGCAGCGTTCTAGGTACAAAAATGTCTTCGAGAGCAGTCGAATTTTTCGCTACTTGAATGATAGTCTTGTTTCTCTTCAAATGGGCTGTCTGGCAGAGGTGGGGACGCGAAGATGTATCCGAAGTTCAAAAATACGCTCAGTTGTGCGTCGAAGTTCTCTCCCAAGATTCGTGGCGTGCATACCCTCTCCCGAACAAGCGACAGGGCATAACTTTAGGGAGGGGTTACCTTTTTTTCGGGTGCTATGACGTCTCGTGTGTTTTGACGATCGTAGTTGCCGAGTTCCAATCCCGTTGTTTCGGACTTTGTCGCCCGATTCTTTTTTTCCTGCATCTTCTCCCGGAAAGCGCTGCCAATTGGGAGCCATCTCCCCCTGGCGCATCAGTCAAAGCTCCGCAGAGCACAGCGCTTCCCCTCTGGCCCGGGGAGATAGGGGAGGAGGAAGAAAAGTGGACCTTGGGAGAGGCGCCGGAGCGGCGCATCAACTACTGGGGTCATCAGTCCCATAAGAGTAGTATATGCTATTTCATCGGGCGGTCGCGGTGGTCTTTCCCCGCTGGATGGCGAGATCTGGCGCCGACATACCGTCGGCTAGCGGGATGTTCTCCAACCAGGAATCTCCCACCGTGTAGTGCGTGGGCCATAGAGCCGGGACAAGCTCCCGGGCGGTCTCCCGGCACCTGTGGTAGTATACGAGTAGTGCGCGGTCCGTGGCCCGTTTGTTAGGGTACTGCTCCGGCATTTGCCTGGTGTTGATCAGAGCAACCACGGAAAACTACCGATCAGAGCAGCCGGCTGCTAGAATTCTCCTCCAGCCAGCGGTTGAATTCGACCTAGCTGAGAAGCTACTGCCGAAAATCTTACCGCCGCCGTGGGGAGTGGAGTCTTAGGAATTCCCGGTCAGAGGCACTGCAATGACATCAGTCGATGCCTTGAGCCACCTCTCCCGGTGGAAAGCTCGGAGGAAGCTGTTCCCAGGAGAGGGGGAGGATTGCGCCAGGCGTCTGGTTGAAGCTTGTCTGAACGGATTAACGAGGAAAATTGCGTTTCTAGTGTTATTTAAAGAGCAACAATATTTCTTTTTTGGAACTATTGAACAACAAAAAAGTGACAGTCCCATGTATTTATTTTTATTAATCTCAGTAATTTGTTGGTTTTCTTGTCATTGCGGTGCTAACTTGATGTCAAGTTAATGGAATGTTTAATAACAGGGTCAAATGAAGAGCGACAAATTTTATTTTTACGTAACACATTAGCAACAAAAACGACAAATTTTGATTTTAATTTCAGTATTTTTTTAAAACTTTGGTATGTTAACTTTTAGGACTGGATTAACAAGGGAACGCAAAGAAGGATTCTTTTAGGAACGATTCGCGATCAGGTATTGAATTACGTATCGATTTCTCTTCTGCTGTATGTTGCTTTTATAGCTTCGTTTCTTCTCCACCGACTACCCGACGATCTCAATTTCAGCTCTGCAATTGTTTCCGCTGCTTTCGCAGTACTTAACAGAATATAGGTTTTACTAGGGTGGTATACAGTTTTAACCATGCGTCATTTTTTCGTAGGGTAAATTTTAGTGCCGCAATCTGAGATATAGAGCAATAAGATTTTTTGTTTTTCGAATTTTATAAACACATTTTTGCACGTTTATCAACTAACATATTTCATATCACAAAACCATTGTTTTCAGAATGTAGAAAGGAAAGGTGGATACTCAATCAGTTTCTCCCTTCTATCTGACGCATTTTGTTGTGTGAACGATTTACTATAGATATTACAGGAATATAATTTATTTATTTGGAAGCAATGAATTACATAGCCCGTTTGTGATTCTGCTGAACTCGTTTCTCAGAAAGCGACCCTATTCGTTTGGAGTCGCATGAGCTTCTTTGGAAGCGAGGCCTGGGCGCCTGCCGGGGCGAAGCGGGGCAGAGGAGCTAGAGGGAGTGAAACGCAACGGGGGCCGCGCTGAGCTGGGTGGGGCGAAGAGGGTTCGGGCGGGGCGAAGTGTGGTGGGGTGGAGCGGAGCTGGGATATGAGAAGCGGTGAGGGACAGAGTAGATCTGGGCGGGGCAGGGTGGGGCTGGGCGAGGCGGAGCGGAGCTGGGTGGAGCATGGCGGGGTGAGGCGGGCGGCTGTGCGTGTCAAACTCGTGCTCCAGCGACCGACGCCGCGGCCGCTTAAATATTGATGTGTGGAGTGGCGCCTCGCTCGCGGCTGCCCGGCTGCTGCGGTGCCTCCGGGGACGACTTCGCCCGTGCTCCCGCCCCCGCACCTGCTCCCGCCACTCCCTCGCCCCTGTCCCCGCCCCCGCTTCTGCCCCCACACTTCCCCCTGCCCCTGCCCCTGCCCCTGCCACCACCCTCACCCTCGCCCCAGCACTCGCCCCCTGCCCCTCCGTCACCCCAGACCTCGCCCCTGTCCCCGCCCCTGTGTCCGCCCTGTCCCCGCCCCTGTGTCCGCCCTGTCCCTGTCCCCGCCCCTGTGTCCGCCCTGTCCCCGCCCCTGTGTCCGCCCTGTCCCCGCCCCTGTGTCCGCCCTGTCCCCGCCCCTGTGTCCGCCCTGTCCCCGCCCCTGTGTCCGCCCTGTCCTCGCCCCTGTGTCCGCCCCTGTCCCCGCCCCTGTCCCTGCCCCTGTCCCCGCCCCTGTCCCCGCCCCTGTCCCCGCCCCTGTCCCCGCCCCTGTCCCCGCCCCTGTCCCCGCCCCTGTGTCCGCCCCTGTGTCCGCCCCTGTGTCCGCCCCTGTGTCCGCCCCTGTGTCCTTCCTGTCCCCGCCCCTGTCCCCGCCCCAATCCCCGCCCCATCCCCGCCCCATCCCCGCCCCATCCCCGCCCCTATCCTCGCCCTTGCCCCGCCCCCGCCCCTGTTCCACCCCTGCCCCGCTCCTGCTCTCACATTTCTACATCCGCACTCACTCCCGCTCCTTCTCTTGCCCTTGTCGCCCGAACGTTCGCTTCGTAATCTTCCCAGCCACCGCCACTCCAAACTCTACACCCATCTCCCGCTCTCTCGCCCACGCTATCATCTCGCTCTTTACCCCGTCACCTTCACGTAACCTCTCCGCCCTTTCCTAGAAATTTTATCGACCTCTCATGCGCCATCTCCTCGCTCAATCCCGTGCCGTCTCCCCACCATCGTGCCACATCCGCGTCCTTTCCTCTTTTCGCTCCCTCCCCGCCCTCTTTTGCGCCCACTCCTCGCCCTCCGCTCCACCACCTCCCCGATCTCCCGTCACAGACTACTCGCTTCCTGCCCTGTTCCGGCCTGAGCCACCTCTACCGCCACCCCCATATTTCACCATCTCTGTTGGCTGTTCGTCGGCCTCATCGCACCCCTGTCCTGCTCCCACCTCTGCCCCGCCCTTCTCCCTGCCCTACCCTGCCCAGCCCTGCCAATTATATTGCCGGCCCTTAGAAGCCCAGCCTCGCATACGTTTTAATCCTACTCCTCTAGGTCTACTCACGACTGCCACATTTTTCCTCTGCCGTGCTTCGTACATTTGAAAATAATATTTTCGGTAGATGGAATATCATCATAATTTATGTGTTTACTCAAATCAACTGATTGTAATTTTTTCGATGTTTTAAAAATAAGTATTTGATGTTCTGGTGAACACAAGACTTGATGGTGTTTTCTTGGGGGATAATTTGTAGGACATGTCACAGGATACCTCCTGGATACAAGTGCATCACAATGAGTGCGAGCGTCCGTCACATAGGGCTGATGCGCCACAATGCGGGGAGGAGCAAACAGCATTATCTTGAAGGACGCGCCTGCTCTGTTTCAGGGAGGGTACTGTGTAACACGAAGAAAGTAGAGCACATCCACTCCAATTGTGGGATAGAACCTCGTTACGCTTTTGGTACGTTGAAACCGCTTCACTGAGGAGAATACTTGTGACATTTAAATTGCTGAAGGAATTGTATATCTCGGGAAGTAATTTGCAGTACAAGGAATAATTACCTTGACGAACCAGGTATTATATTCTAAGGCATAACAGACGTATTATTATTATTATTATTATTACTATTAATATTATTGTTATTTTTGATGTTTTGTTTCCCGTTGATCCTTGTATTTATATAGTTGAAGATGGAATGTTGGGGCGAAGTTGACCATGCAGGATCAGTATACAAACTTCAGGAATATTTGGATTTCATTTTATTGACTCGACGTTTCGTGCAAAATGTTTGCACCTTATCCAGAGCAACCAAAAATAAATTAAAATTACTATTTCTAACTTTCCAAATTGAAACTTAACCTCACTCTCGTGGAAATATTACTATTATTATTATTATTATTATTATTATTATTATTATTATTATTATTATTAAGAAAAGCGAATCGTTTTACTGCAAATTTTGCTCATAGTCATCCTTACGGATATATTTTGTTTTGAAATAGTAATTAATCTACAAGGAAGTAAGAACTCTCCCCCATAAAAGTATGCCAATGTCAAAATGTTTCACTTTCATGTGAAGTAAATCGAGCGTGAAAGAAAATGTTTAATAATTTAATTAAAGATGAAATAGTAAATAATATATTGCTAAAAGTATATGAGAGTCAATTAAAAGACATAACATGTAGAGATTTACGACGTTACACTCGATACAAAATGCACACACTGCTGATACATTCACCCAATTCAAAATAGTTCTCCAGAATTTCTTCTAGGTCTGTCTTCCTTATCCATTAGTTTGTTTCCAAAAGTCTTACAGCCTTGACTACTTTCCCATTATGTTTCCTAGCACAATCTTTCCGAGGCAAAACGTTTGTGTATAATTACTTATGTGTTACTTAAACAGCTTCTGTCTGCCGTCTATGCCTGTCTTTGTGTTGCAAAACGATGTTTTTACTCCACACGCGGGCTTTCTTGTCCTCGTCTTGTACTCTCTGATTTGTTGATTGTCAGACTGTTCATTCACTCAATTCTCGCACGATTGCTAATAGATTTCCCAGTACTGAATATTACTTATTGCAGTCTCTTTCAATTATTACATTCAGACAATTTGTTTGCTACATACTTGGTAATTCTTGTGATCACTTTCACATTTTATTTCTCCTTATGTACTTCTTTACTTCTTTAAAATACAATTTTACATGGAGATTTTTAAAGACTACTTAAATTTCTTAATATGGTAGTTATGTTAATATTGTAATGTATGGTATTACTCAAAATACGTTTCTCAATTTTACACATACTCATTATTGTAAAAAAATGAATGATATTTGGGATAATTTCTTGAAGTACTCAAATTTCGATCATTTGTTTAAAGAATGCTGTTTTTTCAGCACTCAAAGACACAAACTTGTATTTACCTTCACTATTTATTGATTAAAACACGTTTCTTTGCGGAACTCGTACGGCAAAAAAACTTTGCCATACGGGTACCGAAGAGAATTCGAGGCCAATAGAACTAGTACTCATTTATTGTCATACATTTATTTTTATAAATAAGTGATCTAACTAGTATATGAACAAGATAATAAGTACATAATATCCTTGAAAAATACTTTGTTGGTGAATGAAATTAAATTTAGAATTATTGAAAGATTAATGTCTGTCCTTAGGTGAAATCTGACACTGAGACCTCTCCCTCCCCGTTCCCATGTCCCGAGTCTCCGCTTCTCGCCTTTCGCCTCCCCCTCTCCCGCTCTCTATGCCGTTCCGTCACTCACTCCCCGCCTCGTGCACCGCGCATCGCGTCGTCTCTGCTGCCGCCGCCGCCGCCGCCGCTGCCGCTGCCCTCGCCAACGCCACCGCCACCACTGCCATAGCCGCCGCCGTCGCTACCGCCGCCACCGCCGCCACCGCCGCCACCGCCGCCACCGCCGCCACCGCCGCCACCGCCGCCACCGCCGCCACCGCCGCCGCCCCCGCCGCCGCCGCCGGCCCCGCCGGCGCCGCCGCCACCGCCACCGTCACCACCACCGCCGCCGCCGCCGCCACCGCCGCCGCCACCGCCACCGCCACCGCCACCGCCACCGCCACCGCCACCGCCACCGCCACCGCCACCGCCACCGCCACCGCCACCGCCGCCGCCACCGCCGCCGCCCCCGCTGCCCCCGGCGGCGCCGCCGCCGCCGCGTCCGGTTTTCCGGAAATGGGATTACGGGCGGCGCGGCGTCGGGCGGCCGGCGCGGTGGCCGCTTAAAAGCGAGCGAAGCTTTCTCCGCTGCGCTCCGCTCCAAGATATAAGGAACATGGCCGCCGTTTGTTTCGGCGCCCCGCGCGAGTGCTGTATTAGTCCACGTTCCGAGCGGTGCTTGTGCGGTGCCGCGCGGCCTCGGCCCCCCGCCCCCCCCCGCGCCCCCCGCAGTATGAATGCGCATCGTTTGGCGCGCGGCCAGTTCGCCCCCTCCCCTCCACCCCTCCCTCCGCCCGCCCTCAACGCCCGACACCGCAGCTCTTGCCAACGCGCCCCCCCGCCCCCCGCCCCCGCCCCCCGCCCTCCGCCCATTGGTGCTCGCACCCTCGCGTCCTGGTCCACCCCTCCGCCCCCCGCCCCAACACGCGCTCCGCTTGCCCAAGGACGATGCATGGTAAAAGTCAGAGGTCGCAAAGAACGCACTATAGGCTTGAAGCTGGAACGTTACAAAAAAATCTTCTTTTAATTACAACTTAAATCTCTGGCGTTACAACCCTCCGTGGATGTCACCATCTTCTTCATATTGTTCTTTTCGTTACGAATACTTTGCAGCACTGTAGCAAAATGTGTAGTATAGCGTTGGATAATTATTACTGCTAAATTTTAAATTAGAACGCTATTGTGTTAGGTGCTCTATTGAACTGCTATCTACGTCTCTTCCAACAACATCGACGCACCTTGGGGCGTAGGCGATGGAACAAGCCTGCAAGAACACGTCATCGCGTCCGTACGTGGGCAGAGCAGCTGGAGCACGGTTTAATCTTAAGGCCAATATACACGGTATAGTTTTCATGTAGATTCTCGTACAGTTTCTGTATAGAAACGTCAAGATCTCAAACTGAACGTATAAAAGCCAAAAAGTGGCGCATACACGGTCTATACCAGACTTTACGCTTTTTTGCATGAATCGCCACAAGCCGCTGCTAGGGGGGGATACCGGGAAACAACTGAATTGCGCCGTCCGAGTACTTTCAGTGTTGGTATTTCTGTGCGTGCTTTCCGGTTGTGATCTTGATTTAGTATTAATTAACCATGAGGAGCATAGAGAATAAAAATTGGAAGGCAGGGATAAGGAAAGATGTAGTTTATCACAATATATCACTTCATACAATCGCACCTTGACACACCTTACCACAAAATCGACATGGGCGATTACTGCTAGTGAACGATTCTGCCGCTAGAGGCGCTGGAGTCAAACTGTATGCTTTCTATACAGGAAAAATTACGGACATGTTCATAATTTTCTCGTGTAGAAAGCATAAAGTCCTTTACAACTTTGATTAGCGGCTACCCGTGAGAAACGGAAAACCAAACCCACTATGTTTCTCTCATATTTCAGTCGACGCATGTATTCTAATTTCTATTTGCTTAATTTCAAGTAGTTTTTTTCATTAACTTCATCTTTCCTCCTCGTCAGAAAACTCCACGAGGTGTCACTGGATAATGGATATAATGGAAAATTGTTCAAATGCTGCGGCTAAAGACTGAAACCTAATGGAATATGTTTGATCTTGAAAAACTGACCCATTCTGATTCACGAAGTTTTTCTACTATTTCCTTCTGACACATTGTCAGTTTTATGTGAAGACTTTCGTTTAGTATTGTGTTAGTTCCTCTTTCAAAGTAGTGGTTTATTTAGATGTATCCGTAAAGAAGGATCGGATTATTCAGTAGAATTCTCTAACTCCCTGAAGATCTCGGGATTTCGTGACGAATTTAATTGGCTTCCCCTCTTAATGCCCACTCAAACGTTCCTACTAGAAACTAATAAAATGTATTATTATATTTACGATATAACCTATAATACTTAACTTTTTCATTAAGCATTAACACTGATGTTCGAATGAAGCGGGTAGCTTTAAACGAATCGCCGAACATAAAATAAAAAGGTTATTGAAAAAATAATGTTTCACGATGTATTTATTTAAAATAAACCGTGAGAATTTGAGAAGCAATGTAAGGAATAAAAGAAGTGGTCGCGCAAACCTGCAACCGAGCTACAAATCGCCACTGTACTTTATTATTGTCTGTTAGTACGGTTTATTTTTAGGAAAATTATCAACATACAAAGATGCATATTTAGAATGTATAACATTAATTTTAAATACTTATCTTTTAAGAATTAATCTACGTTAATTGCCTGTGTAACTAGCTCTATGCTTAAATAACTAAATTGATTGCCTATGTGAGCGGTATCTTTTATGATTGCGTCTATTTCCATTTATTAGAATGCCATGCCGTTGCGATCCATAGCTTCTTTGTAATTTCAGAAACCGTCTTGGGTTAAATCATTAATCAGAAAGTGATTTCCGAGGAACATAATGGTCGCGAAAGACTACATAATACATAATTATCGATATCTTAATATCACAGATCATTAGGCTAATGGATCGCAGACTACAAAAAGGCTTTTGTATCAGGAGCAGTTTTCCGGTGACGTAGCGGGAGAGGAGGCAGTTTCTTCTTCTTCTTCTTCTTCTTCTTCTTCTTCTTCTAATGCCATACACTGATTAGTGCGTAGGCTGCAATCCAGAAGCCCGTAGCGCCTTCGTGTGAGACTGGTCCTGGGCAACTGTACCTAGGATAGTTTATCATTGATTTTCCTAGGGGGATACTGCGCCAAGTTTGATTTGAATACCAGATAGTTACTTTTGAATACCAGAATGTTATAATGATTCTTGGAAGCATCGCTCGAGAGACAATGGGCATTGAGCAGTGCGGAATTCAGAGAATCCTGAAGGCTGTTAAGCGTGCGAAAGATTCTATGAAAATGAAGAGCACAGCTGTGTGGTTGAGACTTTTGGATCCGCATCAGTTAGCAGGCATCCCAGCGTTATGAAAAGCATGGTCTCATTGACAATGTAAGATATAGAAAGAACACATTAATCTTGGAATACAATCAAATATATCGTACTAGCCTTGCCGCTGTCCTGTGCCATGTGCGTAAAATTGCGTAATGCTTATAGTAATTAGGGAAGCTTATGGATTGTTCCAACAATCTTCTTTCCGTGAAATAATATGATTACCAAGTGTCATTAACTTGGAATGACTGAAACCAAGCGATAGAATTGGAATGAAGGGTGAAGATGAAGGAAGTGGATTGTTCACAAATGAGATGACTGAATAGACAGGATGATTTTACGTAATAAACCATTTTCGACACCGAAATTGAAATTGATATTTTTCATTTCACTTTTAAAATATTTTGCTTCAGCATGAAAGATAACACGAAACGCACCAAAACTGCACTGTCATTGATTCGTCATATATGAATCCGGAGCTATTGGCATTGCACATTTGTTGCAAAAAACAAATTCTAGCGCTAGCTTGCGTTCTAAATTCTGAGCTATTACAAAAACTACACCTTTCCTTCTTGGTTGTCTTTTAACAGCTTTTACAACACGATCATCCCAAAAACTAAATGCCTAGCTATCTCTACAACCCAACAGTTATTGTGTTTTTGTTCACCTACTGATTCACCGAAACACTGAACAAATATCAATGAATGAATTTTGTGTTCGTCACAAAAGAAACGAATAATAGAATTACTAGAGTACATTTATACGATTATCTGGATCTTTTTAACTCTTCCTATGAGGTCTTACAAAATTATATTCATCCGACGGGTTGAAACACAAAAACTATGATTACATAGAAACATCCACATTCTAATACTCTCTATACATAATATACGTAGTATTTCACTCTGTAACATGTTGGAGTATGCGAGAGAATAAAAATGAGCTATCAATTACTTTGCTTTAGTATTATTCCAACGGTCGGGATCGTCACGTGCCTAACTAGTGAAAGCAATTGTCTCTCGCTTCTGAAC
The DNA here is from genome assembly GCA_031308135.1 of Acheta domesticus. Taxonomy (NCBI): domain Eukaryota; kingdom Metazoa; phylum Arthropoda; class Insecta; order Orthoptera; family Gryllidae; genus Acheta; species Acheta domesticus. Next base: position 158,036,336 of record JAHLJT010009436.1, read on the forward strand.
TTGCGTTTGCTCTCACGTCCACCTGTCCGCTGATGAATAGCTTTGCCTGGATTTTCGCTCAAGTCGATATGTCAGTCGGATATCTTCGCTTTCAAATGACATTTTTCCTCCAGAAATTTCTCTGCGCTATCTGCTCTCTCGTATTTTTACCTCATTTATCACAGTTACCGGAAGATGGGCGACGGGCGCCGTCGAGGCTTTGGGCTTTATCGAACATCTGGAGCGGTCGGGGGCGCAGCCAGCCACGTGGAAGGGATGTGACATTTCTGCTTCGCAGAAAAAGCGCCCGGGTTTTTTCTTTGGTCGCGGTCACCCGAGGGAAAACGAATGCAGTGTTTTCACTGACCTTAGAAATGTCGAAAGCTGTCTAACGCATGTTCGGAGCTTCGCTGATAAATCGTATTCCATGCCGAACTTAACTCATGAAAACCAAGTGCATAGGGGGAAAGTTTTGGTATTGATTTTGAGAAGTTCATTTGGATTGAACCTTCCGTTAATCCGAGGCAACATTTGAGTTACTCCTACAATGGCTTCAATGCCTTCAATGCCTACAATGGCTTATAATGACCATAATATTTTTTATGAACTCAATTAAACAGTTTGCGAATCATTTTAATGAATAACTCGGAAGTCAGTTTTGGAATCTTCTTGGCATAAGTCAATCTCGAATCATCCTTCTGGGGACAATGGCACGATGGGAATTCATTTGCTGATTGACAAAAGCAACTTATAGTAAAATTTTATATTGCGAAAAATCCTAGAGTATTAATTAATCTACGATCCGTCCTTTCATTTGCCATAACATGCTCTGGCTGATTGAACTGTGAGTCAGATATTCACTGCACTTTAAACAGATTTATATGTGTAAAACAGGGAATGTTTCTCGCACGTTTGCCGCATAGAAATCGATTAACAAGGTACAGTCGACTCGTGGAGTCCAAGTAGTAAAGTCAACTGGAAACAACGTGGAAACAACGTAGACTAGATATGCAGATGACTATAGTGTGATTTTTCTAACTCTGCCCCTCAAGACCCTGTGGCCAGTATGGAATATCACACGGCATTTCGCATCTTTCTCCGTCATGCCGCTAGAAGGCGCATGTTAGCAAGCACTGCTTGATACGGTCGCGATCATGCGGTATCTGGCGGCGCGACGCTAAAAGTCGCGAAGTTAAAAAAATCGCAGTATGCAGTCAATGACCGTCCGCTGTGTGAAACTGTGTATTAGTGGTAGAGAGAGGCTGGAGAAAAACGACATACAGCTGGGCACCACATAAACATTATTGTGAATTAAATTTAATTGTGAAGATGAGTTTTGTCCATCGCAAATGCCACGTAGAGTACCCGGGGTTTGAACCGCGATATCACGAAGGGGAAATCTTGCGTGCTGACCTCTTTACTACGGGTCACACAGTGCAGTTTGGCATACAACACATAATGTTTTGTTTTCGGGTTCAATGCGTTTCTATTTAATTACAGAAAATGACCGGAGAAACAGGAGGCCAACATTGTGCAGACTTTGAAATATTGAGATACGTGGCTCAAGTGCGGGGGCACCATTCTCGATACAAATTAGTTGTAAAATGAAATGGACATGGATATGCTAGCACATCGTTTGGGCGAGTGATCTGGAGGAAAAATGAAGTTACGTTGGAGGGACTAGATTGAAAATATCGGCTACTCCGATCTGTTCTAACTAATTAGTAGTTCCGATGAAAAACGAATATGTGAATGAATACAGAACGTTTTTTGTGTATAATTCTACAATTACGGTACGCCAAGTAAAGCTAATCTACTGCTCGCCGACACGTGTGTGGCTGTGCGAGTTGAAATTTTGCTCGGGCTCAGACGCGAAGCTTCTCTCGCCGGAAACAAGAGCTGCAACGACGGCCGCCGCGAAACATCGTGCGAGCGGTGGAGCCTCTGGGGGGGGGGGGGCGTGGGGGGACGGAAGGCGCGGCAGAGCGACAGGGCGGAGGAGAGCAGCGCGGGGCACACGCTGTTCCCCCTCCGCTCCGCAGGCCCCACCGCTCCCGGCTGCCCCGACCCTTTTTCAATTCCCCCCCCTCCAGTTAACCTGGAGGAGCGGGAATTTATTCATTTGAATGGGGTACAGTATCGCTGCAGCCGTTGAGGCTTGTGCAGCTAGGAACGGGCCTATCTTTAATATACTAGTACTATGTTAACTAACATACTACAACAAATGCCTCTTTGGGCCTTGGCTAGTATTTACAAGTTTTGAATTAGACTTTATAGAGTTCTTGATCGACCCTGGCCGCTCGGCCCCTCCTTCCTTTCCCTTCCCACAGCTCCGCCCTCCGCTGCTCTTCCGTCTCTCGCTGCGTCGCCGTTCGCACCTCCTCTTTACGGCCGGGGTTCCCTCCATCCACGCCATTGCCGAATGAGTGATTTCCACCCGTTCTTATCTCTCAACTCACCATTCATGACGTTCTTGTGCCTCTTTCATTCATTCTCTTGATTAGAAAATCTAATCAACGCATATTCTGCATTGAAAGTCGAGTGCAGATTGTTATTATTTAAATCCGTAATTATACCAACCATGATTATGCATGTCCAGTTTGGGGACGTGCTGCGACTAGCAATCTCCAAAAACTAACAACCATTCAGAATATATTTTTAAGAACTTTAAATGCCCCCTGGTTCATTCCAAACATCCAGCTTTACAGAGAATTAAATGTGCCTTCATTAAGCGACCACATAACACAAATAGCCCAAAATTTTTATCAAAACCTCCACACCTCCCCAAGTCCCTTAATCTTCAGTCTAGTTCTCAATGCTGCATTTCCACGTATTAAATCCAGGTATACAAAAGACCGATTCAAACCACCATAATCTCCCATAACTGTGAACTGATCTAAATCTCAAACAGTCTTCAACTTTTTTTACTTTAGCACAATGTTTACGTTCTTCCCAGTAATATAAACCACTGCTTATGGATGCCCATTCCAAAAAAGTCAAAAACTATATACTGCACAATTAAACTCCTCGAAAGACAAGTATGTCGAACGAGAAGAAATAAATAAAAAAATTAGTTATAAAATTTGTACATGACCGATTTGTGAGCATATGAAGTTGCGTCTACGCAGCTGAGTCTTTGTAGAACCATAGAAACATTCTATGTTCGAGTCGCAATTGTTCAGTTGGCAAATACTGAAAAATGGGTTACCTGTTGAAAGACCGTAAAAAAATATTATTTGCATATGTTGTATGTAACTAAGCACTAGTTAAAATCCCAAACCAGACCTCCCTTAGTGCCCGCTCAGTGCACATTTCTCGCAGTACATGCATTGCGAGATGCTTAATGATTTTGTTTGTATGTCACTCCCTTTGCATCCCCCACCCCTAGAGGTATCTTGTAATATTATTTTACCCGTTGTAATTTTCTAGTAAAAATGTGTACAATAATTTGTTAAAATGAAATTGTTCCCGCGTTGAAGAGTAAAGCTGAAATATGAACATCACCATATACTCATCTATTTTTAACATATTAACATTTAAGGCAAAGGGTACAATTGTGTAGCAACGTTTACCCGACGATGAAATAAATAATGATGTTACATGTAATCATTTTTATATTTATTATTATAATAAGACTATAATATCAAAAACGTGTGTATTTTTCCCACATTTTGTAGGAATGAAAAAATAGTGTTTTTTTGCTGAAGGTCGCTTGGTAATTTGTTTTGAAAGAAAATGTTATATAGGAAAGTTGTAGGAAAGTTTATTCTCTTTACAATTGATTCGAATAATTTTTCTATAGTAGTTAACGGTAAAGATTTTTACAAAAATAAACATAAAAGGGCAAAGAATTCCTGTTTTTCGGGTGACCTGATTCTTGCACAGGGTCTGAGAGGTCAAAAGCTTGTGGTTTTTACTAGTGTTTGAATGCATACTACAACACACTCAATGAAAAACCTATTGTGAACTTTCTCCAGGAAAAAGATACTTACCGACTGGACTAGAATAGTGGATTTTCGACATCAATTAAGGAATTTGATTTGATTTATTTGGTCAACAAACATTAAAAATCTGTATGTGACGTCGTAATTCGATGGAGTCCGCCCACTGCCTGGAATAATGGAGTTCTAGATACATGTTATAATTTGTTTTATCTACATTCTCCTCAGCTGTGATCAGTTGTTTCCTTCTTTTCCTTCCATGAATTTCTGGGAGAATGCTTAGTCGTTTCCTAGAAAGAACGGGCCAAGGACCGTGCGCGATACTTTGTTCGACCCTTTTTATTCCCACTGAAATCTTTGGAACCAGGCCGCCACCTTTTCCCTATAATATAGGAAGTTATGTGGTAGCATAATAGATATCTAAATTGAAAACTGATAGTCTACAAAGCTAGAGAAAGACTAACAAATGTACGTCCTTTATATATTCCTTTCAACTTCACCTCTACCCCAGTTTGTTCCACATTGTCCTCCGTTTCCGTTCCGGATGTTCTTTCCTCCTTTCCCTCGCGGCTGGCCATCCGCGCCTGACCGTGATCCACAGCCCGGCCCCTCGGAGGCCGAGCGAGCCCCGCGGCCGATGAAAGTGACACGTATGAGTTTTTGCCGCGCCCGATATCCGGGGCGCGTGTTTGCTTTTTTACCTCCGAACGGACACGACTGCACGCGGTAGGGGGCGTCGCCAAGGACAGCAGGGAAGAGAAGGGAGGAGACAAACGAGGGGGAGGAGGGAGGTGCAGAGTGGTTGGGCGCTGAGGGGAGAGGGCAAGCGGCGGGCGTGAGAGAAGGGAAGAACGATAGGGCGTTGTGCGGGGAAAGAGGGGGCGGTGTGGGGCGTGGCGGGGAGGAGGGAGCGTGGAGAGGGGCAGGAAGGGCGCGTGGGGGAAGGACGGAGAGGAGCGGGCATAACGGCGGTAGAGGGGGCGTGGGGGAGTAGGAGGGGTGTGGTGAGGGTGGAGGGGGCGACGGGAGAGGAAGGGGCGTGGCGAGAGAGGTGCAAGATGCTTGGGTGCGGAAGGAAGAGAGCAAGAGCGAGGAGGGAGTGCCGAAACGGACACGAACGGAGAGCGGTTGGGACGAAGTAGCCATGTTCTCGTTTGCTAGGCATCGTGGCGGCCGCGTTGCCGCCAAACAGTAATTGTGTACAAATAGTAATTGCGTGCCCATTGCTTATTATCCAAACCACATCCATAAAAATGGCGTGCCCATTTCTAATAATCCAATCGAGCTGCATCGTAATTGCCTGGCCGTTTCTTATCCTCACCAATTCTATAGTAATTGCCTGCCCATTTCTTATCCTATCCAGCTCCAAAGTGTTTGCGAGCCCATTTTTTATTATCCTTACCAGCTCCAAAGTAATTGCAAGGCAAAATTTTCTTATTGTGAAATTGTTCTTTCTCTACCTTCCCATCCGAAACTAAGATCAACGACTTCGCTGTCGTTGCGCGGTAGTTGATGGCGCTTTGGTTGCTACTCCTGTCACCTTCATTACTAAATCCATTTCTATACTAATGACACAGATTACCATTATTAAGAGATCAAGAACGTAAACTTTAAGAACTGCACTAATTTGTAAGTTGAACGTTGTTTTATAACACTGCTAAAACTGGCTGAGGTGGCTCGGGGCTTCCACTGATATCACTGCATTGCCTGTATCCGGAAGGTCCTAGGGTTCGAGTCCCAACGGTGTCTGTTTTTTAAGACTAGCTACATAACTAGGTCGAATTCAGCCGCTGTCTGGGGGAGAATTCTAGCGGACGGCCGCTCTGCTCAACACCAGGATGAATGCAGGAGAAGTTCCCTAACAACCGGGCCACGGATCACGTGTGATCTACACTTTTTCTCTTCTTACAAACACACTTACATACATGCATTGTCCTACAACATATGCCAGGCGACCAGGTGGCCGCTTAGGGCTTGTTCCGTCGAGGGCGGTGCCCCGCTAGGGGAAAATCCTGGATGGGGAAGCTGCGAGCGGACGTGAAGGCCAGGGGGAATCTCACCGCCACCTCTCGCGATAAAACACGCACTAAGCTTAAGGCTCGAATGCTCATAGAAGCTGACGAGTCTGGAAACACGAAATAGTCAAACAATCGATCAACACTTCCAGACAACGTTAGTCAATTCAAATCAACATGGTTCAGACGTAAAGAAAACTTTATCTTCAACATCTTCGTCACGTCTTTGGCTTCCCTTCTCTTATCCCTACTACCGCATTTGCTGCCACCTTCCAATCGCACTAACGCCATCCCCATTACCACCTGTCGTTACCGCTTTTGCCATCTGTCTGTTCAGTCTTCGTCTTCATCACCACAGCTATTACCGCCTCCTAACGATCCGCTACTTTGCCATTGCCTTTTTCAGCGGGTCGCAGCCCTGGCTGTCGTTTCCCAGCGGCAGCCACCGCTGCAGGTGCGACGCCCCACCGCATTGTCCGACGACGGCGACAAAACGCGGGCGCGGCGCGAATCGCGGCGCTGTCGCGGAGGCCGCGCTCAATGTCGCTTCGGCAAACGCGCGGGCGCTCGCGCACACAAAAGCGACGCGCATTAGGGTTAAGAAGCAAACAAATGAGCGAATGACGGCGACATAAACAGTTGTTCATATTGCGGGGCTGGCTCAATGGAGCGCGGTGCGGGGGGCGCGGGCTGCATCCCTGATCAGTGGAGTCCCGAGGCCCACTGAGGCACACCATTAGAAACTCCATTCGTGTGATGGGCTCGCCAAGCAAACAATGACGAATGGCAAGTGAGTTAATATTTTCTCTTCGTTTGTTTTGATGAAGTGAACGTTTCGTAAGATTAAAATTTTAAGGTTTTTCATAAAATTTTCTTTGTCTAGACATGAGATTTTTCGGAAATATACAGACAAAATATTAATTTTATTATTATAAAAATGAGAATAGTGATCATTTCTACAACGAAATACTATTATTTCTACGGTTTTTTTATAAAGGAAACGTAACAATTAATACTATTTGTCACGATTAGCAAATATTTGACTAGACTTCATGTTAAATTATGCCGGAGATTCATCAGTAAATTCATTCAATATTCCTCTCTTAGTATGAACATCACACAACTTGGAAGTTTTTTTCATTAGAGCTAAACTCGTGAGTAGGTTTTACGAGATTAATTCATCACACTTTGACATCCTTCACTTTTTTTGTTTATTCTTTCTGGAGAGTTCTACTCGAATCAAATTTCATGCTGATTTGCAGTGAATAAATGCAAGTAGTTACAGGAAACTTCAAAGGGATTTTCTTGAGTTGCAGACCACATCGTATTTCATATTTCAGAGATTTTGAATTTGATTGAAAGCAAATTTGATCTCAAGATTAAGACCAGAACAAAATGGGCGGATTGAATAGATTAATTATTTTAATTATGATTAGGAATATATTTCTACAACTTGATTCGTACAAATTGTTGGACAATTCAGTCATACAATTGGAATGGCGACTTCAGTGTACCGGTCCTAAATGTCCTCTGAAGTGCTGGTTGAAGGTGAAGCTCGAGTTCAGAGGACGGTGAGTTCTGTTGGAGGGCGCGGGGTTGGGGCGGCCGGTGGCGCAGCGGCACCCGAAGGGCGATCCTCTCCCTCCCGCGCCCCCGGCCTCCGGCTTCGAATGTAAACATAATTTCCTGCGACAAAGGAAACCTCGGAATTGCACGTTTCCTCCCGTTGACACGCGGAGGACCGGACGGGCGTTTATTTTGGGCACTGCAGGGGGGAGAGCGGCGGGAGCGGCGCCGGGTAGGGGGCAAGGGCGGGGCGGAGACGGACGTGGGGGAGCTGGTGGGGGCGAGTGAGGAGTCGGGAAAGGGACTAGGAAGGGCAGTGCCGGTTGGGAGACGAGGGCACAACAGGGACGAGGATGGAGTGGAGGCGAGTGCGGTGACGGGGAAAGTGGGGAGGGTGAGGAAGGGCGGGGCCGGGTGTGGGAGCGCACGTGGTAGGAGAGGGAGCTTGCGTGGCCCGTAAGCATCCTCGCGAACACTTGTTTACATTCCCGATGCACGATGAGAAGGGAGGTAACCGGAATTAAACTGCTACTGGGTGGAAATCCTCCGCGAAATAACGCAAAGGCAGTTTCTCCCTTCGCGCTTGGGATCCCACGATCTGCTCGCGGTTTTGATTATTTAGTAACGTTGGGGTATCTCCACTATCAATTCTTAAACGGTTGAGAGGAGCCAATATTGCTTTTACTTTACTTAATGTTATCATAATTTATGTCGTGCATTAATCCAAAAGAATGTCATAATTTGAAGCTTATAAGGGAAAAAAGTTGGGTATCGCTTATAAGGGAAAAAAGTTGGGTAAAGTATCGTGGAATTTTCTGTATCAATTTTCAACGCTCGAAAACGTGGTAAACGATTGCATTTCTACCTCAAGATACTGAGTTTAAAAAGATCATCATATTTTCAACTGCTTCATCGTTCTTACGATGATTAGACGATGCAAGCTTTTCTCAAAATGGAATACCCGCAATCACAAATACGCTTTACTTTACGACTGAGACGCGGCTCACCCCGGACAGCCAAGAATACAATGACTCCGGCCACAGAAGCCTACGAATCTACTCTTTTCGTTACATACTTATTATCTGACTTTACATAACTTTTTTGTTCAGATTATTTTGCGCTTACCACGTTGCCAAATCAACGATAACCATTCGCGGTGCTCTGAGCGCACCAGAAGCAGAGTTCGTTCTTCATGAGTCAACTGATAGTAAATTAGTGCATAATTGAATAAATTACGTATTGTACCATTAATGACGGTGCCTCGGACGCAGCTTGATTCATCGGCGTATTAGTGTGCACTGAGTCCATAAACCATCGGTCACCCTCCTCACACATCCCCTCCTGCGCACCGCACTGGCGCATGTGATGAGAGCAAGGGCTTCCACCCAAACCGCCTGCCCCCTCCCTTCCCCGCTTCGGCCCGCTGCAGTGGGACTGGAATGCGTGAATTTCAGCCTGGGCACTTCACGGCGGAATCTCACCAATACGTGTACATTGAAGCTTATTTTACAATTTTTGTGTGATGGAAAACTATATCGACTATGATTAAGATCTTTTGGATATATTTGCTGAAATTATATCTGTAAAATAGGAGAAAAATAGAATGTTGTCATTTAAACCCATTGCCTTATTGGTTTTGTGGTTAGCTTTTATATATTGTACACAATGGCTCTCAGGTTAAACCCCGATCGATGACAACAATTTTATACGAGACTTCCTTTGCAAGCAATTACAAACTCGTCACTACATGTTTCACATTTTCTAGTAAACAAATTTTGTAATGAAAAAATGGTATATTAAGAGTTCGTTATTTGCTAAAATATTTTGAACTTTCCTTCCTGAGAAATGTCTTAGTTTATACTGAGTGGGGTATTGCATGATACCAACCATCCACGTAATTCACGCAATACTAGTAATGCGTATTAATATTTTCGAATATACGCATAAATTGAAGGAAGAATAAGCATCCTCTGGCTATGTAAGTGATGTCAATGGTTTTGTTACATACTTAGGAAGTTTGTAAAAATACAAAAACAACGAAAACTTTAGATCTTGATCGAAATATGCCAATATTTGATTGTGTTAATCCGCAATTTCTCCTTCCTGATATTATATCTATATCGTCATAGCGAGCGCGTCATTGCATACGTCACAGCTGACGTCATGCCATGAGAAAGAAAGTAATTTCGATATTCACGTGTGCCGTTTCAGAACAGCTAATTTTTGCTGCTTTAAGACCCAATTTTCCACACACTCAGCAGCAAAATTTTTGCTTGTGCAGGCCACCAGTTGTATGCTAAGACCGACGCAATTGTAGTTGAGCAGGAAATGTATGTATGGTGTAGCGTTGGTAACGAGCTGTAGTATGTTGTTCCGATCGGCTGCTGGCATTGTGCCTCCTCTCGCAGCCCTTGGAGGAGGGGCCTCCGCGCCGGTGGGCGGGAGATAGGGGGCCAAAGGGAGGGTCCCGCGTCAAGGGCAAGTGATCGACTACTGAAGGGAGACTGTCCATCAAAAGGGGACATGAGTCGTGATTACAGAATGGAAACCACAGCTGCAAATACTACGATTCGTGACTATACAAGGATTTCGCACAAAGGTGACTCTACGAAGTTTTCATGGAGATTTCCTGAAGGAGAAGTTTTTAAGTAACTCGTAAAAGTTTTTTACAGTCTCAATAAATGGTACTTATAACGTTTTAATGTGCGTTTATGAGTCAAAACGCAGTTGATTAATACACTAAATAAAAATATTGTTGAGAATGCCATGTACATGAAGAGCTTGCGCATTAACATACGTTACGTCATCCAGAGCAAGCCTTCCGTTATTCGTAATTGGTAAAATTTCGATTTTAATCGAAGTGTATCTTACATTGTTACTGCTCCAAGTCGTTCAATAATAGGAATAAGGCTTATACAGTAAACAGATCAGCCACACTTTCACCAAGATCCACATATTAATATTTACATATAACAGGAGGCTTGTTGTGGCTTGTGTGGATTATCTTGTTACTGTCTTAAGCTTAAGTGTCCCAAGCTTAATGATACACAGGACATGCAACATTTTCAATAAAACTATCCACTCACTGGTGAATATGTCATATTGCTTCGCATCATTTTATTTTGTCATTTTATCCGTGTCTGACTGCTCTAGTTTGCGTAAAATGATTAGATATAACTACGACTTTTCTTATATTCTAGATCTTTCTCAATTAATAATCCCATTAAAACATTGTCCTGAACTTCATCCTATTGATTCCCAATGAACATTGAAGAAAATCCTACAACCTTGTTTTGGGTAATACTTTTGATTCTGCTGCAACCAGATATATTCAGTATCCAGCGTCCATAGCACACCATGTAAATTTTGAATACATATAAATATGACGTATTGTTATGCATAATGAAGAGCAGATGGTTTCACTCGCAAAGCAGTATTTGATGGTTTCTCTTGCCAGACTGTTCAATCAAGCACAGAGCATCTCGGAATTATTTGTAGATTGAAATAAATTAAACATGCTTTTATTTATGATTTAATGATTTGAATTGATGTAAAATCGCCACAAGCTCTAAACTGCTTAAAAGGCAATGATGGTAACTAAAATAATGTGTGTAGTATTAACATGGTCGCTTTCTAGGAGAGAATGATGTGTTAATTGGTGTCCAGATTCTGCCAAGCATACTTCATTCTTGATTAGGTAACAGTTTGTAAATCCACCAGCCAACTGTAGGGGTGCCCCTGACGGAGTGATATAATACTATCCGCCATACGGAAGTGTGTGGAGCCTTCAGCTGTTGCCTAGTGTGCGCCTGTAAATAGATACGGGGTTCGGAAATAGTTATCAGGAATGTCTTGTCTACACAAAATCGCAATTAATTTTTATTTTCTATAATTTTGGTAAAAATTAATGAACTCCTAACGACAACTCAGTATTTTATTTAGTATCGGATAAAATATAATTTCGGAATGTGGCGAGAAAGAGAGAGATTTTGTACGATTTAAATGTGGATATTTGAGGACAGAAAAACTGTCGGATCATTTCCTCTAAAATCATTTTCGTATTGTCATACTTTAAAGCAATTTTGAATTATTTTTTTAATATTTAAACCAGATTTGTGTACAACTTCGACCTTTCTAAAACAATAGAAAGGATTAATACTTCTGTTAGTTCCTGTAATTTTGATGTTAATGTTTCCTGTTCCGTGGTGCGAAGCCGAGTTCGATTCCCGGTCAGAGCAAAAATAGAGAAGTAGCTTTCTACAATAGTTTCAATTTTTATGGCTTTGCAACGAAAAAAAGCTCAGGCAGGCCAAGTATACTAGATCATTACGCTATTGGTGAGCACTTCATGCTCGCTAATGTCTCCCTTACCCCCAGGCATGGATAATAAATAAAATCACGACCCCTATTTATCAAGACTCATTGGAGGCATGACACATGAAAATTGCATGAGAAATGAACCTTTGAGTTTTGTTTCTGTACTGAAGGGCCGTGTTCTGGAGGAAAATGCATTTCGTCCTCATCTGCGTTGTACATCTTCAGATCAGTTCGAATGAGTGGTCAGGCGTCACCACTTAGAATGTCCTCAAAAAGGGTGGACCAGACGTAATGGAACACAATTTGTTCACATTGATTAGATCGTCAAACAACAAAACTTAGGCTAATTTGGTAATCAGATTAATTTGAACACTAGTATTCTAATACTCCCGCGTTAATTTGAACTACAGTCTGTCATTTTTAGCAAAAATGATGGTTAAATTTAAACGGATGTTATACAAGTAGTTTACTGAAATACAACATATAATTATTTAAAAATAATAAAATTCTAAACACATCGTTTATACAGCGAATAATACTATATTCAGCGTTGATTTCTCACCGTTTACATGGGCTTTATAAGTATTCGAATCGGTCAGATTTCTGAGAACGCGAGCTTATTAATCACTTTGGTAATTGTGATGACACGTAACGAAGAATGCAAAAGAGATTACAAAGGGATCATTACAAAAGGGATAAACTATATACGATATTCTTATTACAATACAATACTGAAGTTTGTTATTAAACGAGGTCGTTTAGATTGATGTTCATATTACAATACAATACTGAAGTGATTATTAAATGAGGTCTTTAGACGGATATTTATATTACAATACAATACTGAAGTGCGTTATTAAATGAGGTCGTTAGACTGATGTTCATATTACAATACAATACTGAAGTTTATTATTAAACGAGGTCGTTAAACTGATGTACGCTGAAGGGTAGTAGATCCAGCCGGCGCGAGGCCAACGTCATCAGGCCGGGTAGTAGCGCCGAGGAAAGAGGACGGAATGAAGGGGGGGGGGGCTCAGCGGCCGCCGCGCGCCCAGGCTGGAGGAGCATGGAGGGTGCTCGCACCTGAAGGGGCGTTTTGGGAGCGCGTGCGCGGGCAGGCACGGCGCAGCGCGGTGGCCAGGCGGAGGGGGTGGCGGGGGAGGTAATGAGGGTTCACGCCATGGGAGGCTGAGCGGTGTGGTGAGAGGTTTGCCAGTGTGGGTGGCCGGGGTGATGTTCTCGAAGGGCAAATTGGGAACTGGTGAAGAACGGTACGAGTTTCAACAATAGGTAAACCAGACTGGACCGAACCGATATGAGCAGTGTGTTGCGGATCGATGCGGGGCGGGGTGGTGAGATAGATGTGGCACTGATCAATGTGGCGCGTGTCGATCTGATGCGGATTGGTGAGACGTGTCGCGGTGTGGCGGTGTGGATCAGTATGGTGTGAATCGGAGTGGTGCGGAACGGTGAGACGCGTGGCGGTGTGGCGTGGATGGCTGCGGCGCGGATCGGTGAGACGTGGCTCTGTGTGGCACGGCGCGAGTTGGATCAATGCGTACGAGCTAAGCGCTACGACGGGAGACGGAGAGGGATGGGAACGGGGCGGCGCTGGGGTTCGGGGGTGTGGCGTGGGAGTGGCCACCCGCGAGGGCGCAGGTGAATGGGACGCCTCGTCCGCTGCGTTGACGTGGTGGCGGCGGGGGCGGGGAAGGCGCGGCCGGGACGGCGGCGAGCAACGAGGTGAGCGAGCCCTCCAGAGTGAGGTTGTGGGTGGTCAGTTCGTCACTCACCCCCACACAAAGGACACTCTTTCCTGGGTGTTAGCCATCACTGAAAGAAGGGCGCTAAACGCCAAATTTATATCAGCGTGTATAGACCTGTCTTTGCGATTTCAAAATGAGGTTGGTGTGTTGGAAGTTGATGTGTTTCTCAGCAGATTGTGACAAAAAATTATTATTATTACATTTCACTTCCATCCCTTTGATAGCGAAGGACGAAGGTAAAGCTTAGACACAAGCCACCAGTCTTGTGATTTCTGTAAGGAACGTTTTTTTAGTGCTGTCATTATCACAAGTGAAAATACTGCAATAGAATGAAATGCTTGTATGGCAAAATAAACAAATTACAACCAAGTAGTACAACCAAGTAGGTGCACCTTATAAGAAATTAAGAATTAAATTAACATTATACAAATAAATGAAAGTCAGATTTGACTACAAGCAACGTGCGTGACTTGTGTTCCATTTCAAAGCTGCGCGTAGCTGGTGGTATGACGTCAGCTGCGCGCAAGTGGAGTCTGGCACCAGTGGTGGGGGTCGACAGGGCTGGACAAAGTACAGCGTCTGCGAGGCGGCACACGTGTTGCGAAGGAATCTTCGGTGATGCAATGCCACAAAATTCAGAGTAACAATCCTATCGTTACGTTGTCACAGCCTGGGGCAGGAAGGCAAAAATTGTAGTGATTGAGTTGTAGCCTTGTATGCGAGTTCAGCTGGACGAGAATTATCATTGCATTATGCATATGATAAAATAGTATGTTGAGTGAGCTGGCAATAAAACAATTACAGGTCACTGAGTCAAGACAGTTTATAGACTTCGGTATACAACACTGGAGTAACAACACAGTTATGTAACCACAAGCCGTAATGCAGATTCTACACGTGGCAAGATTACACATTACGTAGATGAAACATTCACTATCAAAAACTGGAGACATGGAATGCTTGTTGCGTCGCACTTAACAATAGCTGTAGTGCGAGAAATAATGTTTAAGGAGATCACTAGATTGACACAGTTTATAATGTCGACACATAGCACAGTTCGTATTAGAAAACACAGCCATGTAACCACGAGGCCGTAATAGAGATTATACACCTGGCAAAAGTACACATTGTATAGAAGCGACATTCACTATCAACAACTGGAGATGTGGAATGTTTGTTACGTAGCATTTAACAATAGTTGTAGTGCGAGAAATAATGTTCAGGACGTGCATTTTACAACATTGCCTCATACACGACAGAGGAAGCGGCTCTAACGTCCACCTCGTACAAGGTTGACTCAGAAAGTGAGATTATTTTTGCAACGGCTGACTGAGAGTCAGGCGCTTGGCGCTCGAAGATAAAACTGACCAATCAGCGGCCACTTGGCATTATGACAAATGTTAGATTTGCATTAATAATTGAAATGTATTATATAGAAATACATGTTATTGAATATTAAAACTTGGTATGCATGTTACATGATTAAGTTCGTAAAAATGTAGAATGGTGTCTGCAAAATTAAGATGTTCTCGGAAGGAGGAACTGGGGGCGGCAGTTGGCGAAACTGCCGGCTGATGTGCTCATGTCGGAATTCCAGGAACTGAACCGTTAAAGATATGAATTTGTGGATACTGTTAAATTGACATAAAACATAGAATAAGAAAATAAATAAAATACAAAATGAAATGTACAATGACTTATGTATACAATGTGCATTTGCATACTTTATAATTAAGCTTGCTTGTACGAACAGTGGTAGCATGTTTTCTCGGATATAAACACTGCTCGTTCTTCTTCTTCTTCTTCTTCTTCTTCTTCTTCTTCTTCATAAATACAATTTTTTGTGTTGTTTCAGTCCCATTTTACCTTTTATACGACAAAAAGGATTTTCAGAAGTAACGCCTCGAAATTTCTTTCGCCTACATAAACGTTTTGTGTTACAAGGATTAAATAGGATTCGCGTATCCTTTTATATACACAAACTAAAACTGGATTTCCAGAGTCGACATAAAATACGTAAATTGATCATAATTACAAAATTAATTCACGTGAGAATGGACACCAAAAACCATAAGCGTTAAATCACCTGAACACCATGTTGAAAAAAAGATATCTCAATAACTCCTTAAGAAATGCTAGAATTATTGTTGCAAATAAATTGCAGTTTTCTTCAATGTTGCCCATCAGGCATATCAGCCACCAAATCATGTCTTACACCGTGGGAGACAATCAAAATAGAAGCAGATTATTTTCATATATTCACCTCGGTA
The DNA here is from genome assembly GCA_031308135.1 of Acheta domesticus. NCBI lineage: Eukaryota > Metazoa > Arthropoda > Insecta > Orthoptera > Gryllidae > Acheta > Acheta domesticus. The sequence goes on from JAHLJT010009436.1 coordinate 158,052,190, forward strand.
AATAAAAAAACTCAAAGCAGTTTAATAATAAAAGGTAGAACTATTTTAAGGAATATACATATTTTGTATTATACACTTCAATTAACTATTATACCATAGCTAGTCAATAATAATGAAACAATTTTTATGGCCAAATGTGCACAAGCATATTGGGGACACAGGTTGGGTTACGTAAAGTCCTACTTAGAAAAAAATACGCCATACCTAGACATTGATTTTCATATATGGCCACGAACATTTTTAAACTACAGTTGTCGTTTTTATAAAACATTGTAACAACTTTGAAAACGACCGCTATCTTAATTTTTCAGCAATATTTATTGCTAGTATATTTTTTTGGCAGTTGTAATGGCCGCGAGAGGAAAAAGAAAGTGGGAAATAAAGCCATCAAACAACTTACACTGAACAAAATACTTCAAGTATTATTTATAATTATTTCATTTTCGTATTAGTTCAATATTTATAGAATCATTTATTTATAATCGTAATACGTTCGAAGTGCATTAAGTAGGTGGATTTGAAGACCATAGCAAGGACATGTATTGTGGTAGATTTCGAGTGCAACAATCACATGTACTGTACCTGCTCTTCCTAATAGCCAGTTAGCGAAGTATGTTTTCATATGTGGCGATGAAGGTTCCACAGGTGAACCTCCCACAGGGAGGTCGCTGACACGCAACACTCACCGTGCTGGATACTCGGATTGACATGAAATTTCACCAGCTGATAGAGCACCATGCAAAACCTGTATACGCAAATTTTGAAGTGCTATGGAATATTATAAATAGTATTTTATAGGCATTTATCAGGACATTTTATAGGCAGGTATCAGGACCTTTCGTGACCTTGGCGCTTCCGGCAGCGGGCGAGCCGTTGCTTCGTTAGCAGGAACGTTACGCGGCGTCTATCAGCCGGTGTCAGATTTCCAAGCGCGTTCGTTCCATCTGAACCTGCAAAGTAAACACCCGTTTTTGTCACCCCGCCTGCCCTCCAAGTAACTGAGACCATGCCGATAGGCCATGCCGATAGTGCAGGCGCGGTGTGTGAGTAACGGCCGCAGAACCAGCGGCGAGCAGCGATTTCCGCCCTTCCACGGTCGGTAAGGTCAAGAATGGTCCCCACACTAATTATTGCAAAACCACTACTTGCAATACTTCATAGCACGTAAAAATTTGTATATAGGGGTTTTGAAAGGTGCTGAACAAGCTGGTAAAATTTCAAGTCAATCCGAGTATCCAGCACGGTGAGTGTTGCGTGTGAGAACCCCCATCGGTCTCCGTTCGCTCGCGTTGCAGGGTGAACGTGGCGGCTGAGGCGCCACCTTCAGAGAGAGGTGGCCTCTTCCAGGACCATCTCTCTCCTCCCCTCTTCCCAGCTCCCCCCGCCCCAATTCCTTTGGTGGTTCCTCTTTTCACTCGTCATCCACACCTTATCTGCCCGCCCTTACTGAACTCTGTCTCAGCCCCATCGTGCCCCTCGTCGTCTCTCCCTCACCCCTCGCCCTTCCCATCCCTCTGGTCCGCCATCTCCCGGTCACCTCACCACGCTCTGCCTTGCCAACCCCACCGACGTGCTCCTGCCCCCTTCCTGTTCCGCCACGCGTCACCCACCACGCACACTCTGCCATGTCTCTCCCCCCCGCCTCTTTACCGCTCTTTTCCGTCTCGGCAATGCCTCGCCCCTCGTCACCCGGCCTCCACCCGCCTCGTTTCGTACCTCCCAGCCTTGATTGTTCTATTCTCGTCCCGTATCGTTCCGTCCCCCTCCCATTCACCCCGCCTTGTCCCGCGCCGGTATTTCCGCTTAATTGAAGCCGCGCAGCCCCTCCGCGGTGCGGTGCGGCGCGGCGTTCCCCTCATGGTCGCAGGGGCGGCCCCGCATCCGCAGAGCTCACCGCCTCCCAGCCGCGCTGGAGCTGCACTCCCACAGATTCCTTACTGTGACTGTAGGGAGCCAAATATCGGAAAGGATCTCTTGGGAGAGCCACATCAAATTTTACCCTACAATATTACAAATAGTAGCTGTATTAATATTGATTGATTCGCTCCCGACCGAATTCATCCGGCCGGCACTACCAATGGGTACTACGCAGCGTCCAAGTAGGCGCAGCTACACGACACTGATTCGAGTTCCGCGAAAGCTACGAGTACTCTCTCTAAGGGGCTGTGGTTCGGATTTCATACCGCATCGTTTCCAGTCGCAACCATCAACCCGTCAATAACCATTCACATTTAATCGTTACTCATCCATTGCGATCACTCCTATCGCCACACATTAATTGGTGGATAACAGCGAATCACCAGTTTTCACACTACTCTAAAAGGAGATGGCACAGAGACGTAAGTTTCCTTCCTCTCATACGTTGGTTGTGACTACGGCATTCTTGATTATCACAATCATTCATTATTGTGGTTACTGTTTCTGTGTCAATTTTTTTACTTTCGTAAGAACTTCAGCAATTACTAGCCACTTGTGCTGGTACAGTAAAATAAATTGTTGTAACATACTAGATCATAGTAACGATGTACTTAAATTAATATGAAAATATTCAAGTTAAAACGGTCTGATTCTATTAATCAGTACCATTTCATAGTTGAGTATGCACCTTACTGTCGGAAAGTATAGAGGAAAGAACACAGGAAAATATCTAATATTTACATTTTTTTCTTTAGTTCACAAATATATGAAATATAGAAAACATTTACAAAATTATGGTTAGTTCTTGAAAAGGTCATTAAAAGTATCTCTTGTTATGGATAGAAACCTATATTGCTTTGTAGAATGGGAAAATCTAGGCTCTAGTTCCTTTTGTAGATTTTTTGAAGACTTTAGGGAAAATAACCTTACCCTTAGAAGTGTCGGGATATCCTAGAAACCAACTTATTTGAAACGTCACTATTGCCCCCCTTGTGGTCTATTCCTGCTGGGTTACGGAATTGTACCCGAGATAATGAGATTCGAAGAATATTTTTTTCGTGCCCTATCTTTATTTTTATCTCGTATAAATCGTATCTTCGTCTTCGAAAAGACTGTGAAAAATGTTATTTTCATAAAAATATCTTTCGTGAAATATGCATGGGAAGGAAAATGTATAACTGCATTGAATATGCCTAAGAAATGTTTAATATTTGATTTTTATTATACACGGAGCTTCAATCTCAACATGCTCAAATTGTAACGGGATATCCATGGTTGTATCTAGGTTCACTCGCACTTGATTCGTGGAGATAGAAAACTTCTCGCAGAAAGGCACATCGTTAAATAACATCAGAAAAAGTAGTTAAACTTAAAATTGTTTATTAATGGAGATATTTCTGACGCAAAGCTACAAATGTTCCCGGGCAAAGTGCTGAACTATTCACGAAAATGATTTTAAAACAGTTAACTCGTGGACATCAGACAGTGAGGTCGAAACGCGCTATCCTAGTGGCGGGTGGTATCAAACGTCAACTGCAATTACAGCGCACTGAAAGAAAAAAGGTTCTTACTGTTTTCAGATGCGAACATGAGCGAAAAGCTACTTCCTGAGAAACTCTCCAAAGGCAGAGCACTAGTGGAGACTTTACACTACTGAGGCTTTATTTTACACTGTGGAAAGAAATCCAAACAGAAATAACAATTGCCTTCAATAGATGTACACAAAAAGCTATATTCTTTAAAATAATAACTTAGTAAGTTTACAAAATCTGTCTCAACATATTTGTACTTCTTAACGGCAACACTACTCGCCATCGTCTGTCTTTTCTGTCTCCGTAGACAATTTTTGTTACAATGCCAGCGCCCTCTCGCTCCTCAACCGGGAATATCAAGGAATCCTCCCGATCTTAATAATAGTATGTTCTCTAATACTTAATTTAATTTTAGATTTTTCTTATGAATTATATTTTTTACCAGCAACCTATACTAACAAGAAAAACATTGTAGAGACCGCAGTATAAATCAGCGCACACACAGGGGCTCAGATTGCGCCTGATTGGGACGCGCCTCATTTCTGCTGCGAGGAGAGCCCTTGAAGAGGCGTCGGCGTCGGGCGGACGCGACGCCGTCACGAAGCGTCGCCCCGCCCACACGCCATCTCGCTTTTTGCGCCGCTATTCCATCTCGAAGACGCCGCCTTCTGCGCCGACACTCCCCCACCGCCCCGCCCCGCCCCGGTCCACGCCGCCCCGCCCCGCCCCGCCGCGCCTCGCCCCGCCCCGCCGCGCCTCGCCCCGCCCCGCCCCGGCGCGCCTCACCCTGCCCCGCCTCGCCGCGCCTCGCCTCGCTCCGCCCCGCCCCTCGCCTCGCCGTAGCTCGTATTCTGCGCTGCGCCTTTCGCGCGCGGTTCCGGCAGCGAATCAAACTGTCGTTAGAGGCGAAAGGCGGCGCGATACAGCGCGCGGAGCGGGGCCGGGTGGGGAAGGGGCGGGGCAGCAACCGAGGAGGGGTATTAGGCGCTGCCCGATCTGAAGGTGCGCTGCCGCGAGATGCGGAGGTCGGGTGCATATGCAAGGAAAACGGCGGATAACGCGCGCCGATATTGTAGGTTTCTTCTTCTTCTTCATTCCATGGATTAGGCTTGAGCCTGTTCCGTCTTCACAAGTTTTCCTTCCATCGTTTCGTGGGTCTGCCCACGTATTTCCTTCCAAGCGGTTGATAGAGTAAAGCTAATTTAGATAGTCTTGAGTCGTCCATCCTTTGTGTGTGTTGATATTAGTTATTTCGATATTTAGTTATTTTGCTTCCGATTCCTTCAGCATTTAGTTTTTCCCAAATATTCTCATTACATCTTCTTTCGTGCAGCCTAGCGTTCTCCTCAAAAACTTCATTTCAGCGGCGTGAATTCTACTTAAGGTTCTTTTTTTGGTACCCAGCTTTCGCTTCCGTGTAGAAAAATTGGAAGAGCCATAGTTTTATAAAACTTTATAGTATTGTAAGTAAAGTATTATAAAATATTGTAGGTTTTAAAGATGTTATTCTTCTTGATAGGAAGGGTAACGCGATAGCTTTTCGAACACCGAGCCGAGAATTTCAAAAATTTTAAGACTTCATCTATGTAAATTCACAAATTACTTTCATTATTGTACACACCAGTTAGATGTGTTATGGGAAGCGCTCTACATTAATGATAAATAAATAGTGCTTAAGTACATGTAAATGGATACAAAAAACATCGATCACAAATCATCTACCATCAGATAGAAATTACATTCGCGTTATAAATACTGGATTTAGATGGAATTAATAATTGTAATGAGATATACATTTCAATATTTCCGTTGCAATTTCTACGGATTAGGACACTAAATGCCTTTTAAAATCTTTGCCGTTGAACTATTTTTAAGGATAATTAATTATATGCTTTCAAACACCCAATATTTCTCCTAGAAAATGGTTAATGTTATTTGTACTTCAGCACCATGAGTAAATTTCAAATTTTCATTTTGTTGAAGATAATATCACTTTCTGAAACAGAAAAATGTTAGCTTCATTTTTCAAAGCGCTAGAGGGTGCATTTTGGAATAAAGGAAATGACTGTGTGGAATCCACTTCATTGCAATATTTCTTCATTTCTTTCTTTTTTATTCCTACCTTTGACATATATCCACTGCACCAGATACGGCTGACACTTCTTCACATTTTACATTAATTTTTAACATCAAAATGAAACATACTCAACTTAGTGCATCGTTGTGCAACTGCCCTTGGCTCGACGCATGTGTCTGGTTACGCTGAGGCAACGATATGAGGAGTGAATCACAGAAACATACGAAGTACCCTTACTCCGCTTCTTCTCGACAATGCAAAACCTAGGACAGTAAACCGGCCACAAAATCACGTGACAGCAACCTGCGTAATGTAAGTGTGGGCATCTCTCGTGATGGTTTGCTTAGAAAGTCTTCGTGCCGCCATTAATAGGTGTATGCACTATTATCTCGCGGCAGATGATGCAATTCCCTTCGAAAAGCTGAGGAAGTCTCCTGTTAATGAGTGTAGTGAGCCTTAGAATTTCTTGTAGCGTCAACCTTTCTCGAGCCCACAAATTGCGGAAATTCCACTGCAAATGCCCTCCTTAATTTCGCCGCCAATGCTCCCGTCCAGCGCGTCCTCCATTTGCGACCGGCCCTACCGCCGCCGCCGCCGTCCCATGACGCCACTTCATCACCGCACGGGCCGCGCGCGTCGCGCCGCCCTCACCGCGTCCTCACCGCGTCCTTGCAGCTGCCCCGCGATTCCCCCGGCCGCCGCTCCTCGTCCGCGTCCTCGCGCGCGCGCTCTGATGATTCATTTATTCTGCGGGGACGCGCGGCGGAAGGCCCTCGCCTCTTCTCTGCGGGCCCCTACAGGAAACTGCTCCAGCAGCGTCACCATCAAAGACTCTGACTGGGGGGTCCTAGGTTCGAGTCCCGACGGCGGCAGGATTTTCGACACTAGCTTGTCAGCTAGGTCGAATTCTGTCGTTGGCTGGAGGAGAATTCTAGCGGCCGGCTGCTCTGATCGGTAGTTTTCCGTGGTTTCTCCGATCAACACCAGGCGAATGCCGGAGCAGCACCCTAACAAACGGGCTGCACGCGATCTTTCCTTCCTCTTCCTTGTCCTATCCGCTCCTCTTACACACACACACTAACATGCACTACGCTACCACACATGCCGGGAGACCGGTAGGGAGCTGACAACTTGTCCCGGCTGGGGTGGTGCCCCGCTGGTGGGAGATACCTGGTCGAGGGGAAAACCCCGATAGTCGACGGTAGGTCGGCGCCAGATCTCGCCATCCAGCGGGGAAATGATCATCGCCACCTCCCGAGAAAAGAACACGCACTACACTTACGGGACTAATGACGTAAGTAGTTGACGCGCCCGGAAACACGAATCAATCACAATCAATGAATTGAAATTGACTACAATATGGCGCAAAACATTTATTTTGGAATCGAAAAGCAATGAAAAATCTTGCAAAGTACATGTTGCACATGATCGTGTGCACCTCACCAGGAAGGATACCGGAAATCTGGGGTGCTTATTTACCAATAGGCAACCGCAGAGGACCTCGGAAGCGGCTGAGAAGAAAATGCGATGCGGGCAAGTTGCGGGCAAGTCTCTAGTAGTGCTGCAGGTGAACTGTAGAAGCGTAGTGAATAAAAGTTTAAACTTTTGGAATGTTATAGAGATTTACAAATGCCGATATTGTTATAGGAACGGAATCATGACTTAATATGGACGTATCAAATGCGGAGATATGTAAGGGATTCTACATAGTGTTTAGAAGAGATGCAGGCAGTCGCGTTGGAAGTGTGTTAATTTGCGTTAAAAAGGGCCTTTAAAACTGTAGAATTGTCGCCTGATTCTGATTGTGTAGTGCTTGCAGTTAAAATTTTAGGGGAAAAAAGTTTGAGATACATGGGAAATAATAGGAATGTAGGGCCACCATGAATCTCTAGCATAAACGTGTAGAAACAACGGGCGTTGGTACAATAAACAAGCTAGTGGATATAGAGAGTAGATAAATCCCGAGTTCTGTGGGATGGTGAAGTGACGGAGGAACGAAGGCTATTGTAAACGAGATAGTTTGAACAAATCTCCTGCAGGGAGTAAAGGAACCAATGAGGAAGAAACGGTATTACACACATTTTAACGCACCCGGAAGGGGGCGTTACTAATTGTTACGTAGCTCCAGCTATACGTGACCACACAGTCGTGTGTCTGAAAGTAAAAGGGAACTGTTTTCGGAGCAGAACTGAGCGTATTTATACTTGTACCGCAAAGCAGACGTTGCCAGTTTACGAAGTATTTTATTTAGTCAACAATTATTCCTCATGCGCAAGATTTGGTAGTTCAGTAGAGAAAGTTTGGAATAATTTTAAGAAAATTATTAGTACATGTTTGGATCTACACGTACCGTACAAAATTATAATAGCAAAAATTTCTAATGTAGAATATAATAATTGGATACAAAAGTAGAAAAGCAAAGAAAGTTTGGCATATAGAAATAGAAAAGTCAGTGATAAACATTATGAAAATTTTAAGAATCTCTCAAGAGAAGTCCCAGATGCTAAAGGAATACCGCAGGAAGTATATTCGAGGACGATCCTTAATGATGAAAATAAAAACTGGAGCAATTTTTAAATATGTTGGAAGGCCCATGGCAAATAGCGACTAAATCCCGTTGTTAAAAGACAGTAGTAATAACTTGGTAATAGACGAGGAACTAAAAGCAAATTCATTTAACCAACATTTTACGTCAGTTTAGACAAATAAAAGGAAGGTTTTTATAAACTAAAGTGGAGGAATATGTTTTATACTAAATTTAGGAGCATTTAAGAAAAAAAATTGCCAAAATATGTTGTAATAAATCAACAGGATTGGATGAAATTTTGGAGGAACTTCTCAAGTTAGGACGGGAAGCTCACATATCACATCTAATACAGCTTTTCGAGATTTCAGTGAACAATTCCTATTTTCCTCTAGGTTGGAGGGATGCCATAATGGTGAGAATTTTCAAAGGAGGCTCGCGTCAAATTGTCGAAAATTATCGCGCAGTCTTACGTCTGTGCTGTAATATCATTTAAAAAACACGGCTTTAGAAAAGGATATTCATGGGAGAATCAGTTAGTCACTTTGAGTTAGGACAAAGCTGATAACCTTGATGGAGATTCCATTGTTCACGAAATTATGATCGATTTCACCAAAGCGTTTGACCTCGTTTTCACAATAAACTAATCCCAAAAATCAGCAAGTTTAACGTAGACAGAAGAATTTTGCTTTGGATTCAGGAATTTCTCAGATCGCATACTCAATGGGTGAGAATTGGGTTTAAATTGTCTTCAAAAGCCAAAGTAACCTTCGAAGTGCGACAGGAAAGTATCCTAGGTTCCTAATTATTTATAGTATATATTGATGATATTTGGCGTTCTATTCTAAATTGTGACAAATTCATTTTACGAAAATACGTGTTCTCATTCGAACATATATAGTATAATGGGCGGAGAGAGATAAGCGTCTGTAAAAAGTCTTACAAATCTTTTACCTGTGCAGGATTATTATGCCTCAAATAGTATGAAAATGTGTAATGAAACCTTCTCACTGAGAAGAATGTTGTGTGCGGCGTGAAGGTATTGGCTGGCGACATACGTTTTCGGGAGCACTGAGATGCAGCTCCTACGCACACACGGCCTGCGCCTCCAAAACCGCTGCCGCCTTCTGAATCTACTGACGCCTCTACGTCGCCTCCACGGCCAGTCTACCACCGCTTCTGCTGGCGCCTGTACAATGTCATCTCGCCGCTTCTGCCGCCGCTTTTGCAACTGATTCTACCTTCGCCTCTTCCTCCGCTTATACCGACTCCTCTCCCGTTGCCTCACCCACTGCCTTCCCACTTCACCTGTAATGTCCCCTGTTATTCCACCGCTCTACAGTCACCTCAATGAGCGCCTCATCTGCCTCCTCCACTGCTTCCTTCGCCGCCGATTTCAACTCTACATTTCATTGATGCCTTCATTTCATTGACTTCACATGGCCTTTACGTCATCCTCAGCCTACACACTCTACATCCTTCTCTGATTGCATCTCTTGAATGGCTTCCGCACTTTGTATCGCAGATTCACAGCGTCAGCTCTCCAGATTCCGTTGTGCCTACCACGCCTCGTTGTCGTATGCTCCTCTGTCTCCCCAATGCGCACTCCCCTGCCTTCTTACGGCCACAGTCACTCTCTGTGGTCCTTTGTTGCTTACTGTTCGCTTTGCGGAATCCTCCGCCTTCAATCTCCTCAGCCGCGTCCGTGCGGGAGTGGTCGGTTAAATTTTGACCTAAGCGTAAAAGATAGGTTTCATTTTCATTGAAGTCTCATTTTAGAAACTTGCGAAAATTCAATTTTTTTAGATGTCTTCCTACAAGTACAATTATGAAGATACATTTTTTATCTGAAATTTGTTCATCAGGAACAGACATTCAAATAAGATAAGGTTCAATTTTTCAAAAATATGATTGTTTTTCTAATTTTGCGTCAATTCATGTAGGAAATTTAAAAATTTTAAACTATTATTTCCTCAGAAACGCCACTACATTTTTTAAATAATTTTTCCTTATATGCTGCAAGGAACTGTAAAGATAATGGTGGTGGTGGTTCCATTTTCAACGCACTCCGTGTAGTTTCGAAAACTGCAAAAAAAATTGGAATTGTGAAATCGAATTTTGCATGCTTGGTTTAACTCTTTGGCAGTTCGCCAAATAGCAGCACAGTGGTTTCAAAATTCTATGAATTCATCACATTGTTGTCGGCCGTGATGATAGTATAATGTAGATAATATTGTTGTGAAAGGAAGTCGATTGAAATTAAAATTATTCTTTCCTTTCAGTATTGTGCTGCAAATACTGTAACATAAATTTATTCATGTTTGTTTCATTTGTAAAAGTAAGAAATGACTACTGCTCCTGGCTGTCGAAATAAACGCTGATATGCACCACAGGTGCTTCATTTCAGTTCTTTGAATTTGACTTTTTCGAATTTTTGGTATGGCAGAAATTACAATATTACAATATTACGTAATTATTTCCAAGCGTGAGAGAAAATATGCTGTTGTAACACCTCTACTTTGGTAAGGAAACCCGAATTTTGGAAAATGAATAAATAAATAATTCACACATTTGGGAAATAATTCTTAATTTAGCTGTAAGAGGGTCTTCGTAATACAGTTCTGTTTGCTTTTAGGTCTACTTTCTCGATTCTACTTTGCACGAATCTTGTATTAGTAGGCAAGATCAAATTTTGAGATGGAGTACAGGAATATGGATGACAGCGTTTTTCGTTTTTCGCTCGTTTAATTGCTTGACTTCTAGGTGCTCAGAGTCATTGAAAGCTCGAATCAATAGAAAAAAACTTCAAATGAGTTTATTCTAATTAAAATAACCTGTGTTGGCAAGATTTGAAGAATGGAAACTGCTTATTTCTCAGCAGATTTCGATTTCAAAATATTTGATTTTTTCTCGTGTAAAACTTACATTGTCAGATTCTACGTTATAACGAGAATGTCTCAAACGTGGGATCTTAGCATAAATATGCTATATAAAATCGTTTATTGTTAAAGTTATTGTTTGAAAGATTTAATTTAGACCGACATTTTAGGCCGACTGTTCCTCTATATTTTTCAAATATTGTACTTCGTAGTTTGTGAAACATGCGTCGTTGATTATTATGCTAACTTATGCTAATTATATTTGTTGTATACAATTGGATAAAGTATTGCTTGGGTGCAGACTAGCAACGGCAAATGATTATTGATAACCTGAACCGCAAATAGGTGGTGGAATGAGGCAAAGTGAAGACAGGCCATGAACGGAGAGGCGTCGTTAGCGGAGATGGTGATGACGGGGAACGAGCTATCCGGCCTTAGAATAAATAACTCATCAGCGGCTTTTGCTATCGGTTGCTGATTTACAAAACCGTCCGACAGGAGAGTGGGAAACGAACGGAAAAACGAATATACGTACGAACCAATGGGCAAGGCATGAACTAGGCGGAGAGAAGGTAGAAAAGCTGACGGACGTGTGAGGGAATGAGTGAGGAATGAGCGTGTGAGTGAGGAATGAGCGAATGATTGTGGGATGAGCGAGCGAGTGAGTGGGGAACGGGCCAGTGAGTGAATGGGGAACGGGCGAGTGAGTGAGGAATGAGCGAGCGACTATGGGATGAGCGAGCGAGTGAGTGGGAAATGGGATAGTGAGTGAGTGGGGAACGGGCGAGTGTGGGGAGAGCGGGTACGGCACGAGGCGCGTGGCCGTAAGAGGTGACGGGCGAGCGCGCCAAGGTGGGGCTTTGAAAAGCTAAGTTGGAGCAAACGAGTTTCTAACGAGGTTTCGGCGGCGCCTTGGGACGTGTGCGCCGCATAGTTGCAAAAAGTGCGCGCGGAGGTGCGCGTGCGGCCGCGGAGGCGAGGGACGCGATTGAGTTACTCTTTGTGGCGCCCGCGGATGGGCGTGGCCCGCTGTCGCCCTCCCTTCCCCGCGCCGCGACGCCGCCGCGACGCGACACCGCAGTCATTCGCGCTGGCGGAATTGCCTCTTCCGCCCGCAAATTTTTCATTCTCCCCTACGAGGAGTGCTCTATCTTCATGTGATCTCTTTTCTCTCCTCCTCCTTCCTTTCTTTCTCCTCCTCCTTTTTTAAAAAAATCCTTTCTTCTTGTGTATTACCTTCTCATGTTGATAAAAAGAAATACGGAGTTTGACGAAAGCGTGCGAAGAACTGAAACAAGAGATTGGAGGAACTAATTAGTAAGATTTGTAGCTTTTATCTTTCTAAATATTCAAACTAAAATCTGTTCTTTTGTTAAGTGCTCTTAACTCCGTTCTGTTGTTCGAAATGACTGTAAGGCTGGTGGCATGAGCATGGTATATAATGCTCGACGATTAGAAGACGATGAATAAATGAATGGAAATAACATACGAGATTCAGTTCCCGGAACCTAAGAGTAGCCGCAACGTTCAACAATATTTTCCTCTGTAAAGCGAGGGCTGAATCTTAGAAATAGCAAGAGTATCGACTATGATGTATCGTGGTTTTCAACAAAATTTTGGTTGTGTTCAGGTTGAAATGAGTCGTTTTTATCGGTGGAATTACACGAAGACGGCGATGGCTAAAGTACGGAATTTTAGCGAGCGAGCGCACGCGCACAGGTCAACCGCCCCAGAAGCCGGTGTGCGCATGCTCTCTCGCCAAAACTCCCGAAAGCGTTCACCAGAAGGAAGCGCTAAAGTCAGTCGGCTCTTTTTGTAGAGTTTGCAAGAATGGCTGACTGTCAAAAAACGATCGTCCCCCCCCCGAGTGTACACAGATATCTTGGACATTACATACCATGAAAAATAACGCACTTACCAATAATCTAATGATCCTATTTCATTGGTTACGAGATTTTCAGAAAATTCCTAAAATAATCAAAAGGAACTATTTACTAAGAGAGAGCGTATATGCACTCGTTTTGTATACGCATACTATTCCATAAGCAAAGAATTCTAGAATAATTTTTTGGTACATTTTCTTGGACTGTGTTAAATGAGTAATTAAATTCACTGTATATTTACAGAGATTATAAATAATTGTTTTTACTTGTGTTAACATTTTTATTTCACTGATGTTACTGTACATTCGTTTTTAAGTCACAATAATATGGTTTTTCGCATGTTAGTTGTAAGTGGGAGACCTCAATCTTATTTCTAAAATTGTGTTTTATCCCGTTTCGTAACTTGTAAACCTTCAATTAGTTTAATTTCGTTGAATTTGAGTAACTTTGCTTTACAGCTCTTTTAAAATGGTCTTCCAATCTAATTTAATCGAAATTGAGTTTCTTCCATTAGTTCGAAGAATTCTCTGCTTTCTAGCTTTGATTATTCGGTCTAATTACTGTTCTGTAAGTTCAATCGAATACATCAAAACTTTATGGATAGAGTAATCATTGAAGAATTTTCTCTTTGTTTACAATTTTCACGAATTTTATTGTACCCTGAGTTTCAGTGTTTTGGAAGAAAAGTAAAACCTGTGTGTAATTTGTTGCGAAAGTCGTAAGGTTCTTGAAGAGATAAGCAATTCACAACTGGAGGGGTATCCATTGAAATCAAGTGTAGAAATTCGTGGAAATTTGAATAACTACATTAATTTCGTGAAATGTAAAATATTATTTTTTCAATAGATAATAAAAATGTGCTTTTGCTATTTGTTATTCACGCCAAACGACGGTTCTTATTGTCTTTAACTCACACTTCATTCTATTCGATTAAAAAAAGTTACAGGCAAAGCAAAATAATAAAACATACCTTGGATGGATACGAGTAGCAAAGAATCTTAAATAAAATACATTTCTTTACCGTTTAGTTAATGTATAACTGACTCGATCTCTTCGCTGTATGCACCGTAGGAAAACAAACATATTCTTAAATAAGTAAATTTTGATTATCGATGACAAAAGTCCGTGAAAAAGTATTCTAAAAACATGGATTTTCACAATTCTTCCATTTTAAAAGGAGAAAATATACGTCACCCAAATTTAAATCAACAGCATTTTGTTTTTAATTTTCTTGGCGACTCTCAGACAACAAGGGATACTGTCTTATTTATTCACGTATGTTTACAATTTGAATATACGATAAAAATTGCCATCTAAATTTCTCTCCAAAAGAGGCCATATTGATTGACCTACATTTTGAACATTGTCATAAATACGCATCTCTTCCTTACTACATCTCGAAATTTTACATATGCAGAGCTACTATGGAATCAATTACGCTAGCATAGCTATTAGCAAAGGAACAGTGTTCGGACTGCCGTCTGTTGCGCTGGTAAGCGGTGTTGTCAAAGAATCGCCACTTTTCTCAAGGGAAGCGAATGTAGTCTGATTCAAAATAATTGTTACAAAATTGTGGAGCTTGTATGGGAGTGGGATATTATCACTTTTTTCCAATGGACATGTGTTGAAAAATGTCATATAACGAAGTAGTACATGTGGCTAGACGTGAGTAACATTTATTCTGAGACAGATTTCACCGGGAGAGGTGGCTCAGGTCATCGACGTATGACACTGCAGTGCTTCTGACCTAGGAGGGGTCATAGATTCGTGGCCCGACGGTGAGAGGATTGACACGAGCTAACTACATAGTTGGGTCAAATTCATTTGCTGTCTGGAAGAGAATTCTAGCGGACGGCTGCTCTGATCAGTAGTTTTCCGTGGTTTCTCCGATCAACATCACGCGAATGCCGGAGCAGCCGAAGGCTGGAGAAACGAGCCACGGTCCGCGCGCGATCTTTCCTTCCTCTTCAATGTCTTATCCTCACCCTTTACTTACCTTACACTAACACACACTACACTCTCACACGTGCCGGGAGACCGGGCGGGAGGTTACAGCTTGCCCCGGCTGGGGCGGTGTCCTGCTGGTGGGAGATACCAGGTTGGGAAAAACTCTTGCTGACGCTAGGTCGGTGCCGGATCCTACACACCAGGGAGCGGGGACACTACCGCCCTCCAGAAGTAAAAACATACTCTACACGTACGGGACGAATGATCTTAGCAGTTGATACGCCCGCAACCACTAACAATCAAACAATAGGGAATCTTCTATTTTTATAAATGTTTTTAAATAAAAATAAATCATTGCAAATATCGAGTTTTGCTATAGATAATGTAAGAATAAAATCACGTAATGATAATATTGTCAGGAAAGGGCATGACATTGGAGGGTCGGTTCAAGAAATAGGAGGTAACGTGGAAGTGCTGGAGAGATGCCTATGACAATTATACATCCACAGCAACAACCTGAATCATTCGAATGAATGCGTCCGTCCAGGACGAACACTGGGCCCTCGCCTGCGTCCTCCTCGGCCGTCCTCTCAGCGCCTTTCTCGCGCGCACCGCTCCTCGCGCAGCGGCTGCCTGAGAGACCGCCGGGCAATTTCGGCACTCAGCCTGCGCGGGGGGCGGCGGCGGCGGCGGCGGCGCTGCCCTCTCGTCGTCTCGCACACGTGCCGGTAGCGATGGCAGTGGCAGTGATGGGCATGATGGCTGAGATGGTGGTGGTAGCAGTAGGGTTTTTCGTTCTTGGCGCACCAAGGTCAAGGAAGAAAAATGGAGAGGGAAGGCTTTCTCTAATACGGAGCTTCCACGTCACAAGAGAGTAGTGAATAGCAGTTCCCAATTGGAGAAAGCCTTCCCTCTCCGTTTTTCGTCCGTGGCTTTAGTGCGCCAAGAACGAAAAACCCAAGTATAGCAACGGTCGACGACACGGCGTCGACGGAGGCGGTACTGCGGCCAGGAGGTGAAAGTGTGGTTCAGTTGCGATAGTATTGAAAATGAAAGACGATGAGGGAACGGTTACATGACAGCAGTAAATGACGGCAACCCAGAAATCTTTGGCGGTGGGAGAAACGTCCTGCCGGAGTCGCGGCGATGAGGTGCAGTGGCGATGTTGCGAAGGCAGAACACTGTAGGGGAGTCTGGGATGGGTTTGCAATGTCGGCCATTGTGGTAGTGGTGGTTGCAGTGGGGATGGTGGGAGATTGTTAATTGTGGTGGTGTAAATCGTGAGAGAAATTCATTGTCAGTTGCACTGCCAGGATTGGAGGTAGTGGCTTTGGCGTTAAGCAGAGGCAATGGTTTAGATGTATCAATGAATGGGGCGGTGCAGCAAGATAACAAGCGGAGTACAGTGGTAGCGGAAGAGAAAGCGTCGCTGTCGAGCGAGGCAGTGCCCTGCGTGAACGGAGGCTGTGTGTACAGGTGGCGAAGCCGTAGAGGGCTGTGGTTTGGTTGTCGCAGGCGGCGAGGGTGGAGAAGGCAGACCGGCAGGGTTCGTGTCCCCACGGTGGCGAATTTTCGACTCAATGTCGCCACGATGAATACAGTCGCTATCTGGAGGAGAATTCTAGTGGCCGGCTGCAGGTTTGTAGTTGTGTAGTTTCTGTGATTCCTCCTTTCATTCTCCGGAGCAGTACCTTATAAACGGGCTAGACACCGCTATCTTTCATTCCTCATCCTTATTCTTTCTCTCCCCTTACACACACTTTACATGCACTACAAGTTCCACGCTTGTCGTTTCCGTAAGCTTAGAGCTAGCCAGAAACACAAAATAATCAATGGGATACTGTGTTGCAAGAAGAGTTCGTGCTTGTGGAGGAGGTCATCGGGACGTATGGATTGATGCGTGTTTTTAGAATCGAAGTTTTTTGTTGTTAAAAATATAATTTTTTTTGAATTGGTATTCGTTTGGCGTGTTTACATGAGGTTGATTTGAAGTCTTTAATTGCTTAGTCTTCCGCTGTTCGCACGGGGATGGCTTTGAGTGGTTTAATAACTTAGTCCTCGGGCCGTCGCATGTGTGGCGCGGCCGCCGCGTCGCCGCTCGCTTAACGAGCTCAATTGAGGTAATTCTTGGAGTGCGCACGCAACTCGCTGTGCCGGCCCCGACCGGCCCGGCCCGGCCCCGCCGTCGCCTGCGCGCGCCGACGACACTTCTTGAAGCGCGTGAATCATGGTGTCACATCGCCGATTGGTTGATTGCGTCCAATTCCCATTGCGGCCTTCAACTTCGGCGGCGGGGCCTTCATCTTCGACTTCCCGCCCGGACAGCCGCGTCCAACAGCGCGCCGCGCGTGCGTATGTGTGTGTGTGTGAGCGTGCGTGTGACGAGAACGTGCCGACGTGCCGGAGGCTGAAATTGTAACAAAGTAATGCAGGCAAAAAGAGAAGACTAATCTTGTAGGAAGTGTGAAAGACAACTATGACAATTGAATTGCTATCACATAATGTTTTCTATCTTCCGCTCGTGGTGTTGAAATCGTCAATTCTTTGTGGCGAATTATGTGTAACCGATTGCCTAACATTTAAGTGCCCCAGCTTGAATTATACTCGTCACATAATCTACATCATCTTGAATATAAATTCCATTTACTTGATCGAGTGATCATGTACAAAGCACCAAGGATGCAGCGGGGTAGAGGCGACACGGGGAGAGTGAGTGGCGGGGGGAGACGAGGCGGGGAGGGAGGGAGAAGCGTGGGGCATGGGAGTAAGAGGTGTGGAAGAGGAGGCGACGCCGAGAGAGACTGAGAGGCTTTGTGGAGGGGAGGCGTGGGAGGGGAGGCAAGGCGGAGAGGGATGCAGTCGCTTGGGGGAGGGGAGGGTGACGAGGCAGAGAAGTGGCAAGTTGATGGGGGGTAGTAAAGGGGTTGGAGGGGGAAGCGACGCGGAGAGTGAGTAGTAGGGGGTGTGGAGAGAGGGAGCGGGAGTGAGAAGCGTGGGAGATGGGAGGGCGAGGTGAAGTGGTCGGGAAGGGATGGCAAACGCGTTGGGGAGGGATGAGAGTGGCGAGGGGGCGGAGGAGGGGAAGGGGTAGTGTAGAGGAGGGGGAGGGGAGGCGCGAGGCGGGCAGGCTGTGCGGATGGGCTTCCCGGAAGAGAGCGAGAGTCTCGCGAAGGGTGAAGATGCAGCCGGGCGGTGGGCTCCGAAGCGGAACCAGACCGCGCACCTAGGCTTTCACTTTCCTAGACGCAAGGCAACGTTGGGTTTGGGTTTTCAGTCGGCACGTAGACGCAAAATGAAATATTGTCGAATTCGCTCTTGCCTCCGAACCACCAGAAAGCGAGTGGTTTTACATCCTTGTCGAATTGATCTCGTAATTCGGCTTGTCCCATTTACATAGCAGCGAGTCTGGCTTAGCTGCTGCTGGCTCCGGGTTTTCCCCATGAAGATCGGCTGCTGGCCGTCACCACGTGGGCGAAAGGAGGAGGCGGAAGAGGGGGCGGGCGAAGGAGGGGCAAGGGGGAGGTGTGTGGTGGAGCGCGAAGAGAGCGCGGCGGCGGGGCATGGAGGGGAAGGGGCGTGGAGGCGGGATGATCTGGGCAGTGGATGGGAGGTGCGTGGGCGTGGCTGCAGGGTTGAGGTTGGGGGGTCGGGAGCTGGAAGGCGTGAACGTAGGTAGGGGTGTGGGAGGGTGAGCCAAGAGCTGGGAGTGGGCGGGAGGGCGGTGGGCGGTGGCGGAGTGGGGAGCGGAGGCAGGGGCGTGCGTGGGCGGGCAGCGACCGCTGCTAGTGCCGCCCGTGCGTGGCGAAGGGCGAGTGCGCGTGGGAGGGGCGGCGCGACGCTGGCCGAGGCGTTCCGACTGACGCTTGTGGTGGCTTCTTCGAATGAGGCGTCCAATCCTCCTGACCATGTGCCGCGTGATGGAACTTTGAACCCCGCAGGAGTGTCCAGTCGGAAAGTGACAGTGTGGTGTAGTGTGGTGTAGTGAAGTTAGGGGGAGCATGCTAATTACTTTCTGTCACGTTCGTCTTTTCAAAGTGATAGGACGATGTGGTTGCTGTCCTGGATTGTGTTGTGGAGGACAGTGTTGTGATGCGTTGCCTCGCGAGCATTCAATAGATGTGCTGCAGCAGAATTTTCAATACTTGCTGTTCTACGGACCAGGAAATAAACAAAGGTATGCAGTGCCCATTAATGGTAGTTGTTAAATGATTTCACCAATCAGTAAATATATCACTCCATTTGTATTTCTCGTCATGCTGCTTCTCCGATAAATATACTTCGGGTGGAGTAAGCTGTCAAGTATATGAATTGATTTAATAAATAACTCCTATCAAAAAGAAACTCTCACGTAATCTAATTTGAACTTTTTCAACAAGGATGAATTACAAATTTCAATTAATTGATCCACAATTACGTACGCTTACTAAGATGGCAAACCTTCTGCTTACAATCCAGTAATGCTGAATGCGCTGCCCACACCTTACGAACGTAATACGGTAAATAGCATAACCTGTCAGCGTAGCGAGAAGTAGCATGCCGTTTTATAAAATTATAATGTAATAAAAACAAAAGGAGCCGACCCGATGGCTGAGATTGATAAGGCAGTAGTGCAGTAGCGGTCTCGTGCCAAGGAATCGCGGGTTCGAGTCTTACCTCCGGCATGGTTGTGTTGCATGCGTCTTTGTATGCTTGTGTGTTCATCATCATCAGCGTCAGTTTCATCCCAGCCCCCAGGGCTGACAACCTTGCGGTATAAAATTGAAATCAGCATTAAAATGCTGCATTACATTTCAGCAATTGGAAAAAAGTTTTGTCGTTTTATGTTAATACAAGCCGAAGTTCTCCCTATGGTTGTTAAGGAAAATGAATTTTCACAAACTTTGTACTAAAAACCGTCGAAACTATATGAAGAAACAACAGCGTTCAACCTATTCCACTTACGCCAAGAATAGAAAAGGAGACATAATATACGATATTTTCCTAGATTAAAAAAACATTTCTACCGATGGATTTGCACCATTTGAAGAGATTATCCAGTGGATAATGTAAACAGAACAAGGGATCTCCAGAGAACAAAACAAATGGAAATGCGAACCATCAATAAAGCGCTTGGGAAAAGTATTCTTTTAAATTCTGCATTTAAAAGCCCCAGTGGGATTTAGGGTAATGACCAGTGTGAGCTTTTAGCGCTAATGACATGTTATTAACGCAGATGCACCGTCAAATCCTGATAATCTGTCAGGTGGAGTGAGTACGCTACACGTAACTTGTAAATATCCCCAAAGACTTTGAATATAATGAAGTGAAATATTTTGAATTATCCACAGAGGGAGAAAGTGAATATAGTGGATAATTCCATATGTGAACAAACTGTTCTGCTTGATGACTAAAATAGAAAGAAAAAAATCATAAAATTAGTTTTCAGTATTTGTACTTGATTGTAAAGGGAATAGATAAACTGCCACAGTTTTCAAATATCTTGACTAACTGTTGAATATTTCGCTTTTAAATGCACATATTAATACCAATTTTCCAATTTTCCAAACTGATTCTCCAAAGTCCTTACCAACAATATAGTTCCCAACTATTCTTTTAAAGGTATTTGTTGAAGCAATTATCAAAGTAACTATATCTTATAAGTCCCTCAATAGTCGTAATTTTATTGTTGTACATGCCGGTGATAATCGTGTAAGTTGTTTGGCTTGTCTCTCCTCAAAAACATTGTTACGTGGTAATGTATCAATAGAATTACTTTTCTTTAAATCAGTCATGTTAAATTACATTAGTAAGTTTAACTCGCATTAAGCCGGAAATTCAGTACAGGAATCCTCTGCGTTTCAGCACTGTAGATACATTAAAACTCCCCAAACATGCTTTTCTAGAATTCTTCCAGAATTTTCTACTAGAAAAGAGCCAATCGGTTCGTCTTGTTTGCAGCAATCGTATGTGATCAAATCCGTTGATGGCTTTAAAACGCCCCCAAAACGCATAAACTCCATTCGTTTTTCGATAATTCATTGAAATAACGTTTAATTCTCAACCTCATGAATCTAGACGTAATTTCACGTGTAAATGGCGCGAAGAGAGTAAAGTAATTCACATTTTGCGAATATACTCGTAGAAGCAATTAAACCATTAAAATAACAAGTTTTTCTTGAATTCTACGAGATTATTCTGAAGGCTACCGGCGAAGATTTGTGCCAATCGATTTGCCTTGTCGAGAGGAATCGAATGAGATACCGTATTCATACCTCTGTAGTTGACGTGTGTCATCCAAAAGACATTTTAGTTGCTCAACAATAAAAAGACGCATTTTCAGGAATTTCTTAAAATCTTCTGGATAGATCCGCAAAACAATGATCATTTCGCAAACAGGAGGACATAGATGCGTCGAATGGCTTTTCATTTGTCTCGACCAGAAGGGCAGGAACTGTGAGTGACGAGCGGATGGTCGGGCGGAGTTAGCTCGATTACTTATAAGGATTAATGGAGGCCTTGTGTCTCTTTAGAACGTCATGGAAGGCAACTGCTTGAAATGTTGTCAATCATTGTGAGCAGCACCAATATCAAGGTGGAGCGTGGGAAGGCCGGAACTCACAACTTCAGTTTTGATTCTATTGAAGTATTAGACAGTTTCCCTAAATTAAGTGGGTCATCATCTAATATACAGGTTTACTCATTGAAGCAAAAGCATTCATTCTACATGTCCGTCCCCGCGTCGCCCAGCCCCCAGCCGCCTCGTCTTGCCTCGCCCGTCCCTATCCCACCCCGTCTCCGGCCCGCCCCGGCCCTCCCCGCCCCAGCCCGCACCGCTCCACCCCACCGGCCCTTCTTCGCCCAGCTACACCCGTCCCGCTCTGCCCCGCCCCTCACGGCCCTGTTCCGGCCCGCTCTCCCGCCTCGTCCCGTCGCGTTCCGTTCCGTCACGTTCCGCCCCGCCCCTCCCCGCCAGACCCGCCCCGTCCCGCCTTGCCCCGCCCCTTCCTATCTTGTCTCTGTCACTCGTTACTCCGTCACACTTGCCCCGCCCGTTCCCCTTCCACAGCACTCAACCGTTCCCTCCTCGTTCCTTCCCACCTCCACTCCCCGCCACAACGCCGCTCCCGGAAGTGCGGGTGGCCGGCGGGAAGCGGCCGTGAAAATCTCGTCGCTTTGATGGCGCATAAAGCGGCGGCGGCGGCGGCGGCGGCGGGCGGCCCCCGCAGATCCGTATCTGGCGTCGCGACGTCTGGTGGGTGGCGACGGACCCCACCACCGCTTCTAAGAGCCTCCAAACGACCCTTCTCTGCAGAATAGTCCCCTCACACTGCCTCATCCCCATCGCCTCGGCAGTTCAATTGTTTTCTACCACTTCCTTCTTTCTCCTTTCTATTCTTTCACAAATTCCGCGCTTTCTAAAATGCAATTAATTCTGCTTTTTCTCGTTTCTATATGTCCCCTTTTTACTTCGTGCTCTTCTGTTCCTCATTTTCTACATCTGCTTCTTCTGCCTCCTCTTCTATTTGTTCTTCTACTACTAATTCCACTTGCTTATCGCCTTCACGAGACGCTTCTTCAGCTTCTTCTTATACTTCACCTTCAATCACTGCTGTTCTTCCACTAATTTTTCCATTATTTCCTCCCTACTTTTTCTTCCGTTATTTCCTTTTGTTACATTACGCCGTGTCTTACATTACTTCCACTCTTCCAGTTCTTTTATTTCTTCCTATTCTTCCTGTCCTGCTGCATCATCTTTTACTGCTCTTACTGCTGCTTTTAGTGCCTCTATCTATTCCTCTGCTGCCTCCTTTACTTATTTTACAGCCTCTTCATCATGATCATCTTCTTATTCTTCTACTTCTTCTCCTCCCTATTCTTCCTCTTTTCTATTGCTGTGTCTTATTTTTCCTCTCATGTGTGTTGAAGTGTCATTTCTTGGACAGAATGTTAGCGACCAAAACAAAGCTAGCCCTGATTGTCTACCCATAACTTCATAGCCAGCAGATGGTTTGGCCAATAGATGGTTTTATTACAGAGAGACACAAAGAATATGGTTGGAAAACCAATAAAAATACGGAAATTTAGACGTGACAAAGAAAAATTCTTTTTCTGACAGTGTGCACCAAATGGGATGTTGGCGACCATGTACAGAGAACTAATGCTTGATTTTCTTGGACAATACTGAAATTCTGATAGATGATTTTATGAACTTCCTGTTGATTTTACCTCACCTTCACCTTCGTCTTCATAGGCAAAAGGTGAAAATATTGTATCTTGGGCGGAATTAGGACCTACAACCTTCCTCTTATATATTAAGATTAAAGCAATGAATTCTTCACGAGTTCGGACTGTTTTTCTTCACGTGGGTAGACGGTGTATTTTTGAGGTGCAGTTATTTGCAGCTTTATCGTTTACAGTCGTCTGTAGGAGAGATGCAATTCTAACAAAAACATGTCTAAAAGGAAAGTTACATTCCTTAGCAACAACTTCGGAGATGATTGCAAAAACATGTAATATTTATTGAACGTAAATTCCTCTCGATGTGCGATAAGTGTATTTTTAAGTAATCTTCAGAAATGAGATGTCCGAGACGTCTGAGTTGTGTTCTTACAATACTTCTCAATTATTTTCGATGTATGAAATTAAATGTAAAAAATTAAATATAATATATTACTTCCATCATTGTTAAAAATCTCCATATTAATTTTTTTATCGATTTATATGTCATTGTTATAAGTTTGACTATTGGAAGAACCTTGTGAAACAAATATTGAAAAATAAAGGTAGAAATAACACCAGGTTTTTTCTGTTAGCACCAATGGCAATATAGGTTTCTTGGAACTCGGCACAAAACAGAACAAAAACAATTGAAGTGAAGAAAATTCTTATGAGCAGTCTATGGAGGTATACACATAATTACATACACAGTGTTAGAGTCGTTGAATAATAGAAATCTTCAGTATGTGCAACACATGCTTATGAATATAATTTATTATTATTATTATTATTATTTAACAAAATAGATGCTGTTGGGAAAATAGAAATGATCATATTAATGAGAAAGTTCTACGCAAGAATCCACATCATGATCAATGATGAATGGGCAAGTCGCTTTGAGAGAGAGTCTTTTGAGACAGATCTCGTCATTGCTGCCTACTTTAAAGAAGGAAAGGATAAAGTACAGAACTAGAAGAAGAAAATGAGAAGGACGTCAATCCCTTAAGTGTAGTGCATACTGTTTTATCGCGGGGGGGAGTGGCAGTGATCTGCCCCTTGTGGGTTATGAGATCCGGCGCCAACTTACTCGTCGACTCGCGGGGTTTTCCCAACCAGGTATCTCCTCCCAGTGGGGGACCATCCCTGCAGGGACAAACTCTAAGCTCCCGACTGGTTTGCTGACATATGAGATAGTGCAGTGCCCGT
Source organism: Acheta domesticus (assembly GCA_031308135.1). Classification (NCBI taxonomy): domain Eukaryota; kingdom Metazoa; phylum Arthropoda; class Insecta; order Orthoptera; family Gryllidae; genus Acheta; species Acheta domesticus. Next base: position 158,076,351 of record JAHLJT010009436.1, read on the forward strand.
GTGTGTAAGGCGTGAGGATACGTCAAGCAAGAGGAGGGAAAGATCGCGCACGTTCCGTGGCGCGTTTCTTCCGGGTACTGCTCCGGCATTCTGCTGGTGTTGATCGGAGAAGCCACGGTAAACTATCTATCAGAGCAGCCGGCCGCTAGAATTCTCCTTCAGATAGCGTCTGAAGTCGACCCATCTCTGAAGCTAGTTTCGCAAATCCTGCCATCGTGAGTGGCAGTATTGAAATGCTAGTGTCGCAAATCCTGCCATCGTGAGTGGCAGTATTGAAATGCTAGTGTCGCAAATCCTGCCATCGTGAGTGGCAGTATTGAAATGCTAGTGTCGCAAATCCTGCCATCGTGAGTGGCATCCTGAAATCGTGAGTGGAACGCCGAAGGACGTCCCACTCCGAGTCACCGCAGTGCCGCCACCATCGACGTCGCGTCCGCAGCGTGTGGCGTGGCGCTGCTTAGGCCCACTGTGCGGCGCGGGGCATGCTCGTCTCGTGTCTTGCGGACGGCGACGGCGCGGGCGCGGGCGCGGGCGTGCCGCTGCACTGTGGCGTCGTCATGGCGACGCCATCGATTCCGCTGCCCGCCCCACAGCCGGGTCACGTGAGGTCAGCCGCCGGCTTCCCCCTCCCCCCTCCGCCACCAGCCCAGCCCAGCCCAGCGCGGCGCGGGGCGGCGCGGCGCGGGGCGGCGCGGCGCGGGGCGGCGCGGCGCGGGGCGGCGCGGGGCGGCGCGGCGCGGGGCGGCGCGGCGCGGCGCGGGGCGGGGCGGGGCGGGCGGGGCGGGGCGGGGCGGGGCGGGGCGGGGCGTGGCGGGGCGGGGCGTGGCGTGGCGGGGCGTGGCGTGGCGGGGCGTGGCGTGGCGGGGCGTGGCGTGGCGGGGCGTGGCGTGGCGGGCGTGGCGGGGCGGGGCGGCGCGGCGCGGCTCCGCGCGCGAGGCGAGGCGAGGCGAGGCGGGCGATGCGCCGGCGACGGCGAATGCGGAGGTGCAGGGGCGGGGCAGACAGGGGAGGGGAATCTTCGCACAGGCAGGACCACGCTTTGTGAACATGAGGCGCATGACGATTGTTATGATGACGGAACAGCGATTGTATGAAAGGCGACCCAATAACACAATTTAATGCAAATGAAATTGCGTTAGACCATGGCCTCAGAGCAGAGGCTGATCCGGGTGAGGGGCCATGAGAGCCATGCCCCTCCCCCCCCCAAAGGTTTAGAGTATTCCTTTATCTTCCTTTATTTTGCAAAATTAATTCAAATGTTTATTTATGTTAGAATTATGTAATTATTTAAAAAATAATATCGTATAATATATATACACTACATAAATAACACACACTAATATACACTATAGTTATAATAATATATTCACTAAATATATAATATACTGTATATACTACAAAAATAACATACACTACAAGAACAACAAAATGTTTGTTATTCAACAAAAATCTATAATGGCCCCCTCCAAAATAATCGGCTGAATCCGCCCCTGCCGGAGAGTGACAAGATCCTGTCTGCCTTGGAGTAGTTTTATGAGACCATTCGAAATATTTAAAAAAATAATAGAACAAGGGTATTTTCTTTTTAGGTTTTCGTACAAATGGGTCATTCCTTGTCAACTTGCACACATCTAAGAAAAATTTGATCTTGATGTTCCAGATTTTTAAACTTTTTTCTGTGAAGAGTAAGCAAAAATATGAGAAGTGTTTTTTTTTCATTTTATTCCAAATATTATTTTCGAAATTGTATTAATTTTTTTAAAATTCTGTAATTGTAAAAGTTAATCATTTTTAACTCATGTTTTATAGTGACAGAAATTTAATATTTTGCGATATTAAATAACAAAAGATGCTGTTTCATTTGGTGTACTTTTTTAATTCATTAAGTTTTTGAAAAATATTTTTTGACCTATTTTATTTTTATTTTTTTAATTTCACCCATAACTCAAGAGCTTAAAAATTAAAAAATAATACCAATGTAATCTTTGAAAAAGTTCTACATACGTCTGGTAAGTTACAAAGTGAGGCATTGAGATGATTCTGAGAAATTAAATATAATAGAAATGTCTACTTGCTGTTTTTCTGCAGCGCCTGCTAGAGCGTCATCCCTCAAGCACGTGCCAGTCAGCAGTGGACGATTACCATCAATACACTTTCACAGAGCAATAAACAGAAATATCCCTTCACACCTTACTATGTGCCAGATATATACATATGACCTTCATAGTCGATTAATCTCAAATTAAAATGCATCATATGGATTCAATTTAGTATTAACGGCCGGAATATTTATATGATTAAGAGTATGTAACATAGTTAATTAAATTAATATTTCTTTTCGTTCACTTTACAAAGTAAATCGTTAATTATCCTTTTCAAAAAGAAATGAAACTATGTATTTTCTCTGTGCCTTCATATGTTTTTTTATTATATCCTTGTTGCTATAGTCCTCTTTCTAAGTATTTTTTCACGATGCTAACAATATACATTTCTTCAAATTACCATCAATCCCCTTAAATAACTTCATGGGTAAATTAATAGATTCCTGTCAGAATTGAAGAGGAACTTTTATTGAGACTATTAGAGTTACCCCCGCCTCCCTCACGTTGCGAAGCAAAGAATACCATTCAGCACTCACAATGAAAACATATTTGTAGAAGCATAAACTCGCATTGTTTTGTAATACAACCATAATTTTGTTTGAGAAGTGTTGTGAGCTTTACTGAAAAGGGTGAATTGAATTCGTGTCGTGTTTCAGGCATGCCGAAAATATTGTTTTTATTTCATAAATTCTTTTCTTTCTCTGAAGTATAGCACAAATGGATGTATAGTAGCTCAGATATTAATTCACATCAGTTTCTGAATTAGATCTTCAAGTACGAAAGAATAATTTTCTAAAAAATTCACGCTGGACAATAAAAACTCCTAGCGTCAAATGTTATTTTTGTCTCATGAAGAGAGCAGAAGACGGCAAACCATGGGTGAAGACAGAAGAAGAAAATCTTACTCGGTTACTTTCTTTAATACTCCTATCAGGTGATACGTTAGGGTGACCAGGATCAGCGGTGCATATTTATATAACTGTCACCTTTCTCGACGCAATTACGGTCGGAGTTTATGTTCGGCAGTCGTAAAGACATCTAAATTGTGGCCGTGTTACTGAGTGCATTTTAATAATTAAATTTGTTCAAAGAATCGGTCACTCCGAACGGAATCGAACCCGGACTTTCTGGTTTACGCCGAGATACTCTAACCACGGCACCAGCTATCGGCAAAAAACAATCCTTTGGACACTTTTCACGAGTGCAATTATCGCTCCTTGTGTCCCAATGTCTTTAACCAGAAGGCCCGGGTTCGGATCCCGATCGGGGCGACCAATTCAGTGAACAAATTTAATTGTGGTACATATTTACTCATCACTGTCACGTGCCCAACATATTTGCGCCATTAAGTATGGTCGATTCTCACTTTCTTTAAAAAACTTCACTTGACTCGTCACGAGAAGGAATGGTGAAAACCAGTTTTTCCAATACATATAATTTTTTCATAGCACACAGTCAGTTTTTAACTTCTCAAAAAAGCTGGTTGTAACAACGTAGACGTAAACATCTTCAATTTCATATTTTCATATTTTGAAAATACAAATAACGATAGAATCGATATTATTCTAAGTTTATCTGTGGTTAGTGGCTTTAGAGCACATTGCACATGTTTCTTGGATTCCCCTGTTTACACAACTAGCTCAGAATATCTGAGAAAGAAGGTTGCTCTATTTAATGCAGATCCTAACAGTTGCCTTTGTTTATAAATAAACTTAATAGTCGCATTTCGTCAGAAGACTTCAATTTTAGACCGTATGTATGGCAGGTCTATACAACATTTACGTAGAAATACTTAAGTATTTTTTACAATTAATTTATGTATCGACCTAATGTAAAAACTTGCATTTTAAAAATTAAAATATATTTAAATAATATGTTTACAAAAATTAAATTTACATCACTTGGAAGTTCATCTTTTTAAGTTAAATGTAAATATAATTTTATTTTTCTGAAGGAAACGTTATTTGCGCAAAAAATGTAAAACATCAGCTTGATCATAATTCTTCGCAAAAAGTAACATTATTGTACACGATTTTTACCTCTAGGAACGTAGAGTGCGCAACATACTCAATTTTATATGTGGATTACGAATATCGCAATAAAAATGGCATAGTTTTTAAATATACCATATTTTTATACCATGTCACACCGTATTTTGCTATTAATGCAAATATATTTAAATTGCACCTGTAAGGTATGTAGAATCAATACATATAAAATCTGTTTAAAAATAAAGTATTTGTGCAGTTCATCTATGCCACTTTCATGAGATATCAACAAAATGTCGCTTTCGTGTTTGTTTTTTACCTTGTCTATTCGAAGATTGTCGTCTTTATTCTCGTGCCTGGAAGTGGCGGTCAATTACGAGCATGTCTTAGTGGTCTTAGTAGGTCTTAGTGGATGTTTTGAAAACAAGTCACGTGCACCATCAAATTTCCTACTGCGCATTAGTCACCGAAAGGAATTATTTTATCCTCTTACAACATTGGAGGTATACAAGTATCCAACTGTTGGGGTGGCAGATTCTGAATCAATCGGTGTCTTACGGAACTGTACCCACCGTGCTCGTGCTCGTGAAGTTCGTGTCTGGTTTGCGTGTGTATCAAATACATTAATTCATTTACAGTTATGTATTTATTATACGATCTGTAGAATTGAGTCGGTTCAATAAAAGTTCACATCGAAAGTGTGCAAATCAACCCGATAACTTCTGTTACGTATGTGGAAGATTTACACCCAAACTTCAAAGGAAATAAATATATGAAATCACAAAACTTGCGTATTCTTTACACTTTGGCTGTCGTGCTTGTGATCAGGACAAACCATAGGCTGCTCATGAGTGTTGTGTCACCTGTACAACGAACGTTAGATTGTGATTGTATGGAAAACTCAAATCATTGATATTCGCTCTACCAGTGTTGTGGAGAATACCAACAAACCATTTGAGTGTCTGCATATTATTGCACGAACTGCACGTATTCCATTTTTATCTTGTTCTTACTTCATACGAAGCATACTCATAAAATTTTGTAGTAATATAACTGGAGTGACAATGGGGGAATTAGTATAGAATTGTGATTGTATAGGCTTCCGCGGCCGGAATTCATGTAGTCTAGGCTATCCGGGATGAGCCGCGTCATCGTTCTGGTGGCTGACGTTTCGGCCAACATATTGTGGCCTTCCTCAGAGCGTACTGCTGTACAGCATATGTTGGTCGAAACGTCAGCCACCAGAACGATGACGCGGCTCATCCCGGATAGCCTAGACCACAGTATAGGATTGTGTATTTCAAATACTAAATAAGTTCATAACTTTTTTACCTTGCGTGATATCAACTTTTTATGATGATTTTCGAAATCAGCGTGATCGTTTCCTTTGAAATCACCTAATTTCATCCTGGAGGTATGAAAAAAAAATTGTTCCCTAGTGTAATTGGTAATTTATCTGACAGAGGTGATTTAGAAGAAAAAATACGTGTTACCTATTTTCAACTCTAGAGTTCATAACAACGTTTCAAGAAGTTAAAAAAACAGCGATGTTTTGTGTGTGCGATTAGACGAGGAATGACTCAAATCTGATTGGGAAATTGTTCTCATATGTTTCGATTTGTCATTAGAGAGTTAAAATATGCCAAAAGATAATTTTCTCTAAAATGTCAGAACCTTGTTTTTTCTCAGGATGCAGAATATCACCAATAATTCTGCGCTTGTTTCTTTCTACCTTCCTTTCTTTTCTCTCTTTCTTTCAAGATGTCTGTTTTCAACAAAAATACGTTAATTTCACCAATGTGTCTAATGTATCATAAGAGAATCACTGGTTCACTTGCGGGTATAAGGATCTAAGCAAATTAGAAGACAAAGTATCGATGACATAACACACACTGTAGACAGAGGACGAGCATTCACGCCCAAGTCGAGATTCGAACCTTATCCGAAGTAATGAGTTTTAGCCAATCTCGATGGTGTCAGCTTTCAAAAATTTACTACGTTGTTTCTCCCATGTTATTCCTTCCGAAGATGGTGGTGCCTAGATTATGATAGTTCAGCAATAACAGATCTGTCGCACGAACCTTGAAAACATCTAGGTAATTAAACATAGAGATAAAACTAGAAAAACTCCCGAAGCTATTGGATTTCCCTGAGAATATCGTATTAAACATGTCATTTTTCTTAATATTTTAATGGAAGAATTTAATCTATGTTTAGAATTCCCTTTTCAGTGGGGCAAATGAGGCTGGGTGGCCTTGAAATTCTACTCAAGTTGATCCACGCGTTTATAATCCCCCCCTTTTTTTTAGAAAAACGAATACTGCATACTCTTGAATCTTCGAGTCTTCATCGAGAGGTGTGGATAAATTTCTATTTATTTATAGAGTTTCCTCGATTGTTGTCGACTTTATTACGTTCTTTAAGCACTTTCTTTGGCCTAATATTAAGTGTGGACCGAAACTGTCTTTCTTGTTGTTTCTCAATGTCCCCTCCCCCTCTCCTTTCCCCTTCATCCTTCCAGCTCCCCCACCCTCCTTCCCCCTTCTCCCCTTCCAGCATTTCCCCTGCCCCATCCACTTCCCCCTCGCCCCATCACGCTGCTTGAAACCGTCTTGTTTGAAAGATTCGCGCTTCTCTCTTTTTTAAATTTTTCCTCAATAACCTCTTGTTTTCAGCCTCTCTCGGTCGTTTCTACGCTAATGTTTTCAATCTCTTCCCCAAAGGAAACCCTTTCCTTTGAATAAAAGTGCTCGCTTCGCTAACGTTCACATATTCGTTACATCGTTCGCTGCCGCTTCTGAATTTTAACACGTATTCCTTTGTCTGAGAAATTGAGAGATGCAGTATTTTTATTACAAACATTGTAGAAAGAGTAAATTAATGAGTACCTATTTATTTACAGTCAATCTATGCTTCTTGGTATTTACTGATGCATTTTCGTAAGACACTGGTACTATTTTCACTCGACCATTATGATGCCAAATCGTACTTTAATTTAATACTTATTTCTAAAAAATATAGGAAGAACATTGAAAAAATATTAGATTAGATTTATTACTACTTCTGCAATTAAGTTTGAGAACTTGGTGGCAGAATACACTGATTTAACATTACAGAACTTAACAACTTTGCAAAAAAGCTGAGACTTAACCTGCAGAGTATCCCTGCATTAACCCATATACAATATAGTATTGAGAGAAGGTAAATCACGATATTAGCGATAATAAATATTAATAATAAAGGTTATTGCTTTCTTTGGGATATCAATAGAGCGCTTTAAATAGTTAGTACTTAGAATGATTAGTGAAAACCTAACATTTAGTTGAGGTTTTCCAACGTTGGGATTTTAAGGAAGTTTATCATAGGTGCTCGAGTGCTTTGGAAATTGTAGATTCATCCTTGACTCGCGAACCGAGGAGGGGATTTATCTGAGAATTTCCCAAGCACGAGTGGAATTAAATAGAACAATTCCACGAACGAAATTACGTCCAACAGAGTTCCAAAATGCGCCAAATATTGAACATAACTGAAAGCTATATTAAAACCAGTGAAGTTATGTTACAGTACATACGCGGTTAATTGGACATCGACATAGCGATGTAAATCGCCTCCTAAGATAGATGCGACACAGTTTATGATTGGCCAGTACTGAGAAGCGGTAAGAAAAATGGGATAGAAAAGGTGATAACATTTTTGAGATATACCCTGGTTGGGGATTTTTGTATGTATCGTTAAACACTATTGGTTTTAATTTCACGAATGGAATAGTCATTTCAAAACTGTCGATAACTATTGAGTTAAGATTCAGATGGTGTGGGGACAGAAACGATCACCACTCGTTTGTAACTCAGGGGACTCACAAGCGCCTACGGAGCAAAGCGAAATCAATCTTTAATATCCTCAGGTTTCAAATTTTGACTATATTTCGTCTTTATTTTGAATGTGTCGGTTATGAAATTAGGGCGTTTACCAGGAAATATTTGGATAATTATTTATCAAAAAATCTGTTCATATTACTATGTTGTAACACGTTCTTGACTTCGTTTGTACTGGTATTAAATTCAAAATGTAACCGTCTATGAACAACATAAGTTAGTGTACTTGGAATTTTAGGTGTTGTATTCCTATACGCTTTGTTTTCCTTTTAGAGTTAATCTGTTGAAAACTTCTCTCTTGTTATATTTTGTTTTTCCCATTTAAACAGACGTTATCTTCATAATTTTTCTCTCAAGTTAACGATGCATTTGGCATCACTAAGTAACGTATTTTCGAATGCGATTTACTCTTGAACTGGTTGAAACTCAAGGTGCGAGGGATGCATTAAAATATCTTCCTTTCTAAAAGCAAGATTGTCCTTTCTAGTGTATATATACGCACGTGAACGCATGGTACTCATACACACATTCATAGATATACAAACATATATATATGCACGACCTGACGCTACATCACGGTTCTTCCCATGGACAAAGCACTGTGACAACATTTCGGTCGCTTCTTCAGGGCGAAAGGTGCCCAGTGTTGCCAAAAGACGGTACTACTTAGGGCGTGGCGCCTGGCAGGTAGCTCTGATTTTCTTGAACCCGACTGCAAAAGCCAATGCTACACAAGTGACTCGAGCCTTCCCTTCTCCACTCTAACAGCGATTTCTATCCACCGCTCTAGTATGCACTGGGCACGCACCTAGGAATGCTGTTTCAGTCGGTCAGTGGGGCACACCAGAGCAAAGAAGCGCCTACTCCATTCAGAGAAAGGCACTGCGCTGAGAACTTCGCAAAAGCTTTTTGCCTTTTCCAAATTAGATATAAATTGTTACGAGAACGAAAGTTATGAATATTAAAATGCATATAAATGGTGCAATAAGGAAGGTAAGTAATCATTTTGTGTCAAGACTATACCCACCGTACGACAAACATGTGCCACATGATACACGAGTTTAATATTTTAGTCACGTACTATTAGTCTATTCGTAGTATTTTTTTCCTCAGAAATTATGAAATATTCACAGAAACATTTCTAGCAACGAGAGTATATCGGCGGAGACATTCACAGTAGTAGTTATGGTTTGCGACTGTGTAAACAGGAGCCCAGTAGTTCTACATCTCTATTTGTCTATATATGATATCCCAGAGCTGGCGGAATTAGTTCTCGAGGCCGTCCCGTTGGTCGCTGTCCCTCATACGTATGGATGTAACAGCAAGGAACGGAAATGCCTAGATACATTACTAAGAGTAAGAACTAGATACTTTTCACAATCAATGTGCATAATTCGCGAGGTTGTTCGGCCTGGCGTGCTGCTCGCCTGGGCTCAATAGCTCTGGGTTGTCGCCCTAACCGGGCGCGGACAAAGGTTTCAGTGGATGTTAATGCGTGTGAATGGAAGAAAATGGAAGAGCAGCGGAAAAGTGAAGGGCAGAGGGAACGACAGAATTTCGAGGAGGCCTGCCTCAAACCGCCTTTGTTGACAAAAATCTTCGCACGGGGGGGGGGCGGCATTTGAAGTTGATGCCCACAAATGGAATGTGTTCTGATCCCTGCTCACACTAGCTATCGCGGAGCGCAGATGACAGATTTGATATTTAATAACTGGACTAGTTTTTTTCGTAATACATTTGCGATATCGACTTAACACAGCCAAATGAAAAGCAACTATTAACGGCCAGCGTCATAAAAGCAAATGAGTCGTACCTATAGATGGCGTGTAAGCATTTCTGTTATAAGAGAAGAAATGTCTGATTTAACTTGTTTAAATGGAGTTTTACGAAAATCTTTCACTGAAACACGGTCGATATCAGAAACAATCGTGTGTGTTGGTTTTGAACAACCGCGGTTTTTGGCTGTTGTCTCGGTTTATAAACAACCGCATCCGTTATTTTCTCTAATTCGGAATAATCACGTTAATAACTCTTAATATTATAATATTTACTCATAAAATTATTCATAAACACTGTTATTGTCGCAATCAATTTTATGAACGTTTTAAAAATTTCCTTTTTAAATGCATGTAATTGAACTAACATATTACATTGTTTTAAATTTTTAAACTAAACTATTTATTCAATATGGACAATTGCCCTCATTCCCTCACTTTTCGGGTGAAAGGCCACTGTAACTTCATTTCAAAATAGTCTCCATAACAATAGACCCGGCTGGTCCCATCAGTCCTTAAAAGAAAGGCGGATGTGGGGCAGTGTGGCTCCCTCTGAGAGCGGAGGCAATGGTTCCTATGCCGTCACTGAGCAGACCAGAAATGTGAAAGAAGGGAACTCGTGTGCCGGGAAGACTTGCAAGGCGCCGAGGATTGCAGGGCAGTGCGGAACCGCGTTGGCTGCGAGTGTCCTGCTCCGTACGTAGCTTTCAAGTAAGAGAGAGCAGCGGCTGCTTTTTCGCGTCAGCGGAATGGCCGGCTGGTTGGGCGTGGGCGTGGGCGCGGGCGCGGCCGCTGCGAGGCGACGGCTATCAGCGGGTGGCGGCGGCCTCCGTGCAGCGTGACGGGTATCTAACCGCAGGGGGCGGCGGCGGCGGCTGCTCCCGGGCGGTGGGGCGTGGCGAGCATGCGCGTCGCCGCAGCGCCGCCGCCAGGCCCCGCCCCGCCCCGCCCCGCCCCGCCCCGCCCCGCCCCACCCGCCGCGCCCCGCCCGAAAGAGGATTGCGCTCCCACGCGCTCTGGTTAATACAGTGGAACAACCTCCGCTTCTTCCGGTTAGGACTAGTATGCTCGATGGATCGACCACGGTGAAGTACACCAAACAATTACTGTGTCAATAAAAGAATAACCTCTGTGTCTTTAAGAAAAAGTTCGGAACTTACCAGCCTAATTTTTGAATAAAATAAATTTAATTTAAAAATAATTTAAATTAGCACAGGCTTATGGAAAAACTTTCGCAAGCACGGGTTTTTTTAATGTTATTGAAGAAGTTAAAGAACGATGAATTTACCCTTTTCTTTTATTAAATACATAGTATTTTTTTTGAGGATTCAGATGATATTAAATGTAACATATCTTACCGAACATTCTGAGGAGTAACCGTTTTTCAACTGCTGCGAAATTCATTGCAATCGGGAGTACTGGCTCTAGGACTAGGAGTAATGCTGTGCAAATCATGTCAGCATTGTTTCTGTCGGGATACGAGAGAAAATAATCCGAACTTGAAATACATTGCCACACATTATTCGACGATAATTCACTTTCCATTTAACAATGTGCAATAATATTCAACACAGAAACAAAGAAAAGCACGGGCGCCCAATTCATTCTGTCCTCAGTTAGATACTGCCAACTTATAAAAATGAAAAACCATGCAAGAGTCTAAATTTATTAGTAGACGTTGTTTTCCTAGAGCAACTATACAATACTTCTCTTTTAATTATTTACAAATAATTATTTAAATGTTGTGTTCACGTTTACAAGCGGCTGGTGTTAACCTATAGTTATAATAAATGGTTGAATGACTAGCGACTGTCATGAACGTACCACATTAACGCTAAATTCTCTACGCGGAATATGTTGAGTCAATTAAGAATAGTGAATTGAGGTGAATATTAAAAAGCTCTGAATGATGCATTGAGTGCAACACAGTGTGTAAAAGAATTAAGTAATTGGCAAACCTTAGAGTTCCAGTTAGAGTTAAAAATCACTTGTCTGCCTCCGTTATTTTACCTGAAAACTTACGATATTCTCTGTAGAAAATGTAAGAAATTTAAGTGTGTGTATTGCATTTTACCGTGAAGAAGATCGCAGTGTGACGGCCGAAACGTTGCGACGACAACTGTGCCTTGGACGAGGCGTCTCCCAGGCTATTGAGTATCAAATTTTCTTTGTAGTAGTTTTCTGACTTAGACATAATTTTATAAAAAACCTTGAAATTTAAAAAAAAGTAATATTTTTTATAATGGAAAATTTATAATTACAATATTTTACATTTTCCCATGAGCATTTTTATACCAACTCAAGTGTAAATTAGCTTCATAATTTTCAAGGCATTTCCTAAAGGACAATGACATAATTGTTTTCTCGGGACTCCGTTCAAGCTAAGCCAATCTCCCTCTGCACCTCAGCGTTAAGTATTCAATCTATCCTCGACCATACTTCTAGACATTAATACATTTGCGACCTCTTTGAATACAAGGACAACAGATCACGATACTACGCATCACAACACTCACAAAAGAAAAGAAACAAATCCCAATCCGAGATTCGAATCATTCTACATTTCTGAGATAATGCTTTGGTAATTTTAACAACTTCCGTCATACATTTTCAAGTTTAAAGAGGTTTAGTTCAATGTACTTGAGTTTAAACTTCTTTGTTATAAGTATTTGATATTTGATAATACACGATTGTGAAACTTTACGACCCTAACCTAGGATTTATATATATCTGCAAGTCTCATTCGTTCACCACAAGTGCAATTGTTTCTCAAGAACTAGATTTTTTGTGTTCCATACAAAAGTCAAAGTAAAATAGTAAATATTAATTAAATAAAAATACCCCTATCGTTCTGAACGATCTCAAGAACCTCCGAGTGTGAAACGAAAATTTTGGTTTTGGGGTAACTTTACAGGAAGCCTCAACACTTTGAAAGTTTTTTCAAAAAGACACCAAATTTTAATATTAAACCTTGTCCACGGATAGTGTAAATGCCGCTTAAAAGAATAACGCAAGTCTAATTTTAATTGAAATTCCTGATTTTTCGAAAATTGCAAAAGTTCAGAATAAATCGGCGTCTTCCTAAAACTACAATATCCAAACAATTTTTTTTCTTAAGGAAATCTTATTTTTGAAGGCAGACCTTGAAATAAGGTCATGTGCAAATCTTCAAAAATCTTGGTAGAATCCAAGTAATTTTTGCCAGGAATCTTAATTTTTTCCTCGTATTTAGAAAAGGACGGTAAAAATGGTTCTGGTACTATTTTTCGCAAACTCTTTGTATTTTCGAAAATGGCATAAAAGTAACATTGCAAAAATTGATAATAAAATATTGATGACAGTGTTTTGTTCAACAAAGTACGTATATGTTTTAAAAAGTAGATATTTAATTATGGCTATATACACGTTTTTGAAAAAACAAACCGATTTATTTTCGCATAATTTCAAATTGAAGTAAATGAAGTTAATTTTTTTTCAAAAAAGGATTTTAATTATTTCTTTAATTTAGATAGAGCAAGAAAGGCTTGAAAATGGCGTAGGTATTATTTCAGATGAATTCTCTGAATTTTCAAAAATTTCAAAAGTTAGAAATAATGCAAAAAATTATGTGCTGTGGTAGTCACTAGTTTTCTCATTTGGCATGATTTGGTAAGTGCGGCCACCACTGTATGATCGTGTTATTTTAAAGGAGGCGTTGTTGCTGTCATGAAAGCTTTCGATGTCATAAAGTGATAGTAACATCTGACGTGTGATGTCTAACAGAGAGGAAAATCTAATTTTCTTCTTCATTGATCCAGATGCTCGGCGCTAATAGTCACACGAACGCTCATTAAACCTTAAACACTTTGTGAGGAATGTTCCTTCTACCGAATAGTGAAAAGGTGTTGGTCCCGACGCGAAGGCCTCAATACAACGGCTAACAAACCGTACAGGGATCGGTGATACTAATTTCCAATGCACACAGAAATTGAAAGAAAACTTTTTAGCCCCGGATATGTATGAGATGTCTATGGTTCAATACCCAGAAACTGAAGAAAAATATAAGAGTAGCTCAACAGTTTCGCTTTTGTCTAACAAATGAAAATATTTGATTGTTCCGCCTATTCTCAAAACTTCGTAACAAATTATCCTACTCAGCACGTCACTATTTACTGCGCAGCTTACATCATGCGATAGGAAGGCTCCATGAAAGGGTCTCCCGACATTAAATTCATGTGATGCGATATGGAACAGCAACATTCTTTGATATCCTTGACAAGTAAACAACTTGTACTTTATAGTACATGCTACACTAGTAATTGCTGTATTCGTGAAGTCCTTTTGTTGAAATATTGCAGTGTTTTATGACAGTATTTTTTTTGTTGTTCTGTGCGTGCTTTTGCAAAATCATTTTGAGAGGTTTTGTTCAACCACATATTTGCTGCTGCAGGGCATCAGTACCTTACATTGTGATAATATCGATCTGATTTTTGATTTCGTAAAAAAATAACTCTACGTAAATAATGTATAGGTTTCAAAAAATGAGATCGTTCGTACTCCAAACCCTTCCAGACATAAATAGGAATTCACAAACTCAGTTTTGGTTAGGAGTAACTACTTTTTCATGACAATTTGCATTCTGTCGGAAAATCGTCGATACTTGGCCGATTGTCGGGAAACCCAACGAATAAAATACTGTTTCTTCTTACAACGTAAGGATGGAAGTAAAATATTTGAAAAAGAGTCGTAGAAGAACAAAACAATTCGATAGGTAAATATGTTTTGTATTAATTGCTACATATACTCGTATGTATTTACTATTTACCTACGTACAATATTAAAATTCAAGTATCGCAACTAAAATGACCTTTTTGGGAATTATGTAAAACATACCGAATGAAATCTTGACATTATTTCTCACACATCACATCAGACGCATTTGTAAATTAAGGAATTAATTTTTTCATTTAGTATTGTAGTTTATGCAGTTGGTTTGTAATTTTAAGCTTTATTGCATGGGTTCATGCTT